>CM042393.1:36612425-37812425 GCA_023634145.1 Thymallus thymallus
AGAGAAAACGCAATTGTGTTTTTTTAGTGAACAATCTTTTTTAATAGTTTTCAATTAAGGTTTTCTAAAACCATTCTCAAAACAATGTTCAAACGAAAACAAATGCAGTTCTGGAAATTGAGATTATTTGAGAAACTATGTGACTTATTTAGTCACATCCATGAACATGGTGTTGAAATCATGCTTATTGCAAAGTTAATGCTTCAACTAGGGAAGTTCATGTAGGGAGAGCTGAAAGAGACACTATGAGAAAACGCAATTGTGTTTTTACATTGAACAATCTTTTTTATTAGTTTTCAACTAAGGTTGTCTAAAATCATTCTCAAAACAATGTTCAAACGAAAACAAATGCAGTTCTGGAAGTTGAGATTATTTGAGAATCTATGTGATTTATTTAGTCACATCCATGAACATGGTGTTGAAATCATGCTTATTGCAAAGTTAATGCTTCAACAAGTGAAGTACTTCTAGGGTGAACTGAAAAAGACTATGAGAAAACGCAATTGTGTATTTACAGTGAACAATCTTTTTTAATAGTTTTCAATGATGGTTGTCTAAAATCATTCTCAAAACTAAGTTCAAACGAAAACAAATGCAGTTCTGGAAGTTGAGATTATTTGAGAAACTATGTGATTTATTTAGTCATATCCATGAACATGGTGTTGAAATCATGCTTATTGCAAAGTTAATGCTTTAAGTAGTGAAGTACTTCTAGGGAGAGCTGAAAGAGACACTATGTGAAAACTTAATTGTGTTTTTACAGGGAACAATCTTTTTTAATAGTTTTCAATGAAGGTTTTCTAAAACCATTCTCAAAACTATGTTCAAACGAAAACAAATGCAGTTCTGGAAATTGAGATTATTTGAGAAACTATGTGACTTATTTAGTCATATACATGAACATGGTGTTGAAATCATGCTTATTGCAAAGTTAATGCTTCAACTAGGGAAGTTCATCTAGGGAGAGCTGAAAGAGACACTATGAGAAAACGCAATTGTCTTTTTACATTGAACAATCTTTTTTATTAGTTTTCAACTAAGGTTGTCTAAAATCATTCTCAAAACAATGTTCAAACGAAAACAAATGCAGTTCTGGAAATTGAGATTATTTGAGAAACTATGTGACTTATTTAGTCACATCCATGAACATGGTGTTGAAATCATGCTTATTGCAAAGTTAATGCTTCAACTAGGGAAGTTCATCTAGGGAGAGCTGAAAGAGACACTAAGAGAAAACGCAATTGTGTTTTTACAGTGAACAATCGTTTTTATTAGTTTTCAACTAAGGTTGTCTAAAATCATTCTCAAAACTAAGTTCAAACGAAAACAAATGCAGTTCTGAAAGTTGAGCTTATTCGAGAAACTATGTGATTTATTTAGTCATATCCATGAACATGGTGTTGAAATCATGCTTATTGCAAAGTTAATGCTTTAAGTAGTGAAGTACTTCTAGGGAGAGCTGAAAGAGACACTATGTGAAAACTTAATTGTGTTTTTACAGGGAACAATCTTTTTTAATAGTTTTCAATGAAGGTTTTCTAAAACCATTCTCAAAACTATGTTCAAACGAAAACAAATGCAGTTCTGGAAATTGAGATTATTTGAGAAACTATGTGACTTATTTAGTCATATCCATGAACATGGTGTTGAAATCATGCTTGTTGCAAAGTTAATCCTTCAAGTAGTGAAGTACTTCTAGGGAGTGCTGAAAGAGACACTAAGAGAAAACGCAATTGTGTTTTTTCAGTGAACAATCTTTTTTAATAGTTTTCAATTAAGGTTTTCTAAAACCATTCTCAAAACAATGTTCAAACGAAAACAAATGCAGTTCTGGAAATTGAGATTATTTGAGAAACTATGTGACTTATTTAGTCACATCCATGAACATGGTGTTGAAATCATGCTTATTGCAAAGTTAATGCTTCAACTAGGGAAGTTCATCTAGGGAGAGCTGAAAGAGACACTATGAGAAAACGCAATTGTGTTTTTACATTGAACAATCTTTTTTATTAGTTTTCAACTAAGGTTGTCTAAAATCATTCTCAAAACAATGTTCAAACGAAAACAAATGCAGTTCTGGAAATTGAGATTATTTGAGAAACTATGTGACTTATTTAGTCACATCCATGAACATGGTGTTGAAATCATGCTTATTGCAAAGTTAATGCTTCAACTAGGGAAGTTCATCTAGGGAGAGCTGAAAGAGACACTAAGAGAAAACTCAATTGTGTTTTTACAGTGAACAATCTTTTTTATTAGTTTTCAACTAAGGTTGTCTAAAACCATTCTCAAAACTATGTTCAAACGAAAACAAATGCAGTTCTGGAAGTTGAGATTATTTGAGAATCTATGTGATTTATTTAGTCACATCCATGAACATGGTGTTGAAATCATGCTTATTGCAAAGTTAATGCTTCAACAAGTGAAGTACTTCTAGGGTGAACTGAAAAAGACTATGAGAAGACGCAATTGTGTATTTACAGTGAACAATCTTTTTTAATAGTTTTCAATGAAGGTTGTCTAAAATCATTCTCAAAACTAAGTTCAAACGAAAACAAATGCAGTTCTGGAAATTGAGATTATTTGAGAAACTATGTGACTTATTTAGTCATATCCATGAACATGGTGTTGAAATCATGCTTATTGCAAAGTTAATGCTTTAAGTAGTGAAGTACTTCTAGGGAGAGCTGAAAGAGACACTATGAGAAAACGCAATTGTGTTTTTACATTGAACAATCTTTTTTATTAGTTTTCAACTAAGGTTGTCTAAAATCATTCTCAAAACAATGTTCAAACGAAAACAAATGCAGTTCTGGAAATTGAGATTATTTGAGAAACTATGTGACTTATTTAGTCACATCCATGAACATGGTGTTGAAATCATGCTTATTGCAAAGTTAATGCTTCAACTAGGGAAGTTCATCTAGGGAGAGCTGAAAGAGACACTAAGAGAAAACGCAATTGTGTTTTTACAGTGAACAATCTTTTTTATTAGTTTTCAACTAATGTTGTCTAAAATCATTCTCAAAACTAAGTTCAAACGAAAACAAATGCAGTTCTGAAAGTTGAGCTTATTCGAGAAACTATGTGATTTATTTAGTCATATCCATGAACATGGTGTTGAAATCATGCTTATTGCAAAGTTAATGCTTTAAGTAGTGAAGTACTTCTAGGGAGAGCTGAAAGAGACACTATGTGAAAACGCAATTGTGTTTTTACAGGGAACAATCTTTTTTAATAGTTTTCAATGAAGGTTTTCTAAAACCATTCTCAAAACTATGTTCAAACGAAAACAAATGCAGTTCTGGAAGTTGAGATTATTTGAGAATCTATGTGATTTATTTAGTCACATCCATGAACATGGTGTTGAAATCATGCTTATTGCAAAGTTAATGCTTCAACAAGTGAAGTACTTCTAGGGTGAACTGAAAAAGACTATGAGAAGACGCAATTGTGTATTTACAGTGAACAATCTTTTTTAATAGTTTTCAATGAAGGTTGTCTAAAATCATTCTCAAAACTAAGTTCAAACGAAAACAAATGCAGTTCTGGAAGTTGAGATTATTTGAGAAACTATGTGACTTATTTAGTCATATCCATGAACATGGTGTTTTAAATCATGCTTGTTGCAAAGTTAATGCTTCAACAAGTGAAGTACTTCTAGGGCGAACTGAAAAAGACTATGAGAAAACGCAATTGTGTTTTTACAGTGAACAATCTTTTTTAATAGTTTTCAATTAAGGTTTTCTAAAACCATTCTCAAAACAATGTTCAAACGACAACAAATGCAGTTCTGGAAATTGAGAATATTTGAGAAACTATGTGATTTATTTAGTCACATCCATGAACATGGTGTTGAAATCATGCTTATTGCAAAGTTAATGCTTCAACTAGGGAAGTTCATCTAGGGAGAGCTGAAAGAGACTATGAGAAGACGCAATTGTGTATTTACAGTGAACAATCTTTTTTAATAGTTTTCAATGAAGGTTGTCTAAAATCATTCTCAAAACTCAGTTCAAACGAAAACAAATGCAGTTCTGGAAGTTGAGATTATTTGAGAAACTATGTGACTTATTTAGTCATATCCATGAACATGGTGTTGAAATCATGCTTATTGCAAAGTTAATGCTTTAAGTAGTGAAGTACTTCTAGGGAGAGCTGAAAGAGACACAATGTGAAAACTTAATTGTGTTTTTACAGGGAACAATCTTTTTTAATAGTTTTCAATGAAGGTTTTCTAAAACCATTCTCAAAACTATGTTCAAACGAAAACAAATGCAGTTCTGGAAATTGAGATTATTTGAGAAACTATGTGACTTATTTAGTCATATCCATGAACATGGTGTTGAAATCATGCTTGTTGCAAAGTTAATCCTTCAAGTAGTGAAGTACTTCTAGGGAGTGCTGAAAGAGACACTAAGAGAAAACGCAATTGTGTTTTTTCAGTGAACGACAACAAATGCAGTTCTGGAAATTGAGATTATTTGAGAAACTATGTGACTTATTTAGTCACATCCATGAACATGGTGTTGAAATTATGCTTAATGCAAAGTTAATGCTTTAAGTAGTGAAGTACTTCTAGGGAGAGCTGAAAGAGACACTATGTGAAAACGCAATTGTGTTTTTTCAATGAACAATCTTTTTTAATAGTTTTCAATTAAGGTTTTCTAAAACCATTCTCAAAACAATGTTCAAACGACAACAAATGCAGTTCTGGAAATTGAGATTATTTGAGAAACTATGTGATTTATTTAGTCACATCCATGAACATGGTGTTGAAATCATGCTTATTGCAAAGTTAATGCTTCAACTAGGGAAGTTCATCTAGGGAGAGCTGAAAGAGACACTAAGAGAAAACGCAATTGTGTTTTTACAGTGAACAATCTTTTTTATTAGTTTTCAACTAAGGTTGTCTAAAATCATTCTCAAAACTAAGTTCAAACGAAAACAAATGCAGTTCTGAAAGTTGAGATTATTTGAGAAACTATGTGATCTATTTAGTCATATCCATGAACATGGTGTTGAAATCATGCTTATTGCAAAGTTAATGCTTTAAGTAGTGAAGTACTTCTAGGGAGAGCTGAAAGAGACACTATGTGAAAACGCAATTGTGTTTTTACAGGGAACAATCTTTTTTAATAGTTTTCAATGAAGGTTTTCTAAAACCATTCTCAAAACTATGTTCAAACGAAAACAAATGCAGTTCTGGAAATTGAGATTATTTGAGAAACTATGTGACTTATTTAGTCATATCCATGAACATGGTGTTGAAATCATGCTTGTTGCAAAGTTAATCCTTCAAGTAGTGAAGTACTTCTAGGGAGTGCTGAAAGAGACACTAAGAGAAAACGCAATTGTGTTTTTTCAGTGAACAATCTTTTTGAATAGTTTTCAATTAAGGTTTTCTAAAACCATTCTCAAAACAATGTCCAAACGAAAACAAATGCAGTTCTGGAAATTGAGATTATTTGAGAAACTATGTGACTTATTTAGTCACATCCATGAACATGGTGTTGAAATCATGCTTATTGCAAAGTTAATGCTTCAACTAGGGAAGTTCATCTAGGGAGAGCTGAAAAAGACACTATGAGAAAACGCAATTGTGTTTTTACAGTGAACAATCTTTTTAAATAGTTTTCAACTAAGGTTGTCTAAAATCATTCTCAAAACAAAGTTCAAACGAAAACAAATGCAGTTCTGGAAGTTGAGATTATTTGAGAAACTATGTGATTTATTTAGTCACATCCATGAACATGGTGTTGAAATCATGCTTATTGCAAAGTTAATGCTTCAACAAGTGAAGTACTTCTAGGGTGAACTGAAAAAGACTATGAGAAGACGCAATTGTGAATTTACAGTGAACAATCTTTTTTAATAGTTTTCAACTAAGGTTGTCTAAAATCATTCTCAAAACTAAGTTCAAACGAAAACAAATGCAGTTCTGAAAGTTGAGATTATTCGAGAAACTATGTGATTTATTTAGTCATATCCATGAACATGGTGTTGAAATCATGCTTATTGCAAAGTTAATGCTTTAAGTAGTGAAGTACTTCTAGGGAGAGCTGAAAGAGACACAATGTGAAAACTTAATTGTGTTTTTACAGGGAACAATCTTTTTTAATAGTTTTCAATGAAGGTTTTCTAAAACCATTCTCAAAACTATGTTCAAACGAAAACAAATGCAGTTCTGGAAATTGAGATTATTTGAGAAACTATGTGACTTATTTAGTCATATCCATGAACATGGTGTTGAAATCATGCTTGTTGCAAAGTTAATCCTTCAAGTAGTGAAGTACTTCTAGGGAGTGCTGAAAGAGACACTAAGAGAAAACGCAATTGTGTTTTTTCAGTGAACAATCTTTTTGAATAGTTTTCAATTAAGGTTTTCTAAAACCATTCTCAAAACAATGTCCAAACGAAAACAAATGCAGTTCTGGAAATTGAGATTATTTGAGAAACTATGTGACTTATTTAGTCACATCCATGAACATGGTGTTGAAATCATGCTTATTGCAAAGTTAATGCTTCAACTAGGGAAGTTCATCTAGGGAGAGCTGAAAAAGACACTATGAGAAAACGCAATTGTGTTTTTACAGTGAACAATCTTTTTAAATAGTTTTCAACTAAGGTTGTCTAAAATCATTCTCAAAACAAAGTTCAAACGAAAACAAATGCAGTTCTGGAAGTTGAGATTATTTGAGAAACTATGTGATTTATTTAGTCACATCCATGAACATGGTGTTGAAATCATGCTTATTGCAAAGTTAATGCTTCAACAAGTGAAGTACTTCTAGGGTGAACTGAAAAAGACTATGAGAAGACGCAATTGTGAATTTACAGTGAACAATCTTTTTTAATAGTTTTCAACTAAGGTTGTCTAAAATCATTCTCAAAACTAAGTTCAAACGAAAACAAATGCAGTTCTGAAAGTTGAGATTATTCGAGAAACTATGTGATTTATTTAGTCATATCCATGAACATGGTGTTGAAATCATGCTTATTGCAAAGTTAATGCTTTAAGTAGTGAAGTACTTCTAGGGAGAGCTGAAAGAGACACAATGTGAAAACTTAATTGTGTTTTTACAGGGAACAATCTTTTTTAATAGTTTTCAATGAAGGTTTTCTAAAACCATTCTCAAAACTATGTTCAAACGAAAACAAATGCAGTTCTGGAAATTGAGATTATTTGAGAAACTATGTGACTTATTTAGTCATATCCATGAACATGGTGTTGAAATCATGCTTGTTGCAAAGTTAATCCTTCAAGTAGTGAAGTACTTCTAGGGAGTGCTGAAAGAGACACTAAGAGAAAACGCAATTGTGTTTTTTCAGTGAACGACAACAAATGCAGTTCTGGAAATTGAGATTATTTGAGAAACTATGTGACTTATTTAGTCACATCCATGAACATGGTGTTGAAATTATGCTTAATGCAAAGTTAATGCTTTAAGTAGTGAAGTACTTCTAGGGAGAGCTGAAAGAGACACTATGTGAAAACGCAATTGTGTTTTTTCAATGAACAATCTTTTTTAATAGTTTTCAATTAAGGTTTTCTAAAACCATTCTCAAAACAATGTTCAAACGACAACAAATGCAGTTCTGGAAATTGAGATTATTTGAGAAACTATGTGATTTATTTAGTCACATCCATGAACATGGTGTTGAAATCATGCTTATTGCAAAGTTAATGCTTCAACTAGGGAAGTTCATCTAGGGAGAGCTGAAAGAGACACTAAGAGAAAACGCAATTGTGTTTTTACAGTGAACAATCTTTTTTATTAGTTTTCAACTAAGGTTGTCTAAAATCATTCTCAAAACTAAGTTCAAACGAAAACAAATGCAGTTCTGAAAGTTGAGATTATTTGAGAAACTATGTGATCTATTTAGTCATATCCATGAACATGGTGTTGAAATCATGCTTATTGCAAAGTTAATGCTTTAAGTAGTGAAGTACTTCTAGGGAGAGCTGAAAGAGACACTATGTGAAAACGCAATTGTGTTTTTACAGGGAACAATCTTTTTTAATAGTTTTCAATGAAGGTTTTCTAAAACCATTCTCAAAACTATGTTCAAACGAAAACAAATGCAGTTCTGGAAATTGAGATTATTTGAGAAACTATGTGACTTATTTAGTCATATCCATGAACATGGTGTTGAAATCATGCTTGTTGCAAAGTTAATCCTTCAAGTAGTGAAGTACTTCTAGGGAGTGCTGAAAGAGACACTAAGAGAAAACGCAATTGTGTTTTTTCAGTGAACAATCTTTTTGAATAGTTTTCAATTAAGGTTTTCTAAAACCATTCTCAAAACAATGTCCAAACGAAAACAAATGCAGTTCTGGAAATTGAGATTATTTGAGAAACTATGTGACTTATTTAGTCACATCCATGAACATGGTGTTGAAATCATGCTTATTGCAAAGTTAATGCTTCAACTAGGGAAGTTCATCTAGGGAGAGCTGAAAAAGACACTATGAGAAAACGCAATTGTGTTTTTACAGTGAACAATCTTTTTAAATAGTTTTCAACTAAGGTTGTCTAAAATCATTCTCAAAACAAAGTTCAAACGAAAACAAATGCAGTTCTGGAAGTTGAGATTATTTGAGAAACTATGTGATTTATTTAGTCACATCCATGAACATGGTGTTGAAATCATGCTTATTGCAAAGTTAATGCTTCAACAAGTGAAGTACTTCTAGGGTGAACTGAAAAAGACTATGAGAAGACGCAATTGTGAATTTACAGTGAACAATCTTTTTTAATAGTTTTCAACTAAGGTTGTCTAAAATCATTCTCAAAACTAAGTTCAAACGAAAACAAATGCAGTTCTGAAAGTTGAGATTATTCGAGAAACTATGTGATTTATTTAGTCATATCCATGAACATGGTGTTGAAATCATGCTTATTGCAAAGTTAATGCTTTAAGTAGTGAAGTACTTTAGGGAGAGCTGAAAGAGACACTATGTGAAAACGCAATTGTGTTTTTACAGGGAACAATCTTTTTTAATAGTTTTCAATGAAGGTTTTCTAAAACCATTCTCAAAACTATGTTCAAACGAAAACAAATGCAGTTCTGGAAATTGAGATTATTTGAGAAACTATGTGACTTATTTAGTCACATCCATGAACATGGTGTTGAAATCATGCTTATTGCAAAGTTAATGCTTCAACTAGGGAAGTTCATCTAGGGAGAGCTGAAAGAGACACTATGAGAAAACGCAATTGTGTTTTTACATTGAACAATCTTTTTTATTAGTTTTCAACTAAGGTTGTCTAAAATCATTCTCAAAACTAAGTTAAAACGAAAACAAATGCAGTTCTGAAAGTTGAGATTATTCGAGAAACTATGTGATCTATTTAGTCATATCCATGAACATGGTGTTGAAATCATGCTTATTGCAAAGTTAATGCTTCAACTAGGGAAGTTCATCTAGGGAGAGCTGAAAAAGACACTATGAGAAAACGCAATTGTGTTTTTACAGTGAACAATCTTTTTAAATAGTTTTCAACTAAGGTTGTCTAAAATCATTCTCAAAACAAAGTTCAAACGAAAACAAATGCAGTTCTGGAAATTGAGATTATTTGAGAAACTATGTGACTTATTTAGTCATATCCATGAACATGGTGTTGAAATCATGCTTGTTGCAAAGTTAATGCTTCAACAAGTGAAGTACTTCTAGGGTGAACTGAAAAAGACTATGAGAAAACGCAATTGTGTTTTTACAGTGAACAATCTTTTTGAATAGTATTCAACTAAGGTTTTCTAAAATCATTCACAAAATAATGTTCAAACGACAACAAATGCAGTTCTGGAAATTGAGATTATTTGAGAAACTATGTGACTTATTTAGTCACATCCATGAACATGGTGTTGAAATCATGCTTAATGCAAAGTTAATGCTTTAAGTAGTGAAGTACTTCTAGGGAGAGCTGAAAGAGACACTATGTGAAAACGCAATTGTGTTTTTTCAATGAACAATCTTTTTTAATAGTTTTCAATTAAGGTTTTCTAAAACCATTCTCAAAACAATGTTCAAACGACAACAAATGCAGTTCTGGAAATTGAGATTATTTGAGAAACTATGTGATTTATTTAGTCACATCCATGAACATGGTGTTGAAATCATGCTTATTGCAAAGTTAATGCTTCAACTAGGGAAGTTCATCTAGGGAGAGCTGAAAGAGACACTAAGAGAAAACGCAATTGTGTTTTTACAGTGAACAATCTTTTTTATTAGTTTTCAACTAAGGTTGTCTAAAATCATTCTCAAAACTAAGTTCAAACGAAAACAAATGCAGTTCTGAAAGTTGAGATTATTCGAGAAACTATGTGATTTATTTAGTCATATCCATGAACATGGTGTTGAAATCATGCTTATTGCAAAGTTAATGCTTTAAGTAGTGAAGTACTTCTAGGGAGAGCTGAAAGAGACACTATGTGAAAACTTAATTGTGTTTTTACAGGGAACAATCTTTTTTAATAGTTTTCAATGAAGGTTTTCTAAAACCATTCTCAAAACTATGTTCAAACGAAAACAAATGCAGTTCTGGAAATTGAGATTATTTGAGAAACTATGTGACTTATTTAGTCATATCCATGAACATGGTGTTGAAATCATGCTTGTTGCAAAGTTAATCCTTCAAGGAGTGAAGTACTTCTAGGGAGTGCTGAAAGAGACACTAAGAGAAAACGCAATTGTGTTTTTTCAGTGAACTATCCTTTTTATTAGTTTTCAACTAAGGTTGTCTAAAATCATTCTCAAAACTATGTTCAAACGAAAACAAATGCAGTTCTGGAAATTGAGATTATTTGAGAAACTATGTGACTTATTTAGTCATATCCATGAACATGGTGTTGAAATCATGCTTGTTGCAAAGTTAATGCTTCAACAAGTGAAGTACTTCTAGGGTGAACTGAAAAAGACTATGAGAAAACGCAATTGTGTTTTTACAGTGAACAATCTTTTTGAATAGTATTCAACTAAGGTTTTCTAAAATCATTCACAAAATAATGTTCAAACGACAACAAATGCAGTTCTGGAAATTGAGATTATTTGAGAAACTATGTGACTTATTTAGTCACATCCATGAACATGGTGTTGAAATCATGCTTAATGCAAAGTTAATGCTTTAAGTAGTGAAGTACTTCTAGGGAGAGCTGAAAGAGACACTATGTGAAAACGCAATTGTGTTTTTTCAATGAACAATCTTTTTTAATAGTTTTCAATTAAGGTTTTCTAAAACCATTCTCAAAACAATGTTCAAACGACAACAAATGCAGTTCTGGAAATTGAGATTATTTGAGAAACTATGTGATTTATTTAGTCACATCCATGAACATGGTGTTGAAATCATGCTTATTGCAAAGTTAATGCTTCAACTAGGGAAGTTCATCTAGGGAGAGCTGAAAGAGACACTATGAGAAAACGCAATTGTGTTTTTACATTGAACAATCTTTTTTATTAGTTTTCAACTAAGGTTGTCTAAAATCATTCTCAAAACTAAGTTCAAACGAAAACAAATGCAGTTCTGAAAGTTGAGATTATTCGAGAAACTATGTGATCTATTTAGTCATATCCATGAACATGGTGTTGAAATCATGCTTATTGCAAAGTTAATGCTTTAAGTAGTGAAGTACTTCTAGGGAGAGCTGAAAGAGACACTATGTGAAAACGCAATTGTGTTTTTACAGGGAACAATCTTTTTTAATAGTTTTCAATGAAGGTTTTCTAAAACCATTCTCAAAACTATGTTCAAACGAAAACAAATGCAGTTCTGGAAATTGAGATTATTTGAGAAACTATGTGATTTATTTAGTCATATCCATGAACATGGTGTTGAAATCATGCTTGTTGCAAAGTTAATGCTTCAAGTAGTGAAGTACTTCTAGGGAGTGCTGAAAGAGACACTAAGAGAAAACGCAATTGTGTTTTTTCAGTGAACAATCTTTTTGAATAGTTTTCAATTAAGGTTTTCTAAAACCATTCTCAAAACAATGTCCAAACGAAAACAAATGCAGTTCTGGAAATTGAGATTATTTGAGAAACTATGTGACTTATTTAGTCACATCCATGAACATGGTGTTGAAATCATGCTTATTGCAAAGTTAATGCTTCAACTAGGGAAGTTCATCTAGGGAGAGCTGAAAAAGACACTATGAGAAAACGCAATTGTGTTTTTACAGTGAACAATCTTTTTAAATAGTTTTCAACTAAGGTTGTCTAAAATCATTCTCAAAACAAAGTTCAAACGAAAACAAATGCAGTTCTGGAAGTTGAGATTATTTGAGAAACTATGTGATTTATTTAGTCACATCCATGAACATGGTGTTGAAATCATGCTTATTGCAAAGTTAATGCTTCAACAAGTGAAGTACTTCTAGGGTGAACTGAAAAAGACTATGAGAAGACGCAATTGTGAATTTACAGTGAACAATCTTTTTTAATAGTTTTCAACTAAGGTTGTCTAAAATCATTCTCAAAACTAAGTTCAAACGAAAACAAATGCAGTTCTGAAAGTTGAGATTATTCGAGAAACTATGTGATTTATTTAGTCATATCCATGAACATGGTGTTGAAATCATGCTTATTGCAAAGTTAATGCTTTAAGTAGTGAAGTACTTCTAGGGAGAGCTGAAAGAGACACTATGTGAAAACGCAATTGTGTTTTTACAGGGAACAATCTTTTTTAATAGTTTTCAATGAAGGTTTTCTAAAACCATTCTCAAAACTATGTTCAAACGAAAACAAATGCAGTTCTGGAAATTGAGATTATTTGAGAAACTATGTGACTTATTTAGTCACATCCATGAACATGGTGTTGAAATCATGCTTATTGCAAAGTTAATGCTTCAACTAGGGAAGTTCATCTAGGGAGAGCTGAAAGAGACACTATGAGAAAACGCAATTGTGTTTTTACATTGAACAATCTTTTTTATTAGTTTTCAACTAAGGTTGTCTAAAATCATTCTCAAAACTAAGTTCAAACGAAAACAAATGCAGTTCTGAAAGTTGAGATTATTCGAGAAACTATGTGATCTATTTAGTCATATCCATGAACATGGTGTTGAAATCATGCTTATTGCAAAGTTAATGCTTTAAGTAGTGAAGTACTTCTAGGGAGAGCTGAAAGAGACACTATGTGAAAACGCAATTGTGTTTTTACAGGGAACAATCTTTTTTAATAGTTTTCAATGAAGGTTTTCTAAAACCATTCTCAAAACTATGTTCAAACGAAAACAAATGCAGTTCTGGAAATTGAGATTATTTGAGAAACTATGTGACTTATTTAGTCATATCCATGAACATGGTGTTGAAATCATGCTTGTTGCAAAGTTAATCCTTCAAGTAGTGAAGTACTTCTAGGGAGTGCTGAAAGAGACACTAAGAGAAAACGCAATTGTGTTTTTTCAGTGAACAATCTTTTTGAATAGTTTTCAATTAAGGTTTTCTAAAACCATTCTCAAAACAATGTCCAAACGAAAACAAATGCAGTTCTGGAAATTGAGATTATTTGAGAAACTATGTGACTTATTTAGTCACATCCATGAACATGGTGTTGAAATCATGCTTATTGCAAAGTTAATGCTTCAACTAGGGAAGTTCATCTAGGGAGAGCTGAAAAAGACACTATGAGAAAACGCAATTGTGTTTTTACAGTGAACAATCTTTTTAAATAGTTTTCAACTAAGGTTGTCTAAAATCATTCTCAAAACAAAGTTCAAACGAAAACAAATGCAGTTCTGGAAGTTGAGATTATTTGAGAAACTATGTGACTTATTTAGTCACATCCATGAACATGGTGTTGAAATCATGCTTAATGCAAAGTTAATGCTTTAAGTAGTGAAGTACTTCTAGGGAGAGCTGAAAGAGACACTATGTGAAAACGCAATTGTGTTTTTTCAATGAACAATCTTTTTTAATAGTTTTCAATTAAGGTTTTCTAAAACCATTCTCAAAACAATGTTCAAACGACAACAAATGCAGTTCTGGAAATTGAGATTATTTGAGAAACTATGTGATTTATTTAGTCACATCCATGAACATGGTGTTGAAATCATGCTTATTGCAAAGTTTATGCTTCAACTAGGGAAGTTCATCTAGGGAGAGCTGAAAGAGACACTATGAGAAAACGCAATTGTGTTTTTACATTGAACAATCTTTTTTATTAGTTTTCAACTAAGGTTGTCTAAAATCATTCTCAAAACTAAGTTCAAACGAAAACAAATGCAGTTCTGAAAGTTGAGATTATTCGAGAAACTATGTGATCTATTTAGTCATATCCATGAACATGGTGTTGAAATCATGCTTATTGCAAAGTTAATGCTTTAAGTAGTGAAGTACTTCTAGGGAGAGCTGAAAGAGACACTATGTGAAAACGCAATTGTGTTTTTACAGGGAACAATCTTTTTTAATAGTTTTCAATGAAGGTTTTCTAAAACCATTCTCAAAACTATGTTCAAACGAAAACAAATGCAGTTCTGGAAATTGAGATTATTTGAGAAACTATGTGACTTATTTAGTCACATCCATGAACATGGTGTTGAAATCATGCTTATTGCAAAGTTAATGCTTCAACTAGGGAAGTTCATCTAGGGAGAGCTGAAAAAGACACTATGTGAAAACGCAATTGTGTTTTTTCAATGAACAATCTTTTTTAATAGTTTTCAATTAAGGTTTTCTAAAACCATTCTCAAAACAATGTTCAAACGACAACAAATGCAGTTCTGGAAATTGAGATTATTTGAGAAACTATGTGACTTATTTAGTCACATCCATGAACATGGTGTTGAAATCATGCTTAATGCAAAGTTAATGCTTTAAGTAGTGAAGTACTTCTAGGGAGAGCTGAAAGAGACACTATGTGAAAACGCAATTGTGTTTTTTCAATGAACAATCTTTTTTAATAGTTTTCAATTAAGGTTTTCTAAAACCATTCTCAAAACAATGTTCAAACGACAACAAATGCAGTTCTGGAAATTGAGATTATTTGAGAAACTATGTGATTTATTTAGTCACATCCATGAACATGGTGTTGAAATCATGCTTATTGCAAAGTTAATGCTTCAACTAGGGAAGTTCATCTAGGGAGAGCTGAAAGAGACACTATGAGAAAACGCAATTGTGTTTTTACATTGAACAATCTTTTTTATTAGTTTTCAACTAAGGTTGTCTAAAATCATTCTCAAAACTAAGTTCAAACGAAAACAAATGCAGTTCTGAAAGTTGAGATTATTCGAGAAACTATGTGATCTATTTAGTCATATCCATGAACATGGTGTTGAAATCATGCTTATTGCAAAGTTAATGCTTTAAGTAGTGAAGTACTTCTAGGGAGAGCTGAAAGAGACACTATGTGAAAACGCAATTGTGTTTTTACAGGGAACAATCTTTTTTAATAGTTTTCAATGAAGGTTTTCTAAAACCATTCTCAAAACTATGTTCAAACGAAAACAAATGCAGTTCTGGAAATTGAGATTATTTGAGAAACTATGTGACTTATTTAGTCATATCCATGAACATGGTGTTGAAATCATGCTTGTTGCAAAGTTAATGCTTCAAGTAGTGAAGTACTTCTAGGGAGTGCTGAAAGAGACACTAAGAGAAAACGCAATTGTGTTTTTTCAGTGAACAATCTTTTTGAATAGTTTTCAATTAAGGTTTTCTAAAACCATTCTCAAAACAATGTCCAAACGAAAACAAATGCAGTTCTGGAAATTGAGATTATTTGAGAAACTATGTGACTTATTTAGTCACATCCATGAACATGGTGTTGAAATCATGCTTATTGCAAAGTTAATGCTTCAACTAGGGAAGTTCATCTAGGGAGAGCTGAAAGAGACACTATGAGAAAACGCAATTGTGTTTTTACAGGGAACAATCTTTTTTAATAGTTTTCAATGAAGGTTTTCTAAAACCATTCTCAAAACTATGTTCAAACGAAAACAAATGCAGTTCTGGAAATTGAGATTATTTGAGAAACTATGTGACTTATTTAGTCATATCCATGAACATGGTGTTGAAATCATGCTTGTTGCAAAGTTAATGCTTCAAGTAGTGAAGTACTTCTAGGGAGTGCTGAAAGAGACACTAAGAGAAAACGCAATTGTGTTTTTTCAGTGAACAATCTTTTTGAATAGTTTTCAATTAAGGTTTTCTAAAACCATTCTCAAAACAATGTCCAAACGAAAACAAATGCAGTTCTGGAAATTGAGATTATTTGAGAAACTATGTGACTTATTTAGTCACATCCATGAACATGGTGTTGAAATCATGCTTATTGCAAAGTTAATGCTTCAACTAGGGAAGTTCATCTAGGGAGAGCTGAAAGAGACACTATGAGAAAACGCAATTGTGTTTTTACATTGAACAATCTTTTTTATTAGTTTTCAACTAAGGTTGTCTAAAATCATTCTCAAAACTAAGTTCAAACGAAAACAAATGCAGTTCTGAAAGTTGAGATTATTCGAGAAACTATGTGATCTATTTAGTCATATCCATGAACATGGTGTTGAAATCATGCTTATTGCAAAGTTAATGCTTTAAGTAGTGAAGTACTTCTAGGGAGAGCTGAAAGAGACACTATGTGAAAACGCAATTGTGTTTTTACAGGGAACAATCTTTTTTAATAGTTTTCAATGAAGGTTTTCTAAAACCATTCTCAAAACTATGTTCAAACGAAAACAAATGCAGTTCTGGAAATTGAGATTATTTGAGAAACTATGTGACTTATTTAGTCACATCCATGAACATGGTGTTGAAATCATGCTTATTGCAAAGTTAATGCTTCAACTAGGGAAGTTCATCTAGGGAGAGCTGAAAAAGACACTATGAGAAAACGCAATTGTGTTTTTACAGTGAACAATCTTTTTAAATAGTTTTCAACTAAGGTTGTCTAAAATCATTCTCAAAACAAAGTTCAAACGAAAACAAATGCAGTTCTGGAAGTTGAGATTATTTGAGAAACTATGTGACTTATTTAGTCACA
The DNA here is from genome assembly GCA_023634145.1 of Thymallus thymallus. Lineage (NCBI taxonomy): Eukaryota > Metazoa > Chordata > Actinopteri > Salmoniformes > Salmonidae > Thymallus > Thymallus thymallus. The sequence goes on from CM042393.1 coordinate 36,629,411, forward strand.
TCCATGAACATGGTGTTGAAATCATGCTTAATGCAAAGTTAATGCTTTAAGTAGTGAAGTACTTCTAGGGAGAGCTGAAAGAGACACTATGTGAAAACGCAATTGTGTTTTTTCAATGAACAATCTTTTTTAATAGTTTTCAATTAAGGTTTTCTAAAACCATTCTCAAAACAATGTTCAAACGACAACAAATGCAGTTCTGGAAATTGAGATTATTTGAGAAACTATGTGATTTATTTAGTCACATCCATGAACATGGTGTTGAAATCATGCTTATTGCAAAGTTAATGCTTCAACTAGGGAAGTTCATCTAGGGAGAGCTGAAAGAGACACTATGAGAAAACGCAATTGTGTTTTTACATTGAACAATCTTTTTTATTAGTTTTCAATGAAGGTTGTCTAAAATCATTCTCAAAACTAAGTTCAAACGAAAACAAATGCAGTTCTGAAAGTTGAGATTATTCGAGAAACTATGTGATCTATTTAGTCATATCCATGAACATGGTGTTGAAATCATGCTTATTGCAAAGTTAATGCTTTAAGTAGTGAAGTACTTCTAGGGAGAGCTGAAAGAGACACTATGTGAAAACGCAATTGTGTTTTTACAGGGAACAATCTTTTTTAATAGTTTTCAATGAAGGTTTTCTAAAACCATTCTCAAAACTATGTTCAAACGAAAACAAATGCAGTTCTGGAAATTGAGATTATTTGAGAAACTATGTGACTTATTTAGTCATATCCATGAACATGGTGTTGAAATCATGCTTGTTGCAAAGTTAATGCTTCAAGTAGTGAAGTACTTCTAGGGAGTGCTGAAAGAGACACTAAGAGAAAACGCAATTGTGTTTTTTCAGTGAACAATCTTTTTGAATAGTTTTCAATTAAGGTTTTCTAAAACCATTCTCAAAACAATGTCCAAACGAAAACAAATGCAGTTCTGGAAATTGAGATTATTTGAGAAACTATGTGACTTATTTAGTCACATCCATGAACATGGTGTTGAAATCATGCTTATTGCAAAGTTAATGCTTCAACTAGGGAAGTTCATCTAGGGAGAGCTGAAAAAGACACTATGAGAAAACGCAATTGTGTTTTTACAGTGAACAATCTTTTTAAATAGTTTTCAACTAAGGTTGTCTAAAATCATTCTCAAAACAAAGTTCAAACGAAAACAAATGCAGTTCTGGAAGTTGAGATTATTTGAGAAACTATGTGATTTATTTAGTCACATCCATGAACATGGTGTTGAAATCATGCTTATTGCAAAGTTAATGCTTCAACAAGTGAAGTACTTCTAGGGTGAACTGAAAAAGACTATGAGAAGACGCAATTGTGAATTTACAGTGAACAATCTTTTTTAATAGTTTTCAACTAAGGTTGTCTAAAATCATTCTCAAAACTAAGTTCAAACGAAAACAAATGCAGTTCTGAAAGTTGAGATTATTCGAGAAACTATGTGATTTATTTAGTCATATCCATGAACATGGTGTTGAAATCATGCTTATTGCAAAGTTAATGCTTTAAGTAGTGAAGTACTTCTAGGGAGAGCTGAAAGAGACACTATGTGAAAACGCAATTGTGTTTTTACAGGGAACAATCTTTTTTAATAGTTTTCAATGAAGGTTTTCTAAAACCATTCTCAAAACTATGTTCAAACGAAAACAAATGCAGTTCTGGAAATTGAGATTATTTGAGAAACTATGTGACTTATTTAGTCACATCCATGAACATGGTGTTGAAATCATGCTTATTGCAAAGTTAATGCTTCAACTAGGGAAGTTCATCTAGGGAGAGCTGAAAGAGACACTATGAGAAAACGCAATTGTGTTTTTACATTGAACAATCTTTTTTATTAGTTTTCAACTAAGGTTGTCTAAAATCATTCTCAAAACTAAGTTCAAACGAAAACAAATGCAGTTCTGAAAGTTGAGATTATTCGAGAAACTATGTGATCTATTTAGTCATATCCATGAACATGGTGTTGAAATCATGCTTATTGCAAAGTTAATGCTTTAAGTAGTGAAGTACTTCTAGGGAGAGCTGAAAGAGACACTATGTGAAAACGCAATTGTGTTTTTACAGGGAACAATCTTTTTTAATAGTTTTCAATGAAGGTTTTCTAAAACCATTCTCAAAACTATGTTCAAACGAAAACAAATGCAGTTCTGGAAATTGAGATTATTTGAGAAACTATGTGACTTATTTAGTCATATCCATGAACATGGTGTTGAAATCATGCTTGTTGCAAAGTTAATGCTTCAAGTAGTGAAGTACTTCTAGGGAGTGCTGAAAGAGACACTAAGAGAAAACGCAATTGTGTTTTTTCAGTGAACAATCTTTTTGAATAGTTTTCAATTAAGGTTTTCTAAAACCATTCTCAAAACAATGTCCAAACGAAAACAAATGCAGTTCTGGAAATTGAGATTATTTGAGAAACTATGTGACTTATTTAGTCACATCCATGAACATGGTGTTGAAATCATGCTTATTGCAAAGTTAATGCTTCAACTAGGGAAGTTCATCTAGGGAGAGCTGAAAAAGACACTATGAGAAAACGCAATTGTGTTTTTACAGTGAACAATCTTTTTAAATAGTTTTCAACTAAGGTTGTCTAAAATCATTCTCAAAACAAAGTTCAAACGAAAACAAATGCAGTTCTGGAAGTTGAGATTATTTGAGAAACTATGTGATTTATTTAGTCACATCCATGAACATGGTGTTGAAATCATGCTTATTGCAAAGTTAATGCTTCAACAAGTGAAGTACTTCTAGGGTGAACTGAAAAAGACTATGAGAAGACGCAATTGTGAATTTACAGTGAACAATCTTTTTTAATAGTTTTCAATGAAGGTTTTCTAAAACCATTCTCAAAACTATGTTCAAACGACAACAAATGCAGTTCTGGAAATTGAGATTATTTGAGAAACTATGTGACTTATTTAGTCACATCCATGAACATGGTGTTGAAATCATGCTTATTGCAAAGTTAATGCTTCAACTAGGGAAGTTCATCTAGGGAGAGCTGAAAGAGACACTATGAGAAAACGCAATTGTGTTTTTACATTGAACAATCTTTTTTATTAGTTTTCAACTAAGGTTGTCTAAAATCATTCTCAAAACTAAGTTCAAACGAAAACAAATGCAGTTCTGAAAGTTGAGATTATTCGAGAAACTATGTGATCTATTTAGTCATATCCATGAACATGGTGTTGAAATCATGCTTATTGCAAAGTAATTGCTTTAAGTAGTGAAGTACTTCTAGGGAGAGCTGAAAGAGACACTATGTGAAAACGCAATTGTGTTTTTACAGGGAACAATCTTTTTTAATAGTTTTCAATGAAGGTTTTCTAAAACCATTCTCAAAACTATGTTCAAACGAAAACAAATGCAGTTCTGGAAATTGAGATTATTTGAGAAACTATGTGACTTATTTAGTCATATCCATGAACATGGTGTTGAAATCATGCTTGTTGCAAAGTTAATCCTTCAAGTAGTGAAGTACTTCTAGGGAGTGCTGAAAGAGACACTAAGAGAAAACGCAATTGTGTTTTTTCAGTGAACAATCTTTTTGAATAGTTTTCAATTAAGGTTTTCTAAAACCATTCTCAAAACAATGTCCAAACGAAAACAAATGCAGTTCTGGAAATTGAGATTATTTGAGAAACTATGTGACTTATTTAGTCACATCCATGAACATGGTGTTGAAATCATGCTTATTGCAAAGTTAATGCTTCAACTAGGGAAGTTCATCTAGGGAGAGCTGAAAAAGACACTATGAGAAAACGCAATTGTGTTTTTACAGTGAACAATCTTTTTAAATAGTTTTCAACTAAGGTTGTCTAAAATCATTCTCAAAACAAAGTTCAAACGAAAACAAATGCAGTTCTGGAAGTTGAGATTATTTGAGAAACTATGTGACTTATTTAGTCACATCCATGAACATGGTGTTGAAATCATGCTTAATGCAAAGTTAATGCTTTAAGTAGTGAAGTACTTCTAGGGAGAGCTGAAAGAGACACTATGTGAAAACGCAATTGTGTTTTTTCAATGAACAATCTTTTTTAATAGTTTTCAATTAAGGTTTTCTAAAACCATTCTCAAAACAATGTTCAAACGACAACAAATGCAGTTCTGGAAATTGAGATTATTTGAGAAACTATGTGATTTATTTAGTCACATCCATGAACATGGTGTTGAAATCATGCTTATTGCAAAGTTAATGCTTCAACTAGGGAAGTTCATCTAGGGAGAGCTGAAAGAGACACTAAGAGAAAACGCAATTGTGTTTTTACAGTGAACAATCTTTTTTATTAGTTTTCAACTAAGGTTGTCTAAAATCATTCTCAAAACTAAGTTCAAACGAAAACAAATGCAGTTCTGAAAGTTGAGATTATTCGAGAAACTATGTGATTTATTTAGTCATATCCATGAACATGGTGTTGAAATCATGCTTATTGCAAAGTTAATGCTTTAAGTAGTGAAGTACTTCTAGGGAGAGCTGAAAGAGACACTATGTGAAAACTTAATTGTGTTTTTACAGGGAACAATCTTTTTTAATAGTTTTCAATGAAGGTTTTCTAAAACCATTCTCAAAACAAAGTTCAAACGAAAACAAATGCAGTTCTGGAAGTTGAGATTATTTGAGAAACTATGTGATTTATTTAGTCACATCCATGAACATGGTGTTGAAATCATGCTTATTGCAAAGTTAATGCTTCAACAAGTGAAGTACTTCTAGGGTGAACTGAAAAAGACTATGAGAAGACGCAATTGTGAATTTACAGTGAACAATCTTTTTTAATAGTTTTCAACTAAGGTTGTCTAAAATCATTCTCAAAACTAAGTTCAAACGAAAACAAATGCAGTTCTGAAAGTTGAGATTATTCGAGAAACTATGTGATTTATTTAGTCATATCCATGAACATGGTGTTGAAATCATGCTTATTGCAAAGTTAATGCTTTAAGTAGTGAAGTACTTCTAGGGAGAGCTGAAAGAGACACTATGTGAAAACGCAATTGTGTTTTTACAGGGAACAATCTTTTTTAATAGTTTTCAATGAAGGTTTTCTAAAACCATTCTCAAAACTATGTTCAAACGAAAACAAATGCAGTTCTGGAAATTGAGATTATTTGAGAAACTATGTGACTTATTTAGTCACATCCATGAACATGGTGTTGAAATCATGCTTATTGCAAAGTTAATGCTTCAACTAGGGAAGTTCATCTAGGGAGAGCTGAAAGAGACACTATGAGAAAACGCAATTGTGTTTTTACATTGAACAATCTTTTTTATTAGTTTTCAACTAAGGTTGTCTAAAATCATTCTCAAAACTAAGTTCAAACGAAAACAAATGCAGTTCTGAAAGTTGAGATTATTCGAGAAACTATGTGATCTATTTAGTCATATCCATGAACATGGTGTTGAAATCATGCTTATTGCAAAGTAATTGCTTTAAGTAGTGAAGTACTTCTAGGGAGAGCTGAAAGAGACACTATGTGAAAACGCAATTGTGTTTTTACAGGGAACAATCTTTTTTAATAGTTTTCAATGAAGGTTTTCTAAAACCATTCTCAAAACTATGTTCAAACGAAAACAAATGCAGTTCTGGAAATTGAGATTATTTGAGAAACTATGTGACTTATTTAGTCATATCCATGAACATGGTGTTGAAATCATGCTTGTTGCAAAGTTAATCCTTCAAGTAGTGAAGTACTTCTAGGGAGTGCTGAAAGAGACACTAAGAGAAAACGCAATTGTGTTTTTTCAGTGAACAATCTTTTTGAATAGTTTTCAATTAAGGTTTTCTAAAACCATTCTCAAAACAATGTCAAACGAAAACAAATGCAGTTCTGGAAATTGAGATTATTTGAGAAACTATGTGACTTATTTAGTCACATCCATGAACATGGTGTTGAAATCATGCTTATTGCAAAGTTAATGCTTCAACTAGGGAAGTTCATCTAGGGAGAGCTGAAAAAGACACTATGAGAAAACGCAATTGTGTTTTTACAGTGAACAATCTTTTTAAATAGTTTTCAACTAAGGTTGTCTAAAATCATTCTCAAAACAAAGTTCAAACGAAAACAAATGCAGTTCTGGAAGTTGAGATTATTTGAGAAACTATGTGACTTATTTAGTCACATCCATGAACATGGTGTTGAAATCATGCTTAATGCAAAGTTAATGCTTTAAGTAGTGAAGTACTTCTAGGGAGAGCTGAAAGAGACACTATGTGAAAACGCAATTGTGTTTTTTCAATGAACAATCTTTTTTAATAGTTTTCAATTAAGGTTTTCTAAAACCATTCTCAAAACAATGTTCAAACGACAACAAATGCAGTTCTGGAAATTGAGATTATTTGAGAAACTATGTGATTTATTTAGTCACATCCATGAACATGGTGTTGAAATCATGCTTATTGCAAAGTTAATGCTTCAACTAGGGAAGTTCATCTAGGGAGAGCTGAAAGAGACACTAAGAGAAAACGCAATTGTGTTTTTACAGTGAACAATCTTTTTTATTAGTTTTCAACTAAGGTTGTCTAAAATCATTCTCAAAACTAAGTTCAAACGAAAACAAATGCAGTTCTGAAAGTTGAGATTATTCGAGAAACTATGTGATTTATTTAGTCATATCCATGAACATGGTGTTGAAATCATGCTTATTGCAAAGTTAATGCTTTAAGTAGTGAAGTACTTCTAGGGAGAGCTGAAAGAGACACTATGTGAAAACTTAATTGTGTTTTTACAGGGAACAATCTTTTTTAATAGTTTTCAATGAAGGTTTTCTAAAACCATTCTCAAAACTATGTTCAAACGAAAACAAATGCAGTTCTGGAAATTGAGATTATTTGAGAAACTATGTGACTCATTTAGTCATATCCATGAACATGGTGTTGAAATCATGCTTGTTGCAAAGTTAATCCTTCAAGTAGTGAAGTACTTCTAGGGAGTGCTGAAAGAGACACTAAGAGAAAACGCAATTGTGTTTTTTCAGTGAACTATCCTTTTTATTAGTTTTCAACTAAGGTTGTCTAAAATCATTCTCAAAACTATGTTCAAACGAAAACAAATGCAGTTCTGGAAATTGAGATTATTTGAGAAACTATGTGACTTATTTAGTCATATCCATGAACATGGTGTTGAAATCATGCTTGTTGCAAAGTTAATGCTTCAACAAGTGAAGTACTTCTAGGGTGAACTGAAAAAGACTATGAGAAAACGCAATTGTGTTTTTACAGTGAACAATCTTTTTGAATAGTATTCAACTAAGGTTTTCTAAAATCATTCACAAAATAATGTTCAAACGACAACAAATGCAGTTCTGGAAATTGAGATTATTTGAGAAACTATGTGACTTATTTAGTCACATCCATGAACATGGTGTTGAAATCATGCTTAATGCAAAGTTAATGCTTTAAGTAGTGAAGTACTTCTAGGGAGAGCTGAAAGAGACACTATGTGAAAACGCAATTGTGTTTTTTCAATGAACAATCTTTTTTAATAGTTTTCAATTAAGGTTTTCTAAAACCATTCTCAAAACAATGTTCAAACGACAACAAATGCAGTTCTGGAAATTGAGATTATTTGAGAAACTATGTGATTTATTTAGTCACATCCATGAACATGGTGTTGAAATCATGCTTATTGCAAAGTTAATGCTTCAACTAGGGAAGTTCATCTAGGGAGAGCTGAAAGAGACACTATGAGAAAACGCAATTGTGTTTTTACATTGAACAATCTTTTTTATTAGTTTTCAACTAAGGTTGTCTAAAATCATTCTCAAAACTAAGTTCAAACGAAAACAAATGCAGTTCTGAAAGTTGAGATTATTCGAGAAACTATGTGATCTATTTAGTCATATCCATGAACATGGTGTTGAAATCATGCTTATTGCAAAGTTAATGCTTTAAGTAGTGAAGTACTTCTAGGGAGAGCTGAAAGAGACACTATGTGAAAACGCAATTGTGTTTTTACAGGGAACAATCTTTTTTAATAGTTTTCAATGAAGGTTTTCTAAAACCATTCTCAAAACTATGTTCAAACGAAAACAAATGCAGTTCTGGAAATTGAGATTATTTGAGAAACTATGTGACTTATTTAGTCATATCCATGAACATGGTGTTGAAATCATGCTTGTTGCAAAGTTAATGCTTCAAGTAGTGAAGTACTTCTAGGGAGTGCTGAAAGAGACACTAAGAGAAAACGCAATTGTGTTTTTTCAGTGAACAATCTTTTTGAATAGTTTTCAATTAAGGTTTTCTAAAACCATTCTCAAAACAATGTCCAAACGAAAACAAATGCAGTTCTGGAAATTGAGATTATTTGAGAAACTATGTGACTTATTTAGTCACATCCATGAACATGGTGTTGAAATCATGCTTATTGCAAAGTTAATGCTTCAACTAGGGAAGTTCATCTAGGGAGAGCTGAAAAAGACACTATGAGAAAACGCAATTGTGTTTTTACAGTGAACAATCTTTTTAAATAGTTTTCAACTAAGGTTGTCTAAAATCATTCTCAAAACAAAGTTCAAACGAAAACAAATGCAGTTCTGGAAGTTGAGATTATTTGAGAAACTATGTGATTTATTTAGTCACATCCATGAACATGGTGTTGAAATCATGCTTATTGCAAAGTTAATGCTTCAACAAGTGAAGTACTTCTAGGGTGAACTGAAAAAGACTATGAGAAGACGCAATTGTGAATTTACAGTGAACAATCTTTTTTAATAGTTTTCAACTAAGGTTGTCTAAAATCATTCTCAAAACTAAGTTCAAACGAAAACAAATGCAGTTCTGAAAGTTGAGATTATTCGAGAAACTATGTGATTTATTTAGTCATATCCATGAACATGGTGTTGAAATCATGCTTATTGCAAAGTTAATGCTTTAAGTAGTGAAGTACTTCTAGGGAGAGCTGAAAGAGACACTATGTGAAAACGCAATTGTGTTTTTACAGGGAACAATCTTTTTTAATAGTTTTCAATGAAGGTTTTCTAAAACCATTCTCAAAACTATGTTCAAACGAAAACAAATGCAGTTCTGGAAATTGAGATTATTTGAGAAACTATGTGACTTATTTAGTCACATCCATGAACATGGTGTTGAAATCATGCTTATTGCAAAGTTAATGCTTCAACTAGGGAAGTTCATCTAGGGAGAGCTGAAAGAGACACTATGAGAAAACGCAATTGTGTTTTTACATTGAACAATCTTTTTTATTAGTTTTCAACTAAGGTTGTATAAAATCATTCTCAAAACTAAGTTCAAACGAAAACAAATGCAGTTCTGAAAGTTGAGATTATTCGAGAAACTATGTGATCTATTTAGTCATATACATGAACATGGTGTTGAAATCATGCTTATTGCAAAGTTAATGCTTCAAGTAGTGAAGTACTTCTAGGGAGTGCTGAAAGAGACACTAAGAGAAAACGCAATTGTGTTTTTTCAGTGAACAATCTTTTTGAATAGTTTTCAATTAAGGTTTTCTAAAACCATTCTCAAAACAATGTCCAAACGAAAACAAATGCAGTTCTGGAAATTGAGATTATTTGAGAAACTATGTGATTTATTTAGTCACATCCATGAACATGGTGTTGAAATCATGCTTATTGCAAAGTTAATGCTTTAAGTAGTGAAGTACTTCTAGGGAGAGCTGAAAGAGACACTATGTGAAAACGCAATTGTGTTTTTACAGGGAACAATCTTTTTTAATAGTTTTCAATGAAGGTTTTCTAAAACCATTCTCAAAACTATGTTCAAACGAAAACAAATGCAGTTCTGGAAATTGAGATTATTTGAGAAACTATGTGACTTATTTAGTCATATCCATGAACATGGTGTTGAAATCATGCTTGTTGCAAAGTTAATCCTTCAAGTAGTGAAGTACTTCTAGGGAGTGCTGAAAGAGACACTAAGAGAAAACGCAATTGTGTTTTTTCAGTGAACAATCTTTTTGAATAGTTTTCAATTAAGGTTTTCTAAAACCATTCTCAAAACAATGTCCAAACGAAAACAAATGCAGTTCTGGAAATTGAGATTATTTGAGAAACTATGTGACTTATTTAGTCACATCCATGAACATGGTGTTGAAATCATGCTTATTGCAAAGTTAATGCTTCAACTAGGGAAGTTCATCTAGGGAGAGCTGAAAAAGACACTATGAGAAAACGCAATTGTGTTTTTACAGTGAACAATCTTTTTAAATAGTTTTCAACTAAGGTTGTCTAAAATCATTCTCAAAACAAAGTTCAAACGAAAACAAATGCAGTTCTGGAAGTTGAGATTATTTGAGAAACTATGTGATTTATTTAGTCACATCCATGAACATGGTGTTGAAATCATGCTTATTGCAAAGTTAATGCTTCAACAAGTGAAGTACTTCTAGGGTGAACTGAAAAAGACTATGAGAAGACGCAATTGTGTATTTACAGTGAACAATCTTTTTTAATAGTTTTCAATGAAGGTTGTCTAAAATCATTCTCAAAACAATGTTTAAACGAAAACAAATGCAGTTCTGGAAATTGAGATTATTTGAGAAACTATGTGACTTATTTAGTCACATCCATGAACATGGTGTTGAAATCATGCTTATTGCAAAGTTAATGCTTCAACTAGGGAAGTTCATCTAGGGAGAGCTGAAAGAGACACTATGAGAAAACGCAATTGTGTTTTTACATTGAACAATCTTTTTTATTAGTTTTCAACTAAGGTTGTCTAAAATCATTCTCAAAACTAAGTTCAAACGAAAACAAATGCAGTTCTGGAAGTTGAGATTATTTGAGAAACTATGTGATTTATTTAGTCATATCCATGAACATGGTGTTGAAATCATGCTTGTTGCAAAGTTAATGCTTCAACAAGTGAAGTACTTCTAGGGTGAACTGAAAAAGACTATGAGAAAACGCAATTGTGTTTTTACAGTGAACAATCTTTTTGAATAGTATTCAACTAAGGTTTTCTAAAATCATTCACAAAATAATGTTCAAACGACAACAAATGCAGTTCTGGAAATTGAGATTATTTGAGAAACTATGTGACTTATTTAGTCACATCCATGAACATGGTGTTGAAATCATGCTTAATGCAAAGTTAATGCTTTAAGTAGTGAAGTACTTCTAGGGAGAGCTGAAAGAGACACTATGTGAAAACGCAATTGTGTTTTTACAGGGAACAATCTTTTTTAATAGTTTTCAATGAAGGTTTTCTAAAACCATTCTCAAAACTATGTTCAAACGAAAACAAATGCAGTTCTGGAAATTGAGATTATTTGAGAAACTATGTGACTTATTTAGTCACATCCATGAACATGGTGTTGAAATCATGCTTATTGCAAAGTTAATGCTTCAACTAGGGAAGTTCATCTAGGGAGAGCTGAAAGAGACACTATGAGAAAACGCAATTGTGTTTTTACATTGAACAATCTTTTTTATTAGTTTTCAACTAAGGTTGTCTAAAATCATTCTCAAAACTAAGTTCAAACGAAAACAAATGCAGTTCTGAAAGTTGAGATTATTCGAGAAACTATGTGATCTATTTAGTCATATACATGAACATGGTGTTGAAATCATGCTTATTGCAAAGTTAATGCTTCAAGTAGTGAAGTACTTCTAGGGAGTGCTGAAAGAGACACTAAGAGAAAACGCAATTGTGTTTTTTCAGTGAACAATCTTTTTGAATAGTTTTCAATTAAGGTTTTCTAAAACCATTCTCAAAACAATGTCCAAACGAAAACAAATGCAGTTCTGGAAATTGAGATTATTTGAGAAACTATGTGACTTATTTAGTCACATCCATGAACATGGTGTTGAAATCATGCTTATTGCAAAGTTAATGCTTCAACTAGGGAAGTTCATCTAGGGAGAGCTGAAAGAGACACTATGAGAAAACGCAATTGTGTTTTTACATTGAACAATCTTTTTTATTAGTTTTCAACTAAGGTTGTCTAAAATCATTCTCAAAACTAAGTTCAAACGAAAACAAATGCAGTTCTGAAAGTTGAGATTATTCGAGAAACTATGTGATCTATTTAGTCATATCCATGAACATGGTGTTGAAATCATGCTTATTGCAAAGTTAATGCTTTAAGTAGTGAAGTACTTCTAGGGAGAGCTGAAAGAGACACTATGTGAAAACGCAATTGTGTTTTTACAGGGAACAATCTTTTTTAATAGTTTTCAATGAAGGTTTTCTAAAACCATTCTCAAAACTATGTTCAAACGAAAACAAATGCAGTTCTGGAAATTGAGATTATTTGAGAAACTATGTGACTTATTTAGTCATATCCATGAACATGGTGTTGAAATCATGCTTGTTGCAAAGTTAATCCTTCAAGTAGTGAAGTACTTCTAGGGAGTGCTGAAAGAGACACTAAGAGAAAACGCAATTGTGTTTTTTCAGTGAACAATCTTTTTGAATAGTTTTCAATTAAGGTTTTCTAAAACCATTCTCAAAACAATGTCCAAACGAAAACAAATGCAGTTCTGGAAATTGAGATTATTTGAGAAACTATGTGACTTATTTAGTCACATCCATGAACATGGTGTTGAAATCATGCTTATTGCAAAGTTAATGCTTCAACTAGGGAAGTTCATCTAGGGAGAGCTGAAAAAGACACTATGAGAAAACGCAATTGTGTTTTTACAGTGAACAATCTTTTTAAATAGTTTTCAACTAAGGTTGTCTAAAATCATTCTCAAAACAAAGTTCAAACGAAAACAAATGCAGTTCTGGAAGTTGAGATTATTTGAGAAACTATGTGATTTATTTAGTCACATCCATGAACATGGTGTTGAAATCATGCTTATTGCAAAGTTAATGCTTCAACAAGTGAAGTACTTCTAGGGTGAACTGAAAAAGACTATGAGAAGACGCAATTGTGAATTTACAGTGAACAATCTTTTTTAATAGTTTTCAACTAAGGTTGTCTAAAATCATTCTCAAAACTAAGTTCAAACGAAAACAAATGCAGTTCTGAAAGTTGAGATTATTCGAGAAACTATGTGATTTATTTAGTCATATCCATGAACATGGTGTTGAAATCATGCTTATTGCAAAGTTAATGCTTTAAGTAGTGAAGTACTTCTAGGGAGAGCTGAAAGAGACACTATGTGAAAACGCAATTGTGTTTTTACAGGGAACAATCTTTTTTAATAGTTTTCAATGAAGGTTTTCTAAAACCATTCTCAAAACTATGTTCAAACGAAAACAAATGCAGTTCTGGAAATTGAGATTATTTGAGAAACTATGTGACTTATTTAGTCACATCCATGAACATGGTGTTGAAATCATGCTTATTGCAAAGTTAATGCTTCAACTAGGGAAGTTCATTTAGGGAGAGCTGAAAGAGACACTATGAGAAAACGCAATTGTGTTTTTACATTGAACAATCTTTTTTATTAGTTTTCAACTAAGGTTGTCTAAAACCATTCTCAAAACTAAGTTCAAACGAAAACAAATGCAGTTCTGAAAGTTGAGATTATTCGAGAAACTATGTGATCTATTTAGTCATATCCATGAACATGGTGTTGAAATCATGCTTATTGCAAAGTTAATGCTTCAACTAGGGAAGTTCATCTAGGGAGAGCTGAAAAAGACACTATGAGAAAACGCAATTGTGTTTTTACAGTGAACAATCTTTTTAAATAGTTTTCAACTAAGGTTGTCTAAAATCATTCAAAAAACAAAGTTCAAACGAAAACAAATGCAGTTCTGGAAATTGAGATTATTTGAGAAACTATGTGACTTATTTAGTCATATCCATGAACATGGTGTTGAAATCATGCTTGTTGCAAAGTTAATGCTTCAACAAGTGAAGTACTTCTAGGGTGAACTGAAAAAGACTATGAGAAAACGCAATTGTGTTTTTACAGTGAACAATCTTTTTGAATAGTATTCAACTAAGGTTTTCTAAAATCATTCACAAAATAATGTTCAAACGACAACAAATGCAGTTCTGGAAATTGAGATTATTTGAGAAACTATGTGACTTATTTAGTCACATCCATGAACATGGTGTTGAAATCATGCTTAATGCAAAGTTAATGCTTTAAGTAGTGAAGTACTTCTAGGGAGAGCTGAAAGAGACACTATGTGAAAACGCAATTGTGTTTTTTCAATGAACAATCTTTTTTAATAGTTTTCAATTAAGGTTTTCTAAAACCATTCTCAAAACAATGTTCAAACGACAACAAATGCAGTTCTGGAAATTGAGATTATTTGAGAAACTATGTGATTTATTTAGTCACATCCATGAACATGGTGTTGAAATCATGCTTATTGCAAAGTTAATGCTTCAACTAGGGAAGTTCATCTAGGGAGAGCTGAAAGAGACACTAAGAGAAAACGCAATTGTGTTTTTACAGTGAACAATCTTTTTTATTAGTTTTCAACTAAGGTTGTCTAAAATCATTCTCAAAACTAAGTTCAAACGAAAACAAATGCAGTTCTGAAAGTTGAGATTATTCGAGAAACTATGTGATTTATTTAGTCATATCCATGAACATGGTGTTGAAATCATGCTTATTGCAAAGTTAATGCTTTAAGTAGTGAAGTACTTCTAGGGAGAGCTGAAAGAGACACTATGTGAAAACGCAATTGTGTTTTTACAGGGAACAATCTTTTTTAATAGTTTTCAATGAAGGTTTTCTAAAACCATTCTCAAAACTATGTTCAAACGAAAACAAATGCAGTTCTGAAAGTTGAGATTATTTGAGAAACTATGTGACTTATTTAGTCACATCCATGAACATGGTGTTGAAATCATGCTTATTGCAAAGTTAATGCTTCAACTAGGGAAGTTCATCTAGGGAGAGCTGAAAGAGACACTATGAGAAAACGCAATTGTGTTTTTACATTGAACAATCTTTTTTATTAGTTTTCAACTAAGGTTGTCTAAAATCATTCTCAAAACTAAGTTCAAACGAAAACAAATGCAGTTCTGAAAGTTGAGATTATTCGAGAAACTATGTGATCTATTTAGTCATATCCATGAACATGGTGTTGAAATCATGCTTATTGCAAAGTTAATGCTTTAAGTAGTGAAGTACTTCTAGGGAGAGCTGAAAGAGACACTATGTGAAAACGCAATTGTGTTTTTACAGGGAACAATCTTTTTTAATAGTTTTCAATGAAGGTTTTCTAAAACCATTCTCAAAACAATGTCCAAACGAAAACAAATGCAGTTCTGGAAATTGAGATTATTTGAGAAACTATGTGACTTATTTAGTCACATCCATGAACATGGTGTTGAAATCATGCTTATTGCAAAGTTAATGCTTCAACTAGGGAAGTTCATCTAGGGAGAGCTGAAAAAGACACTATGAGAAAACGCAATTGTGTTTTTACAGTGAACAATCTTTTTAAATAGTTTTCAACTAAGGTTGTCTAAAATCATTCTCAAAACAAAGTTCAAACGAAAACAAATGCAGTTCTGGAAGTTGAGATTATTTGAGAAACTATGTGATTTATTTAGTCACATCCATGAACATGGTGTTGAAATCATGCTTATTGCAAAGTTAATGCTTCAACAAGTGAAGTACTTCTAGGGTGAACTGAAAAAGACTATGAGAAGACGCAATTGTGAATTTACAGTGAACAATCTTTTTTAATAGTTTTCAACTAAGGTTGTCTAAAATCATTCTCAAAACTAAGTTCAAACGAAAACAAATGCAGTTCTGAAAGTTGAGATTATTCGAGAAACTATGTGATTTATTTAGTCATATCCATGAACATGGTGTTGAAATCATGCTTATTGCAAAGTTAATGCTTTAAGTAGTGAAGTACTTCTAGGGAGAGCTGAAAGAGACACTATGTGAAAACGCAATTGTGTTTTTACAGGGAACAATCTTTTTTAATAGTTTTCAATGAAGGTTTTCTAAAACCATTCTCAAAACTATGTTCAAACGAAAACAAATGCAGTTCTGGAAATTGAGATTATTTGAGAAACTATGTGACTTATTTAGTCACATCCATGAACATGGTGTTGAAATCATGCTTATTGCAAAGTTAATGCTTCAACTAGGGAAGTTCATCTAGGGAGAGCTGAAAGAGACACTATGAAAAAACGCAATTGTGTTTTTACATTGAACAATCTTTTTTATTAGTTTTCAACTAAGGTTGTCTAAAATCATTCTCAAAACTAAGTTCAAACGAAAACAAATGCAGTTCTGAAAGTTGAGATTATTCGAGAAACTATGTGATCTATTTAGTCATATCCATGAACATGGTGTTGAAATCATGCTTATTGCAAAGTTAATGCTTCAACTAGGGAAGTTCATCTAGGGAGAGCTGAAAAAGACACTATGAGAAAACGCAATTGTGTTTTTACAGTGAACAATCTTTTTAAATAGTTTTCAACTAAGGTTGTCTAAAATCATTCTCAAAACAAAGTTCAAACGAAAACAAATGCAGTTCTGGAAATTGAGATTATTTGAGAAACTATGTGACTTATTTAGTCATATCCATGAACATGGTGTTAAAATCATGCTTGTTGCAAAGTTAATGCTTCAACAAGTGAAGTACTTCTAGGGTGAACTGAAAAAGACTATGAGAAAACGCAATTGTGTTTTTACAGTGAACAATCTTTTTGAATAGTATTCAACTAAGGTTTTCTAAAATCATTCACAAAATAATGTTCAAACGACAACAAATGCAGTTCTGGAAATTGAGATTATTTGAGAAACTATGTGACTTATTTAGTCACATCCATGAACATGGTGTTGAAATCATGCTTAATGCAAAGTTAATGCTTTAAGTAGTGAAGTACTTCTAGGGAGAGCTGAAAGAGACACTATGTGAAAACGCAATTGTGTTTTTTCAATGAACAATCTTTTTTAATAGTTTTCAATTAAGGTTGTCTAAAATCATTCTCAAAACTAAGTTCAAACGAAAACAAATGCAGTTCTGAAAGTTGAGATTATTCGAGAAACTCTGTGATTTATTTAGTCATATCCATGAACATGGTGTTGAAATCATGCTTATTGCAAAGTTAATGCTTTAAGTAGTGAAGTACTTCTAGGGAGAGCTGAAAGAGACACTATGTGAAAACTTAATTGTGTTTTTACAGGGAACAATCTTTTTTAATAGTTTTCAATGAAGGTTTTCTAAAACCATTCTCAAAACTATGTTCAAACGAAAACAAATGCAGTTCTGGAAATTGAGATTATTTGAGAAACTATGTGACTTATTTAGTCATATCCATGAACATGGTGTTGAAATCATGCTTGTTGCAAAGTTAATCCTTCAAGTAGTGAAGTACTTCTAGGGAGTGCTGAAAGAGACACTAAGAGAAAACGCAATTGTGTTTTTTCAGTGAACTATCCTTTTTATTAGTTTTCAACTAAGGTTGTCTAAAATCATTCTCAAAACTATGTTCAAACGAAAACAAATGCAGTTCTGGAAATTGAGATTATTTGAGAAACTATGTGACTTATTTAGTCATATCCATGAACATGGTGTTGAAATCATGCTTGTTGCAAAGTTAATGCTTCAACAAGTGAAGTACTTCTAGGGTGAACTGAAAAAGACTATGAGAAAACGCAATTGTGTTTTTACAGTGAACAATCTTTTTGAATAGTATTCAACTAAGGTTTTCTAAAATCATTCACAAAATAATGTTCAAACGACAACAAATGCAGTTCTGGAAATTGAGATTATTTGAGAAACTATGTGACTTATTTAGTCACATCCATGAACATGGTGTTGAAATCATGCTTAATGCAAAGTTAATGCTTTAAGTAGTGAAGTACTTCTAGGGAGAGCTGAAAGAGACACTATGTGAAAACGCAATTGTGTTTTTTCAATGAACAATCTTTTTTAATAGTTTTCAATTAAGGTTTTCTAAAACCATTCTCAAAACAATGTTCAAACGACAACAAATGCAGTTCTGGAAATTGAGATTATTTGAGAAACTATGTGATTTATTTAGTCACATCCATGAACATGGTGTTGAAATCATGCTTATTGCAAAGTTAATGCTTCAACTAGGGAAGTTCATCCAGGGAGAGCTGAAAGAGACACTATGAGAAAACGCAATTGTGTTTTTACATTGAACAATCTTTTTTATTAGTTTTCAACTAAGGTTGTCTAAAATCATTCTCAAAACTAAGTTCAAACGAAAACAAATGCAGTTCTGAAAGTTGAGATTATTCGAGAAACTATGTGATCTATTTAGTCATATCCATGAACATGGTGTTGAAATCATGCTTATTGCAAAGTTAATGCTTTAAGTAGTGAAGTACTTCTAGGGAGAGCTGAAAGAGACACTATGTGAAAACGCAATTGTGTTTTTACAGGGAACAATCTTTTTTAATAGTTTTCAATGAAGGTTTTCTAAAACCATTCTCAAAACTATGTTCAAACGAAAACAAATGCAGTTCTGGAAATTGAGATTATTTGAGAAACTATGTGACTTATTTAGTCATATCCATGAACATGGTGTTGAAATCATGCTTGTTGCAAAGTTAATGCTTCAAGTAGTGAAGTACTTCTAGGGAGTGCTGAAAGAGACACTAAGAGAAAACGCAATTGTGTTTTTTCAGTGAACAATCTTTTTGAATAGTTTTCAATTAAGGTTTTCTAAAACCATTCTCAAAACAATGTCCAAACGAAAACAAATGCAGTTCTGGAAATTGAGATTATTTGAGAAACTATGTGACTTATTTAGTCACATCCATGAACATGGTGTTGAAATCATGCTTATTGCAAAGTTAATGCTTCAACTAGGGAAGTTCATCTAGGGAGAGCTGAAAAAGACACTATGAGAAAACGCAATTGTGTTTTTACAGTGAACAATCTTTTTAAATAGTTTTCAACTAAGGTTGTCTAAAATCATTCTCAAAACAAAGTTCAAACGAAAACAAATGCAGTTCTGGAAGTTGAGATTATTTGAGAAACTATGTGATTTATTTAGTCACATCCATGAACATGGTGTTGAAATCATGCTTATTGCAAAGTTAATGCTTCAACAAGTGAAGTACTTCTAGGGTGAACTGAAAAAGACTATGAGAAGACGCAATTGTGAATTTACAGTGAACAATCTTTTTTAATAGTTTTCAACTAAGGTTGTCTAAAATCATTCTCAAAACTAAGTTCAAACGAAAACAAATGCAGTTCTGAAAGTTGAGATTATTCGAGAAACTATGTGATTTATTTAGTCATATCCATGAACATGGTGTTGAAATCATGCTTATTGCAAAGTTAATGCTTTAAGTAGTGAAGTACTTCTAGGGAGAGCTGAAAGAGACACTATGTGAAAACGCAATTGTGTTTTTACAGGGAACAATCTTTTTTAATAGTTTTCAATGAAGGTTTTCTAAAACCATTCTCAAAACTATGTTCAAACGAAAACAAATGCAGTTCTGGAAATTGAGATTATTTGAGAAACTATGTGACTTATTTAGTCACATCCATGAACATGGTGTTGAAATCATGCTTATTGCAAAGTTAATGCTTCAACTAGGGAAGTTCATCTAGGGAGAGCTGAAAGAGACACTATGAGAAAACGCAATTGTGTTTTTACATTGAACAATCTTTTTTATTAGTTTTCAACTAAGGTTGTCTAAAATCATTCTCAAAACTAAGTTCAAACGAAAACAAATGCAGTTCTGAAAGTTGAGATTATTCGAGAAACTATGTGATCTATTTAGTCATATCCATGAACATGGTGTTGAAATCATGCTTATTGCAAAGTTAATGCTTTAAGTAGTGAAGTACTTCTAGGGAGAGCTGAAAGAGACACTATGTGAAAACGCAATTGTGTTTTTACAGGGAACAATCTTTTTTAATAGTTTTCAATGAAGGTTTTCTAAAACCATTCTCAAAACTATGTTCAAACGAAAACAAATGCAGTTCTGGAAATTGAGATTATTTGAGAAACTATGTGACTTATTTAGTCATATCCATGAACATGGTGTTGAAATCATGCTTGTTGCAAAGTTAATCCTTCAAGTAGTGAAGTACTTCTAGGGAGTGCTGAAAGAGACACTAAGAGAAAACGCAATTGTGTTTTTTCAGTGAACAATCTTTTTGAATAGTTTTCAATTAAGGTTTTCTAAAACCATTCTCAAAACAATGTCCAAACGAAAACAAATGCAGTTCTGGAAATTGAGATTATTTGAGAAACTATGTGACTTATTTAGTCACATCCATGAACATGGTGTTGAAATCATGCTTATTGCAAAGTTAATGCTTCAACTAGGGAAGTTCATCTAGGGAGAGCTGAAAAAGACACTATGAGAAAACGCAATTGTGTTTTTACAGTGAACAATCTTTTTAAATAGTTTTCAACTAAGGTTGTCTAAAATCATTCTCAAAACAAAGTTCAAACGAAAACAAATGCAGTTCTGGAAGTTGAGATTATTTGAGAAACTATGTGATTTATTTAGTCACATCCATGAACATGGTGTTGAAATCATGCTTATTGCAAAGTTAATGCTTCAACAAGTGAAGTACTTCTAGGGTGAACTGAAAAAGACTATGAGAAGACGCAATTGTGTATTTACAGTGAACAATCTTTTTTAATAGTTTTCAATGAAGGTTGTCTAAAATCATTCTCAAAACAAAGTTTAAACGAAAACAAATGCAGTTCTGGAAATTGAGATTATTTGAGAAACTATGTGACTTATTTAGTCACATCCATGAACATGGTGTTGAAATCATGCTTATTGCAAAGTTAATGCTTCAACTAGGGAAGTTCATCTAGGGAGAGCTGAAAGAGACACTATGAGAAAACGCAATTGTGTTTTTACATTGAACAATCTTTTTTATTAGTTTTCAACTAAGGTTGTCTAAAATCATTCTCAAAACTAAGTTCAAACGAAAACAAATGCAGTTCTGGAAGTTGAGATTATTTGAGAAACTATGTGATTTATTTAGTCATATCCATGAACATGGTGTTGAAATCATGCTTGTTGCAAAGTTAATGCTTCAACAAGTGAAGTACTTCTAGGGTGAACTGAAAAAGACTATGAGAAAACGCAATTGTGTTTTTACAGTGAACAATCTTTTTGAATAGTATTCAACTAAGGTTTTCTAAAATCATTCACAAAATAATGTTCAAACGACAACAAATGCAGTTCTGGAAATTGAGATTATTTGAGAAACTATGTGACTTATTTAGTCACATCCATGAACATGGTGTTGAAATCATGCTTAATGCAAAGTTAATGCTTTAAGTAGTGAAGTACTTCTAGGGAGAGCTGAAAGAGACACTATGTGAAAACGCAATTGTGTTTTTACAGGGAACAATCTTTTTTAATAGTTTTCAATGAAGGTTTTCTAAAACCATTCTCAAAACTATGTTCAAACGAAAACAAATGCAGTTCTGGAAATTGAGATTATTTGAGAAACTATGTGACTTATTTAGTCACATCCATGAACATGGTGTTGAAATCATGCTTATTGCAAAGTTAATGCTTCAACTAGGGAAGTTCATCTAGGGAGAGCTGAAAGAGACACTATGAGAAAACGCAATTGTGTTTTTACATTGAACAATCTTTTTTATTAGTTTTCAACTAAGGTTGTCTAAAATCATTCTCAAAACTAAGTTCAAACGAAAACAAATGCAGTTCTGAAAGTTGAGATTATTCGAGAAACTATGTGATCTATTTAGTCATATACATGATTATGGTGTTGAAATCATGCTTATTGCAAAGTTAATGCTTCAAGTAGTGAAGTACTTCTAGGGAGTGCTGAAAGAGACACTAAGAGAAAACGCAATTGTGTTTTTTCAGTGAACAATCTTTTTGAATAGTTTTCAATTAAGGTTTTCTAAAACCATTCTCAAAACAATGTCCAAACGAAAACAAATGCAGTTCTGGAAATTGAGATTATTTGAGAAACTATGTGACTTATTTAGTCACATCCATGAACATGGTGTTGAAATCATGCTTATTGCAAAGTTAATGCTTCAACTAGGGAAGTTCATCTAGGGAGAGCTGAAAAAGACACTATGAGAAAACGCAATTGTGTTTTTACAGTGAACAATTTGCTTAAATAGTTTTCAACTAAGGTTGTCTAAAATCATTCTCAAAACAAAGTTCAAACGAAAACAAATGCAGTTCTGGAAGTAGAGATTATTTGAGAAACTACGTGATTTATTTAGTCACATCCATGAACATGGTGTTGAAATCATGCTTATTGCAAAGTTAATGCTTCAACAAGTGAAGTACTTCTAGGGTGAACTGAAAAAGACTATGAGAAGACGCAATTGTGTATTTACAGTGAACAATCTTTTTTAATAGTTTTCAATGAAGGTTGTCTAAAATCATTCTCAAAACAATGTTTAAACGAAAACAAATGCAGTTCTGGAAATTGAGATTATTTGAGAAACTATGTGACTTATTTAGTCACATCAATGAACATGGTGTTGAAATCATGCTTATTGCAAAGTTAATGCTTCAACTAGGGAAGTTCATCTAGGGAGAGCTGAAAGAGACACTATGAGAAAACGCAATTGTGTTTTTACATTGAACAATCTTTTTTATTAGTTTTCAACTAAGGTTGTCTAAAATCATTCTCAAAACTAAGTTCAAACGAAAACAAATGCAGTTCTGGAAGTTGAGATTATTTGAGAAACTATGTGATTTATTTAGTCATATCCATGAACATGGTGTTGAAATCATGCTTGTTGCAAAGTTAATGCTTCAACAAGTGAAGTACTTCTAGGGTGAACTGAAAAAGACTATGAGAAAACGCAATTGTGTTTTTACAGTGAACAATCTTTTTGAATAGTATTCAACTAAGGTTTTCTAAAATCATTCACAAAATAACGTTCAAACGACAACAAATGCAGTTCTGGAAATTGAAATTATTTGAGAAACTATGTGACTTATTTAGTCACATCCATGAACATGGTGTTGAAATCATGCTTAATGCAAAGTTAATGCTTTAAGTAGTGAAGTACTTCTAGGGAGAGCTGAAAGAGACACTATGTGAAAAGGCAATTGTGTTTTTACAGGGAACAATCTTTTTTAATAGTTTTCAATGAAGGTTTTCTAAAACCATTCTCAAAACAATGTCCAAACGAAAACAAATGCAGTTCTGGAAATTGAGATTATTTGAGAAACTATGTGACTTATTTAGTCACATCCATGAACATGGTGTTGAAATCATGCTTATTGCAAAGTTAATGCTTCAACTAGGGAAGTTCATCTAGGGATAGCTGAAAAAGACACTATGAGAAAACGCAATTGTGTTTTTACAGTGAACAATCTTTTTAAATAGTTTTCAACTAAGGTTGTCTAAAATCATTCTCAAAACAAAGTTCAAACGAAAACAAATGCAGTTCTGGAAGTTGAGATTATTTGAGAAACTATGTGATTTATTTAGTCACATCCATGAACATGGTGTTGAAATCATGCTTATTGCAAAGTTAATGCTTCAACAAGTGAAGTACTTCTAGGGTGAACTGAAAAAGACTATGAGAAGACGCAATTGTGTATTTACAGTGAACAATCTTTTTTAATAGTTTTCAATGAAGGTTGTCTAAAATCATTCTCAAAACAAAGTTTAAACGAAAACAAATGCAGTTCTGGAAATTGAGATTATTTGAGAAACTATGTGACTTATTTAGTCACATCCATGAACATGGTGTTGAAATCATGCTTATTGCAAAGTTAATGCTTCAACTAGGGAAGTTCATCTAGGGAGAGCTGAAAGAGACACTATGAGAAAACGCAATTGTGTTTTTACATTGAACAATCTTTTTTATTAGTTTTCAACTAAGGTTGTCTAAAATCATTCTCAAAACTAAGTTCAAACGAAAACAAATGCAGTTCTGGAAGTTGAGATTATTTGAGAAACTATGTGATTTATTTAGTCATATCCATGAACATGGTGTTGAAATCATGCTTGTTGCAAAGTTAATGCTTCAACAAGTGAAGTACTTCTAGGGTGAACTGAAAAAGACTATGAGAAAACGCAATTGTGTTTTTACAGTGAACAATCTTTTTGAATAGTATTCAACTAAGGTTTTCTAAAATCATTCACAAAATAATGTTCAAACGACAACAAATGCAGTTCTGGAAATTGAGATTATTTGAGAAACTATGTGACTTATTTAGTCACATCCATGAACATGGTGTTGAAATCATGCTTAATGCAAAGTTAATGCTTTAAGTAGTGAAGTACTTCTAGGGAGAGCTGAAAGAGACACTATGTGAAAACGCAATTGTGTTTTTACAGGGAACAATCTTTTTTAATAGTTTTCAATGAAGGTTTTCTAAAACCATTCTCAAAACAATGTCCAAACGAAAACAAATGCAGTTCTGGAAATTGAGATTATTTGAGAAACTATGTGACTTATTTAGTCACATCCATGAACATGGTGTTGAAATCATGCTTATTGCAAAGTTAATGCTTCAACTAGGGAAGTTCATCTAGGGAGAGCTGAAAAAGACACTATGAGAAAACGCAATTGTGTTTTTACAGTGAACAATCTTTTTAAATAGTTTTCAACTAAGGTTGTCTAAAATCATTCTCAAAACAAAGTTCAAACGAAAACAAATGCAGTTCTGGAAGTTGAGATTATTTGAGAAACTATGTGATTTATTTAGTCACATCCATGAACATGGTGTTGAAATCATGCTTATTGCAAAGTTAATGCTTCAACAAGTGAAGTACTTCTAGGGTGAACTGAAAAAGACTATGAGAAGACGCAATTGTGTATTTACAGTGAACAATCTTTTTTAATAGTTTTCAATGAAGGTTGTCTAAAATCATTCTCAAAACAAAGTTTAAACGAAAACAAATGCAGTTCTGGAAATTGAGATTATTTGAGAAACTATGTGACTTATTTAGTCACATCCATGAACATGGTGTTGAAATCATGCTTATTGCAAAGTTAATGCTTCAACTAGGGAAGTTCATCTAGGGAGAGCTGAAAGAGACACTATGAGAAAACGCAATTGTGTTTTTACATTGAACAATCTTTTTTATTAGTTTTCAACTAAGGTTGTCTAAAATCATTCTCAAAACTAAGTTCAAACGAAAACAAATGCAGTTCTGGAAGTTGAGATTATTTGAGAAACTATGTGATTTATTTAGTCATATCCATGAACATGGTGTTGAAATCATGCTTGTTGCAAAGTTAATGCTTCAACAAGTGAAGTACTTCTAGGGTGAACTGAAAAAGACTATGAGAAAACGCAATTGTGTTTTTACAGTGAACAATCTTTTTGAATAGTATTCAACTAAGGTTTTCTAAAATCATTCACAAAATAATGTTCAAACGACAACAAATGCAGTTCTGGAAATTGAGATTATTTGAGAAACTATGTGACTTATTTAGTCACATCCATGAACATGGTGTTGAAATCATGCTTAATGCAAAGTTAATGCTTTAAGTAGTGAAGTACTTCTAGGGAGAGCTGAAAGAGACACTATGTGAAAACGCAATTGTGTTTTTACAGGGAACAATCTTTTTTAATAGTTTTCAATGAAGGTTTTCTAAAACCATTCTCAAAACTATGTTCAAACGAAAACAAATGCAGTTCTGGAAATTGAGATTATTTGAGAAACTATGTGACTTATTTAGTCACATCCATGAACATGGTGTTGAAATCATGCTTATTGCAAAGTTAATGCTTCAACTAGGGAAGTTCATCTAGGGAGAGCTGAAAGAGACACTATGAGAAAACGCAATTGTGTTTTTACATTGAACAATCTTTTTTATTAGTTTTCAACTAAGGTTGTCTAAAATCATTCTCAAAACTAAGTTCAAACGAAAACAAATGCAGTTCTGAAAGTTGAGATTATTCGAGAAACTATGTGATCTATTTAGTCATATACATGAACATGGTGTTGAAATCATGCTTATTGCAAAGTTAATGCTTCAAGTAGTGAAGTACTTCTAGGGAGTGCTGAAAGAGACACTAAGAGAAAACGCAATTGTGTTTTTTCAGTGAACAATCTTTTTGAATAGTTTTCAATTAAGGTTTTCTAAAACCATTCTCAAAACAATGTCCAAACGAAAACAAATGCAGTTCTGGAAATTGAGATTATTTGAGAAACTATGTGACTTATTTAGTCACATCCATGAACATGGTGTTGAAATCATGCTTATTGCAAAGTTAATGCTTCAACTAGGGAAGTTCATCTAGGGAGAGCTGAAAAAGACACTATGAGAAAACGCAATTGTGTTTTTACAGTGAACAATTTGCTTAAATAGTTTTCAACTAAGGTTGTCTAAAATCATTCTCAAAACAAAGTTCAAACGAAAACAAATGCAGTTCTGGAAGTTGAGATTATTTGAGAAACTATGTGATTTATTTAGTCACATCCATGAACATGGTGTTGAAATCATGCTTATTGCAAAGTTAATGCTTCAACAAGTGAAGTACTTCTAGGGTGAACTGAAAAAGACTATGAGAAGACGCAATTGTGTATTTACAGTGAACAATCTTTTTTAATAGTTTTCAATGAAGGTTGTCTAAAATCATTCTCAAAACAATGTTTAAACGAAAACAAATGCAGTTCTGGAAATTGAGATTATTTGAGAAACTATGTGACTTATTTAGTCACATCAATGAACATGGTGTTGAAATCATGCTTATTGCAAAGTTAATGCTTCAACTAGGGAAGTTCATCTAGGGAGAGCTGAAAGAGACACTATGAGAAAACGCAATTGTGTTTTTACATTGAACAATCTTTTTTATTAGTTTTCAACTAAGGTTGTCTAAAATCATTCTCAAAACTAAGTTCAAACGAAAACAAATGCAGTTCTGGAAGTTGAGATTATTTGAGAAACTATGTGATTTATTTAGTCATATCCATGAACATGGTGTTGAAATCATGCTTGTTGCAAAGTTAATGCTTCAACAAGTGAAGTACTTCTAGGGTGAACTGAAAAAGACTATGAGAAAACGCAATTGTGTTTTTACAGTGAACAATCTTTTTGAATAGTATTCAACTAAGGTTTTCTAAAATCATTCACAAAATAACGTTCAAACGACAACAAATGCAGTTCTGGAAATTGAAATTATTTGAGAAACTATGTGACTTATTTAGTCACATCCATGAACATGGTGTTGAAATCATGCTTATTGCAAAGTTAATGCTTCAACTAGGGAAGTTCATCTAGGGAGAGCTGAAAAAGACACTATGAGAAAACGCAATTGTGTTTTTACAGTGAACAATCTTTTTAAATAGTTTTCAACTAAGGTTGTCTAAAATCATTCTCAAAACAAAGTTCAAACGAAAACAAATGCAGTTCTGGAAGTTGAGATTATTTGAGAAACTATGTGATTTATTTAGTCACATCCATGAACATGGTGTTGAAATCATGCTTATTGCAAAGTTAATGCTTCAACAAGTGAAGTACTTCTAGGGTGAACTGAAAAAGACTATGAGAAGACGCAATTGTGTATTTACAGTGAACAATCTTTTTTAATAGTTTTCAATGAAGGTTGTCTAAAATCATTCTCAAAACAAAGTTTAAACGAAAACAAATGCAGTTCTGGAAATTGAGATTATTTGAGAAACTATGTGACTTATTTAGTCACATCCATGAACATGGTGTTGAAATCATGCTTATTGCAAAGTTAATGCTTCAACTAGGGAAGTTCATCTAGGGAGAGCTGAAAGAGACACTATGAGAAAACGCAATTGTGTTTTTACATTGAACAATCTTTTTTATTAGTTTTCAACTAAGGTTGTCTAAAATCATTCTCAAAACTAAGTTCAAACGAAAACAAATGCAGTTCTGGAAGTTGAGATTATTTGAGAAACTATGTGATTTATTTAGTCATATCCATGAACATGGTGTTGAAATCATGCTTGTTGCAAAGTTAATGCTTCAACAAGTGAAGTACTTCTAGGGTGAACTGAAAAAGACTATGAGAAAACGCAATTGTGTTTTTACAGTGAACAATCTTTTTGAATAGTATTCAACTAAGGTTTTCTAAAATCATTCACAAAATAATGTTCAAACGACAACAAATGCAGTTCTGGAAATTGAGATTATTTGAGAAACTATGTGACTTATTTAGTCACATCCATGAACATGGTGTTGAAATCATGCTTAATGCAAAGTTAATGCTTTAAGTAGTGAAGTACTTCTAGGGAGAGCTGAAAGAGACACTATGTGAAAACGCAATTGTGTTTTTACAGGGAACAATCTTTTTTAATAGTTTTCAATGAAGGTTTTCTAAAACCATTCTCAAAACTATGTTCAAACGAAAACAAATGCAGTTCTGGAAATTGAGATTATTTGAGAAACTATGTGACTTATTTAGTCACATCCATGAACATGGTGTTGAAATCATGCTTATTGCAAAGTTAATGCTTCAACTAGGGAAGTTCATCTAGGGAGAGCTGAAAGAGACACTATGAGAAAACGCAATTGTGTTTTTACATTGAACAATCTTTTTTATTAGTTTTCAACTAAGGTTGTCTAAAATCATTCTCAAAACTAAGTTCAAACGAAAACAAATGCAGTTCTGAAAGTTGAGATTATTCGAGAAACTATGTGATCTATTTAGTCATATACATGAACATGGTGTTGAAATCATGCTTATTGCAAAGTTAATGCTTCAAGTAGTGAAGTACTTCTAGGGAGTGCTGAAAGAGACACTAAGAGAAAACGCAATTGTGTTTTTACATTGAACAATCTTTTTGAATAGTTTTCAATTAAGGTTTTCTAAAACCATTCTCAAAACAATGTCCAAACGAAAACAAATGCAGTTCTGGAAATTGAGATTATTTGAGAAACTATGTGACTTATTTAGTCACATCCATGAACATGGTGTTGAAATCATGCTTATTGCAAAGTTAATGCTTCAACTAGGGAAGTTCATCTAGGGAGAGCTGAAAAAGACACTATGAGAAAACGCAATTGTGTTTTTACAGTGAACAATTTGCTTAAATAGTTTTCAACTAAGGTTGTCTAAAATCATTCTCAAAACAAAGTTCAAACGAAAACAAATGCAGTTCTGGAAGTTGAGATTATTTGAGAAACTATGTGATTTATTTAGTCACATCCATGAACATGGTGTTGAAATCATGCTTATTGCAAAGTTAATGCTTCAACAAGTGAAGTACTTCTAGGGTGAACTGAAAAAGACTATGAGAAGACGCAATTGTGTATTTACAGTGAACAATCTTTTTTAATAGTTTTCAATGAAGGTTGTCTAAAATCATTCTCAAAACAATGTTTAAACGAAAACAAATGCAGTTCTGGAAATTGAGATTATTTGAGAAACTATGTGACTTATTTAGTCACATCAATGAACATGGTGTTGAAATCATGCTTATTGCAAAGTTAATGCTTCAACTAGGGAAGTTCATCTAGGGAGAGCTGAAAGAGACACTATGAGAAAACGCAATTGTGTTTTTACATTGAACAATCTTTTTTATTAGTTTTCAACTAAGGTTGTCTAAAATCATTCTCAAAACTAAGTTCAAACGAAAACAAATGCAGTTCTGGAAGTTGAGATTATTTGAGAAACTATGTGATTTATTTAGTCATATCCATGAACATGGTGTTGAAATCATGCTTGTTGCAAAGTTAATGCTTCAACAAGTGAAGTACTTCTAGGGTGAACTGAAAAAGACTATGAGAAAACGCAATTGTGTTTTTACAGTGAACAATCTTTTTGAATAGTATTCAACTAAGGTTTTCTAAAATCATTCACAAAATAACGTTCAAACGACAACAAATGCAGTTCTGGAAATTGAAATTATTTGAGAAACTATGTGACTTATTTAGTCACATCCATGAACATGGTGTTGAAATCATGCTTAATGCAAAGTTAATGCTTTAAGTAGTGAAGTACTTCTAGGGAGAGCTGAAAGAGACACTATGTGAAAACGCAATTGTGTTTTTACAGGGAACAATCTTTTTTAATAGTTTTCAATGAAGGTTTTCTAAAACCATTCTCAAAACTATGTTCAAACGAAAACAAATGCAGTTCTGGAAATTGAGATTATTTGAGAAACTATGTGACTTATTTAGTCACATCCATGAACATGGTGTTGAAATCATGCTTATTGCAAAGTTAATGCTTCAACTAGGGAAGTTCATCTAGGGAGAGCTGAAAGAGACACTATGAGAAAACGCAATTGTGTTTTTACATTGAACAATCTTTTTTATTAGTTTTCAACTAAGGTTGTCTAAAATCATTCTCAAAACTAAGTTCAAACGAAAACAAATGCAGTTCTGAAAGTTGAGATTATTCGAGAAACTATGTGATCTATTTAGTCATATACATGAACATGGTGTTGAAATCATGCTTATTGCAAAGTTAATGCTTCAAGTAGTGAAGTACTTCTAGGGAGTGCTGAAAGAGACACTAAGAGAAAACGCAATTGTGTTTTTTCAGTGAACAATCTTTTTGAATAGTTTTCAATTAAGGTTTTCTAAAACCATTCTCAAAACAATGTCCAAACGAAAACAAATGCAGTTCTGGAAATTGAGATTATTTGAGAAACTATGTGACTTATTTAGTCACATCCATGAACATGGTGTTGAAATCATGCTTATTGCAAAGTTAATGCTTCAACTAGGGAAGTTCATCTAGGGAGAGCTGAAAAAGACACTATGAGAAAACGCAATTGTGTTTTTACAGTGAACAATCTTTTTAAATAATTTTCAACTAAGGTTGTCTAAAATCATTCTCAAAACAAAGTTCAAACGAAAACAAATGCAGTTCTGGAAGTTGAGATTATTTGAGAAACTATGTGATTTATTTAGTCACATCCATGAACATGGTGTTGAAATCATGCTTATTGCAAAGTTAATGCTTCAACAAGTGAAGTACTTCTAGGGTGAACTGAAAAAGACTATGAGAAGACGCAATTGTGTATTTACAGTGAACAATCTTTTTTAATAGTTTTCAATGAAGGTTGTCTAAAATCATTCTCAAAACAATGTTTAAACGAAAACAAATGCAGTTCTGGAAATTGAGATTATTTGAGAAACTATGTGACTTATTTAGTCACATCCATGAACATGGTGTTGAAATCATGCTTGTTGCAAAGTTAATGCTTCAACAAGTGAAGTACTTCTAGGGTGAACTGAAAAAGACTATGAGAAAACGCAATTGTGTTTTTACAGTGAACAATCTTTTTGAATAGTATTCAACTAAGGTTTTCTAAAATCATTCACAAAATAATGTTCAAACGACAACAAATGCAGTTCTGGAAATTGAGATTATTTGAGAAACTATGTGACTTATTTAGTCACATCCATGAACATGGTGTTGATATCATGCTTAATGCAAAGTTAATGCTTTAAGTAGTGAAGTACTTCTAGGGAGAGCTGAAAGAGACACTATGTGAAAACGCAATTGTGTTTTTACAGGGAACAATCTTTTTTAATAGTTTTCAATGAAGGTTTTCTAAAACCATTCTCAAAACTAAGTTCAAACGAAAACAAATGCAGTTCTGGAAATTGAGATTATTTGAGAAACTATGTGACTTATTTAGTCACATCCATGAACATGGTGTTGAAATCATGCTTATTGCAAAGTTAATGCTTCAACTAGGGAAGTTCATCTAGGGAGAGCTGAAAGAGACACTATGAGAAAACGCAATTGTGTTTTTACATTGAACAATCTTTTTTATTAGTTTTCAACTAAGGTTGTCTAAAATCATTCTCAAAACTAAGTTCAAACGAAAACAAATGCAGTTCTGAAAGTTGAGATTATTCGAGAAACTATGTGATCTATTTAGTCATATACATGAACATGGTGTTGAAATCATGCTTATTGCAAAGTTAATGCTTCAAGTAGTGAAGTACTTCTAGGGAGTGCTGAAAGAGACACTAAGAGAAAACGCAATTGTGTTTTTTCAGTGAACAATCTTTTTGAATAGTTTTCAATTAAGGTTTTCTAAAACCATTCTCAAAACAATGTCCAAACGAAAACAAATGCAGTTCTGGAAATTGAGATTATTTGAGAAACTATGTGACTTATTTAGTCACATCCATGAACATGGTGTTGAAATCATGCTTATTGCAAAGTTAATGCTTCAACTAGGGAAGTTCATCTAGGGAGAGCTGAAAAAGACACTATGAGAAAACGCAATTGTGTTTTTACAGTGAACAATCTTTTTAAATAGTTTTCAACTAAGGTTGTCTAAAATCATTCTCAAAACAAAGTTCAAACGAAAACAAATGCAGTTCTGGAAGTTGAGATTATTTGAGAAACTATGTGATTTATTTAGTCACATCCATGAACATGGTGTTGAAATCATGCTTATTGCAAAGTTAATGCTTCAACAAGTGAAGTACTTCTAGGGTGAACTGAAAAAGACTATGAGAAGACGCAATTGTGTATTTACAGTGAACAATCTTTTTTAATAGTTTTCAATGAAGGTTGTCTAAAATCATTCTCAAAACAATGTTTAAACGAAAACAAATGCAGTTCTGGAAATTGAGATTATTTGAGAAACTATGTGACTTATTTAGTCACATCCATGAACATGGTGTTGAAATCATGCTTATTGCAAAGTTAATGCTTCAACTAGGGAAGTTCATCTAGGGAGAGCTGAAAGAGACACAATGAGAAAACGCAATTGTGTTTTTACATTGAACAATCTTTTTTATTAGTTTTCAACTAAGGTTGTCTAAAATCATTCTCAAAACTAAGTTCAAACGAAAACAAATGCAGTTCTGGAAATTGAGATTATTTGAGAAACTATGTGACTTATTTAGTCACATCCATGAACATGGTGTTGAAATCATGCTTATTGCAAAGTTAATGCTTCAACTAGGGAAGTTCATCTAGGGAGAGCTGAAAAAGACACTATGAGAAAACGCAATTGTGTTTTTACAGTGAACAATCTTTTTAAATAGTTTTCAACTAAGGTTGTCTAAAATCATTCTCAAAACAAAGTTCAAACGAAAACAAATGCAGTTCTGGAAGTTGAGATTATTTGAGAAACTATGTGATTTATTTAGTCACATCCATGAACATGGTGTTGAAATCATGCTTATTGCAAAGTTAATGCTTCAACAAGTGAAGTACTTCTAGGGTGAACTGAAAAAGACTATGAGAAGACGCAATTGTGAATTTACAGTGAACAATCTTTTTTAATAGTTTTCAACTAAGGTTGTCTAAAATCATTCTCAAAACTAAGTTCAAACGAAAACAAATGCAGTTCTGAAAGTTGAGATTATTCGAGAAACTATGTGATTTATTTAGTCATATCCATGAACATGGTGTTGAAATCATGCTTATTGCAAAGTTAATGCTTTAAGTAGTGAAGTACTTCTAGGGAGAGCTGAAAGAGACACTATGTGAAAACGCAATTGTGTTTTTACAGGGAACAATCTTTTTTAATAGTTTTCAATGAAGGTTTTCTAAAACCATTCTCAAAACAATGTTTAAACGAAAACAAATGCAGTTCTGGAAATTGAGATTATTTGAGAAACTATGTGACTTATTTAGTCACATCAATGAACATGGTGTTGAAATCATGCTTATTGCAAAGTTAATGCTTCAACTAGGGAAGTTCATCTAGGGAGAGCTGAAAGAGACACTATTAGAAAACGCAATTGTGTTTTTACATTGAACAATCTTTTTTATTAGTTTTCAACTAAGGTTGTCTAAAATCATTCTCAAAACTAAGTTCAAACGAAAACAAATGCAGTTCTGAAAGTTGAGATTATTCGAGAAACTATGTGATCTATTTAGTCATATACATGAACATGGTGTTGAAATCATGCTTATTGCAAAGTTAATGCTTCAAGTAGTGAAGTACTTCTAGGGAGTGCTGAAAGAGACACTAAGAGAAAACGCAATTGTGTTTTTTCAGTGAACAATCTTTTTAAATAATTTTCAACTAAGGTTGTCTAAAATCATTCTCAAAACAAAGTTCAAACGAAAACAAATGCAGTTCTGGAAGTTGAGATTATTTGAGAAACTATGTGATTTATTTAGTCACATCCATGAACATGGTGTTGAAATCATGCTTATTGCAAAGTTAATGCTTCAACAAGTGAAGTACTTCTAGGGTGAACTGAAAAAGACTATGAGAAGACGCAATTGTGTATTTACAGTGAACAATCTTTTTTAATAGTTTTCAATGAAGGTTGTCTAAAATCATTCTCAAAACAATGTTTAAACGAAAACAAATGCAGTTCTGGAAATTGAGATTATTTGAGAAACTATGTGACTTATTTAGTCACATCCATGAACATGGTGTTGAAATCATGCTTATTGCAAAGTTAATGCTTCAACAAGTGAAGTACTTCTAGGGTGAACTGAAAAAGACTATGAGAAGACGCAATTGTGTATTTACAGTGAACAATCTTTTTTAATAGTTTTCAATGAAGGTTGTCTAAAATCATTCTCAAAACAATGTTTAAACGAAAACAAATGCAGTTCTGGAAATTGAGATTATTTGAGAAACTATGTGACTTATTTAGTCACATCCATGAACATGGTGTTGAAATCATGCTTATTGCAAAGTTAATGCTTCAACTAGGGAAGTTCATCTAGGGAGAGCTGAAAGAGACACTATGAGAAAACGCAATTGTGTTTTTACATTGAACAATCTTTTTTATTAGTTTTCAACTAAGGTTGTCTAAAATCATTCTCAAAACTAAGTTCAAACGAAAACAAATGCAGTTCTGGAAGTTGAGATTATTTGAGAAACTATGTGATTTATTTAGTCACATCCATGAACATGGTGTTGAAATCATGCTTGTTGCAAAGTTAATGCTTCAACAAGTGAAGTACTTCTAGGGTGAACTGAAAAAGACTATGAGAAAACGCAATTGTGTTTTTACAGTGAACAATCTTTTTGAATAGTATTCAACTAAGGTTTTCTAAAATCATTCACAAAATAATGTTCAAACGACAACAAATGCAGTTCTGGAAATTGAGATTATTTGAGAAACTATGTGACTTATTTAGTCACATCCATGAACATGGTGTTGAAATCATGCTTAATGCAAAGTTAATGCTTTAAGTAGTGAAGTACTTCTAGGGAGAGCTGAAAGAGACACTATGTGAAAACGCAATTGTGTTTTTACAGGGAACAATCTTTTTTAATAGTTTTCAATGAAGGTTTTCTAAAACCATTCTCAAAACTATGTTCAAACGAAAACAAATGCAGTTCTGGAAATTGAGATTATTTGAGAAACTATGTGACTTATTTAGTCACATCCATGAACATGGTGTTGAAATCATGCTTATTGCAAAGTTAATGCTTCAACTAGGGAAGTTCATCTAGGGAGAGCTGAAAGAGACACTATGAGAAAACGCAATTGTGTTTTTACATTGAACAATCTTTTTTATTAGTTTTCAACTAAGGTTGTCTAAAATCATTCTCAAAACTAAGTTCAAACGAAAACAAATGCAGTTCTGAAAGTTGAGATTATTCGAGAAACTATGTGATCTATTTAGTCATATACATGAACATGGTGTTGAAATCATGCTTATTGCAAAGTTAATGCTTCAAGTAGTGAAGTACTTCTAGGGAGTGCTGAAAGAGACACTAAGAGAAAACGCAATTGTGTTTTTTCAGTGAACAATCTTTTTGAATAGTTTTCAATTAAGGTTTTCTAAAACCATTCTCAAAACAATGTCCAAACGAAAACAAATGCAGTTCTGGAAATTGAGATTATTTGAGAAACTATGTGACTTATTTAGTCACATCCATGAACATGGTGTTGAAATCATGCTTATTGCAAAGTTAATGCTTCAACTAGGGAAGTTCATCTAGGGAGAGCTGAAAAAGACACTATGAGAAAACGCAATTGTGTTTTTACAGTGAACAATTTGCTTAAATAGTTTTCAACTAAGGTTGTCTAAAATCATTCTCAAAACAAAGTTCAAACGAAAACAAATGCAGTTCTGGAAGTTGAGATTATTTGAGAAACTATGTGATTTATTTAGTCACATCCATGAACATGGTGTTGAAATCATGCTTATTGCAAAGTTAATGCTTCAACAAGTGAAGTACTTCTAGGGTGAACTGAAAAAGACTATGAGAAGACGCAATTGTGTATTTACAGTGAACAATCTTTTTTAATAGTTTTCAATGAAGGTTGTCTAAAATCATTCTCAAAACAATGTTTAAACGAAAACAAATGCAGTTCTGGAAATTGAGATTATTTGAGAAACTATGTGACTTATTTAGTCACATCCATGAACATGGTGTTGAAATCATGCTTATTGCAAAGTTAATGCTTCAACTAGGGAAGTTCATCTAGGGAGAGCTGAAAGAGACACTATGAGAAAACGCAATTGTGTTTTTACATTGAACAATCTTTTTTATTAGTTTTCAACTAAGGTTGTCTAAAATCATTCTCAAAACTAAGTTCAAACGAAAACAAATGCAGTTCTGGAAGTTGAGATTATTTGAGAAACTATGTGATTTATTTAGTCATATCCATGAACATGGTGTTGAAATCATGCTTGTTGCAAAGTTAATGCTTCAACAAGTGAAGTACTTCTAGGGTGAACTGAAAAAGACTATGAGAAAACGCAATTGTGTTTTTACAGTGAACAATCTTTTTGAATAGTATTCAACTAAGGTTTTCTAAAATCATTCACAAAATAATGTTCAAACGACAACAAATGCAGTTCTGGAAATTGAGATTATTTGAGAAACTATGTGACTTATTTAGTCACATCCATGAACATGGTGTTGAAATCATGCTTAATGCAAAGTTAATGCTTTAAGTAGTGAAGTACTTCTAGGGAGAGCTGAAAGAGACACTATGTGAAAACGCAATTGTGTTTTTACAGGGAACAATCTTTTTTAATAGTTTTCAATGAAGGTTTTCTAAAACCATTCTCAAAACTAAGTTCAAACGAAAACAAATGCAGTTCTGGAAATTGAGATTATTTGAGAAACTATGTGACTTATTTAGTCACATCCATGAACATGGTGTTGAAATCATGCTTATTGCAAAGTTAATGCTTCAACTAGGGAAGTTCATCTAGGGAGAGCTGAAAGAGACACTATGAGAAAACGCAATTGTGTTTTTACATTGAACAATCTTTTTTATTAGTTTTCAACTAAGGTTGTCTAAAATCATTCTCAAAACTAAGTTCAAACGAAAACAAATGCAGTTCTGAAAGTTGAGATTATTCGAGAAACTATGTGATCTATTTAGTCATATACATGAACATGGTGTTGAAATCATGCTTATTGCAAAGTTAATGCTTCAAGTAGTGAAGTACTTCTAGGGAGTGCTGAAAGAGACACTAAGAGAAAACGCAATTGTGTTTTTTCAGTGAACAATCTTTTTGAATAGTTTTCAATTAAGGTTTTCTAAAACCATTCTCAAAACAATGTCCAAACGAAAACAAATGCAGTTCTGGAAATTGAGATTATTTGAGAAACTATGTGACTTATTTAGTCACATCCATGAACATGGTGTTGAAATCATGCTTATTGCAAAGTTAATGCTTCAACTAGGGAAGTTCATCTAGGGAGAGCTGAAAAAGACACTATGAGAAAACGCAATTGTGTTTTTACAGTGAACAATCTTTTTAAATAGTTTTCAACTAAGGTTGTCTAAAATCATTCTCAAAACAAAGTTCAAACGAAAACAAATGCAGTTCTGGAAGTTGAGATTATTTGAGAAACTATGTGATTTATTTAGTCACATCCATGAACATGGTGTTGAAATCATGCTTAATGCAAAGTTAATGCTTCAACAAGTGAAGTACTTCTAGGGTGAACTGAAAAAGACTATGAGAAGACGCAATTGTGTATTTACAGTGAACAATCTTTTTTAATAGTTTTCAACTAAGGTTGTCTAAAATCATTCTCAAAACTAAGTTCAAACGAAAACAAATGCAGTTCTGAAAGTTGAGATTATTCGAGAAACTATGTGATTTATTTAGTCATATCCATGAACATGGTGTTGAAATCATGCTTATTGCAAAGTTAATGCTTTAAGTAGTGAAGTACTTCTAGGGAGAGCTGAAAGAGACACTATGTGAAAACGCAATTGTGTTTTTACAGGGAACAATCTTTTTTAATAGTTTTCAATGAAGGTTTTCTAAAACCATTCTCAAAACAATGTTTAAACGAAAACAAATGCAGTTCTGGAAATTGAGATTATTTGAGAAACTATGTGACTTATTTAGTCACATCAATGAACATGGTGTTGAAATCATGCTTATTGCAAAGTTAATGCTTCAACTAGGGAAGTTCATCTAGGGAGAGCTGAAAGAGACACTATTAGAAAACGCAATTGTGTTTTTACATTGAACAATCTTTTTTATTAGTTTTCAACTAAGGTTGTCTAAAATCATTCTCAAAACTAAGTTCAAACGAAAACAAATGCAGTTCTGAAAGTTGAGATTATTCGAGAAACTATGTGATCTATTTAGTCATATACATGAACATGGTGTTGAAATCATGCTTATTGCAAAGTTAATGCTTCAAGTAGTGAAGTACTTCTAGGGAGTGCTGAAAGAGACACTAAGAGAAAACGCAATTGTGTTTTTTCAGTGAACAATCTTTTTAAATAATTTTCAACTAAGGTTGTCTAAAATCATTCTCAAAACAAAGTTCAAACGAAAACAAATGCAGTTCTGGAAGTTGAGATTATTTGAGAAACTATGTGATTTATTTAGTCACATCCATGAACATGGTGTTGAAATCATGCTTATTGCAAAGTTAATGCTTCAACAAGTGAAGTACTTCTAGGGTGAACTGAAAAAGACTATGAGAAGACGCAATTGTGTATTTACAGTGAACAATCTTTTTTAATAGTTTTCAATGAAGGTTGTCTAAAATCATTCTCAAAACAATGTTTAAACGAAAACAAATGCAGTTCTGGAAATTGAGATTATTTGAGAAACTATGTGACTTATTTAGTCACATCCATGAACATGGTGTTGAAATCATGCTTATTGCAAAGTTAATGCTTCAACAAGTGAAGTACTTCTAGGGTGAACTGAAAAAGACTATGAGAAGACGCAATTGTGTATTTACAGTGAACAATCTTTTTTAATAGTTTTCAATGAAGGTTGTCTAAAATCATTCTCAAAACAATGTTTAAACGAAAACAAATGCAGTTCTGGAAATTGAGATTATTTGAGAAACTATGTGACTTATTTAGTCACATCCATGAACATGGTGTTGAAATCATGCTTATTGCAAAGTTAATGCTTCAACTAGGGAAGTTCATCTAGGGAGAGCTGAAAGAGACACTATGAGAAAACGCAATTGTGTTTTTACATTGAACAATCTTTTTTATTAGTTTTCAACTAAGGTTGTCTAAAATCATTCTCAAAACTAAGTTCAAACGAAAACAAATGCAGTTCTGGAAGTTGAGATTATTTGAGAAACTATGTGATTTATTTAGTCACATCCATGAACATGGTGTTGAAATCATGCTTGTTGCAAAGTTAATGCTTCAACAAGTGAAGTACTTCTAGGGTGAACTGAAAAAGACTATGAGAAAACGCAATTGTGTTTTTACAGTGAACAATCTTTTTGAATAGTATTCAACTAAGGTTTTCTAAAATCATTCACAAAATAATGTTCAAACGACAACAAATGCAGTTCTGGAAATTGAGATTATTTGAGAAACTATGTGACTTATTTAGTCACATCCATGAACATGGTGTTGAAATCATGCTTAATGCAAAGTTAATGCTTTAAGTAGTGAAGTACTTCTAGGGAGAGCTGAAAGAGACACTATGTGAAAACGCAATTGTGTTTTTACAGGGAACAATCTTTTTTAATAGTTTTCAATGAAGGTTTTCTAAAACCATTCTCAAAACTATGTTCAAACGAAAACAAATGCAGTTCTGGAAATTGAGATTATTTGAGAAACTATGTGACTTATTTAGTCACATCCATGAACATGGTGTTGAAATCATGCTTATTGCAAAGTTAATGCTTCAACTAGGGAAGTTCATCTAGGGAGAGCTGAAAGAGACACTATGAGAAAACGCAATTGTGTTTTTACATTGAACAATCTTTTTTATTAGTTTTCAACTAAGGTTGTCTAAAATCATTCTCAAAACTAAGTTCAAACGAAAACAAATGCAGTTCTGAAAGTTGAGATTATTCGAGAAACTATGTGATCTATTTAGTCATATACATGAACATGGTGTTGAAATCATGCTTATTGCAAAGTTAATGCTTCAAGTAGTGAAGTACTTCTAGGGAGTGCTGAAAGAGACACTAAGAGAAAACGCAATTGTGTTTTTTCAGTGAACAATCTTTTTGAATAGTTTTCAATTAAGGTTTTCTAAAACCATTCTCAAAACAATGTCCAAACGAAAACAAATGCAGTTCTGGAAATTGAGATTATTTGAGAAACTATGTGACTTATTTAGTCACATCCATGAACATGGTGTTGAAATCATGCTTATTGCAAAGTTAATGCTTCAACTAGGGAAGTTCATCTAGGGAGAGCTGAAAAAGACACTATGAGAAAACGCAATTGTGTTTTTACAGTGAACAATTTGCTTAAATAGTTTTCAACTAAGGTTGTCTAAAATCATTCTCAAAACAAAGTTCAAACGAAAACAAATGCAGTTCTGGAAGTTGAGATTATTTGAGAAACTATGTGATTTATTTAGTCACATCCATGAACATGGTGTTGAAATCATGCTTATTGCAAAGTTAATGCTTCAACAAGTGAAGTACTTCTAGGGTGAACTGAAAAAGACTATGAGAAGACGCAATTGTGTATTTACAGTGAACAATCTTTTTTAATAGTTTTCAATGAAGGTTGTCTAAAATCATTCTCAAAACAATGTTTAAACGAAAACAAATGCAGTTCTGGAAATTGAGATTATTTGAGAAACTATGTGACTTATTTAGTCACATCCATGAACATGGTGTTGAAATCATGCTTATTGCAAAGTTAATGCTTCAACTAGGGAAGTTCATCTAGGGAGAGCTGAAAGAGACACTATGAGAAAACGCAATTGTGTTTTTACATTGAACAATCTTTTTTATTAGTTTTCAACTAAGGTTGTCTAAAATCATTCTCAAAACTAAGTTCAAACGAAAACAAATGCAGTTCTGGAAGTTGAGATTATTTGAGAAACTATGTGATTTATTTAGTCATATCCATGAACATGGTGTTGAAATCATGCTTGTTGCAAAGTTAATGCTTCAACAAGTGAAGTACTTCTAGGGTGAACTGAAAAAGACTATGAGAAAACGCAATTGTGTTTTTACAGTGAACAATCTTTTTGAATAGTATTCAACTAAGGTTTTCTAAAATCATTCACAAAATAATGTTCAAACGACAACAAATGCAGTTCTGGAAATTGAGATTATTTGAGAAACTATGTGACTTATTTAGTCACATCCATGAACATGGTGTTGAAATCATGCTTAATGCAAAGTTAATGCTTTAAGTAGTGAAGTACTTCTAGGGAGAGCTGAAAGAGACACTATGTGAAAACGCAATTGTGTTTTTACAGGGAACAATCTTTTTTAATAGTTTTCAATGAAGGTTTTCTAAAACCATTCTCAAAACTAAGTTCAAACGAAAACAAATGCAGTTCTGGAAATTGAGATTATTTGAGAAACTATGTGACTTATTTAGTCACATCCATGAACATGGTGTTGAAATCATGCTTATTGCAAAGTTAATGCTTCAACTAGGGAAGTTCATCTAGGGAGAGCTGAAAGAGACACTATGAGAAAACGCAATTGTGTTTTTACATTGAACAATCTTTTTTATTAGTTTTCAACTAAGGTTGTCTAAAATCATTCTCAAAACTAAGTTCAAACGAAAACAAATGCAGTTCTGAAAGTTGAGATTATTCGAGAAACTATGTGATCTATTTAGTCATATACATGAACATGGTGTTGAAATCATGCTTATTGCAAAGTTAATGCTTCAAGTAGTGAAGTACTTCTAGGGAGTGCTGAAAGAGACACTAAGAGAAAACGCAATTGTGTTTTTTCAGTGAACAATCTTTTTGAATAGTTTTCAATTAAGGTTTTCTAAAACCATTCTCAAAACAATGTCCAAACGAAAACAAATGCAGTTCTGGAAATTGAGATTATTTGAGAAACTATGTGACTTATTTAGTCACATCCATGAACATGGTGTTGAAATCATGCTTATTGCAAAGTTAATGCTTCAACTAGGGAAGTTCATCTAGGGAGAGCTGAAAAAGACACTATGAGAAAACGCAATTGTGTTTTTACAGTGAACAATCTTTTTAAATAGTTTTCAACTAAGGTTGTCTAAAATCATTCTCAAAACAAAGTTCAAACGAAAACAAATGCAGTTCTGGAAGTTGAGATTATTTGAGAAACTATGTGATTTATTTAGTCACATCCATGAACATGGTGTTGAAATCATGCTTAATGCAAAGTTAATGCTTCAACAAGTGAAGTACTTCTAGGGTGAACTGAAAAAGACTATGAGAAGACGCAATTGTGTATTTACAGTGAACAATCTTTTTTAATAGTTTTCAATGAAGGTTGTCTAAAATCATTCTCAAAACTAAGTTCAAACGAAAACAAATGCAGTTCTGGAAATTGAGATTATTTGAGAAACTATGTGACTTATTTAGTCACATCCATGAACATGGTGTTGAAATCATGCTTATTGCAAAGTTAATGCTTCAACTAGGGAAGTTCATCTAGGGAGAGCTGAAAAAGACACTATGAGAAAACGCAATTGTGTTTTTACAGTGAACAATCTTTTTAAATAGTTTTCAACTAAGGTTGTCTAAAATCATTCTCAAAACTAAGTTCAAACGAAAACAAATGCAGTTCTGAAAGTTGAGATTATTCGAGAAACTATGTGATTTATTTAGTCATATCCATGAACATGGTGTTGAAATCATGCTTATTGCAAAGTTAATGCTTTAAGTAGTGAAGTACTTCTAGGGAGAGCTGAAAGAGACACTATGTGAAAACGCAATTGTGTTTTTACAGGGAACAATCTTTTTGAATAGTTTTCAATGAAGGTTTTCTAAAACCATTCTCAAAACTATGTTCAAACGAAAACAAATGCAGTTCTGGAAATTGAGATTATTTGAGAAACTATGTGACTTATTTAGTCACATCCATGAACATGGTGTTGAAATCATGCTTATTGCAAAGTTAATGCTTCAACTAGGGAAGTTCATCTAGGGAGAGCTGAAAAAGACACTATGAGAAAACGCAATTGTGTTTTTACAGTGAACAATCTTTTTAAATAGTTTTCAACTAAGGTTGTCTAAAATCATTCTCAAAACAAAGTTCAAACGAAAACAAATGCAGTTCTGGAAGTTGAGATTATTTGAGAAACTATGTGATTTATTTAGTCACATCCATGAACATGGTGTTGAAATCATGCTTATTGCAAAGTTAATGCTTCAACAAGTGAAGTACTTCTAGGGTGAACTGAAAAAGACTATGAGAAGACGCAATTGTGTATTTACAGTGAACAATCTTTTTTAATAGTTTTCAATGAAGGTTGTCTAAAATCATTCTCAAAACTAAGTTCAAACGAAAACAAATGCAGTTCTGGAAATTGAGATTATTTGAGAAACTATGTGACTTATTTAGTCACATCCATGAACATGGTGTTGAAATCATGCTTATTGCAAAGTTAATGCTTCAACTAGGGAAGTTCATCTAGGGAGAGCTGAAAAAGACACTATGAGAAAACGCAATTGTGTTTTTACAGTGAACAATCTTTTTAAATAGTTTTCAACTAAGGTTGTCTAAAATCATTCTCAAAACAAAGTTCAAACGAAAACAAATGCAGTTCTGGAAGTTGAGATTATTTGAGAAACTATGTGATTTATTTAGTCACATCCATGAACATGGTGTTGAAATCATGCTTATTGCAAAGTTAATGCTTCAACAAGTGAAGTACTTCTAGGGTGAACTGAAAAAGACTATGAGAAGACGCAATTGTGAATTTACAGTGAACAATCTTTTTTAATAGTTTTCAACTAAGGTTGTCTAAAATCATTCTCAAAACTAAGTTCAAACGAAAACAAATGCAGTTCTGAAAGTTGAGATTATTCGAGAAACTATGTGATTTATTTAGTCATATCCATGAACATGGTGTTGAAATCATGCTTATTGCAAAGTTAATGCTTTAAGTAGTGAAGTACTTCTAGGGAGAGCTGAAAGAGACACTATGTGAAAACGCAATTGTGTTTTTACAGGGAACAATCTTTTTTAATAGTTTTCAATGAAGGTTTTCTAAAACCATTCTCAAAACTATGTTCAAACGAAAACAAATGCAGTTCTGGAAATTGAGATTATTTGAGAAACTATGTGACTTATTTAGTCACATCCATGAACATGGTGTTGAAATCATGCTTATTGCAAAGTTAATGCTTCAACTAGGGAAGTTCATCTAGGGAGAGCTGAAAGAGACACTATGAGAAAACGCAATTGTGTTTTTACATTGAACAATCTTTTTTATTAGTTTTCAACTAAGGTTGTCTAAAATCATTCTCAAAACTAAGTTCAAACGAAAACAAATGCAGTTCTGAAAGTTGAGATTATTCGAGAAACTATGTGATCTATTTAGTCATATACATGAACATGGT
Organism: Thymallus thymallus; assembly: GCA_023634145.1. Taxonomy (NCBI): domain Eukaryota; kingdom Metazoa; phylum Chordata; class Actinopteri; order Salmoniformes; family Salmonidae; genus Thymallus; species Thymallus thymallus. The sequence goes on from CM042393.1 coordinate 36,673,860, forward strand.
GTTGAAATCATGCTTATTGCAAAGTTAATGCTTCAAGTAGTGAAGTACTTCTAGGGAGTGCTGAAAGAGACACTAAGAGAAAACGCAATTGTGTTTTTTCAGTGAACAATCTTTTTGAATAGTTTTCAATTAAGGTTTTCTAAAACCATTCTCAAAACAATGTCCAAACGAAAACAAATGCAGTTCTGGAAATTGAGATTATTTGAGAAACTATGTGACTTATTTAGTCATATCCATGAACATGGTGTTGAAATCATGCTTATTGCAAAGTTAATGCTTCAACTAGGGAAGTTCATCTAGGGAGAGCTGAAAAAGACACTATGAGAAAACGCAATTGTGTTTTTACAGTGAACAATTTGCTTAAATAGTTTTCAACTAAGGTTGTCTAAAATCATTCTCAAAACAAAGTTCAAACGAAAACAAATGCAGTTCTGGAAGTTGAGATTATTTGAGAAACTATGTGATTTATTTAGTCACATCCATGAACATGGTGTTGAAATCATGCTTATTGCAAAGTTAATGCTTCAACAAGTGAAGTACTTCTAGGGTGAACTGAAAAAGACTATGAGAAGACGCAATTGTGTATTTACAGTGAACAATCTTTTTTAATAGTTTTCAATGAAGGTTGTCTAAAATCATTCTCAAAACAATGTTTAAACGAAAACAAATGCAGTTCTGGAAATTGAGATTATTTGAGAAACTATGTGACTTATTTAGTCACATCCATGAACATGGTGTTGAAATCATGCTTATTGCAAAGTTAATGCTTCAACTAGGGAAGTTCATCTAGGGAGAGCTGAAAGAGACACTATGAGAAAACACAATTGTGTTTTTACATTGAACAATCTTTTTTATTAGTTTTCAACTAAGGTTGTCTAAAATCATTCTCAAAACTAAGTTCAAACGAAAACAAATGCAGTTCTGGAAGTTGAGATTATTTGAGAAACTATGTGATTTATTTAGTCATATCCATGAACATGGTGTTGAAATCATGCTTGTTGCAAAGTTAATGCTTCAACAAGTGAAGTACTTCTAGGGTGAACTGAAAAAGACTATGAGAAAACGCAATTGTGTTTTTACAGTGAACAATCTTTTTGAATAGTATTCAACTAAGGTTTTCTAAAATCATTCACAAAATAATGTTCAAACGACAACAAATGCAGTTCTGGAAATTGAGATTATTTGAGAAACTATGTGACTTATTTAGTCACATCCATGAACATGGTGTTGAAATCATGCTTAATGCAAAGTTAATGCTTTAAGTAGTGAAGTACTTCTAGGGAGAGCTGAAAGAGACACTATGTGAAAACGCAATTGTGTTTTTACAGGGAACAATCTTTTTTAATAGTTTTCAATGAAGGTTTTCTAAAACCATTCTCAAAACTAAGTTCAAACGAAAACAAATGCAGTTCTGGAAATTGAGATTATTTGAGAAACTATGTGACTTATTTAGTCACATCCATGAACATGGTGTTGAAATCATGCTTATTGCAAAGTTAATGCTTCAACTAGGGAAGTTCATCTAGGGAGAGCTGAAAGAGACACTATGAGAAAACGCAATTGTGTTTTTACATTGAACAATCTTTTTTATTAGTTTTCAACTAAGGTTGTCTAAAATCATTCTCAAAACTAAGTTCAAACGAAAACAAATGCAGTTCTGAAAGTTGAGATTATTCGAGAAACTATGTGATCTATTTAGTCATATACATGAACATGGTGTTGAAATCATGCTTATTGCAAAGTTAATGCTTCAAGTAGTGAAGTACTTCTAGGGAGTGCTGAAAGAGACACTAAGAGAAAACGCAATTGTGTTTTTTCAGTGAACAATCTTTTTGAATAGTTTTCAATTAAGGTTTTCTAAAACCATTCTCAAAACAATGTCCAAACGAAAACAAATGCAGTTCTGGAAATTGAGATTATTTGAGAAACTATGTGACTTATTTAGTCACATCCATGAACATGGTGTTGAAATCATGCTTATTGCAAAGTTAATGCTTCAACTAGGGAAGTTCATCTAGGGAGAGCTGAAAAAGACACTATGAGAAAACGCAATTGTGTTTTTACAGTGAACAATCTTTTTAAATAGTTTTCAACTAAGGTTGTCTAAAATCATTCTCAAAACAAAGTTCAAACGAAAACAAATGCAGTTCTGGAAGTTGAGATTATTTGAGAAACTATGTGATTTATTTAGTCACATCCATGAACATGGTGTTGAAATCATGCTTATTGCAAAGTTAATGCTTCAACAAGTGAAGTACTTCTAGGGTGAACTGAAAAAGACTATGAGAAGACGCAATTGTGTATTTACAGTGAACAATCTTTTTTAATAGTTTTCAATGAAGGTTGTCTAAAATCATTCTCAAAACTAAGTTCAAACGAAAACAAATGCAGTTCTGGAAATTGAGATTATTTGAGAAACTATGTGACTTATTTAGTCACATCCATGAACATGGTGTTGAAATCATGCTTATTGCAAAGTTAATGCTTCAACTAGGGAAGTTCATCTAGGGAGAGCTGAAAAAGACACTATGAGAAAACGCAATTGTGTTTTTACAGTGAACAATCTTTTTAAATAGTTTTCAACTAAGGTTGTCTAAAATCATTCTCAAAACAAAGTTCAAACGAAAACAAATGCAGTTCTGGAAGTTGAGATTATTTGAGAAACTATGTGATTTATTTAGTCACATCCATGAACATGGTGTTGAAATCATGCTTATTGCAAAGTTAATGCTTCAACAAGTGAAGTACTTCTAGGGTGAACTGAAAAAGACTATGAGAAGACGCAATTGTGAATTTACAGTGAACAATCTTTTTTAATAGTTTTCAACTAAGGTTGTCTAAAATCATTCTCAAAACTAAGTTCAAACGAAAACAAATGCAGTTCTGAAAGTTGAGATTATTCGAGAAACTATGTGATTTATTTAGTCATATCCATGAACATGGTGTTGAAATCATGCTTATTGCAAAGTTAATGCTTTAAGTAGTGAAGTACTTCTAGGGAGAGCTGAAAGAGACACTATGTGAAAACGCAATTGTGTTTTTACAGGGAACAATCTTTTTTAATAGTTTTCAATGAAGGTTTTCTAAAACCATTCTCAAAACTATGTTCAAACGAAAACAAATGCAGTTCTGGAAATTGAGATTATTTGAGAAACTATGTGACTTATTTAGTCACATCCATGAACATGGTGTTGAAATCATGCTTATTGCAAAGTTAATGCTTCAACTAGGGAAGTTCATCTAGGGAGAGCTGAAAGAGACACTATGAGAAAACGCAATTGTGTTTTTACATTGAACAATCTTTTTTATTAGTTTTCAACTAAGGTTGTCTAAAATCATTCTCAAAACTAAGTTCAAACGAAAACAAATGCAGTTCTGAAAGTTGAGATTATTCGAGAAACTATGTGATCTATTTAGTCATATCCATGAACATGGTGTTGAAATCATGCTTATTGCAAAGTTAATGCTTTAAGTAGTGAAGTACTTCTAGGGAGAGCTGAAAGAGACACTATGTGAAAACGCAATTGTGTTTTTACAGGGAACAATCTTTTTTAATAGTTTTCAATGAAGGTTTTCTAAAACCATTCTCAAAACTATGTTCAAACGAAAACAAATGCAGTTCTGGAAATTGAGATTATTTGAGAAACTATGTGACTTATTTAGTCATATCCATGAACATGGTGTTGAAATCATGCTTGTTGCAAAGTTAATCCTTCAAGTAGTGAAGTACTTCTAGGGAGTGCTGAAAGAGACACTAAGAGAAAACGCAATTGTGTTTTTTCAGTGAACAATCTTTTTGAATAGTTTTCAATTAAGGTTTTCTAAAACCATTCTCAAAACAATGTCCAAACGAAAACAAATGCAGTTCTGGAAATTGAGATTATTTGAGAAACTATGTGACTTATTTAGTCACATCCATGAACATGGTGTTGAAATCATGCTTATTGCAAAGTTAATGCTTCAACTAGGGAAGTTCATCTAGGGAGAGCTGAAAAAGACACTATGAGAAAACGCAATTGTGTTTTTACAGTGAACAATCTTTTTAAATAGTTTTCAACTAAGGTTGTCTAAAATCATTCTCAAAACAAAGTTCAAACGAAAACAAATGCAGTTCTGGAAGTTGAGATTATTTGAGAAACTATGTGATTTATTTAGTCACATCCATGAACATGGTGTTGAAATCATGCTTATTGCAAAGTTAATGCTTCAACAAGTGAAGTACTTCTAGGGTGAACTGAAAAAGACTATGAGAAGACGCAATTGTGTATTTACAGTGAACAATCTTTTTTAATAGTTTTCAATGAAGGTTGTCTAAAATCATTCTCAAAACAATGTTTAAACGAAAACAAATGCAGTTCTGGAAATTGAGATTATTTGAGAAACTATGTGACTTATTTAGTCACATCCATGAACATGGTGTTGAAATCATGCTTATTGCAAAGTTAATGCTTCAACTAGGGAAGTTCATCTAGGGAGAGCTGAAAGAGACACTATGTGAAAATGCAATTGTGTTTTTACATTGAACAATCTTTTTTATTAGTTTTCAACTAAGGTTGTCTAAAATCATTCTCAAAACTAAGTTCAAACGAAAACAAATGCAGTTCTGGAAGTTGAGATTATTTGAGAAACTATGTGACTTATTTAGTCATATCCATGAACATGGTGTTGAAATCATGCTTGTTGCAAAGTTAATCCTTCAAGTAGTGAAGTACTTCTAGGGAGTGCTGAAAGAGACACTAAGAGAAAACGCAATTGTGTTTTTTCAGTGAACAATCTTTTTGAATAGTTTTCAATTAAGGTTTTCTAAAACCATTCTCAAAACAATGTCCAAACGAAAACAAATGCAGTTCTGGAAATTGAGATTATTTGAGAAACTATGTGACTTATTTAGTCACATCCATGAACATGGTGTTGAAATCATGCTTATTGCAAAGTTAATGCTTCAACTAGGGAAGTTCATCTAGGGAGAGCTGAAAAAGACACTATGAGAAAACGCAATTGTGTTTTTACAGTGAACAATCTTTTTAAATAGTTTTCAACTAAGGTTGTCTAAAATCATTCTCAAAACAAAGTTCAAACGAAAACAAATGCAGTTCTGGAAGTTGAGATTATTTGAGAAACTATGTGATTTATTTAGTCACATCCATGAACATGGTGTTGAAATCATGCTTATTGCAAAGTTAATGCTTCAACAAGTGAAGTACTTCTAGGGTGAACTGAAAAAGACTATGAGAAGACGCAATTGTGTATTTACAGTGAACAATCTTTTTGAATAGTATTCAACTAAGGTTTTCTAAAATCATTCACAAAATAATGTTCAAACGACAACAAATGCAGTTCTGGAAATTGAGATTATTTGAGAAACTATGTGACTTATTTAGTCACATCCATGAACATGGTGTTGAAATCATGCTTAATGCAAAGTTAATGCTTTAAGTAGTGAAGTACTTCTAGGGAGAGCTGAAAGAGACACTATGTGAAAACGCAATTGTGTTTTTACAGGGAACAATCTTTTTTAATAGTTTTCAATGAAGGTTTTCTAAAACCATTCTCAAAACTATGTTCAAACGAAAACAAATGCAGTTCTGGAAATTGAGATTATTTGAGAAACTATGTGACTTATTTAGTCACATCCATGAACATGGTGTTGAAATCATGCTTATTGCAAAGTTAATGCTTCAACTAGGGAAGTTCATCTAGGGAGAGCTGAAAGAGACACTATGAGAAAACGCAATTGTGTTTTTACATTGAACAATCTTTTTTATTAGTTTTCAACTAAGGTTGTCTAAAATCATTCTCAAAACTAAGTTCAAACGAAAACAAATGCAGTTCTGAAAGTTGAGATTATTCGAGAAACTATGTGATCTATTTAGTCATATACATGAACATGGTGTTGAAATCATGCTTATTGCAAAGTTAATGCTTCAAGTAGTGAAGTACTTCTAGGGAGTGCTGAAAGAGACACTAAGAGAAAACGCAATTGTGTTTTTTCAGTGAACAATCTTTTTGAATAGTTTTCAATTAAGGTTTTCTAAAACCATTCTCAAAACAATGTCCAAACGAAAACAAATGCAGTTCTGGAAATTGAGATTATTTGAGAAACTATGTGACTTATTTAGTCATATCCATGAACATGGTGTTGAAATCATGCTTATTGCAAAGTTAATGCTTCAACTAGGGAAGTTCATCTAGGGAGAGCTGAAAAAGACACTATGAGAAAACGCAATTGTGTTTTTACAGTGAACAATTTGCTTAAATAGTTTTCTACTAAGGTTGTCTAAAATCATTCTCAAAACAAAGTTCAAACGAAAACAAATGCAGTTCTGGAAGTTGAGATTATTTGAGAAACTATGTGATTTATTTAGTCACATCCATGAACATGGTGTTGAAATCATGCTTATTGCAAAGTTAATGCTTCAACAAGTGAAGTACTTCTAGGGTGAACTGAAAAAGACTATGAGAAGACGCAATTGTGTATTTACAGTGAACAATCTTTTTTAATAGTTTTCAATGAAGGTTGTCTAAAATCATTCTCAAAACAATGTTTAAACGAAAACAAATGCAGTTCTGGAAATTGAGATTATTTGAGAAACTATGTGACTTATTTAGTCACATCCATGAACATGGTGTTGAAATCATGCTTAATGCAAAGTTAATGCTTTAAGTAGTGAAGTACTTCTAGGGAGAGCTGAAAGAGACACTATGTGAAAACGCAATTGTGTTTTTACAGGGAACAATCTTTTTTAATAGTTTTCAATGAAGGTTTTCTAAAACCATTCTCAAAACTAAGTTCAAACGAAAACAAATGCAGTTCTGGAAATTGAGATTATTTGAGAAACTATGTGACTTATTTAGTCACATCCATGAACATGGTGTTGAAATCATGCTTATTGCAAAGTTAATGCTTCAACTAGGGAAGTTCATCTAGGGAGAGCTGAAAGAGACACTATGAGAAAACGCAATTGTGTTTTTACATTGAACAATCTTTTTTATTAGTTTTCAACTAAGGTTGTCTAAAATCATTCTCAAAACTAAGTTCAAACGAAAACAAATGCAGTTCTGAAAGTTGAGATTATTCGAGAAACTATGTGATCTATTTAGTCATATACATGAACATGGTGTTGAAATCATGCTTATTGCAAAGTTAATGCTTCAAGTAGTGAAGTACTTCTAGGGAGTGCTGAAAGAGACACTAAGAGAAAACGCAATTGTGTTTTTTCAGTGAACAATCTTTTTGAATAGTTTTCAATTAAGGTTTTCTAAAACCATTCTCAAAACAATGTCCAAACGAAAACAAATGCAGTTCTGGAAATTGAGATTATTTGAGAAACTATGTGACTTATTTAGTCACATCCATGAACATGGTGTTGAAATCATGCTTATTGCAAAGTTAATGCTTCAACTAGGGAAGTTCATCTAGGGAGAGCTGAAAAAGACACTATGAGAAAACGCAATTGTGTTTTTACAGTGAACAATCTTTTTAAATAGTTTTCAACTAAGGTTGTCTAAAATCATTCTCAAAACAAAGTTCAAACGAAAACAAATGCAGTTCTGGAAGTTGAGATTATTTGAGAAACTATGTGATTTATTTAGTCACATCCATGAACATGGTGTTGAAATCATGCTTATTGCAAAGTTAATGCTTCAACAAGTGAAGTACTTCTAGGGTGAACTGAAAAAGACTATGAGAAGACGCAATTGTGTATTTACAGTGAACAATCTTTTTTAATAGTTTTCAATGAAGGTTGTCTAAAATCATTCTCAAAACTAAGTTCAAACGAAAACAAATGCAGTTCTGGAAATTGAGATTATTTGAGAAACTATGTGACTTATTTAGTCACATCCATGAACATGGTGTTGAAATCATGCTTATTGCAAAGTTAATGCTTCAACTAGGGAAGTTCATCTAGGGAGAGCTGAAAAAGACACTATGAGAAAACGCAATTGTGTTTTTACAGTGAACAATCTTTTTAAATAGTTTTCAACTAAGGTTGTCTAAAATCATTCTCAAAACAAAGTTCAAACGAAAACAAATGCAGTTCTGGAAGTTGAGATTATTTGAGAAACTATGTGATTTATTTAGTCACATCCATGAACATGGTGTTGAAATCATGCTTATTGCAAAGTTAATGCTTCAACAAGTGAAGTACTTCTAGGGTGAACTGAAAAAGACTATGAGAAGACGCAATTGTGAATTTACAGTGAACAATCTTTTTTAATAGTTTTCAACTAAGGTTGTCTAAAATCATTCTCAAAACTAAGTTCAAACGAAAACAAATGCAGTTCTGAAAGTTGAGATTATTCGAGAAACTATGTGATTTATTTAGTCATATCCATGAACATGGTGTTGAAATCATGCTTATTGCAAAGTTAATGCTTTAAGTAGTGAAGTACTTCTAGGGAGAGCTGAAAGAGACACTATGTGAAAACGCAATTGTGTTTTTACAGGGAACAATCTTTTTTAATAGTTTTCAATGAAGGTTTTCTAAAACCATTCTCAAAACTATGTTCAAACGAAAACAAATGCAGTTCTGGAAATTGAGATTATTTGAGAAACTATGTGACTTATTTAGTCACATCCATGAACATGGTGTTGAAATCATGCTTATTGCAAAGTTAATGCTTCAACTAGGGAAGTTCATCTAGGGAGAGCTGAAAGAGACACTATGAGAAAACGCAATTGTGTTTTTACATTGAACAATCTTTTTTATTAGTTTTCAACTAAGGTTGTCTAAAATCATTCTCAAAACTAAGTTCAAACGAAAACAAATGCAGTTCTGAAAGTTGAGATTATTCGAGAAACTATGTGATCTATTTAGTCATATCCATGAACATGGTGTTGAAATCATGCTTATTGCAAAGTTAATGCTTTAAGTAGTGAAGTACTTCTAGGGAGAGCTGAAAGAGACACTATGTGAAAACGCAATTGTGTTTTTACAGGGAACAATCTTTTTTAATAGTTTTCAATGAAGGTTTTCTAAAACCATTCTCAAAACTATGTTCAAACGAAAACAAATGCAGTTCTGGAAATTGAGATTATTTGAGAAACTATGTGACTTATTTAGTCATATCCATGAACATGGTGTTGAAATCATGCTTGTTGCAAAGTTAATCCTTCAAGTAGTGAAGTACTTCTAGGGAGTGCTGAAAGAGACACTAAGAGAAAACGCAATTGTGTTTTTTCAGTGAACAATCTTTTTGAATAGTTTTCAATTAAGGTTTTCTAAAACCATTCTCAAAACAATGTCCAAACGAAAACAAATGCAGTTCTGGAAATTGAGATTATTTGAGAAACTATGTGACTTATTTAGTCACATCCATGAACATGGTGTTGAAATCATGCTTATTGCAAAGTTAATGCTTCAACTAGGGAAGTTCATCTAGGGAGAGCTGAAAAAGACACTATGAAAAAACGCAATTGTGTTTTTACAGTGAACAATCTTTTTAAATAGTTTTCAACTAAGGTTGTCTAAAATCATTCTCAAAACAAAGTTCAAACGAAAACAAATGCAGTTCTGGAAGTCGAGATTATTTGAGAAACTATGTGATTTATTTAGTCACATCCATGAACATGGTGTTGAAATCATGCTTATTGCAAAGTTAATGCTTCAACAAGTGAAGTACTTCTAGGGTGAACTGAAAAAGACTATGAGAAGACGCAATTGTGTATTTACAGTGAACAATCTTTTTTAATAGTTTTCAATGAAGGTTGTCTAAAATCATTCTCAAAACAATGTTTAAACGAAAACAAATGCAGTTCTGGAAATTGAGATTATTTGAGAAACTATGTGACTTATTTAGTCACATCCATGAACATGGTGTTGAAATCATGCTTATTGCAAAGTTAATGCTTCAACTAGGGAAGTTCATCTAGGGAGAGCTGAAAGAGACACTATGAGAAAACGCAATTGTGTTTTTACATTGAACAATCTTTTTTATTAGTTTTCAACTAAGGTTGTCTAAAATCATTCTCAAAACTAAGTTCAAACGAAAACAAATGCAGTTCTGGAAGTTGAGATTATTTGAGAAACTATGTGATTTATTTAGTCACATCCATGAACATGGTGTTGAAATCATGCTTGTTGCAAAGTTAATGCTTTAAGTAGTGAAGTACTTCTAGGGAGAGCTGAAAGAGACACTATGTGAAAACGCAATTGTGTTTTTTCAGTGAACAATCTTTTTGAATAGTTTTCAATTAAGGTTTTCTAAAACCATTCTCAAAACAATGTCCAAACGAAAACAAATGCAGTTCTGGAAATTGAGATTATTTGAGAAACTATGTGACTTATTTAGTCACATCCATGAACATGGTGTTGAAATCATGCTTATTGCAAAGTTAATGCTTCAACTAGGGAAGTTCATCTAGGGAGAGCTGAAAAAGACACTATGAGAAAACGCAATTGTGTTTTTACAGTGAACAATTTGCTTAAATAGTTTTCAACTAAGGTTGTCTAAAATCATTCTCAAAACAAAGTTCAAACGAAAACAAATGCAGTTCTGGAAGTTGAGATTATTTGAGAAACTATGTGATTTATTTAGTCACATCCATGAACATGGTGTTGAAATCATGCTTATTGCAAAGTTAATGCTTCAACAAGTGAAGTACTTCTAGGGTGAACTGAAAAAGACTATGAGAAGACGCAATTGTGTATTTACAGTGAACAATCTTTTTTAATAGTTTTCAATGAAGGTTGTCTAAAATCATTCTCAAAACAATGTTTAAACGAAAACAAATGCAGTTCTGGAAATTGAGATTATTTGAGAAACTATGTGACTTATTTAGTCACATCCATGAACATGGTGTTGAAATCATGCTTATTGCAAAGTTAATGCTTCAACTAGGGAAGTTCATCTAGGGAGAGCTGAAAGAGACACTATGAGAAAACGCAATTGTGTTTTTACATTGAACAATCTTTTTTATTAGTTTTCAACTAAGGTTGTCTAAAATCATTCTCAAAACTAAGTTCAAACGAAAACAAATGCAGTTCTGGAAGTTGAGATTATTTGAGAAACTATGTGATTTATTTAGTCATATCCATGAACATGGTGTTGAAATCATGCTTGTTGCAAAGTTAATGCTTCAACAAGTGAAGTACTTCTAGGGTGAACTGAAAAAGACTATGAGAAAACGCAATTGTGTTTTTACAGTGAACAATCTTTTTGAATAGTATTCAACTAAGGTTTTCTAAAACCATTCTCAAAACAATGTCCAAACGAAAACAAATGCAGTTCTGGAAATTGAGATTATTTGAGAAACTATGTGACTTATTTAGTCACATCCATGAACATGGTGTTGAAATCATGCTTATTGCAAAGTTAATGCTTCAACTAGGGAAGTTCATCTAGGGAGAGCTGAAAAAGACACTATGAAAAAACGCAATTGTGTTTTTACAGTGAACAATCTTTTTAAATAGTTTTCAACTAAGGTTGTCTAAAATCATTCTCAAAACAAAGTTCAAACGAAAACAAATGCAGTTCTGGAAGTCGAGATTATTTGAGAAACTATGTGATTTATTTAGTCACATCCATGAACATGGTGTTGAAATCATGCTTATTGCAAAGTTAATGCTTCAACAAGTGAAGTACTTCTAGGGTGAACTGAAAAAGACTATGAGAAGACGCAATTGTGTATTTACAGTGAACAATCTTTTTTAATAGTTTTCAATGAAGGTTGTCTAAAATCATTCTCAAAACAATGTTTAAACGAAAACAAATGCAGTTCTGGAAATTGAGATTATTTGAGAAACTATGTGACTTATTTAGTCACATCCATGAACATGGTGTTGAAATCATGCTTATTGCAAAGTTAATGCTTCAACTAGGGAAGTTCATCTAGGGAGAGCTGAAAGAGACACTATGAGAAAACGCAATTGTGTTTTTACATTGAACAATCTTTTTTATTAGTTTTCAACTAAGGTTGTCTAAAATCATTCTCAAAACTAAGTTCAAACGAAAACAAATGCAGTTCTGGAAGTTGAGATTATTTGAGAAACTATGTGATTTATTTAGTCACATCCATGAACATGGTGTTGAAATCATGCTTGTTGCAAAGTTAATGCTTTAAGTAGTGAAGTACTTCTAGGGAGAGCTGAAAGAGACACTATGTGAAAACGCAATTGTGTTTTTTCAGTGAACAATCTTTTTGAATAGTTTTCAATTAAGGTTTTCTAAAACCATTCTCAAAACAATGTCCAAACGAAAACAAATGCAGTTCTGGAAATTGAGATTATTTGAGAAACTATGTGACTTATTTAGTCACATCCATGAACATGGTGTTGAAATCATGCTTATTGCAAAGTTAATGCTTCAACTAGGGAAGTTCATCTAGGGAGAGCTGAAAAAGACACTATGAGAAAACGCAATTGTGTTTTTACAGTGAACAATTTGCTTAAATAGTTTTCAACTAAGGTTGTCTAAAATCATTCTCAAAACTAAGTTCAAACGAAAACAAATGCAGTTCTGGAAGTTGAGATTATTTGAGAAACTATGTGATTTATTTAGTCATATCCATGAACATGGTGTTGAAATCATGCTTGTTGCAAAGTTAATGCTTCAACAAGTGAAGTACTTCTAGGGTGAACTGAAAAAGACTATGAGAAAACGCAATTGTGTTTTTACAGTGAACAATCTTTTTGAATAGTATTCAACTAAGGTTTTCTAAAATCATTCACAAAATAATGTTCAAACGACAACAAATGCAGTTCTGGAAATTGAGATTATTTGAGAAACTATGTGACTTATTTAGTCACATCCATGAACATGGTGTTGAAATCATGCTTAATGCAAAGTTAATGCTTTAAGTAGTGAAGTACTTCTAGGGAGAGCTGAAAGAGACACTATGTGAAAACGCAATTGTGTTTTTACAGGGAACAATCTTTTTTAATAGTTTTCAATGAAGGTTTTCTAAAACCATTCTCAAAACTAAGTTCAAACGAAAACAAATGCAGTTCTGAAAGTTGAGATTATTCGAGAAACTATGTGATCTATTTAGTCATATACATGAACATGGTGTTGAAATCATGCTTATTGCAAAGTTAATGCTTCAAGTAGTGAAGTACTTCTAGGGAGTGCTGAAAGAGACACTAAGAGAAAACGCAATTGTGTTTTTTCAGTGAACAATCTTTTTGAATAGTTTTCAATTAAGGTTTTCTAAAACCATTCTCAAAACAATGTCCAAACGAAAACAAATGCAGTTCTGGAAATTGAGATTATTTGAGAAACTATGTGACTTATTTAGTCACATCCATGAACATGGTGTTGAAATCATGCTTATTGCAAAGTTAATGCTTCAACTAGGGAAGTTCATCTAGGGAGAGCTGAAAAAGACACTATGAGAAAACGCAATTGTGTTTTTACAGTGAACAATCTTTTTAAATAGTTTTCAACTAAGGTTGTCTAAAATCATTCTCAAAACAAAGTTCAAACGAAAACAAATGCAGTTCTGGAAGTTGAGATTATTTGAGAAACTATGTGATTTATTTAGTCACATCCATGAACATGGTGTTGAAATCATGCTTATTGCAAAGTTAATGCTTCAACAAGTGAAGTACTTCTAGGGTGAACTGAAAAAGACTATGAGAAGACGCAATTGTGTATTTACAGTGAACAATCTTTTTTAATAGTTTTCAATGAAGGTTGTCTAAAATCATTCTCAAAACAATGTTTAAACGAAAACAAATGCAGTTCTGGAAATTGAGATTATTTGAGAAACTATGTGACTTATTTAGTCACATCCATGAACATGGTGTTGAAATCATGCTTATTGCAAAGTTAATGCTTCAACTAGGGAAGTTCATCTAGGGAGAGCTGAAAAAGACACTATGAGAAAACGCAATTGTGTTTTTACAGTGAACAATCTTTTTAAATAGTTTTCAACTAAGGTTGTCTAAAATCATTCTCAAAACAAAGTTCAAACGAAAACAAATGCAGTTCTGGAAGTTGAGATTATTTGAGAAACTATGTAATTTATTTAGTCACATCCATGAACATGGTGTTGAAATCATGCTTATTGCAAAGTTAATGCTTCAACAAGTGAAGTACTTCTAGGGTGAACTGAAAAAGACTATGAGAAGACGCAATTGTGAATTTACAGTGAACAATCTTTTTTAATAGTTTTCAACTAAGGTTGTCTAAAATCATTCTCAAAACTAAGTTCAAACGAAAACAAATGCAGTTCTGAAAGTTGAGATTATTCGAGAAACTATGTGATTTATTTAGTCATATCCATGAACATGGTGTTGAAATCATGCTTATTGCAAAGTTAATGCTTTAAGTAGTGAAGTACTTCTAGGGAGAGCTGAAAGAGACACTATGTGAAAACGCAATTGTGTTTTTACAGGGAACAATCTTTTTTAATAGTTTTCAATGAAGGTTTTCTAAAACCATTCTCAAAACTATGTTCAAACGAAAACAAATGCAGTTCTGGAAATTGAGATTATTTGAGAAACTATGTGACTTATTTAGTCACATCCATGAACATGGTGTTGAAATCATGCTTATTGCAAAGTTAATGCTTCAACTAGGGAAGTTCATCTAGGGAGAGCTGAAAGAGACACTATGAGAAAACGCAATTGTGTTTTTACATTGAACAATCTTTTTTATTAGTTTTCAACTAAGGTTGTCTAAAATCATTCTCAAAACTAAGTTCAAACGAAAACAAATGCAGTTCTGAAAGTTGAGATTATTCGAGAAACTATGTGATCTATTTAGTCATATCCATGAACATGGTGTTGAAATCATGCTTATTGCAAAGTTAATGCTTTAAGTAGTGAAGTACTTCTAGGGAGAGCTGAAAGAGACACTATGTGAAAACGCAATTGTGTTTTTACAGGGAACAATCTTTTTTAATAGTTTTCAATGAAGGTTTTCTAAAACCATTCTCAAAACTATGTTCAAACGAAAACAAATGCAGTTCTGGAAATTGAGATTATTTGAGAAACTATGTGACTTATTTAGTCATATCCATGAACATGGTGTTGAAATCATGCTTGTTGCAAAGTTAATCCTTCAAGTAGTGAAGTACTTCTAGGGAGTGCTGAAAGAGACACTAAGAGAAAACGCAATTGTGTTTTTTCAGTGAACAATCTTTTTGAATAGTTTTCAATTAAGGTTTTCTAAAACCATTCTCAAAACAATGTCCAAACGAAAACAAATGCAGTTCTGGAAATTGAGATTATTTGAGAAACTATGTGACTTATTTAGTCACATCCATGAACATGGTGTTGAAATCATGCTTATTGCAAAGTTAATGCTTCAACTAGGGAAGTTCATCTAGGGAGAGCTGAAAAAGACACTATGAGAAAACGCAATTGTGTTTTTACAGTGAACAATCTTTTTAAATAGTTTTCAACTAAGGTTGTCTAAAATCATTCTCAAAACAAAGTTCAAACGAAAACAAATGCAGTTCTGGAAGTTGAGATTATTTGAGAAACTATGTGATTTATTTAGTCACATCCATGAACATGGTGTTGAAATCATGCTTATTGCAAAGTTAATGCTTCAACAAGTGAAGTACTTCTAGGGTGAACTGAAAAAGACTATGAGAAGACGCAATTGTGTATTTACAGTGAACAATCTTTTTTAATAGTTTTCAATGAAGGTTGTCTAAAATCATTCTCAAAACTAAGTTCAAACGAAAACAAATGCAGTTCTGGAAGTTGAGATTATTTGAGAAACTATGTGATTTATTTAGTCATATCCATGAACATGGTGTTGAAATCATGCTTGTTGCAAAGTTAATGCTTCAACAAGTGAAGTACTTCTAGGGTGAACTGAAAAAGACTATGAGAAAACGCAATTGTGTTTTTACAGTGAACAATCTTTTTGAATAGTATTCAACTAAGGTTTTCTAAAATCATTCACAAAATAATGTTCAAACGACAACAAATGCAGTTCTGGAAATTGAGATTATTTGAGAAACTATGTGACTTATTTAGTCACATCCATGAACATGGTGTTGAAATCATGCTTAATGCAAAGTTAATGCTTTAAGTAGTGAAGTACTTCTAGGGAGAGCTGAAAGAGACACTATGTGAAAACGCAATTGTGTTTTTTCAATGAACAATCTTTTTTAATAGTTTTCAATTAAGGTTTTCTAAAACCATTCTCAAAACAATGTTCAAACGACAACAAATGCAGTTCTGGAAATTGAGATTATTTGAGAAACTATGTGATTTATTTAGTCACATCCATGAACATGGTGTTGAAATCATGCTTATTGCAAAGTTAATGCTTCAACTAGGGAAGTTCATCTAGGGAGAGCTGAAAGAGACACTAAGAGAAAACGCAATTGTGTTTTTACAGTGAACAATCTTTTTTATTAGTTTTCAACTAAGGTTGTCTAAAATCATTCTCAAAACTAAGTTCAAACGAAAACAAATGCAGTTCTGAAAGTTGAGATTATTCGAGAAACTATGTGATTTATTTAGTCATATCCATGAACATGGTGTTGAAATCAAGCTTATTGCAAAGTTAATGCTTTAAGTAGTGAAGTACTTCTAGGGAGAGCTGAAAGAGACACTATGTGAAAACTTAATTGTGTTTTTACAGGGAACAATCTTTTTTAATAGTTTTCAATGAAGGTTTTCTAAAACCATTCTCAAAACTATATTCAAACGAAAACAAATGCAGTTCTGGAAATTGAGATTATTTGAGAAACTATGTGACTTATTTAGTCACATCCATGAACATGGTGTTGAAATCATGCTTATTGCAAAGTTAATGCTTCAACTAGGGAAGTTCATCTAGGGAGAGCTGAAAGAGACACTATGAGAAAACGCAATTGTGTTTTTACATTGAACAATCTTTTTTATTAGTTTTCAACTAAGGTTGTCTAAAATCATTCTCAAAACTAAGTTCAAACGAAAACAAATGCAGTTCTGAAAGTTGAGATTATTCGAGAAACTATGTGATCTATTTAGTCATATACATGAACATGGTGTTGAAATCATGCTTATTGCAAAGTTAATGCTTCAAGTAGTGAAGTACTTCTAGGGAGTGCTGAAAGAGACACTAAGAGAAAACGCAATTGTGTTTTTTCAGTGAACAATCTTTTTGAATAGTTTTCAATTAAGGTTTTCTAAAACCATTCTCAAAACAATGTCCAAACGAAAACAAATGCAGTTCTGGAAATTGAGATTATTTGAGAAACTATGTGACTTATTTAGTCACATCCATGAACATGGTGTTGAAATCATGCTTATTGCAAAGTTAATGCTTCAACTAGGGAAGTTCATCTAGGGAGAGCTGAAAAAGACACTATGAGAAAACGCAATTGTGTTTTTACAGTGAACAATCTTTTTAAATAGTTTTCAACTAAGGTTGTCTAAAATCATTCTCAAAACAAAGTTCAAACGAAAACAAATGCAGTTCTGGAAGTTGAGATTATTTGAGAAACTATGTGATTTATTTAGTCACATCCATGAACATGGTGTTGAAATCATGCTTATTGCAAAGTTAATGCTTCAACAAGTGAAGTACTTCTAGGGTGAACTGAAAAAGACTATGAGAAGACGCAATTGTGTATTTACAGTGAACAATCTTTTTTAATAGTTTTCAATGAAGGTTGTCTAAAATCATTCTCAAAACAATGTTTAAACGAAAACAAATGCAGTTCTGGAAATTGAGATTATTTGAGAAACTATGTGACTTATTTAGTCACATCCATGAACATGGTGTTGAAATCATGCTTATTGCAAAGTTAATGCTTCAACTAGGGAAGTTCATCTAGGGAGAGCTGAAAGAGACACTATGAGAAAACGCAATTGTGTTTTTACATTGAACAATCTTTTTTATTAGTTTTCAACTAAGGTTGTCTAAAATCATTCTCAAAACTAAGTTCAAACGAAAACAAATGCAGTTCTGGAAATTGAGATTATTTGAGAAACTATGTGATTTATTTAGTCATATCCATGAACATGGTGTTGAAATCATGCTTATTGCAAAGTTAATGCTTTAAGTAGTGAAGTACTTCTAGGGAGAGCTGAAAGAGACACTATGTGAAAACTTAATTGTGTTTTTACAGGGAACAATCTTTTTTAATAGTTTTCAATGAAGGTTTTCTAAAACCATTCTCAAAACTATGTTCAAACGAAAACAAATGCAGTTCTGGAAATTGAGATTATTTGAGAAACTATGTGACTTATTTAGTCATATCCATGAACATGGTGTTGAAATCATGCTTGTTGCAAAGTTAATCCTTCAAGTAGTGAAGTACTTCTAGGGAGTGCTGAAAGAGACACTAAGAGAAAACGCAATTGTGTTTTTTCAGTGAACGACAACAAATGCAGTTCTGGAAATTGAGATTATTAGAGAAACTATGTGACTTATTTAGTCACATCCATGAACATGGTGTTGAAATTATGCTTAATGCAAAGTTAATGCTTTAAGTAGTGAAGTACTTCTAGGGAGAGCTGAAAGAGACACTATGTGAAAATGCAATTGTGTTTTTACAGGGAACAATCTTTTTTAATAGTTTTCAATGAAGGTTTTCTAAAACCATTCTCAAAACTATGTTCAAACGAAAACAAATGCAGTTCTGGAAATTGAGATTATTTGAGAAACTATGTGACTTATTTAGTCATATCCATGAACATGGTGTTGAAATCATGCTTGTTGCAAAGTTAATCCTTCAAGTAGTGAAGTACTTCTAGGGAGTGCTGAAAGAGACACTAAGAGAAAACGCAATTGTGTTTTTTCAGTGAACAATCTTTTTGAATAGTTTTCAATTAAGGTTTTCTAAAACCATTCTCAAAACAATGTCCAAACGAAAACAAATGCAGTTCTGGAAATTGAGATTATTTGAGAAACTATGTGACTTATTTAGTCACATCCATGAACATGGTGTTGAAATCATGCTTATTGCAAAGTTAATGCTTCAACTAGGGAAGTTCATCTAGGGAGAGCTGAAAAAGACACTATGAGAAAACGCAATTGTGTTTTTACAGTGAACAATCTTTTTAAATAGTTTTCAACTAAGGTTGTCTAAAATCATTCTCAAAACTAAGTTCAAACGAAAACAAATGCAGTTCTGAAAGTTGAGATTATTCGAGAAACTATGTGATCTATTTAGTCATATACATGAACATGGTGTTGAAATCATGCTTATTGCAAAGTTAATGCTTCAAGTAGTGAAGTACTTCTAGGGAGTGCTGAAAGAGACACTAAGAGAAAACGCAATTGTGTTTTTTCAGTGAACAATCTTTTTTAATAGTTTTCAATGAAGGTTGTCTAAAATCATTCTCAAAACAATGTTTAAACGAAAACAAATGCAGTTCTGGAAATTGAGATTATTTGAGAAACTATGTGACTTATTTAGTCACATCCATGAACATGGTGTTGAAATCATGCTTATTGCAAAGTTAATGCTTCAACTAGGGAAGTTCATCTAGGGAGAGCTGAAAGAGACACTATGAGAAAACGCAATTGTGTTTTTACATTGAACAATCTTTTTTATTAGTTTTCAACTAAGGTTGTCTAAAATCATTCTCAAAACTAAGTTCAAACGAAAACAAATGCAGTTCTGGAAGTTGAGATTATTTGAGAAACTATGTGATTTATTTAGTCATATCCATGAACATGGTGTTGAAATCATGCTTATTGCAAAGTTAATGCTTTAAGTAGTGAAGTACTTCTAGGGAGAGCTGAAAGAGACACTATGTGAAAACTTAATTGTGTTTTTACAGGGAACAATCTTTTTTAATAGTTTTCAATGAAGGTTTTCTAAAACCATTCTCAAAACTATGTTCAAACGAAAACAAATGCAGTTCTGGAAATTGAGATTATTTGAGAAACTATGTGACTTATTTAGTCATATCCATGAACATGGTGTTGAAATCATGCTTGTTGCAAAGTTAATCCTTCAAGTAGTGAAGTACTTCTAGGGAGTGCTGAAAGAGACACTAAGAGAAAACGCAATTGTGTTTTTTCAGTGAACGACAACAAATGCAGTTCTGGAAATTGAGATTATTTGAGAAACTATGTGACTTATTTAGTCACATCCATGAACATGGTGTTGAAATTATGCTTAATGCAAAGTTAATGCTTTAAGTAGTGAAGTACTTCTAGGGAGAGCTGAAAGAGACACTATGTGAAAATGCAATTGTGTTTTTACAGGGAACAATCTTTTTTAATAGTTTTCAATGAAGGTTTTCTAAAACCATTCTCAAAACTATGTTCAAACGAAAACAAATGCAGTTCTGGAAATTGAGATTATTTGAGAAACTATGTGACTTATTTAGTCATATCCATGAACATGGTGTTGAAATCATGCTTGTTGCAAAGTTAATCCTTCAAGTAGTGAAGTACTTCTAGGGAGTGCTGAAAGAGACACTAAGAGAAAACGCAATTGTGTTTTTTCAGTGAACAATCTTTTTGAATAGTTTTCAATTAAGGTTTTCTAAAACCATTCTCAAAACAATGTCCAAACGAAAACAAATGCAGTTCTGGAAATTGAGATTATTTGAGAAACTATGTGACTTATTTAGTCACATCCATGAACATGGTGTTGAAATCATGCTTATTGCAAAGTTAATGCTTCAACTAGGGAAGTTCATCTAGGGAGAGCTGAAAAAGACACTATGAGAAAACGCAATTGTGTTTTTACAGTGAACAATCTTTTTAAATAGTTTTCAACTAAGGTTGTCTAAAATCATTCTCAAAACAAAGTTCAAACGAAAACAAATGCAGTTCTGGAAGTTGAGATTATTTGAGAAACTATGTGATTTATTTAGTCACATCCATGAACATGGTGTTGAAATCATGCTTATTGCAAAGTTAATGCTTCAACAAGTGAAGTACTTCTAGGGTGAACTGAAAAAGACTATGAGAAGACGCAATTGTGTATTTACAGTGAACAATCTTTTTTAATAGTTTTCAATGAAGGTTGTCTAAAATCATTCTCAAAACTAAGTTCAAACGAAAACAAATGCAGTTCTGGAAGTTGAGATTATTTGAGAAACTATGTGATTTATTTAGTCATATCCATGAACATGGTGTTGAAATCATGCTTGTTGCAAAGTTAATGCTTCAACAAGTGAAGTACTTCTAGGGTGAACTGAAAAAGACTATGAGAAAACGCAATTGTGTTTTTACAGTGAACAATCTTTTTGAATAGTATTCAACTAAGGTTTTCTAAAATCATTCACAAAATAATGTTCAAACGACAACAAATGCAGTTCTGGAAATTGAGATTATTTGAGAAACTATGTGACTTATTTAGTCACATCCATGAACATGGTGTTGAAATCATGCTTAATGCAAAGTTAATGCTTTAAGTAGTGAAGTACTTCTAGGGAGAGCTGAAAGAGACACTATGTGAAAACGCAATTGTGTTTTTTCAATGAACAATCTTTTTTAATAGTTTTCAATTAAGGTTTTCTAAAACCATTCTCAAAACAATGTTCAAACGACAACAAATGCAGTTCTGGAAATTGAGATTATTTGAGAAACTATGTGATTTATTTAGTCACATCCATGAACATGGTGTTGAAATCATGCTTATTGCAAAGTTAATGCTTCAACTAGGGAAGTTCATCTAGGGAGAGCTGAAAGAGACACTAAGAGAAAACGCAATTGTGTTTTTACAGTGAACAATCTTTTTTATTAGTTTTCAACTAAGGTTGTCTAAAATCATTCTCAAAACTAAGTTCAAACGAAAACAAATGCAGTTCTGAAAGTTGAGATTATTCGAGAAACTATGTGATTTATTTAGTCATATCCATGAACATGGTGTTGAAATCAAGCTTATTGCAAAGTTAATGCTTTAAGTAGTGAAGTACTTCTAGGGAGAGCTGAAAGAGACACTATGTGAAAACGCAATTGTGTTTTTACAGGGAACAATCTTTTTTAATAGTTTTCAATGAAGGTTTTCTAAAACCATTCTCAAAACTATGTTCAAACGAAAACAAATGCAGTTCTGGAAATTGAGATTATTTGAGAAACTATGTGACTTATTTAGTCACATCCATGAACATGGTGTTGAAATCATGCTTATTGCAAAGTTAATGCTTCAACTAGGGAAGTTCATCTAGGGAGAGCTGAAAGAGACACTATGAGAAAACGCAATTGTGTTTTTACATTGAACAATCTTTTTTATTAGTTTTCAACTAAGGTTGTCTAAAATCATTCTCAAAACTAAGTTCAAACGAAAACAAATGCAGTTCTGAAAGTTGAGATTATTCGAGAAACTATGTGATCTATTTAGTCATATACATGAACATGGTGTTGAAATCATGCTTATTGCAAAGTTAATGCTTCAAGTAGTGAAGTACTTCTAGGGAGTGCTGAAAGAGACACTAAGAGAAAACGCAATTGTGTTTTTTCAGTGAACAATCTTTTTGAATAGTTTTCAATTAAGGTTTTCTAAAACCATTCTCAAAACAATGTCCAAACGAAAACAAATGCAGTTCTGGAAATTGAGATTATTTGAGAAACTATGTGACTTATTTAGTCACATCCATGAACATGGTGTTGAAATCATGCTTATTGCAAAGTTAATGCTTCAACAAGTGAAGTACTTCTAGGGTGAACTGAAAAAGACTATGAGAAGACGCAATTGTGTATTTACAGTGAACAATCTTTTTTAATAGTTTTCAATGAAGGTTGTCTAAAATCATTCTCAAAACAATGTTTAAACGAAAACAAATGCAGTTCTGGAAATTGAGATTATTTGAGAAACTATGTGACTTATTTAGTCACATCCATGAACATGGTGTTGAAATCATGCTTATTGCAAAGTTAATGCTTCAACTAGGGAAGTTCATCTAGGGAGAGCTGAAAGAGACACTATGAGAAAACGCAATTGTGTTTTTACATTGAACAATCTTTTTTATTAGTTTTCAACTAAGGTTGTCTAAAATCATTCTCAAAACTAAGTTCAAACGAAAACAAATGCAGTTCTGAAAGTTGAGATTATTCGAGAAACTATGTGATCTATTTAGTCATATACATGAACATGGTGTTGAAATCATGCTTATTGCAAAGTTAATGCTTCAAGTAGTGAAGTACTTCTAGGGAGTGCTGAAAGAGACACTAAGAGAAAACGCAATTGTGTTTTTTCAGTGAACAATCTTTTTGAATAGTTTTCAATTAAGGTTTTCTAAAACCATTCTCAAAACAATGTCCAAACGAAAACAAATGCAGTTCTGGAAATTGAGATTATTTGAGAAACTATGTGACTTATTTAGTCACATCCATGAACATGGTGTTGAAATCATGCTTATTGCAAAGTTAATGCTTCAACTAGGGAAGTTCATCTAGGGAGAGCTGAAAAAGACACTATGAGAAAACGCAATTGTGTTTTTACAGTGAACAATCTTTTTAAATAGTTTTCAACTAAGGTTGTCTAAAATCATTCTCAAAACAAAGTTCAAACGAAAACAAATGCAGTTCTGGAAGTTGAGATTATTTGAGAAACTATGTGATTTATTTAGTCACATCCATGAACATGGTGTTGAAATCATGCTTATTGCAAAGTTAATGCTTCAACAAGTGAAGTACTTCTAGGGTGAACTGAAAAAGACTATGAGAAGACGCAATTGTGTATTTACAGTGAACAATCTTTTTTAATAGTTTTCAATGAAGGTTGTCTAAAATCATTCTCAAAACAATGTTTAAACGAAAACAAATGCAGTTCTGGAAATTGAGATTATTTGAGAAACTATGTGACTTATTTAGTCACATCCATGAACATGGTGTTGAAATCATGCTTATTGCAAAGTTAATGCTTCAACTAGGGAAGTTCATCTAGGGAGAGCTGAAAGAGACACTATGAGAAAACGCAATTGTGTTTTTACATTGAACAATCTTTTTTATTAGTTTTCAACTAAGGTTGTCTAAAATCATTCTCAAAACTAAGTTCAAACGAAAACAAATGCAGTTCTGGAAGTTGAGATTATTTGAGAAACTATGTGATTTATTTAGTCATATCCATGAACATGGTGTTGAAATCATGCTTATTGCAAAGTTAATGCTTTAAGTAGTGAAGTACTTCTAGGGAGAGCTGAAAGAGACACTATGTGAAAACTTAATTGTGTTTTTACAGGGAACAATCTTTTTTAATAGTTTTCAATGAAGGTTTTCTAAAACCATTCTCAAAACTATGTTCAAACGAAAACAAATGCAGTTCTGGAAATTGAGATTATTTGAGAAACTATGTGACTTATTTAGTCATATCCATGAACATGGTGTTGAAATCATGCTTGTTGCAAAGTTAATCCTTCAAGTAGTGAAGTACTTCTAGGGAGTGCTGAAAGAGACACTAAGAGAAAACGCAATTGTGTTTTTTCAGTGAACGACAACAAATGCAGTTCTGGAAATTGAGATTATTTGAGAAACTATGTGACTTATTTAGTCACATCCATGAACATGGTGTTGAAATTATGCTTAATGCAAAGTTAATGCTTTAAGTAGTGAAGTACTTCTAGGGAGAGCTGAAAGAGACACTATGTGAAAATGCAATTGTGTTTTTACAGGGAACAATCTTTTTTAATAGTTTTCAATGAAGGTTTTCTAAAACCATTCTCAAAACTATGTTCAAACGAAAACAAATGCAGTTCTGGAAATTGAGATTATTTGAGAAACTATGTGACTTATTTAGTCATATCCATGAACATGGTGTTGAAATCATGCTTGTTGCAAAGTTAATCCTTCAAGTAGTGAAGTACTTCTAGGGAGTGCTGAAAGAGACACTAAGAGAAAACGCAATTGTGTTTTTTCAGTGAACAATCTTTTTTATTAGTTTTCAACTAAGGTTGTCTAAAATCATTCTCAAAACTAAGTTCAAACGAAAACAAATGCAGTTCTGGAAGTTGAGATTATTTGAGAAACTATGTGATTTATTTAGTCATATCCATGAACATGGTGTTGAAATCATGCTTATTGCAAAGTTAATGCTTTAAGTAGTGAAGTACTTCTAGGGAGAGCTGAAAGAGACACTATGTGAAAACTTAATTGTGTTTTTACAGGGAACAATCTTTTTTAATAGTTTTCAATGAAGGTTTTCTAAAACCATTCTCAAAACTATGTTCAAACGAAAACAAATGCAGTTCTGGAAATTGAGATTATTTGAGAAACTATGTGACTTATTTAGTCATATCCATGAACATGGTGTTGAAATCATGCTTGTTGCAAAGTTAATCCTTCAAGTAGTGAAGTACTTCTAGGGAGTGCTGAAAGAGACACTAAGAGAAAACGCAATTGTGTTTTTTCAGTGAACGACAACAAATGCAGTTCTGGAAATTGAGATTATTTGAGAAACTATGTGACTTATTTAGTCACATCCATGAACATGGTGTTGAAATTATGCTTAATGCAAAGTTAATGCTTTAAGTAGTGAAGTACTTCTAGGGAGAGCTGAAAGAGACACTATGTGAAAATGCAATTGTGTTTTTACAGGGAACAATCTTTTTTAATAGTTTTCAATGAAGGTTTTCTAAAACCATTCTCAAAACTATGTTCAAACGAAAACAAATGCAGTTCTGGAAATTGAGATTATTTGAGAAACTATGTGACTTATTTAGTCATATCCATGAACATGGTGTTGAAATCATGCTTGTTGCAAAGTTAATCCTTCAAGTAGTGAAGTACTTCTAGGGAGTGCTGAAAGAGACACTAAGAGAAAACGCAATTGTGTTTTTTCAGTGAACAATCTTTTTGAATAGTTTTCAATTAAGGTTTTCTAAAACCATTCTCAAAACAATGTCCAAACGAAAACAAATGCAGTTCTGGAAATTGAGATTATTTGAGAAACTATGTGACTTATTTAGTCACATCCATGAACATGGTGTTGAAATCATGCTTATTGCAAAGTTAATGCTTCAACTAGGGAAGTTCATCTAGGGAGAGCTGAAAAAGACACTATGAGAAAACGCAATTGTGTTTTTACAGTGAACAATCTTTTTAAATAGTTTTCAACTAAGGTTGTCTAAAATCATTCTCAAAACAAAGTTCAAACGAAAACAAATGCAGTTCTGGAAGTTGAGATTATTTGAGAAACTATGTGATTTATTTAGTCACATCCATGAACATGGTGTTGAAATCATGCTTATTGCAAAGTTAATGCTTCAACAAGTGAAGTACTTCTAGGGTGAACTGAAAAAGACTATGAGAAGACGCAATTGTGTATTTACAGTGAACAATCTTTTTTAATAGTTTTCAATGAAGGTTGTCTAAAATCATTCTCAAAACTAAGTTCAAACGAAAACAAATGCAGTTCTGGAAGTTGAGATTATTTGAGAAACTATGTGATTTATTTAGTCATATCCATGAACATGGTGTTGAAATCATGCTTGTTGCAAAGTTAATGCTTCAACAAGTGAAGTACTTCTAGGGTGAACTGAAAAAGACTATGAGAAAACGCAATTGTGTTTTTACAGTGAACAATCTTTTTGAATAGTATTCAACTAAGGTTTTCTAAAATCATTCACAAAATAATGTTCAAACGACAACAAATGCAGTTCTGGAAATTGAGATTATTTGAGAAACTATGTGACTTATTTAGTCACATCCATGAACATGGTGTTGAAATCATGCTTAATGCAAAGTTAATGCTTTAAGTAGTGAAGTACTTCTAGGGAGAGCTGAAAGAGACACTATGTGAAAACGCAATTGTGTTTTTTCAATGAACAATCTTTTTTAATAGTTTTCAATTAAGGTTTTCTAAAACCATTCTCAAAACAATGTTCAAACGACAACAAATGCAGTTCTGGAAATTGAGATTATTTGAGAAACTATGTGATTTATTTAGTCACATCCATGAACATGGTGTTGAAATCATGCTTATTGCAAAGTTAATGCTTCAACTAGGGAAGTTCATCTAGGGAGAGCTGAAAGAGACACTAAGAGAAAACGCAATTGTGTTTTTACAGTGAACAATCTTTTTTATTAGTTTTCAACTAAGGTTGTCTAAAATCATTCTCAAAACTAAGTTCAAACGAAAACAAATGCAGTTCTGAAAGTTGAGATTATTCGAGAAACTATGTGATTTATTTAGTCATATCCATGAACATGGTGTTGAAATCAAGCTTATTGCAAAGTTAATGCTTTAAGTAGTGAAGTACTTCTAGGGAGAGCTGAAAGAGACACTATGTGAAAACGCAATTGTGTTTTTACAGGGAACAATCTTTTTTAATAGTTTTCAATGAAGGTTTTCTAAAACCATTCTCAAAACTATGTTCAAACGAAAACAAATGCAGTTCTGGAAATTGAGATTATTTGAGAAACTATGTGACTTATTTAGTCACATCCATGAACATGGTGTTGAAATCATGCTTATTGCAAAGTTAATGCTTCAACTAGGGAAGTTCATCTAGGGAGAGCTGAAAGAGACACTATGAGAAAACGCAATTGTGTTTTTACATTGAACAATCTTTTTTATTAGTTTTCAACTAAGGTTGTCTAAAATCATTCTCAAAACTAAGTTCAAACGAAAACAAATGCAGTTCTGAAAGTTGAGATTATTCGAGAAACTATGTGATCTATTTAGTCATATACATGAACATGGTGTTGAAATCATGCTTATTGCAAAGTTAATGCTTCAAGTAGTGAAGTACTTCTAGGGAGTGCTGAAAGAGACACTAAGAGAAAACGCAATTGTGTTTTTTCAGTGAACAATCTTTTTGAATAGTTTTCAATTAAGGTTTTCTAAAACCATTCTCAAAACAATGTCCAAACGAAAACAAATGCAGTTCTGGAAATTGAGATTATTTGAGAAACTATGTGACTTATTTAGTCACATCCATGAACATGGTGTTGAAATCATGCTTATTGCAAAGTTAATGCTTCAACTAGGGAAGTTCATCTAGGGAGAGCTGAAAAAGACACTATGAGAAAACGCAATTGTGTTTTTACAGTGAACAATCTTTTTAAATAGTTTTCAACTAAGGTTGTCTAAAATCATTCTCAAAACAAAGTTCAAACGAAAACAAATGCAGTTCTGGAAGTTGAGATTATTTGAGAAACTATGTGATTTATTTAGTCACATCCATGAACATGGTGTTGAAATCATGCTTATTGCAAAGTTAATGCTTCAACAAGTGAAGTACTTCTAGGGTGAACTGAAAAAGACTATGAGAAGACGCAATTGTGTATTTACAGTGAACAATCTTTTTTAATAGTTTTCAATGAAGGTTGTCTAAAATCATTCTCAAAACAATGTTTAAACGAAAACAAATGCAGTTCTGGAAATTGAGATTATTTGAGAAACTATGTGACTTATTTAGTCACATCCATGAACATGGTGTTGAAATCATGCTTATTGCAAAGTTAATGCTTCAACTAGGGAAGTTCATCTAGGGAGAGCTGAAAGAGACACTATGAGAAAACGCAATTGTGTTTTTACATTGAACAATCTTTTTTATTAGTTTTCAACTAAGGTTGTCTAAAATCATTCTCAAAACTAAGTTCAAACGAAAACAAATGCAGTTCTGGAAGTTGAGATTATTTGAGAAACTATGTGATTTATTTAGTCATATCCATGAACATGGTGTTGAAATCATGCTTGTTGCAAAGTTAATCCTTCAAGTAGTGAAGTACTTCTAGGGAGTGCTGAAAGAGACACTAAGAGAAAACGCAATTGTGTTTTTTCAGTGAACGACAACAAATGCAGTTCTGGAAATTGAGATTATTTGAGAAACTATGTGACTTATTTAGTCACATCCATGAACATGGTGTTGAAATTATGCTTAATGCAAAGTTAATGCTTTAAGTAGTGAAGTACTTCTAGGGAGAGCTGAAAGAGACACTATGTGAAAATGCAATTGTGTTTTTACAGGGAACAATCTTTTTTAATAGTTTTCAATGAAGGTTTTCTAAAACCATTCTCAAAACTATGTTCAAACGAAAACAAATGCAGTTCTGGAAATTGAGATTATTTGAGAAACTATGTGACTTATTTAGTCATATCCATGAACATGGTGTTGAAATCATGCTTGTTGCAAAGTTAATCCTTCAAGTAGTGAAGTACTTCTAGGGAGTGCTGAAAGAGACACTAAGAGAAAACGCAATTGTGTTTTTTCAGTGAACAATCTTTTTGAATAGTTTTCAATTAAGGTTTTCTAAAACCATTCTCAAAACAATGTCCAAACGAAAACAAATGCAGTTCTGGAAATTGAGATTATTTGAGAAACTATGTGACTTATTTAGTCACATCCATGAACATGGTGTTGAAATCATGCTTATTGCAAAGTTAATGCTTCAACTAGGGAAGTTCATCTAGGGAGAGCTGAAAAAGACACTATGAGAAAACGCAATTGTGTTTTTACAGTGAACAATCTTTTTAAATAGTTTTCAACTAAGGTTGTCTAAAATCATTCTCAAAACTAAGTTCAAACGAAAACAAATGCAGTTCTGAAAGTTGAGATTATTCGAGAAACTATGTGATCTATTTAGTCATATACATGAACATGGTGTTGAAATCATGCTTATTGCAAAGTTAATGCTTCAAGTAGTGAAGTACTTCTAGGGAGTGCTGAAAGAGACACTAAGAGAAAACGCAATTGTGTTTTTTCAGTGAACAATCTTTTTTAATAGTTTTCAATGAAGGTTGTCTAAAATCATTCTCAAAACAATGTTTAAACGAAAACAAATGCAGTTCTGGAAATTGAGATTATTTGAGAAACTATGTGACTTATTTAGTCACATCCATGAACATGGTGTTGAAATCATGCTTATTGCAAAGTTAATGCTTCAACTAGGGAAGTTCATCTAGGGAGAGCTGAAAGAGACACTATGAGAAAACGCAATTGTGTTTTTACATTGAACAATCTTTTTTATTAGTTTTCAACTAAGGTTGTCTAAAATCATTCTCAAAACTAAGTTCAAACGAAAACAAATGCAGTTCTGGAAGTTGAGATTATTTGAGAAACTATGTGATTTATTTAGTCATATCCATGAACATGGTGTTGAAATCATGCTTATTGCAAAGTTAATGCTTTAAGTAGTGAAGTACTTCTAGGGAGAGCTGAAAGAGACACTATGTGAAAACTTAATTGTGTTTTTACAGGGAACAATCTTTTTTAATAGTTTTCAATGAAGGTTTTCTAAAACCATTCTCAAAACTATGTTCAAACGAAAACAAATGCAGTTCTGGAAATTGAGATTATTTGAGAAACTATGTGACTTATTTAGTCATATCCATGAACATGGTGTTGAAATCATGCTTGTTGCAAAGTTAATCCTTCAAGTAGTGAAGTACTTCTAGGGAGTGCTGAAAGAGACACTAAGAGAAAACGCAATTGTGTTTTTTCAGTGAACGACAACAAATGCAGTTCTGGAAATTGAGATTATTTGAGAAACTATGTGACTTATTTAGTCACATCCATGAACATGGTGTTGAAATTATGCTTAATGCAAAGTTAATGCTTTAAGTAGTGAAGTACTTCTAGGGAGAGCTGAAAGAGACACTATGTGAAAATGCAATTGTGTTTTTACAGGGAACAATCTTTTTTAATAGTTTTCAATGAAGGTTTTCTAAAACCATTCTCAAAACTATGTTCAAACGAAAACAAATGCAGTTCTGGAAATTGAGATTATTTGAGAAACTATGTGACTTATTTAGTCATATCCATGAACATGGTGTTGAAATCATGCTTATTGCAAAGTTAATGCTTCAACTAGGGAAGTTCATCTAGGGAGAGCTGAAAAAGACACTATGAGAAAACGCAATTGTGTTTTTACAGTGAACAATCTTTTTAAATAGTTTTCAACTAAGGTTGTCTAAAATCATTCTCAAAACAAAGTTCAAACGAAAACAAATGCAGTTCTGGAAGTTGAGATTATTTGAGAAACTATGTGATTTATTTAGTCACATCCATGAACATGGTGTTGAAATCATGCTTATTGCAAAGTTAATGCTTCAACAAGTGAAGTACTTCTAGGGTGAACTGAAAAAGACTATGAGAAGACGCAATTGTGTATTTACAGTGAACAATCTTTTTTAATAGTTTTCAATGAAGGTTGTCTAAAATCATTCTCAAAACAATGTTTAAACGAAAACAAATGCAGTTCTGGAAATTGAGATTATTTGAGAAACTATGTGACTTATTTAGTCACATCCATGAACATGGTGTTGAAATCATGCTTATTGCAAAGTTAATGCTTCAACTAGGGAAGTTCATCTAGGGAGAGCTGAAAGAGACACTATGAGAAAACGCAATTGTGTTTTTACATTGAACAATCTTTTTTATTAGTTTTCAACTAAGGTTGTCTAAAATCATTCTCAAAACTAAGTTCAAACGAAAACAAATGCAGTTCTGAAAGTTGAGATTATTCGAGAAACTATGTGATCTATTTAGTCATATACATGAACATGGTGTTGAAATCATGCTTATTGCAAAGTTAATGCTTCAAGTAGTGAAGTACTTCTAGGGAGTGCTGAAAGAGACACTAAGAGAAAACGCAATTGTGTTTTTTCAGTGAACAATCTTTTTGAATAGTTTTCAATTAAGGTTTTCTAAAACCATTCTCAAAACAATGTCCAAACGAAAACAAATGCAGTTCTTGAAATTGAGATTATTTGAGAAACTATGTGACTTATTTAGTCACATCCATGAACATGGTGTTGAAATCATGCTTATTGCAAAGTTAATGCTTCAACTAGGGAAGTTCATCTAGAGAGAGCTGAAAGAGACACTATGAGAAAACGCAATTGTGTTTTTACATTGAACAATCTTTTTTATTAGTTTTCAACTAAGGTTGTCTAAAATCATTCTCAAAACTAAGTTCAAACGAAAACAAATTCAGTTCTGGAAGTTGAGATTATTTGAGAAACTATGTGATTTATTTAGTCATATCCATGAACATGGTGTTGAAATCATGCTTATTGCAAAGTTAATGCTTTAAGTAGTGAAGTACTTCTAGGGAGAGCTGAAAGAGACACTATGTGAAAACGCAATTGTGTTTTTACAGGGAACAATCTTTTTTAATAGTTTTCAATGAAGGTTTTCTAAAACCATTCTCAAAACTATGTTCAAACGAAAACAAATGCAGTTCTGGAAATTGAGATTATTTGAGAAACTATGTGACTTATTTAGTCATATCCATGAACATGGTGTTGAAATCATGCTTGTTGCAAAGTTAATCCTTCAAGTAGTGAAGTACTTTTAGGGAGTGCTGAAAGAGACACTAAGAGAAAACGCAATTGTGTTTTTTCAGTGAACGACAACAAATGCAGTTCTGGAAATTGAGATTATTTGAGAAACTATGTGACTTATTTAGTCACATCAATAAACATGGTGTTGAAATTATGCTTAATGCAAAGTTAATGCTTTAAGTAGTGAAGTACTTCTAGGGAGAGCTGAAAGAGACACTATGTGAAAACGCAATTGTGTTTTTTCAATGAACAATCTTTTTTAATAGTTTTCAATTAAGGTTTTCTAAAACCATTCTCAAAACAATGTTCAAACGACAACAAATGCAGTTCTGGAAATTGAGATTATTTGAGAAACTATGTGATTTATTTAGTCACATCCATGAACATGGTGTTGAAATCATGCTTATTGCAAAGTTAATGCTTCAACTAGGGAAGTTCATCTAGGGAGAGCTGAAAAAGACACTATGAGAAAACGCAATTGTGTTTTTACAGTGAACAATCTTTTTAAATAGTTTTCAACTAAGGTTGTCTAAAATCATTCTCAAAACAAAGTTCAAACGAAAACAAATGCAGTTCTGGAAGTTGAGATTATTTGAGAAACTATGTGACTTATTTAGTCATATCCATGAACATGGTGTTGAAATCATGCTTAATGCAAAGTTAATGCTTCAACAAGTGAAGTACTTCTAGGGTGAACTGAAAAAGACTATGAGAAAACGCAATTGTGTTTTTACAGTGAACAATCTTTTTGAATAGTATTCAACTAAGGTTTTCTAAAATCATTCACAAAATAATGTTCAAACGACAACAAATGCAGTTCTGGAAATTGAGATTATTTGAGAAACTATGTGACTTATTTAGTCACATCCATGAACATGGTGTTGAAATCATGCTTATTGCAAAGTTAATGCTTCAACTAGGGAAGTTCATCTAGGGAGAGCTGAAAGAGACACTAAGAGAAAACGCAATTGTGTTTTTACAGTGAACAATCTTTTTTATTAGTTTTCAACTAAGGTTGTCTAAAATCATTCTCAAAACTAAGTTCAAACGAAAACAAATGCAGTTCTGAAAGTTGAGATTATTCGAGAAACTATGTGATTTATTTAGTCATATCCATGAACATGGTGTTGAAATCATGCTTATTGCAAAGTTAATGCTTTAAGTAGTGAAGTACTTCTAGGGAGAGCTGAAAGAGACACTATGTGAAAACTTAATTGTGTTTTTACAGGGAACAATCTTTTTTAATAGTTTTCAATGAAGGTTTTCTAAAACCATTCTCAAAACTATGTTCAAACGAAAACAAATGTAGTTCTGGAAATTGAGATTATTTGAGAAACTATGTGACTTATTTAGTCATATCCATGACCATGGTGTTGAAATCATGCTTATTGCAAAGTTAATGCTTCAACTAGGGAAGTTCATCTAGGGAGAGCTGAAAGAGACACTAAGAGAAAACGCAATTGTGTTTTTACAGTGAACAATCTTTTTTATTAGTTTTCAACTAAGGTTGTCTAAAATCATTCTCAAAACTAAGTTCAAACGAAAACAAATGCAGTTCTGAAAGTTGAGATTATTCGAGAAACTATGTGATTTATTTAGTCATATCCATGAACATGGTGTTGAAATCATGCTTATTGCAAAGTTAATGCTATAAGTAGTGAAGTACTTCTAGGGAGAGCTGAAAGAGACACTATGTGAAAACTTAATTGTGTTTTTACAGGGAACAATCTTTTTTAATAGTTTTCAATGAAGGTTTTCTAAAACCATTCTCAAAACTATGTTCAAACGAAAACAAATGTAGT
The DNA here is from genome assembly GCA_023634145.1 of Thymallus thymallus. NCBI lineage: Eukaryota > Metazoa > Chordata > Actinopteri > Salmoniformes > Salmonidae > Thymallus > Thymallus thymallus. Next base: position 36,707,748 of record CM042393.1, read on the forward strand.
TCTGGAAATTGAGATTATTTGAGAAACTATGTGACTTATTTAGTCATATCCATGACCATGGTGTTGAAATCATGCTTGTTGCAAAGTTAATCCTTCAAGTAGTGAAGTACTTCTAGGGAGTGCTGAAAGAGACACTAAGAGAAAACGCAATTGTGTTTTTTCAGTGAACTATCCTTTTTATTAGTTTTCAACTAAGGTTGTCTAAAATCATTCTCAAAACTATGTTCAAACGAAAACAAATGCAGTTCTGGAAATTGAGATTATTTGAGAAACTATGTGACTTATTTAGTCATATCCATGAACATGGTGTTGAAATCATGCTTGTTGCAAAGTTAATGCTTCAACAAGTGAAGTACTTCTAGGGTGAACTGAAAAAGACTATGAGAAAACGCAATTGTGTTTTTACAGTGAACAATCTTTTTGAATAGTATTCAACTAAGGTTTTCTAAAATCATTCACAAAATAATGTTCAAACGACAACAAATGCAGTTCTGGAAATTGAGATTATTTGAGAAACTATGTGACTTATTTAGTCACATCCATGAACATGGTGTTGAAATCATGCTTATTGCAAAGTTAATGCTTCAACTAGGGAAGTTCATCTAGGGAGAGCTGAAAGAGACACTAAGAGAAAACGCAATTGTGTTTTTACAGTGAACAATCTTTTTTATTAGTTTTCAACTAAGGTTGTCTAAAATCATTCTCAAAACTAAGTTCAAACGAAAACAAATGCAGATCTGAAAGTTGAGATTATTCGAGAAACTATGTGATTTATTTAGTCATATCCATGAACATGGTGTTGAAATCATGCTTATTGCAAAGTTAATGCTTTAAGTAGTGAAGTACTTCTATGGAGAGCTGAAAGAGACACTATGTGAAAACGCAATTGTGTTTTTACAGGGAACAATCTTTTTTAATAGTTTTCAATGAAGGTTTTCTAAAACCATTCTCAAAACTATGTTCAAACGAAAACAAATGCAGTTCTGGAAATTGAGATTATTTGAGAAACTATGTGACTTATTTAGTCATATCCATGAACATGGTGTTGAAATCATGCTTGTTGCAAAGTTAATCCTTCAAGTAGTGAAGTACTTCTAGGGAGTGCTGAAAGAGACACTAATAGAAAACGCAATTGTGTTTTTTCAGTGAACAATCTTTTTTAATAGTTTTCAATTAAGGTTTTCTAAAACCATTCTCAAAACAATGTCCAAACGAAAACAAATGCAGTTCTGGAAATTGAGATTATTTGAGAAACTATGTGACTTATTTAGTCACATCCATGAACATGGTGTTGAAATCATGCTTATTGCAAAGTTAATGCTTCAACTAGGGAAGTTCATCTAGGGAGAGCTGAAAAAGACACTATGAGAAAACGCAATTGTGTTTTTACAGTGAACAATCTTTTTAAATAGTTTTCAACTAAGGTTGTCTAAAATCATTCTCAAAACAAAGTTCAAACGAAAACAAATGCAGTTCTGGAAGTTGAGATTATTTGAGAAACTATGTGATTTATTTAGTCACATCCATGAACATGGTGTTGAAATCATGCTTATTGCAAAGTTAATGCTTCAACAAGTGAAGTACTTCTAGGGTGAACTGAAAAAGACTATGAGAAGACGCAATTGTGTATTTACAGTGAACAATCTTTTTTAATAGTTTTCAATGAAGGTTGTCTAAAATCATTCTCAAAACAATGTTTAAACGAAAACAAATGCAGTTCTGGAAATTGAGATTATTTGAGAAACTATGTGACTTATTTAGTCACATCCATGAACATGGTGTTGAAATCATGCTTATTGCAAAGTTAATGCTTCAACTAGGGAAGTTCATCTAGGGAGAGCTGAAAGAGACACTATGAGAAAACGCAATTGTGTTTTTACATTGAACAATCTTTTTTATTAGTTTTCAACTAAGGTTGTCTAAAATCATTCTCAAAACTAAGTTCAAACGAAAACAAATGCAGTTCTGGAAGTTGAGATTATTTGAGAAACTATGTGATTTATTTAGTCATATCCATGAACATGGTGTTGAAATCATGCTTATTGCAAAGTTAATGCTTTAAGTAGTGAAGTACTTCTAGGGAGAGCTGAAAGAGACACTATGTGAAAACTTAATTGTGTTTTTACAGGGAACAATCTTTTTTAATAGTTTTCAATGAAGGTTTTCTAAAACCATTCTCAAAACTATGTTCAAACGAAAACAAATGCAGTTCTGGAAATTGAGATTATTTGAGAAACTATGTGACTTATTTAGTCATATCCATGAACATGGTGTTGAAATCATGCTTGTTGCAAAGTTAATCCTTCAAGTAGTGAAGTACTTCTAGGGAGTGCTGAAAGAGACACTAAGAGAAAACGCAATTGTGTTTTTTCAGTGAACGACAACAAATGCAGTTCTGGAAATTGAGATTATTTGAGAAACTATGTGACTTATTTAGTCACATCCATGAACATGGTGTTGAAATCATGCTTAATGCAAAGTTAATGCTTTAAGTAGTGAAGTACTTCTAGGGAGAGCTGAAAGAGACACTATGTGAAAACGCAATTGTGTTTTTTCAATGAACAATCTTTTTTAATAGTTTTCAATTAAGGTTTTCTAAAACCATTCTCAAAACAATGTTCAAACGACAACAAATGCAGTTCTGGAAATTGAGATTATTTGAGAAACTATGTGATTTATTTAGTCACATCCATGAACATGGTTTTGAAATCATGCTTATTGCAAAGTTAATGCTTCAACTAGGGAAGTTCATCTAGGGAGAGCTGAAAGAGACACTAAGAGAAAACGCAATTGTGTTTTTACAGTGAACAATCTTTTTTATTAGTTTTCAACTAAGGTTGTCTAAAATCATTCTCAAAACTAAGTTCAAACGAAAACAAATGCAGTTCTGAAAGTTGAGATTATTCGAGAAACTATGTGATTTATTTAGTCATATCCATGAACATGGTGTTGAAATCAAGCTTATTGCAAAGTTAATGCTTTAAGTAGTGAAGTACTTCTAGGGAGAGCTGAAAGAGACACTATGTGAAAACGCAATTGTGTTTTTACAGGGAACAATCTTTTTTAATAGTTTTCAATGAAGGTTTTCTAAAACCATTCTCAAAACTATGTTCAAACGAAAACAAATGCAGTTCTGGAAATTGAGATTATTTGAGAAACTATGTGACTTATTTAGTCACATCCATGAACATGGTGTTGAAATCATGCTTATTGCAAAGTTAATGCTTCAACTAGGGAAGTTCATCTAGGGAGAGCTGAAAGAGACACTATGAGAAAACGCAATTGTGTTTTTACATTGAACAATCTTTTTTATTAGTTTTCAACTAAGGTTGTCTAAAATCATTCTCAAAACTAAGTTCAAACGAAAACAAATGCAGTTCTGAAAGTTGAGATTATTCGAGAAACTATGTGATCTATTTAGTCATATACATGAACATGGTGTTGAAATCATGCTTATTGCAAAGTTAATGCTTCAAGTAGTGAAGTACTTCTAGGGAGTGCTGAAAGAGACACTAAGAGAAAACGCAATTGTGTTTTTTCAGTGAACAATCTTTTTGAATAGTTTTCAATTAAGGTTTTCTAAAACCATTCTCAAAACAATGTCCAAACGAAAACAAATGCAGTTCTGGAAATTGAGATTATTTGAGAAACTATGTGACTTATTTAGTCACATCCATGAACATGGTGTTGAAATCATGCTTATTGCAAAGTTAATGCTTCAACTAGGGAAGTTCATCTAGGGAGAGCTGAAAAAGACACTATGAGAAAACGCAATTGTGTTTTTACAGTGAACAATCTTTTTAAATAGTTTTCAACTAAGGTTGTCTAAAATCATTCTCAAAACAAAGTTCAAACGAAAACAAATGCAGTTCTGGAAGTTGAGATTATTTGAGAAACTATGTGATTTATTTAGTCATATCCATGAACATGGTGTTGAAATCATGCTTATTGCAAAGTTAATGCTTCAACTAGGGAAGTTCATCTAGGGAGAGCTGAAAGAGACACTAAGAGAAAACGCAATTGTGTTTTTACAGTGAACAATCTTTTTTATTAGTTTTCAACTAAGGTTGTCTAAAATCATTCTCAAAACTAAGTTCAAACGAAAACAAATGCAGTTCTGAAAGTTGAGATTATTCGAGAAACTATGTGATTTATTTAGTCATATCCATGAACATGGTGTTGAAATCATGCTTATTGCAAAGTTAATGCTATAAGTAGTGAAGTACTTCTAGGGAGAGCTGAAAGAGACACTATGTGAAAACTTAATTGTGTTTTTACAGGGAACAATCTTTTTTAATAGTTTTCAATGAAGGTTTTCTAAAACCATTCTCAAAACTATGTTCAAACGAAAACAAATGTAGTTCTGGAAATTGAGATTATTTGAGAAACTATGTGACTTATTTAGTCATATCCATGACCATGGTGTTGAAATCATGCTTGTTGCAAAGTTAATCCTTCAAGTAGTGAAGTACTTCTAGGGAGTGCTGAAAGAGACACTAAGAGAAAACGCAATTGTGTTTTTTCAGTGAACTATCCTTTTTATTAGTTTTCAACTAAGGTTGTCTAAAATCATTCTCAAAACTATGTTCAAACGAAAACAAATGCAGTTCTGGAAATTGAGATTATTTGAGAAACTATGTGACTTATTTAGTCATATCCATGAACATGGTGTTGAAATCATGCTTGTTGCAAAGTTAATGCTTCAACAAGTGAAGTACTTCTAGGGTGAACTGAAAAAGACTATGAGAAAACGCAATTGTGTTTTTACAGTGAACAATCTTTTTGAATAGTATTCAACTAAGGTTTTCTAAAATCATTCACAAAATAATGTTCAAACGACAACAAATGCAGTTCTGGAAATTGAGATTATTTGAGAAACTATGTGACTTATTTAGTCACATCCATGAACATGGTGTTGAAATCATGCTTATTGCAAAGTTAATGCTTCAACTAGGGAAGTTCATCTAGGGAGAGCTGAAAGAGACACTAAGAGAAAACGCAATTGTGTTTTTACAGTGAACAATCTTTTTTATTAGTTTTCAACTAAGGTTGTCTAAAATCATTCTCAAAACTAAGTTCAAACGAAAACAAATGCAGATCTGAAAGTTGAGATTATTCGAGAAACTATGTGATTTATTTAGTCATATCCATGAACATGGTGTTGAAATCATGCTTATTGCAAAGTTAATGCTTTAAGTAGTGAAGTACTTCTATGGAGAGCTGAAAGAGACACTATGTGAAAACGCAATTGTGTTTTTACAGGGAACAATCTTTTTTAATAGTTTTCAATGAAGGTTTTCTAAAACCATTCTCAAAACTATGTTCAAACGAAAACAAATGCAGTTCTGGAAATTGAGATTATTTGAGAAACTATGTGACTTATTTAGTCATATCCATGAACATGGTGTTGAAATCATGCTTGTTGCAAAGTTAATCCTTCAAGTAGTGAAGTACTTCTAGGGAGTGCTGAAAGAGACACTAATAGAAAACGCAATTGTGTTTTTTCAGTGAACAATCTTTTTTAATAGTTTTCAATTAAGGTTTTCTAAAACCATTCTCAAAACAATGTCCAAACGAAAACAAATGCAGTTCTGGAAATTGAGATTATTTGAGAAACTATGTGACTTATTTAGTCACATCCATGAACATGGTGTTGAAATCATGCTTATTGCAAAGTTAATGCTTCAACTAGGGAAGTTCATCTAGGGAGAGCTGAAAAAGACACTATGAGAAAACGCAATTGTGTTTTTACAGTGAACAATCTTTTTAAATAGTTTTCAACTAAGGTTGTCTAAAATCATTCTCAAAACAAAGTTCAAACGAAAACAAATGCAGTTCTGGAAGTTGAGATTATTTGAGAAACTATGTGATTTATTTAGTCACATCCATGAACATGGTGTTGAAATCATGCTTATTGCAAAGTTAATGCTTCAACAAGTGAAGTACTTCTAGGGTGAACTGAAAAAGACTATGAGAAGACGCAATTGTGTATTTACAGTGAACAATCTTTTTTAATAGTTTTCAATGAAGGTTGTCTAAAATCATTCTCAAAACAATGTTTAAACGAAAACAAATGCAGTTCTGGAAATTGAGATTATTTGAGAAACTATGTGACTTATTTAGTCACATCCATGAACATGGTGTTGAAATCATGCTTATTGCAAAGTTAATGCTTCAACTAGGGAAGTTCATCTAGGGAGAGCTGAAAGAGACACTATGAGAAAACGCAATTGTGTTTTTACATTGAACAATCTTTTTTATTAGTTTTCAACTAAGGTTGTCTAAAATCATTCTCAAAACTAAGTTCAAACGAAAACAAATGCAGTTCTGGAAGTTGAGATTATTTGAGAAACTATGTGATTTATTTAGTCATATCCATGAACATGGTGTTGAAATCATGCTTATTGCAAAGTTAATGCTTTAAGTAGTGAAGTACTTCTAGGGAGAGCTGAAAGAGACACTATGTGAAAACTTAATTGTGTTTTTACAGGGAACAATCTTTTTTAATAGTTTTCAATGAAGGTTTTCTAAAACCATTCTCAAAACTATGTTCAAACGAAAACAAATGCAGTTCTGGAAATTGAGATTATTTGAGAAACTATGTGACTTATTTAGTCATATCCATGAACATGGTGTTGAAATCATGCTTGTTGCAAAGTTAATCCTTCAAGTAGTGAAGTACTTCTAGGGAGTGCTGAAAGAGACACTAAGAGAAAACGCAATTGTGTTTTTTCAGTGAACGACAACAAATGCAGTTCTGGAAATTGAGATTATTTGAGAAACTATGTGACTTATTTAGTCACATCCATGAACATGGTGTTGAAATCATGCTTAATGCAAAGTTAATGCTTTAAGTAGTGAAGTACTTCTAGGGAGAGCTGAAAGAGACACTATGTGAAAACGCAATTGTGTTTTTTCAATGAACAATCTTTTTTAATAGTTTTCAATTAAGGTTTTCTAAAACCATTCTCAAAACAATGTTCAAACGACAACAAATGCAGTTCTGGAAATTGAGATTATTTGAGAAACTATGTGATTTATTTAGTCACATCCATGAACATGGTTTTGAAATCATGCTTATTGCAAAGTTAATGCTTCAACTAGGGAAGTTCATCTAGGGAGAGCTGAAAGAGACACTAAGAGAAAACGCAATTGTGTTTTTACAGTGAACAATCTTTTTTATTAGTTTTCAACTAAGGTTGTCTAAAATCATTCTCAAAACTAAGTTCAAACGAAAACAAATGCAGTTCTGAAAGTTGAGATTATTCGAGAAACTATGTGATTTATTTAGTCATATCCATGAACATGGTGTTGAAATCAAGCTTATTGCAAAGTTAATGCTTTAAGTAGTGAAGTACTTCTAGGGAGAGCTGAAAGAGACACTATGTGAAAACGCAATTGTGTTTTTACAGGGAACAATCTTTTTTAATAGTTTTCAATGAAGGTTTTCTAAAACCATTCTCAAAACTATGTTCAAACGAAAACAAATGCAGTTCTGGAAATTGAGATTATTTGAGAAACTATGTGACTTATTTAGTCACATCCATGAACATGGTGTTGAAATCATGCTTATTGCAAAGTTAATGCTTCAACTAGGGAAGTTCATCTAGGGAGAGCTGAAAGAGACACTATGAGAAAACGCAATTGTGTTTTTACATTGAACAATCTTTTTTATTAGTTTTCAACTAAGGTTGTCTAAAATCATTCTCAAAACTAAGTTCAAACGAAAACAAATGCAGTTCTGAAAGTTGAGATTATTCGAGAAACTATGTGATCTATTTAGTCATATACATGAACATGGTGTTGAAATCATGCTTATTGCAAAGTTAATGCTTCAAGTAGTGAAGTACTTCTAGGGAGTGCTGAAAGAGACACTAAGAGAAAACGCAATTGTGTTTTTTCAGTGAACAATCTTTTTGAATAGTTTTCAATTAAGGTTTTCTAAAACCATTCTCAAAACAATGTCCAAACGAAAACAAATGCAGTTCTGGAAATTGAGATTATTTGAGAAACTATGTGACTTATTTAGTCACATCCATGAACATGGTTTTGAAATCATGCTTATTGCAAAGTTAATGCTTCAACTAGGGAAGTTCATCTAGGGAGAGCTGAAAGAGACACTAAGAGAAAACGCAATTGTGTTTTTACAGTGAACAATCTTTTTTATTAGTTTTCAACTAAGGTTGTCTAAAATCATTCTCAAAACTAAGTTCAAACGAAAACAAATGCAGTTCTGAAAGTTGAGATTATTCGAGAAACTATGTGATTTATTTAGTCATATCCATGAACATGGTGTTGAAATCAAGCTTATTGCAAAGTTAATGCTTTAAGTAGTGAAGTACTTCTAGGGAGAGCTGAAAGAGACACTATGTGAAAACGCAATTGTGTTTTTACAGGGAACAATCTTTTTTAATAGTTTTCAATGAAGGTTTTCTAAAACCATTCTCAAAACTATGTTCAAACGAAAACAAATGCAGTTCTGGAAATTGAGATTATTTGAGAAACTATGTGACTTATTTAGTCACATCCATGAACATGGTGTTGAAATCATGCTTATTGCAAAGTTAATGCTTCAACTAGGGAAGTTCATCTAGGGAGAGCTGAAAGAGACACTATGAGAAAACGCAATTGTGTTTTTACAGTGAACAATCTTTTTTATTAGTTTTCAACTAAGGTTGTCTAAAATCATTCTCAAAACTAAGTTCAAACGAAAACAAATGCAGTTCTGAAAGTTGAGATTATTCGAGAAACTATGTGATTTATTTAGTCATATCCATGAACATGGTGTTGAAATCAAGCTTATTGCAAAGTTAATGCTTTAAGTAGTGAAGTACTTCTAGGGAGAGCTGAAAGAGACACTATGTGAAAACGCAATTGTGTTTTTACAGGGAACAATCTTTTTTAATAGTTTTCAATGAAGGTTTTCTAAAACCATTCTCAAAACTATGTTCAAACGAAAACAAATGCAGTTCTGGAAATTGAGATTATTTGAGAAACTATGTGACTTATTTAGTCACATCCATGAACATGGTGTTGAAATCATGCTTATTGCAAAGTTAATGCTTCAACTAGGGAAGTTCATCTAGGGAGAGCTGAAAGAGACACTATGAGAAAACGCAATTGTGTTTTTACATTGAACAATCTTTTTTATTAGTTTTCAACTAAGGTTGTCTAAAATCATTCTCAAAACTAAGTTCAAACGAAAACAAATGCAGTTCTGAAAGTTGAGATTATTCGAGAAACTATGTGATCTATTTAGTCATATACATGAACATGGTGTTGAAATCATGCTTATTGCAAAGTTAATGCTTCAAGTAGTGAAGTACTTCTAGGGAGTGCTGAAAGAGACACTAAGAGAAAACGCAATTGTGTTTTTTCAGTGAACAATCTTTTTGAATAGTTTTCAATTAAGGTTTTCTAAAACCATTCTCAAAACAATGTCCAAACGAAAACAAATGCAGTTCTGGAAATTGAGATTATTTGAGAAACTATGTGACTTATTTAGTCACATCCATGAACATGGTGTTGAAATCATGCTTATTGCAAAGTTAATGCTTCAACTAGGGAAGTTCATCTAGGGAGAGCTGAAAAAGACACTATGAGAAAACGCAATTGTGTTTTTACAGTGAACAATCTTTTTAAATAGTTTTCAACTAAGGTTGTCTAAAATCATTCTCAAAACAAAGTTCAAACGAAAACAAATGCAGTTCTGGAAGTTGAGATTATTTGAGAAACTATGTGATTTATTTAGTCACATCCATGAACATGGTGTTGAAATCATGCTTATTGCAAAGTTAATGCTTCAACAAGTGAAGTACTTCTAGGGTGAACTGAAAAAGACTATGAGAAGACGCAATTGTGTATTTACAGTGAACAATCTTTTTTAATAGTTTTCAATGAAGGTTGTCTAAAATCATTCTCAAAACAATGTTTAAACGAAAACAAATGCAGTTCTGGAAATTGAGATTATTTGAGAAACTATGTGACTTATTTAGTCACATCCATGAACATGGTGTTGAAATCATGCTTATTGCAAAGTTAATGCTTCAACAAGGGAAGTTCATCTAGGGAGAGCTGAAAGAGACACTATGAGAAAACGCAATTGTGTTTTTACATTGAACAATCTTTTTTATTAGTTTTCAACTAAGGTTGTCTAAAATCATTCTCAAAACTAAGTTCAAACGAAAACAAATGCAGTTCTGGAAGTTGAGATTATTTGAGAAACTATGTGATTTATTTAGTCATATCCATGAACATGGTGTTGAAATCATGCTTATTGCAAAGTTAATGCTTTAAGTAGTGAAGTACTTCTAGGGAGAGCTGAAAGAGACACTATGTGAAAACTTAATTGTGTTTTTACAGGGAACAATCTTTTTTAATAGTTTTCAATGAAGGTTTTCTAAAACCATTCTCAAAACTATGTTCAAACGAAAACAAATGCAGTTCTGGAAATTGAGATTATTTGAGAAACTATGTGACTTATTTAGTCATATCCATGAACATGGTGTTGAAATCATGCTTGTTGCAAAGTTAATCCTTCAAGTAGTGAAGTACTTCTAGGGAGTGCTGAAAGAGACACTAAGAGAAAACGCAATTGTGTTTTTTCAGTGAACGACAACAAATGCAGTTCTGGAAATTGAGATTATTTGAGAAACTATGTGACTTATTTAGTCACATCCATGAACATGGTGTTGAAATTATGCTTAATGCAAAGTTAATGCTTTAAGTAGTGAAGTACTTCTAGGGAGAGCTGAAAGAGACACTATGTGAAAATGCAATTGTGTTTTTACAGGGAACAATCTTTTTTAATAGTTTTCAATGAAGGTTTTCTAAAACCATTCTCAAAACTATGTTCAAACGAAAACAAATGCAGTTCTGGAAATTGAGATTATTTGAGAAACTATGTGACTTATTTAGTCACATCCATGAACATGGTGTTGAAATCATGCTTATTGCAAAGTTAATGCTTCAACTAGGGAAGTTCATCTAGGGAGAGCTGAAAGAGACACTATGAGAAAACGCAATTGTGTTTTTACATTGAACAATCTTTTTTATTAGTTTTCAACTAAGGTTGTCTAAAATCATTCTCAAAACTAAGTTCAAACGAAAACAAATGCAGTTCTGAAAGTTGAGATTATTCGAGAAACTATGTGATCTATTTAGTCATATACATGAACATGGTGTTGAAATCATGCTTATTGCAAAGTTAATGCTTCAAGTAGTGAAGTACTTCTAGGGAGTGCTGAAAGAGACACTAAGAGAAAACGCAATTGTGTTTTTTCAGTGAACAATCTTTTTGAATAGTTTTCAATTAAGGTTTTCTAAAACCATTCTCAAAACAATGTCCAAACGAAAACAAATGCAGTTCTGGAAATTGAGATTATTTGAGAAACTATGTGACTTATTTAGTCACATCCATGAACATGGTGTTGAAATCATGCTTATTGCAAAGTTAATGCTTCAACTAGGGAAGTTCATCTAGGGAGAGCTGAAAAAGACACTATGAGAAAACGCAATTGTGTTTTTACAGTGAACAATCTTTTTAAATAGTTTTCAACTAAGGTTGTCTAAAATCATTCTCAAAACAAAGTTCAAACGAAAACAAATGCAGTTCTGGAAATTGAGATTATTTGAGAAACTATGTGATTTATTTAGTCACATCCATGAACATGGTGTTGAAATCATGCTTATTGCAAAGTTAATGCTTCAACAAGTGAAGTACTTCTAGGGTGAACTGAAAAAGACTATGAGAAGACGCAATTGTGTATTTACAGTGAACAATCTTTTTTAATAGTTTTCAATGAAGGTTGTCTAAAATCATTCTCAAAACAATGTTTAAACGAAAACAAATGCAGTTCTGGAAATTGAGATTATTTGAGAAACTATGTGACTTATTTAGTCACATCCATGAACATGGTGTTGAAATCATGCTTATTGCAAAGTTAATGCTTCAACTAGGGAAGTTCATCTAGGGAGAGCTGAAAGAGACACTATGAGAAAACGCAATTGTGTTTTTACATTGAACAATCTTTTTTATTAGTTTTCAACTAAGGTTGTCTAAAATCATTCTCAAAACTAAGTTCAAACGAAAACAAATGCAGTTCTGGAAGTTGAGATTATTTGAGAAACTATGTGATTTATTTAGTCATATCCATGAACATGGTGTTGAAATCATGCTTATTGCAAAGTTAATGCTTTAAGTAGTGAAGTACTTCTAGGGAGAGCTGAAAGAGACACTATGTGAAAACTTAATTGTGTTTTTACAGGGAACAATCTTTTTTAATAGTTTTCAATGAAGGTTTTCTAAAACCATTCTCAAAACTATGTTCAAACGAAAACAAATGCAGTTCTGGAAATTGAGATTATTTGAGAAACTATGTGACTTATTTAGTCATATCCATGAACATGGTGTTGAAATCATGCTTGTTGCAAAGTTAATCCTTCAAGTAGTGAAGTACTTCTAGGGAGTGCTGAAAGAGACACTAAGAGAAAACGCAATTGTGTTTTTTCAGTGAACGACAACAAATGCAGTTCTGGAAATTGAGATTATTTGAGAAACTATGTGACTTATTTAGTCACATCCATGAACATGGTGTTGAAATTATGCTTAATGCAAAGTTAATGCTTTAAGTAGTGAAGTACTTCTAGGGAGAGCTGAAAGAGACACTATGTGAAAATGCAATTGTGTTTTTACAGGGAACAATCTTTTTTAATAGTTTTCAATGAAGGTTTTCTAAAACCATTCTCAAAACTATGTTCAAACGAAAACAAATGCAGTTCTGGAAATTGAGATTATTTGAGAAACTATGTGACTTATTTAGTCATATCCATGAACATGGTGTTGAAATCATGCTTGTTGCAAAGTTAATCCTTCAAGTAGTGAAGTACTTCTAGGGAGTGCTGAAAGAGACACTAAGAGAAAACGCAATTGTGTTTTTTCAGTGAACAATCTTTTTGAATAGTTTTCAATTAAGGTTTTCTAAAACCATTCTCAAAACAATGTCCAAACGAAAACAAATGCAGTTCTGGAAATTGAGATTATTTGAGAAACTATGTGACTTATTTAGTCACATCCATGAACATGGTGTTGAAATCATGCTTATTGCAAAGTTAATGCTTCAACTAGGGAAGTTCATCTAGGGAGAGCTGAAAAAGACACTATGAGAAAACGCAATTGTGTTTTTACAGTGAACAATCTTTTTAAATAGTTTTCAACTAAGGTTGTCTAAAATCATTCTCAAAACTAAGTTCAAACGAAAACAAATGCAGTTCTGAAAGTTGAGATTATTCGAGAAACTATGTGATCTATTTAGTCATATACATGAACATGGTGTTGAAATCATGCTTATTGCAAAGTTAATGCTTCAAGTAGTGAAGTACTTCTAGGGAGTGCTGAAAGAGACACTAAGAGAAAACGCAATTGTGTTTTTTCAGTGAACAATCTTTTTGAATAGTTTTCAATTAAGGTTTTCTAAAACCATTCTCAAAACAATGTCCAAACGAAAACAAATGCAGTTCTGGAAATTGAGATTATTTGAGAAACTATGTGACTTATTTAGTCACATCCATGAACATGGTGTTGAAATCATGCTTATTGCAAAGTTAATGCTTCAACTAGGGAAGTTCATCTAGGGAGAGCTGAAAAAGACACTATGAGAAAACGCAATTGTGTTTTTACAGTGAACAATCTTTTTAAATAGTTTTCAACTAAGGTTGTCTAAAATCATTCTCAAAACAAAGTTCAAACGAAAACAAATGCAGTTCTGGAAGTTGAGATTATTTGAGAAACTATGTGATTTATTTAGTCACATCCATGAACATGGTGTTGAAATCATGCTTATTGCAAAGTTAATGCTTCAACAAGTGAAGTACTTCTAGGGTGAACTGAAAAAGACTATGAGAAGACGCAATTGTGTATTTACAGTGAACAATCTTTTTTAATAGTTTTCAATGAAGGTTGTCTAAAATCATTCTCAAAACAATGTTTAAACGAAAACAAATGCAGTTCTGGAAATTGAGATTATTTGAGAAACTATGTGACTTATTTAGTCACATCCATGAACATGGTGTTGAAATCATGCTTATTGCAAAGTTAATGCTTCAACTAGGGAAGTTCATCTAGGGAGAGCTGAAAGAGACACTATGAGAAAACGCAATTGTGTTTTTACATTGAACAATCTTTTTTATTAGTTTTCAACTAAGGTTGTCTAAAATCATTCTCAAAACTAAGTTCAAACGAAAACAAATGCAGTTCTGGAAGTTGAGATTATTTGAGAAACTATGTGATTTATTTAGTCATATCCATGAACATGGTGTTGAAATCATGCTTATTGCAAAGTTAATGCTTTAAGTAGTGAAGTACTTCTAGGGAGAGCTGAAAGAGACACTATGTGAAAACTTAATTGTGTTTTTACAGGGAACAATCTTTTTTAATAGTTTTCAATGAAGGTTTTCTAAAACCATTCTCAAAACTATGTTCAAACGAAAACAAATGCAGTTCTGGAAATTGAGATTATTTGAGAAACTATGTGACTTATTTAGTCATATCCATGAACATGGTGTTGAAATCATGCTTGTTGCAAAGTTAATCCTTCAAGTAGTGAAGTACTTCTAGGGAGTGCTGAAAGAGACACTAAGAGAAAACGCAATTGTGTTTTTTCAGTGAACGACAACAAATGCAGTTCTGGAAATTGAGATTATTTGAGAAACTATGTGACTTATTTAGTCACATCCATGAACATGGTGTTGAAATTATGCTTAATGCAAAGTTAATGCTTTAAGTAGTGAAGTACTTCTAGGGAGAGCTGAAAGAGACACTATGTGAAAATGCAATTGTGTTTTTACAGGGAACAATCTTTTTTAATAGTTTTCAATGAAGGTTTTCTAAAACCATTCTCAAAACTATGTTCAAACGAAAACAAATGCAGTTCTGGAAATTGAGATTATTTGAGAAACTATGTGACTTATTTAGTCATATCCATGAACATGGTGTTGAAATCATGCTTGTTGCAAAGTTAATCCTTCAAGTAGTGAAGTACTTCTAGGGAGTGCTGAAAGAGACACTAAGAGAAAACGCAATTGTGTTTTTTCAGTGAACAATCTTTTTGAATAGTTTTCAATTAAGGTTTTCTAAAACCATTCTCAAAACAATGTCCAAACGAAAACAAATGCAGTTCTGGAAATTGAGATTATTTGAGAAACTATGTGACTTATTTAGTCACATCCATGAACATGGTGTTGAAATCATGCTTATTGCAAAGTTAATGCTTCAACTAGGGAAGTTCATCTAGGGAGAGCTGAAAAAGACACTATGAGAAAACGCAATTGTGTTTTTACAGTGAACAATCTTTTTAAATAGTTTTCAACTAAGGTTGTCTAAAATCATTCTCAAAACAAAGTTCAAACGAAAACAAATGCAGTTCTGGAAGTTGAGATTATTTGAGAAACTATGTGATTTATTTAGTCACATCCATGAACATGGTGTTGAAATCATGCTTATTGCAAAGTTAATGCTTCAACAAGTGAAGTACTTCTAGGGTGAACTGAAAAAGACTATGAGAAGACGCAATTGTGTATTTACAGTGAACAATCTTTTTTAATAGTTTTCAATGAAGGTTGTCTAAAATCATTCTCAAAACAATGTTTAAACGAAAACAAATGCAGTTCTGGAAATTGAGATTATTTGAGAAACTATGTGACTTATTTAGTCACATCCATGAACATGGTGTTGAAATCATGCTTATTGCAAAGTTAATGCTTCAACTAGGGAAGTTCATCTAGGGAGAGCTGAAAGAGACACTATGAGAAAACGCAATTGTGTTTTTACATTGAACAATCTTTTTTATTAGTTTTCAACTAAGGTTGTCTAAAACCATTCTCAAAACTATGTTCAAACGAAAACAAATGCAGTTCTGGAAATTGAGATTATTTGAGAAACTATGTGACTTATTTAGTCATATCCATGAACATGGTGTTGAAATCATGCTTGTTGCAAAGTTAATCCTTCAAGTAGTGAAGTACTTCTAGGGAGTGCTGAAAGAGACACTAAGAGAAAACGCAATTGTGTTTTTTCAGTGAACAATCTTTTTGAATAGTTTTCAATTAAGGTTTTCTAAAACCATTCTCAAAACAATGTCCAAACGAAAACAAATGCAGTTCTGGAAATTGAGATTATTTGAGAAACTATGTGATTTATTTAGTCACATCCATGAACATGGTGTTGAAATCATGCTTATTGCAAAGTTAATGCTTCAACTAGGGAAGTTCATCTAGGGAGAGCTGAAAAAGACACTATGAGAAAACGCAATTGTGTTTTTACAGTGAACAATCTTTTTAAATAGTTTTCAACTAAGGTTGTCTAAAATCATTCTCAAAACAAAGTTCAAACGAAAACAAATGCAGTTCTGGAAGTTGAGATTATTTGAGAAACTATGTGATTTATTTAGTCACATCCATGAACATGGTGTTGAAATCATGCTTATTGCAAAGTTAATGCTTCAACAAGTGAAGTACTTCTAGGGTGAACTGAAAAAGACTATGAGAAGACGCAATTGTGTATTTACAGTGAACAATCTTTTTTAATAGTTTTCAATGAAGGTTGTCTAAAATCATTCTCAAAACAATGTTTAAACGAAAACAAATGCAGTTCTGGAAATTGAGATTATTTGAGAAACTATGTGACTTATTTAGTCACATCCATGAACATGGTGTTGAAATCATGCTTATTGCAAAGTTAATGCTTCAACTAGGGAAGTTCATCTAGGGAGAGCTGAAAGAGACACTATGAGAAAACGCAATTGTGTTTTTACATTGAACAATCTTTTTTATTAGTTTTCAACTAAGGTTGTCTAAAATCATTCTCAAAACTAAGTTCAAACGAAAACAAATGCAGTTCTGGAAGTTGAGATTATTTGAGAAACTATGTGATTTATTTAGTCATATCCATGAACATGGTGTTGAAATCATGCTTATTGCAAAGTTAATGCTTTAAGTAGTGAAGTACTTCTAGGGAGAGCTGAAAGAGACACTATGTGAAAACTTAATTGTGTTTTTACAGGGAACAATCTTTTTTAATAGTTTTCAATGAAGGTTTTCTAAAACCATTCTCAAAACTATGTTCAAACGAAAACAAATGCAGTTCTGGAAATTGAGATTATTTGAGAAACTATGTGACTTATTTAGTCATATCCATGAACATGGTGTTGAAATCATGCTTGTTGCAAAGTTAATCCTTCAAGTAGTGAAGTACTTCTAGGGAGTGCTGAAAGAGACACTAAGAGAAAACGCAATTGTGTTTTTTCAGTGAACGACAACAAATGCAGTTCTGGAAATTGAGATTATTTGAGAAACTATGTGATTTATTTAGTCACATCCATGAACATGGTGTTGAAATTATGCTTAATGCAAAGTTAATGCTTTAAGTAGTGAAGTACTTCTAGGGAGAGCTGAAAGAGACACTATGTGAAAATGCAATTGTGTTTTTACAGGGAACAATCTTTTTTAATAGTTTTCAATGAAGGTTTTCTAAAACCATTCTCAAAACTATGTTCAAACGAAAACAAATGCAGTTCTGGAAATTGAGATTATTTGAGAAACTATGTGACTTATTTAGTCATATCCATGAACATGGTGTTGAAATCATGCTTGTTGCAAAGTTAATCCTTCAAGTAGTGAAGTACTTCTAGGGAGTGCTGAAAGAGACACTAAGAGAAAACGCAATTGTGTTTTTTCAGTGAACAATCTTTTTGAATAGTTTTCAATTAAGGTTTTCTAAAACCATTCTCAAAACAATGTCCAAACGAAAACAAATGCAGTTCTGGAAATTGAGATTATTTGAGAAACTATGTGACTTATTTAGTCACATCCATGAACATGGTGTTGAAATCATGCTTATTGCAAAGTTAATGCTTCAACTAGAAAAGTTCATCTAGGGAGAGCTGAAAAAGACACTATGAGAAAACGCAATTGTGTTTTTACAGTGAACAATCTTTTTAAATAGTTTTCAACTAAGGTTGTCTAAAATCATTCTCAAAACAAAGTTCAAACGAAAACAAATGCAGTTCTGGAAGTTGAGATTATTTGAGAAACTATGTGATTTATTTAGTCACATCCATGAACATGGTGTTGAAATCATGCTTATTGCAAAGTTAATGCTTCAACAAGTGAAGTACTTCTAGGGTGAACTGAAAAAGACTATGAGAAGACGCAATTGTGTATTTACAGTGAACAATCTTTTTTAATAGTTTTCAATGAAGGTTGTCTAAAATCATTCTCAAAACAATGTTTAAACGAAAACAAATGCAGTTCTGGAAATTGAGATTATTTGAGAAACTATGTGACTTATTTAGTCACATCCATGAACATGGTGTTGAAATCATGCTTATTGCAAAGTTAATGCTTCAACTAGGGAAGTTCATCTAGGGAGAGCTGAAAGAGACACTATGAGAAAACGCAATTGTGTTTTTACATTGAACAATCTTTTTTATTAGTTTTCAACTAAGGTTGTCTAAAACCATTCTCAAAACTATGTTCAAACGAAAACAAATGCAGTTCTGGAAATTGAGATTATTTGAGAAACTATGTGACTTATTTAGTCATATCCATGAACATGGTGTTGAAATCATGCTTGTTGCAAAGTTAATCCTTCAAGTAGTGAAGTACTTCTAGGGAGTGCTGAAAGAGACACTAAGAGAAAACGCAATTGTGTTTTTTCAGTGAACGACAACAAATGCAGTTCTGGAAATTGAGATTATTTGAGAAACTATGTGACTTATTTAGTCACATCCATGAACATGGTGTTGAAATCATGCTTATTGCAAAGTTAATGCTTCAAGTAGTGAAGTACTTCTAGGGAGTGCTGAAAGAGACACTAAGAGAAAACGCAATTGTGTTTTTTCAGTGAACAATCTTTTTGAATAGTTTTCAATTAAGGTTTTCTAAAACCATTCTCAAAACAATGTCCAAACGAAAACAAATGCAGTTCTGGAAATTGAGATTATTTGAGAAACTATGTGACTTATTTAGTCACATCCATGAACATGGTGTTGAAATCATGCTTATTGCAAAGTTAATGCTTCAACTAGGGAAGTTCATCTAGAGAGAGCTGAAAGAGACACTATGAGAAAACGCAATTGTGTTTTTACAGGGAACAATCTTTTTTAATAGTTTTCAATGAAGGTTTTCTAAAACCATTCTCAAAACTATGTTCAAACGAAAACAAATGCAGTTCTGGAAATTGAGATTATTTGAGAAACTATGTGACTTATTTAGTCATATCCATGAACATGGTGTTGAAATCATGCTTGTTGCAAAGTTAATCCTTCAAGTAGTGAAGTACTTCTAGGGAGTGCTGAAAGAGACACTAAGAGAAAACGCAATTGTGTTTTTTCAGTGAACGACAACAAATGCAGTTCTGGAAATTGAGATTATTTGAGAAACTATGTGACTTATTTAGTCACATCAATGAACATGGTGTTGAAATTATGCTTAATGCAAAGTTAATGCTTTAAGTAGTGAAGTACTTCTAGGGAGAGCTGAAAGAGACACTATGTGAAAACGCAATTGTGTTTTTTCAATGAACAATCTTTTTTAATAGTTTTCAATTAAGGTTTTCTAAAACCATTCTCAAAACAATGTTCAAACGACAACAAATGCAGTTCTGGAAATTGAGATTATTTGAGAAACTATGTGATTTATTTAGTCACATCCATGAACATGGTGTTGAAATCATGCTTATTGCAAAGTTAATGCTTCAACTAGGGAAGTTCATCTAGGGAGAGCTGAAAAAGACACTATGAGAAAACGCAATTGTGTTTTTACAGTGAACAATCTTTTTAAATAGTTTTCAACTAAGGTTGTCTAAAATCATTCTCAAAACAAAGTTCAAACGAAAACAAATGCAGTTCTGGAAGTTGAGATTATTTGAGAAACTATGTGACTTATTTAGTCATATCCATGAACATGGTGTTGAAATCATGCTTAATGCAAAGTTAATGCTTCAACAAGTGAAGTACTTCTAGGGTGAACTGAAAAAGACTATGAGAAAACGCAATTGTGTTTTTACAGTGAACAATCTTTTTGAATAGTATTCAACTAAGGTTTTCTAAAATCATTCACAAAATAATGTTCAAACGACAACAAATGCAGTTCTGGAAATTGAGATTATTTGAGAAACTATGTGACTTATTTAGTCACATCCATGAACATGGTGTTGAAATCATGCTTATTGCAAAGTTAATGCTTCAACTAGGGAAGTTCATCTAGGGAGAGCTGAAAGAGACACTAAGAGAAAACGCAATTGTGTTTTTACAGTGAACAATCTTTTTTATTAGTTTTCAACTAAGGTTGTCTAAAATCATTCTCAAAACTAAGTTCAAACGAAAACAAATGCAGTTCTGAAAGTTGAGATTATTCGAGAAACTATGTGATTTATTTAGTCATATCCATGAACATGGTGTTGAAATCATGCTTATTGCAAAGTTAATGCTTTAAGTAGTGAAGTACTTCTAGGGAGAGCTGAAAGAGACACTATGTGAAAACTTAATTGTGTTTTTACAGGGAACAATCTTTTTTAATAGTTTTCAATGAAGGTTTTCTAAAACCATTCTCAAAACTATGTTCAAACGAAAACAAATGTAGTTCTGGAAATTGAGATTATTTGAGAAACTATGTGACTTATTTAGTCATATCCATGACCATGGTGTTGAAATCATGCTTATTGCAAAGTTAATGCTTCAACTAGGGAAGTTCATCTAGGGAGAGCTGAAAGAGACACTAAGAGAAAACGCAATTGTGTTTTTACAGTGAACAATCTTTTTTATTAGTTTTCAACTAAGGTTGTCTAAAATCATTCTCAAAACTAAGTTCAAACGAAAACAAATGCAGTTCTGAAAGTTGAGATTATTCGAGAAACTATGTGATTTATTTAGTCATATCCATGAACATGGTGTTGAAATCATGCTTATTGCAAAGTTAATGCTTTAAGTAGTGAAGTACTTCTAGGGAGAGCTGAAAGAGACACTATGTGAAAACTTAATTGTGTTTTTACAGGGAACAATCTTTTTTAATAGTTTTCAATGAAGGTTTTCTAAAACCATTCTCAAAACTATGTTCAAACGAAAACAAATGTAGTTCTGGAAATTGAGATTATTTGAGAAACTATGTGACTTATTTAGTCATATCCATGACCATGGTGTTGAAATCATGCTTGTTGCAAAGTTAATCCTTCAAGTAGTGAAGTACTTCTAGGGAGTGCTGAAAGAGACACTAAGAGAAAACGCAATTGTGTTTTTTCAGTGAACTATCCTTTTTATTAGTTTTCAACTAAGGTTGTCTAAAATCATTCTCAAAACTATGTTCAAACGAAAACAAATGCAGTTCTGGAAATTGAGATTATTTGAGAAACTATGTGACTTATTTAGTCATATCCATGAACATGGTGTTGAAATCATGCTTGTTGCAAAGTTAATGCTTCAACAAGTGAAGTACTTCTAGGGTGAACTGAAAAAGACTATGAGAAAACGCAATTGTGTTTTTACAGTGAACAATCTTTTTGAATAGTATTCAACTAAGGTTTTCTAAAATCATTCACAAAATAATGTTCAAACGACAACAAATGCAGTTCTGGAAATTGAGATTATTTGAGAAACTATGTGACTTATTTAGTCACATCCATGAACATGGTGTTGAAATCATGCTTATTGCAAAGTTAATGCTTCAACTAGGGAAGTTCATCTAGGGAGAGCTGAAAGAGACACTAAGAGAAAACGCAATTGTGTTTTTACAGTGAACAATCTTTTTTATTAGTTTTCAACTAAGGTTGTCTAAAATCATTCTCAAAACTAAGTTCAAACGAAAACAAATGCAGATCTGAAAGTTGAGATTATTCGAGAAACTATGTGATTTATTTAGTCATATCCATGAACATGGTGTTGAAATCATGCTTATTGCAAAGTTAATGCTTTAAGTAGTGAAGTACTTCTATGGAGAGCTGAAAGAGACACTATGTGAAAACGCAATTGTGTTTTTACAGGGAACAATCTTTTTTAATAGTTTTCAATGAAGGTTTTCTAAAACCATTCTCAAAACTATGTTCAAACGAAAACAAATGCAGTTCTGGAAATTGAGATTATTTGAGAAACTATGTGACTTATTTAGTCATATCCATGAACATGGTGTTGAAATCATGCTTGTTGCAAAGTTAATCCTTCAAGTAGTGAAGTACTTCTAGGGAGTGCTGAAAGAGACACTAATAGAAAACGCAATTGTGTTTTTTCAGTGAACAATCTTTTTTAATAGTTTTCAATTAAGGTTTTCTAAAACCATTCTCAAAACAATGTCCAAACGAAAACAAATGCAGTTCTGGAAGTTGAGATTATTTGAGAAACTATGTGATTTATTTAGTCACATCCATGAACATGGTGTTGAAATCATGCTTATTGCAAAGTTAATGCTTCAACAAGTGAAGTACTTCTAGGGTGAACTGAAAAAGACTATGAGAAGACGCAATTGTGTATTTACAGTGAACAATCTTTTTTAATAGTTTTCAATGAAGGTTGTCTAAAATCATTCTCAAAACAATGTTTAAACGAAAACAAATGCAGTTCTGGAAATTGAGATTATTTGAGAAACTATGTGACTTATTTAGTCACATCCATGAACATGGTGTTGAAATCATGCTTATTGCAAAGTTAATGCTTCAACTAGGGAAGTTCATCTAGGGAGAGCTGAAAGAGACACTATGAGAAAACGCAATTGTGTTTTTACATTGAACAATCTTTTTTATTAGTTTTCAACTAAGGTTGTCTAAAATCATTCTCAAAACTAAGTTCAAACGAAAACAAATGCAGTTCTGGAAGTTGAGATTATTTGAGAAACTATGTGATTTATTTAGTCATATCCATGAACATGGTGTTGAAATCATGCTTATTGCAAAGTTAATGCTTTAAGTAGTGAAGTACTTCTAGGGAGAGCTGAAAGAGACACTATGTGAAAACTTAATTGTGTTTTTACAGGGAACAATCTTTTTTAATAGTTTTCAATGAAGGTTTTCTAAAACCATTCTCAAAACTATGTTCAAACGAAAACAAATGCAGTTCTGGAAATTGAGATTATTTGAGAAACTATGTGACTTATTTAGTCATATCCATGAACATGGTGTTGAAATCATGCTTGTTGCAAAGTTAATCCTTCAAGTAGTGAAGTACTTCTAGGGAGTGCTGAAAGAGACACTAAGAGAAAACGCAATTGTGTTTTTTCAGTGAACGACAACAAATGCAGTTCTGGAAATTGAGATTATTTGAGAAACTATGTGACTTATTTAGTCACATCCATGAACATGGTGTTGAAATTATGCTTAATGCAAAGTTAATGCTTTAAGTAGTGAAGTACTTCTAGGGAGAGCTGAAAGAGACACTATGTGAAAACGCAATTGTGTTTTTTCAATGAACAATCTTTTTTAATAGTTTTCAATTAAGGTTTTCTAAAACCATTCTCAAAACAATGTTCAAACGACAACAAATGCAGTTCTGGAAATTGAGATTATTTGAGAAACTATGTGATTTATTTAGTCACATCCATGAACATGGTGTTGAAATCATGCTTATTGCAAAGTTAATGCTTCAACTAGGGAAGTTCATCTAGGGAGAGCTGAAAAAGACACTATGAGAAAACGCAATTGTGTTTTTACAGTGAACAATCTTTTTAAATAGTTTTCAACTAAGGTTGTCTAAAATCATTCTCAAAACAAAGTTCAAACGAAAACAAATGCAGTTCTGGAAGTTGAGATTATTTGAGAAACTATGTGACTTATTTAGTCATATCCATGAACATGGTGTTGAAATCATGCTTAATGCAAAGTTAATGCTTCAACAAGTGAAGTACTTCTAGGGTGAACTGAAAAAGACTATGAGAAAACGCAATTGTGTTTTTACAGTGAACAATCTTTTTGAATAGTATTCAACTAAGGTTTTCTAAAATCATTCACAAAATAATGTTCAAACGACAACAAATGCAGTTCTGGAAATTGAGATTATTTGAGAAACTATGTGACTTATTTAGTCACATCCATGAACATGGTGTTGAAATCATGCTTATTGCAAAGTTAATGCTTCAACTAGGGAAGTTCATCTAGGGAGAGCTGAAAGAGACACTAAGAGAAAACGCAATTGTGTTTTTACAGTGAACAATCTTTTTTATTAGTTTTCAACTAAGGTTGTCTAAAATCATTCTCAAAACTAAGTTCAAACGAAAACAAATGCAGTTCTGAAAGTTGAGATTATTCGAGAAACTATGTGATTTATTTAGTCATATCCATGAACATGGTGTTGAAATCATGCTTATTGCAAAGTTAATGCTTTAAGTAGTGAAGTACTTCTAGGGAGAGCTGAAAGAGACACTATGTGAAAACTTAATTGTGTTTTTACAGGGAACAATCTTTTTTAATAGTTTTCAATGAAGGTTTTCTAAAACCATTCTCAAAACTATGTTCAAACGAAAACAAATGTAGTTCTGGAAATTGAGATTATTTGAGAAACTATGTGACTTATTTAGTCATATCCATGACCATGGTGTTGAAATCATGCTTGTTGCAAAGTTAATCCTTCAAGTAGTGAAGTACTTCTAGGGAGTGCTGAAAGAGACACTAAGAGAAAACGCAATTGTGTTTTTTCAGTGAACTATCCTTTTTATTAGTTTTCAACTAAGGTTGTCTAAAATCATTCTCAAAACTATGTTCAAACGAAAACAAATGCAGTTCTGGAAATTGAGATTATTTGAGAAACTATGTGACTTATTTAGTCATATCCATGAACATGGTGTTGAAATCATGCTTGTTGCAAAGTTAATGCTTCAACAAGTGAAGTACTTCTAGGGTGAACTGAAAAAGACTATGAGAAAACGCAATTGTGTTTTTACAGTGAACAATCTTTTTGAATAGTATTCAACTAAGGTTTTCTAAAATCATTCACAAAATAATGTTCAAACGACAACAAATGCAGTTCTGGAAATTGAGATTATTTGAGAAACTATGTGACTTATTTAGTCACATCCATGAACATGGTGTTGAAATCATGCTTATTGCAAAGTTAATGCTTCAACTAGGGAAGTTCATCTAGGGAGAGCTGAAAGAGACACTAAGAGAAAACGCAATTGTGTTTTTACAGTGAACAATCTTTTTTATTAGTTTTCAACTAAGGTTGTCTAAAATCATTCTCAAAACTAAGTTCAAACGAAAACAAATGCAGATCTGAAAGTTGAGATTATTCGAGAAACTATGTGATTTATTTAGTCATATCCATGAACATGGTGTTGAAATCATGCTTATTGCAAAGTTAATGCTTTAAGTAGTGAAGTACTTCTATGGAGAGCTGAAAGAGACACTATGTGAAAACGCAATTGTGTTTTTACAGGGAACAATCTTTTTTAATAGTTTTCAATGAAGGTTTTCTAAAACCATTCTCAAAACTATGTTCAAACGAAAACAAATGCAGTTCTGGAAATTGAGATTATTTGAGAAACTATGTGACTTATTTAGTCATATCCATGAACATGGTGTTGAAATCATGCTTGTTGCAAAGTTAATCCTTCAAGTAGTGAAGTACTTCTAGGGAGTGCTGAAAGAGACACTAAGAGAAAACGCAATTGTGTTTTTTCAGTGAACAATCTTTTTTAATAGTTTTCAATTAAGGTTTTCTAAAACCATTCTCAAAACAATGTTCAAACGAAAACAAATGCAGTTCTGGAAATTGAGATTATTTGAGAAACTATGTGACTTATTTAGTCACATCCATGAACATGGTGTTGAAATCATGCTTATTGCAAAGTTAATGCTTCAACTAGGGAAGTTCATCTAGGGAGAGCTGAAAGAGACACTATGAGAAAACGCAATTGTGTTTTTACATTGAACAATCTTTTTTATTAGTTTTCAACTAAGGTTGTCTAAAATCATTCTCAAAACTAAGTTCAAACGAAAACAAATGCAGTTCTGGAAGTTGAGATTATTTGAGAAACTATGTGATTTATTTAGTCATATCCATGAACATGGTGTTGAAATCATGCTTATTGCAAAGTTAATGCTTTAAGTAGTGAAGTACTTCTAGGGAGAGCTGAAAGAGACACTATGTGAAAACTTAATTGTGTTTTTACAGGGAACAATCTTTTTTAATAGTTTTCAATGAAGGTTTTCTAAAACCATTCTCAAAACTATGTTCAAACGAAAACAAATGTAGTTCTGGAAATTGAGATTATTTGAGAAACTATGTGACTTATTTAGTCATATCCATGAACATGGTGTTGAAATCATGCTTGTTGCAAAGTTAATCCTTCAAGTAGTGAAGTACTTCTAGGGAGTGCTGAAAGAGACACTAAGAGAAAACGCAATTGTGTTTTTTCAGTGAACTATCCTTTTTATTAGTTTTCAACTAAGGTTGTCTAAAATCATTCTCAAAACTATGTTCAAACGAAAACAAATGCAGTTCTGGAAGTTGAGATTATTTGAGAAACTATGTGACTTATTTAGTCATATCCATGAACATGGTGTTGAAATCATGCTTGTTGCAAAGTTAATCCTTCAAGTAGTGAAGTACTTCTAGGGAGTGCTGAAAGAGACACTAAGAGAAAACGCAATTGTGTTTTTTCAGTGAACGACAACAAATGCAGTTCTGGAAATTGAGATTATTTGAGAAACTATGTGACTTATTTAGTCACATCCATGAACATGGTGTTGAAATTATGCTTAATGCAAAGTTAATGCTTTAAGTAGTGAAGTACTTCTAGGGAGAGCTGAAAGAGACACTATGTGAAAACGCAATTGTGTTTTTACAGGGAACAATCTTTTTTAATAGTTTTCAATGAAGGTTTTCTAAAACCATTCTCAAAACTATGTTCAAACGAAAACAAATGCAGTTCTGGAAATTGAGATTATTTGAGAAACTATGTGACTTATTTAGTCATATCCATGAACATGGTGTTGAAATCATGCTTGTTGCAAAGTTAATCCTTCAAGTAGTGAAGTACTTCTAGGGAGTGCTGAAAGAGACACTAAGAGAAAACGCAATTGTGTTTTTTCAGTGAACAATCTTTTTGAATAGTTTTCAATTAAGGTTTTCTAAAACCATTCTCAAAACAATGTCCAAACGAAAACAAATGCAGTTCTGGAAATTGAGATTATTTGAGAAACTATGTGACTTATTTAGTCACATCCATGAACATGGTGTTGAAATCATGCTTATTGCAAAGTTAATGCTTCAACAAGTGAAGTACTTCTAGGGTGAACTGAAAAAGACTATGAGAAGACGCAATTGTGTATTTACAGTGAACAATCTTTTTTAATAGTTTTTAATGAAGGTTGTCTAAAATCATTCTCAAAACAATGTTTAAACGAAAACAAATGCAGTTCTGGAAATTGAGATTATTTGAGAAACTATGTGACTTATTTAGTCACATCCATGAACATGGTGTTGAAATCATGCTTATTGCAAAGTTAATGCTTCAACTAGGGAAGTTCATCTAGGGAGAGCTGAAAGAGACACTATGAGAAAACGCAATTGTGTTTTTACATTGAACAATCTTTTTTATTAGTTTTCAACTAAGGTTGTCTAAAATCATTCTCAAAACTAAGTTCAAACGAAAACAAATGCAGTTCTGAAAGTTGAGATTATTCGAGAAACTATGTGATCTATTTAGTCATATACATGAACATGGTGTTGAAATCATGCTTATTGCAAAGTTAATGCTTCAAGTAGTGAAGTACTTCTAGGGAGTGCTGAAAGAGACACTAAGAGAAAACGCAATTGTGTTTTTTCAGTGAACAATCTTTTTGAAT
Source organism: Thymallus thymallus (assembly GCA_023634145.1). Lineage (NCBI taxonomy): Eukaryota > Metazoa > Chordata > Actinopteri > Salmoniformes > Salmonidae > Thymallus > Thymallus thymallus. The sequence continues at coordinate 36,735,568 of CM042393.1, forward strand.
AGTTTTCAATTAAGGTTTTCTAAAACCATTCTCAAAACAATGTCCAAACGAAAACAAATGCAGTTCTGGAAATTGAGATTATTTGAGAAACTATGTGACTTATTTAGTCACATCCATGAACATGGTGTTGAAATCATGCTTATTGCAAAGTTAATGCTTCAACTAGGGAAGTTCATCTAGGGAGAGCTGAAAGAGACACTATGAGAAAACGCAATTGTGTTTTTACATTGAACAATCTTTTTTATTAGTTTTCAACTAAGGTTGTCTAAAATCATTCTCAAAACTAAAATCAAACGAAAACAAATGCAGTTCTGGAAGTTGAGATTATTTGAGAAACTATGTGATTTATTTAGTCATATCCATGAACATGGTGTTGAAATCATGCTTATTGCAAAGTTAATGCTTTAAGTAGTGAAGTACTTCTAGGGAGAGCTGAAAGAGACACTATGTGAAAACGCAATTGTGTTTTTACAGGGAACAATCTTTTTTAATAGTTTTCAATGAAGGTTTTCTAAAACCATTCTCAAAACTATGTTCAAACGAAAACAAATGCAGTTCTGGAAATTGAGATTATTTGAGAAACTATGTGACTTATTTAGTCATATCCATGAACATGGTGTTGAAATCATGCTTGTTGCAAAGTTAATCCTTCAAGTAGTGAAGTACTTCTAGGGAGTGCTGAAAGAGACACTAAGAGAAAACGCAATTGTGTTTTTTCAGTGAACGACAACAAATGCAGTTCTGGAAATTGAGATTATTTGAGAAACTATGTGACTTATTTAGTCACATCAATGAACATGGTGTTGAAATTATGCTTAATGCAAAGTTAATGCTTTAAGTAGTGAAGTACTTCTAGGGAGAGCTGAAAGAGACACTATGTGAAAACGCAATTGTGTTTTTTCAATGAACAATCTTTTTTAATAGTTTTCAATTAAGGTTTTCTAAAACCATTCTCAAAACAATGTTCAAACGACAACAAATGCAGTTCTGGAAATTGAGATTATTTGAGAAACTATGTGATTTATTTAGTCACATCCATGAACATGGTGTTGAAATCATGCTTATTGCAAAGTTAATGCTTCAACTAGGGAAGTTCATCTAGGGAGAGCTGAAAAAGACACTATGAGAAAACGCAATTGTGTTTTTACAGTGAACAATCTTTTTAAATAGTTTTCAACTAAGGTTGTCTAAAATCATTCTCAAAACAAAGTTCAAACGAAAACAAATGCAGTTCTGGAAGTTGAGATTATTTGAGAAACTATGTGACTTATTTAGTCATATCCATGAACATGGTGTTGAAATCATGCTTAATGCAAAGTTAATGCTTCAACAAGTGAAGTACTTCTAGGGTGAACTGAAAAAGACTATGAGAAAACGCAATTGTGTTTTTACAGTGAACAATCTTTTTGAATAGTATTCAACTAAGGTTTTCTAAAATCATTCACAAAATAATGTTCAAACGACAACAAATGCAGTTCTGGAAATTGAGATTATTTGAGAAACTATGTGACTTATTTAGTCACATCCATGAACATGGTGTTGAAATCATGCTTATTGCAAAGTTAATGCTTCAACTAGGGAAGTTCATCTAGGGAGAGCTGAAAGAGACACTAAGAGAAAACGCAATTGTGTTTTTACAGTGAACAATCTTTTTTATTAGTTTTCAACTAAGGTTGTCTAAAATCATTCTCAAAACTAAGTTCAAACGAAAACAAATGCAGTTCTGAAAGTTGAGATTATTCGAGAAACTATGTGATTTATTTAGTCATATCCATGAACATGGTGTTGAAATCATGCTTATTGCAAAGTTAATGCTTTAAGTAGTGAAGTACTTCTAGGGAGAGCTGAAAGAGACACTATGTGAAAACTTAATTGTGTTTTTACAGGGAACAATCTTTTTTAATAGTTTTCAATGAAGGTTTTCTAAAACCATTCTCAAAACTATGTTCAAACGAAAACAAATGTAGTTCTGGAAATTGAGATTATTTGAGAAACTATGTGACTTATTTAGTCATATCCATGACCATGGTGTTGAAATCATGCTTGTTGCAAAGTTAATCCTTCAAGTAGTGAAGTACTTCTAGGGAGTGCTGAAAGAGACACTAAGAGAAAACGCAATTGTGTTTTTTCAGTGAACTATCCTTTTTATTAGTTTTCAACTAAGGTTGTCTAAAATCATTCTCAAAACTATGTTCAAACGAAAACAAATGCAGTTCTGGAAATTGAGATTATTTGAGAAACTATGTGACTTATTTAGTCATATCCATGAACATGGTGTTGAAATCATGCTTGTTGCAAAGTTAATGCTTCAACAAGTGAAGTACTTCTAGGGTGAACTGAAAAAGACTATGAGAAAACGCAATTGTGTTTTTACAGTGAACAATCTTTTTGAATAGTATTCAACTAAGGTTTTCTAAAATCATTCACAAAATAATGTTCAAACGACAACAAATTCAGTTCTGGAAATTGAGATTATTTGAGAAACTATGTGACTTATTTAGTCACATCCATGAACATGGTGTTGAAATCATGCTTATTGCAAAGTTAATGCTTCAACTAGGGAAGTTCATCTAGGGAGAGCTGAAAGAGACACTAAGAGAAAACGCAATTGTGTTTTTACAGTGAACAATCTTTTTTATTAGTTTTCAACTAAGGTTGTCTAAAATCATTCTCAAAACTAAGTTCAAACGAAAACAAATGCAGATCTGAAAGTTGAGATTATTCGAGAAACTATGTGATTTATTTAGTCATATCCATGAACATGGTGTTGAAATCATGCTTATTGCAAAGTTAATGCTTTAAGTAGTGAAGTACTTCTATGGAGAGCTGAAAGAGACACTATGTGAAAACGCAATTGTGTTTTTACAGGGAACAATCTTTTTTAATAGTTTTCAATGAAGGTTTTCTAAAACCATTCTCAAAACTATGTTCAAACGAAAACAAATGCAGTTCTGGAAATTGAGATTATTTGAGAAACTATGTGACTTATTTAGTCATATCCATGAACATGGTGTTGAAATCATGCTTGTTGCAAAGTTAATCCTTCAAGTAGTGAAGTACTTCTAGGGAGTGCTGAAAGAGACACTAAGAGAAAACGCAATTGTGTTTTTTCAGTGAACAATCTTTTTTAATAGTTTTCAATTAAGGTTTTCTAAAACCATTCTCAAAACAATGTTCAAACGAAAACAAATGCAGTTCTGGAAATTGAGATTATTTGAGAAACTATGTGACTTATTTAGTCACATCCATGAACATGGTGTTGAAATCATGCTTATTGCAAAGTTAATGCTTCAACTAGGGAAGTTCATCTAGGGAGAGCTGAAAGAGACACTATGAGAAAACGCAATTGTGTTTTTACATTGAACAATCTTTTTTATTAGTTTTCAACTAAGGTTGTCTAAAATCATTCTCAAAACTAAGTTCAAACGAAAACAAATGCAGTTCTGGAAGTTGAGATTATTTGAGAAACTATGTGATTTATTTAGTCATATCCATGAACATGGTGTTGAAATCATGCTTATTGCAAAGTTAATGCTTTAAGTAGTGAAGTACTTCTAGGGAGAGCTGAAAGAGACACTATGTGAAAACTTAATTGTGTTTTTACAGGGAACAATCTTTTTTAATAGTTTTCAATGAAGGTTTTCTAAAACCATTCTCAAAACTATGTTCAAACGAAAACAAATGTAGTTCTGGAAATTGAGATTATTTGAGAAACTATGTGACTTATTTAGTCATATCCATGAACATGGTGTTGAAATCATGCTTGTTGCAAAGTTAATCCTTCAAGTAGTGAAGTACTTCTAGGGAGTGCTGAAAGAGACACTAAGAGAAAACGCAATTGTGTTTTTTCAGTGAACTATCCTTTTTATTAGTTTTCAACTAAGGTTGTCTAAAATCATTCTCAAAACTATGTTCAAACGAAAACAAATGCAGTTCTGGAAGTTGAGATTATTTGAGAAACTATGTGACTTATTTAGTCATATCCATGAACATGGTGTTGAAATCATGCTTGTTGCAAAGTTAATCCTTCAAGTAGTGAAGTACTTCTAGGGAGTGCTGAAAGAGACACTAAGAGAAAACGCAATTGTGTTTTTTCAGTGAACGACAACAAATGCAGTTCTGGAAATTGAGATTATTTGAGAAACTATGTGACTTATTTAGTCACATCCATGAACATGGTGTTGAAATTATGCTTAATGCAAAGTTAATGCTTTAAGTAGTGAAGTACTTCTAGGGAGAGCTGAAAGAGACACTATGTGAAAACGCAATTGTGTTTTTACAGGGAACAATCTTTTTTAATAGTTTTCAATGAAGGTTTTCTAAAACCATTCTCAAAACTATGTTCAAACGAAAACAAATGCAGTTCTGGAAATTGAGATTATTTGAGAAACTATGTGACTTATTTAGTCATATCCATGAACATGGTGTTGAAATCATGCTTGTTGCAAAGTTAATCCTTCAAGTAGTGAAGTACTTCTAGGGAGTGCTGAAAGAGACACTAAGAGAAAACGCAATTGTGTTTTTTCAGTGAACAATCTTTTTGAATAGTTTTCAATTAAGGTTTTCTAAAACCATTCTCAAAACAATGTCCAAACGAAAACAAATGCAGTTCTGGAAATTGAGATTATTTGAGAAACTATGTGACTTATTTAGTCACATCCATGAACATGGTGTTGAAATCATGCTTATTGCAAAGTTAATGCTTCAACAAGTGAAGTACTTCTAGGGTGAACTGAAAAAGACTATGAGAAGACGCAATTGTGTATTTACAGTGAACAATCTTTTTTAATAGTTTTTAATGAAGGTTGTCTAAAATCATTCTCAAAACAATGTTTAAACGAAAACAAATGCAGTTCTGGAAATTGAGATTATTTGAGAAACTATGTGACTTATTTAGTCACATCCATGAACATGGTGTTGAAATCATGCTTATTGCAAAGTTAATGCTTCAACTAGGGAAGTTCATCTAGGGAGAGCTGAAAGAGACACTATGAGAAAACGCAATTGTGTTTTTACATTGAACAATCTTTTTTATTAGTTTTCAACTAAGGTTGTCTAAAATCATTCTCAAAACTAAGTTCAAACGAAAACAAATGCAGTTCTGAAAGTTGAGATTATTCGAGAAACTATGTGATCTATTTAGTCATATACATGAACATGGTGTTGAAATCATGCTTATTGCAAAGTTAATGCTTCAAGTAGTGAAGTACTTCTAGGGAGTGCTGAAAGAGACACTAAGAGAAAACGCAATTGTGTTTTTTCAGTGAACAATCTTTTTGAATAGTTTTCAATTAAGGTTTTCTAAAACCATTCTCAAAACAATGTCCAAACGAAAACAAATGCAGTTCTGGAAATTGAGATTATTTGAGAAACTATGTGACTTATTTAGTCACATCCATGAACATGGTGTTGAAATCATGCTTATTGCAAAGTTAATGCTTCAACTAGGGAAGTTCATCTAGGGAGAGCTGAAAGAGACACTATGAGAAAACGCAATTGTGTTTTTACATTGAACAATCTTTTTTATTAGTTTTCAACTAAGGTTGTCTAAAATCATTCTCAAAACTAAGTTCAAACGAAAACAAATGCAGTTCTGGAAGTTGAGATTATTTGAGAAACTATGTGATTTATTTAGTCATATCCATGAACATGGTGTTGAAATCATGCTTATTGCAAAGTTAATGCTTTAAGTAGTGAAGTACTTCTAGGGAGAGCTGAAAGAGACACTATGTGAAAACGCAATTGTGTTTTTACAGGGAACAATCTTTTTTAATAGTTTTCAATGAAGGTTTTCTAAAACCATTCTCAAAACTATGTTCAAACGAAAACAAATGCAGTTCTGGAAATTGAGATTATTTGAGAAACTATGTGACTTATTTAGTCATATCCATGAACATGGTGTTGAAATCATGCTTGTTGCAAAGTTAATCCTTCAAGTAGTGAAGTACTTCTAGGGAGTGCTGAAAGAGACACTAAGAGAAAACGCAATTGTGTTTTTTCAGTGAACGACAACAAATGCAGTTCTGGAAATTGATATTATTTGAGAAACTATGTGACTTATTTAGTCACATCAATGAACATGGTGTTGAAATTATGCTTAATGCAAAGTTAATGCTTTAAGTAGTGAAGTACTTCTAGGGAGAGCTGAAAGAGACACTATGTGAAAACGCAATTGTGTTTTTTCAATGAACAATCTTTTTTAATAGTTTTCAATTAAGGTTTTCTAAAACCATTCTCAAAACAATGTTCAAACGACAACAAATGCAGTTCTGGAAATTGAGATTATTTGAGAAACTATGTGATTTATTTAGTCACATCCATGAACATGGTGTTGAAATCATGCTTATTGCAAAGTTAATGCTTCAACTAGGGAAGTTCATCTAGGGAGAGCTGAAAAAGACACTATGAGAAAACGCAATTGTGTTTTTACAGTGAACAATCTTTTTAAATAGTTTTCAACTAAGGTTGTCTAAAATCATTCTCAAAACAAAGTTCAAACGAAAACAAATGCAGTTCTGGAAGTTGAGATTATTTGAGAAACTATGTGACTTATTTAGTCATATCCATGAACATGGTGTTGAAATCATGCTTAATGCAAAGTTAATGCTTCAACAAGTGAAGTACTTCTAGGGTGAACTGAAAAAGACTATGAGAAAACGCAATTGTGTTTTTACAGTGAACAATCTTTTTGAATAGTATTCAACTAAGGTTTTCTAAAATCATTCACAAAATAATGTTCAAACGACAACAAATGCAGTTCTGGAAATTGAGATTATTTGAGAAACTATGTGACTTATTTAGTCACATCCATGAACATGGTGTTGAAATCATGCTTATTGCAAAGTTAATGCTTCAACTAGGGAAGTTCATCTAGGGAGAGCTGAAAGAGACACTAAGAGAAAACGCAATTGTGTTTTTACAGTGAACAATCTTTTTTATTAGTTTTCAACTAAGGTTGTCTAAAATCATTCTCAAAACTAAGTTCAAACGAAAACAAATGCAGTTCTGAAAGTTGAGATTATTCGAGAAACTATGTGATTTATTTAGTCATATCCATGAACATGGTGTTGAAATCATGCTTATTGCAAAGTTAATGCTTTAAGTAGTGAAGTACTTCTAGGGAGAGCTGAAAGAGACACTATGTGAAAACTTAATTGTGTTTTTACAGGGAACAATCTTTTTTAATAGTTTTCAATGAAGGTTTTCTAAAACCATTCTCAAAACTATGTTCAAACGAAAACAAATGTAGTTCTGGAAATTGAGATTATTTGAGAAACTATGTGACTTATTTAGTCATATCCATGACCATGGTGTTGAAATCATGCTTGTTGCAAAGTTAATCCTTCAAGTAGTGAAGTACTTCTAGGGAGTGCTGAAAGAGACACTAAGAGAAAACGCAATTGTGTTTTTTCAGTGAACTATCCTTTTTATTAGTTTTCAACTAAGGTTGTCTAAAATCATTCTCAAAACTATGTTCAAACGAAAACAAATGCAGTTCTGGAAATTGAGATTATTTGAGAAACTATGTGACTTATTTAGTCATATCCATGAACATGGTGTTGAAATCATGCTTGTTGCAAAGTTAATGCTTCAACAAGTGAAGTACTTCTAGGGTGAACTGAAAAAGACTATGAGAAAACGCAATTGTGTTTTTACAGTGAACAATCTTTTTGAATAGTATTCAACTAAGGTTTTCTAAAATCATTCACAAAATAATGTTCAAACGACAACAAATGCAGTTCTGGAAATTGAGATTATTTGAGAAACTATGTGACTTATTTAGTCACATCCATGAACATGGTGTTGAAATCATGCTTATTGCAAAGTTAATGCTTCAACTAGGGAAGTTCATCTAGGGAGAGCTGAAAGAGACACTAAGAGAAAACGCAATTGTGTTTTTACAGTGAACAATCTTTTTTATTAGTTTTCAACTAAGGTTGTCTAAAATCATTCTCAAAACTAAGTTCAAACGAAAACAAATGCAGATCTGAAAGATGAGATTATTCGAGAAACTATGTGATTTATTTAGTCATATCCATGAACATGGTGTTGAAATCATGCTTATTGCAAAGTTAATGCTTTAAGTAGTGAAGTACTTCTATGGAGAGCTGAAAGAGACACTATGTGAAAACGCAATTGTGTTTTTACAGGGAACAATCTTTTTTAATAGTTTTCAATGAAGGTTTTCTAAAACCATTCTCAAAACTATGTTCAAACGAAAACAAATGCAGTTCTGGAAATTGAGATTATTTGAGAAACTATGTGACTTATTTAGTCATATCCATGAACATGGTGTTGAAATCATGCTTGTTGCAAAGTTAATCCTTCAAGTAGTGAAGTACTTCTAGGGAGTGCTGAAAGAGACACTAAGAGAAAACGCAATTGTGTTTTTTCAGTGAACAATCTTTTTTAATAGTTTTCAATTAAGGTTTTCTAAAACCATTCTCAAAACAATGTTCAAACGAAAACAAATGCAGTTCTGGAAATTGAGATTATTTGAGAAACTATGTGACTTATTTAGTCACATCCATGAACATGGTGTTGAAATCATGCTTATTGCAAAGTTAATGCTTCAACTAGGGAAGTTCATCTAGGGAGAGCTGAAAGAGACACTATGAGAAAACGCAATTGTGTTTTTACATTGAACAATCTTTTTTATTAGTTTTCAACTAAGGTTGTCTAAAATCATTCTCAAAACTAAGTTCAAACGAAAACAAATGCAGTTCTGGAAGTTGAGATTATTTGAGAAACTATGTGATTTATTTAGTCATATCCATGAACATGGTGTTGAAATCATGCTTATTGCAAAGTTAATGCTTTAAGTAGTGAAGTACTTCTAGGGAGAGCTGAAAGAGACACTATGTGAAAACTTAATTGTGTTTTTACAGGGAACAATCTTTTTTAATAGTTTTCAATGAAGGTTTTCTAAAACCATTCTCAAAACTATGTTCAAACGAAAACAAATGTAGTTCTGGAAATTGAGATTATTTGAGAAACTATGTGACTTATTTAGTCATATCCATGAACATGGTGTTGAAATCATGCTTGTTGCAAAGTTAATCCTTCAAGTAGTGAAGTACTTCTAGGGAGTGCTGAAAGAGACACTAAGAGAAAACGCAATTGTGTTTTTTCAGTGAACTATCCTTTTTATTAGTTTTCAACTAAGGTTGTCTAAAATCATTCTCAAAACTATGTTCAAACGAAAACAAATGCAGTTCTGGAAGTTGAGATTATTTGAGAAACTATGTGACTTATTTAGTCATATCCATGAACATGGTGTTGAAATCATGCTTGTTGCAAAGTTAATCCTTCAAGTAGTGAAGTACTTCTAGGGAGTGCTGAAAGAGACACTAAGAGAAAACGCAATTGTGTTTTTTCAGTGAACGACAACAAATGCAGTTCTGGAAATTGAGATTATTTGAGAAACTATGTGACTTATTTAGTCACATCCATGAACATGGTGTTGAAATTATGCTTAATGCAAAGTTAATGCTTTAAGTAGTGAAGTACTTCTAGGGAGAGCTGAAAGAGACACTATGTGAAAACGCAATTGTGTTTTTACAGGGAACAATCTTTTTTAATAGTTTTCAATGAAGGTTTTCTAAAACCATTCTCAAAACTATGTTCAAACGAAAACAAATGCAGTTCTGGAAATTGAGATTATTTGAGAAACTATGTGACTTATTTAGTCATATCCATGAACATGGTGTTGAAATCATGCTTGTTGCAAAGTTAATCCTTCAAGTAGTGAAGTACTTCTAGGGAGTGCTGAAAGAGACACTAAGAGAAAACGCAATTGTGTTTTTTCAGTGAACAATCTTTTTGAATAGTTTTCAATTAAGGTTTTCTAAAACCATTCTCAAAACAATGTCCAAACGAAAACAAATGCAGTTCTGGAAATTGAGATTATTTGAGAAACTATGTGACTTATTTAGTCACATCCATGAACATGGTGTTGAAATCATGCTTATTGCAAAGTTAATGCTTCAACAAGTGAAGTACTTCTAGGGTGAACTGAAAAAGACTATGAGAAGACGCAATTGTGTATTTACAGTGAACAATCTTTTTTAATAGTTTTTAATGAAGGTTGTCTAAAATCATTCTCAAAACAATGTTTAAACGAAAACAAATGCAGTTCTGGAAATTGAGATTATTTGAGAAACTATGTGACTTATTTAGTCACATCCATGAACATGGTGTTGAAATCATGCTTATTGCAAAGTTAATGCTTCAACTAGGGAAGTTCATCTAGGGAGAGCTGAAAGAGACACTATGAGAAAACGCAATTGTGTTTTTACATTGAACAATCTTTTTTATTAGTTTTCAACTAAGGTTGTCTAAAATCATTCTCAAAACTAAGTTCAAACGAAAACAAATGCAGTTCTGAAAGTTGAGATTATTCGAGAAACTATGTGATCTATTTAGTCATATACATGAACATGGTGTTGAAATCATGCTTATTGCAAAGTTAATGCTTCAAGTAGTGAAGTACTTCTAGGGAGTGCTGAAAGAGACTAAGAGAAAACGCAATTGTGTTTTTTCAGTGAACAATCTTTTTGAATAGTTTTCAATTAAGGTTTTCTAAAACCATTCTCAAAACAATGTCCAAACGAAAACAAATGCAGTTCTGGAAATTGAGATTATTTGAGAAACTATGTGACTTATTTAGTCACATCCATGAACATGGTGTTGAAATCATGCTTATTGCAAAGTTAATGCTTCAACTAGGGAAGTTCATCTAGGGAGAGCTGAAAGAGACACTATGAGAAAACGCAATTGTGTTTTTACATTGAACAATCTTTTTTATTAGTTTTCAACTAAGGTTGTCTAAAATCATTCTCAAAACTAAGTTCAAACGAAAACAAATTCAGTTCTGGAAGTTGAGATTATTTGAGAAACTATGTGATTTATTTAGTCATATCCATGAACATGGTGTTGAAATCATGCTTATTGCAAAGTTAATCCTTCAAGTAGTGAAGTACTTCTAGGGAGTGCTGAAAGAGACACTAAGAGAAAACGCAATTGTGTTTTTTCAGTGAACGACAACAAATGCAGTTCTGGAAATTGAGATTATTTGAGAAACTATGTGACTTATTTAGTCACATCCATGAACATGGTGTTGAAATTATGCTTAATGCAAAGTTAATGCTTTAAGTAGTGAAGTACTTCTAGGGAGAGCTGAAAGAGACACTATGTGAAAACGCAATTGTGTTTTTACAGGGAACAATCTTTTTTAATAGTTTTCAATGAAGGTTTTCTAAAACCATTCTCAAAACTATGTTCAAACGAAAACAAATGCAGTTCTGGAAATTGAGATTATTTGAGAAACTATGTGACTTATTTAGTCATATCCATGAACATGGTGTTGAAATCATGCTTATTGCAAAGTTAATCCTTCAAGTAGTGAAGTACTTCTAGGGAGTGCTGAAAGAGACACTAAGAGAAAACGCAATTGTGTTTTTTCAGTGAACAATCTTTTTTAATAGTTTTCAATTAAGGTTTTCTAAAACCATTCTCAAAACAATGTTCAAACGAAAACAAATGCAGTTCTGGAAATTGAGATTATTTGAGAAACTATGTGACTTATTTAGTCACATCCATGAACATGGTGTTGAAATCATGCTTATTGCAAAGTTAATGCTTCAACTAGGGAAGTTCATCTAGGGAGAGCTGAAAGAGACACTATGAGAAAACGCAATTGTGTTTTTACATTGAACAATCTTTTTTATTAGTTTTCAACTAAGGTTGTCTAAAATCATTCTCAAAACTATGTTCAAACGAAAACAAATGCAGTTCTGGAAATTGAGATTATTTGAGAAACTATGTGACTTATTTAGTCATATCCATGAACATGGTGTTGAAATCATGCTTGTTGCAAAGTTAATCCTTCAAGTAGTGAAGTACTTCTAGGGAGTGCTGAAAGAGACACTAAGAGAAAACGCAATTGTGTTTTTTCAGTGAACAATCTTTTTTAATAGTTTTCAATTAAGGTTTTCTAAAACCATTCTCAAAACAATGTTCAAACGAAAACAAATGCAGTTCTGGAAATTGAGATTATTTGAGAAACTATGTGACTTATTTAGTCATATCCATGAACATGGTGTTGAAATCATGCTTATTGCAAAGTTAATGCTTTAAGTAGTGAAGTACTTCTAGGGAGAGCTGAAAGAGACACTATGTGAAAACTTAATTGTGTTTTTACAGGGAACAATCTTTTTTAATAGTTTTCAATGAAGGTTTTCTAAAACCATTCTCAAAACTATGTTCAAACGAAAACAAATGTAGTTCTGGAAATTGAGATTATTTGAGAAACTATGTGACTTATTTAGTCATATCCATGAACATGGTGTTCAAATCATGCTTGTTGCAAAGTTAATCCTTCAAGTAGTGAAGTACTTCTAGGGAGTGCTGAAAGAGACACTAAGAGAAAACGCAATTGTGTTTTTTCAGTGAACTATCCTTTTTATTAGTTTTCAACTAAGGTTGTCTAAAATCATTCTCAAAACTATGTTCAAACGAAAACAAATGCAGTTCTGGAAGTTGAGATTATTTGAGAAACTATGTGACTTATTTAGTCATATCCATGAACATGGTGTTGAAATCATGCTTGTTGCAAAGTTAATCCTTCAAGTAGTGAAGTACTTCTAGGGAGTGCTGAAAGAGACACTAAGAGAAAACGCAATTGTGTTTTTTCAGTGAACGACAACAAATGCAGTTCTGGAAATTGAGATTATTTGAGAAACTATGTGACTTATTTAGTCACATCCATGAACATGGTGTTGAAATTATGCTTAATGCAAAGTTAATGCTTTAAGTAGTGAAGTACTTCTAGGGAGAGCTGAAAGAGACACTATGTGAAAACGCAATTGTGTTTTTACAGGGAACAATCTTTTTTAATAGTTTTCAATGAAGGTTTTCTAAAACCATTCTCAAAACAATGTCCAAACGAAAACAAATGCAGTTCTGGAAATTGAGATTATTTGAGAAACTATGTGACTTATTTAGTCACATCCATGAACATGGTGTTGAAATCATGCTTATTGCAAAGTTAATGCTTCAACAAGTGAAGTACTTCTAGGGTGAACTGAAAAAGACTATGAGAAGACGCAATTGTGTATTTACAGTGAACAATCTTTTTTAATAGTTTTTAATGAAGGTTGTCTAAAATCATTCTCAAAACTAAGTTCAAACGAAAACAAATGCAGTTCTGAAAGTTGAGATTATTCGAGAAACTATGTGATCTATTTAGTCATATACATGAACATGGTGTTGAAATCATGCTTATTGCAAAGTTAATGCTTCAAGTAGTGAAGTACTTCTAGGGAGTGCTGAAAGAGACACTAAGAGAAAACGCAATTGTGTTTTTTCAGTGAACAATCTTTTTGAATAGTTTTCAATTAAGGTTTTCTAAAACCATTCTCAAAACAATGTCCAAACGAAAACAAATGCAGTTCTGGAAATTGAGATTATTTGAGAAACTATGTGACTTATTTAGTCACATCCATGAACATGGTGTTGAAATCATGCTTATTGCAAAGTTAATGCTTCAACTAGGGAAGTTCATCTAGGGAGAGCTGAAAGAGACACTATGAGAAAACGCAATTGTGTTTTTACATTGAACAATCTTTTTTATTAGTTTTCAACTAAGGTTGTCTAAAATCATTCTCAAAACTATGTTCAAACGAAAACAAATGCAGTTCTGGAAATTGAGATTATTTGAGAAACTATGTGACTTATTTAGTCATATCCATGAACATGGTGTTGAAATCATGCTTGTTGCAAAGTTAATCCTTCAAGTAGTGAAGTACTTCTAGGGAGTGCTGAAAGAGACACTAAGAGAAAACGCAATTGTGTTTTTTCAGTGAACAATCTTTTTTAATAGTTTTCAATTAAGGTTTTCTAAAACCATTCTCAAAACAATGTTCAAACGAAAACAAATGCAGTTCTGGAAATTGAGATTATTTGAGAAACTATGTGACTTATTTAGTCATATCCATGAACATGGTGTTGAAATCATGCTTATTGCAAAGTTAATGCTTTAAGTAGTGAAGTACTTCTAGGGAGAGCTGAAAGAGACACTATGTGAAAACTTAATTGTGTTTTTACAGGGAACAATCTTTTTTAATAGTTTTCAATGAAGGTTTTCTAAAACCATTCTCAAAACTATGTTCAAACGAAAACAAATGTAGTTCTGGAAATTGAGATTATTTGAGAAACTATGTGACTTATTTAGTCATATCCATGAACATGGTGTTGAAATCATGCTTGTTGCAAAGTTAATCCTTCAAGTAGTGAAGTACTTCTAGGGAGTGCTGAAAGAGACACTAAGAGAAAACGCAATTGTGTTTTTTCAGTGAACTATCCTTTTTATTAGTTTTCAACTAAGGTTGTCTAAAATCATTCTCAAAACTATGTTCAAACGAAAACAAATGCAGTTCTGGAAGTTGAGATTATTTGAGAAACTATGTGACTTATTTAGTCATATCCATGAACATGGTGTTGAAATCATGCTTGTTGCAAAGTTAATCCTTCAAGTAGTGAAGTACTTCTAGGGAGTGCTGAAAGAGACACTAAGAGAAAACGCAATTGTGTTTTTTCAGTGAACGACAACAAATGCAGTTCTGGAAATTGAGATTATTTGAGAAACTATGTGACTTATTTAGTCACATCCATGAACATGGTGTTGAAATTATGCTTAATGCAAAGTTAATGCTTTAAGTAGTGAAGTACTTCTAGGGAGAGCTGAAAGAGACACTATGTGAAAACGCAATTGTGTTTTTACAGGGAACAATCTTTTTTAATAGTTTTCAATGAAGGTTTTCTAAAACCATTCTCAAAACTATGTTCAAACGAAAACAAATGCAGTTCTGGAAATTGAGATTATTTGAGAAACTATGTGACTTATTTAGTCATATCCATGAACATGGTGTTGAAATCATGCTTGTTGCAAAGTTAATCCTTCAAGTAGTGAAGTACTTCTAGGGAGTGCTGAAAGAGACACTAAGAGAAAACGCAATTGTGTTTTTTCAGTGAACAATCTTTTTGAATAGTTTTCAATTAAGGTTTTCTAAAACCATTCTCAAAACAATGTCCAAACGAAAACAAATGCAGTTCTGGAAATTGAGATTATTTGAGAAACTATGTGACTTATTTAGTCACATCCATGAACATGGTGTTGAAATCATGCTTATTGCAAAGTTAATGCTTCAACAAGTGAAGTACTTCTAGGGTGAACTGAAAAAGACTATGAGAAGACGCAATTGTGTATTTACAGTGAACAATCTTTTTTAATAGTTTTTAATGAAGGTTGTCTAAAATCATTCTCAAAACTAAGTTCAAACGAAAACAAATGCAGTTCTGAAAGTTGAGATTATTCGAGAAACTATGTGATCTATTTAGTCATATACATGAACATGGTGTTGAAATCATGCTTATTGCAAAGTTAATGCTTCAAGTAGTGAAGTACTTCTAGGGAGTGCTGAAAGAGACACTAAGAGAAAACGCAATTGTGTTTTTTCAGTGAACAATCTTTTTGAATAGTTTTCAATTAAGGTTTTCTAAAACCATTCTCAAAACAATGTCCAAACGAAAACAAATGCAGTTCTGGAAATTGAGATTATTTGAGAAACTATGTGACTTATTTAGTCACATCCATGAACATGGTGTTGAAATCATGCTTATTGCAAAGTTAATGCTTCAACTAGGGAAGTTCATCTAGGGAGAGCTGAAAGAGACACTATGAGAAAACGCAATTGTGTTTTTACATTGAACAATCTTTTTTATTAGTTTTCAACTAAGGTTGTCTAAAATCATTCTCAAAACTAAGTTCAAACGAAAACAAATTCAGTTCTGGAAGTTGAGATTATTTGAGAAACTATGTGATTTATTTAGTCATATCCATGAACATGGTGTTGAAATCATGCTTATTGCAAAGTTAATCCTTCAAGTAGTGAAGTACTTCTAGGGAGTGCTGAAAGAGACACTAAGAGAAAACGCAATTGTGTTTTTTCAGTGAACGACAACAAATGCAGTTCTGGAAATTGAGATTATTTGAGAAACTATGTGACTTATTTAGTCACATCCATGAACATGGTGTTGAAATTATGCTTAATGCAAAGTTAATGCTTTAAGTAGTGAAGTACTTCTAGGGAGAGCTGAAAGAGACACTATGTGAAAACGCAATTGTGTTTTTACAGGGAACAATCTTTTTTAATAGTTTTCAATGAAGGTTTTCTAAAACCATTCTCAAAACTATGTTCAAACGAAAACAAATGCAGTTCTGGAAATTGAGATTATTTGAGAAACTATGTGACTTATTTAGTCATATCCATGAACATGGTGTTGAAATCATGCTTGTTGCAAAGTTAATCCTTCAAGTAGTGAAGTACTTCTAGGGAGTGCTGAAAGAGACACTAAGAGAAAACGCAATTGTGTTTTTTCAGTGAACAATCTTTTTTAATAGTTTTCAATTAAGGTTTTCTAAAACCATTCTCAAAACAATGTTCAAACGAAAACAAATGCAGTTCTGGAAATTGAGATTATTTGAGAAACTATGTGACTTATTTAGTCACATCCATGAACATGGTGTTGAAATCATGCTTATTGCAAAGTTAATGCTTCAACTAGGGAAGTTCATCTAGGGAGAGCTGAAAGAGACACTATGAGAAAACGCAATTGTGTTTTTTCAGTGAACAATCTTTTTTAATAGTTTTCAATTAAGGTTTTCTAAAACCATTCTCAAAACAATGTTCAAACGAAAACAAATGCAGTTCTGGAAATTGAGATTATTTGAGAAACTATGTGACTTATTTAGTCACATCCATGAACATGGTGTTGAAATCATGCTTAATGCAAAGTTAATGCTTTAAGTAGTGAAGTACTTCTAGGGAGAGCTGAAAGAGACACTATGTGAAAACGCAATTGTGTTTTTTCAATGAACAATCTTTTTTAATAGTTTTCAATTAAGGTTTTCTAAAACCATTCTCAAAACAATGTTCAAACGACAACAAATGCAGTTCTGGAAATTGAGATTATTTGAGAAACTATGTGATTTATTTAGTCACATCCATGAACATGGTGTTGAAATCATGCTTATTGCAAAGTTAATGCTTCAACTAGGGAAGTTCTTCTAGGGAGAGCTGAAAAAGACACTATGAGAAAACGCAATTGTGTTTTTACAGTGAACAATCTTTTTAAATAGTTTTCAACTAAGGTTGTCTAAAATCATTCTCAAAACTAAGTTCAAACGAAAACAAATGCAGTTCTGGAAGTTGAGATTATTTGAGAAACTATGTGACTTATTTAGTCACATCCATGAACATGGTGTTGAAATCATGCTTATTGCAAAGTTAATGCTTTAAGTAGTGAAGTACTTCTAGGGAGAGCTGAAAGAGACACTATGTGAAAACGCAATTGTGTTTTATCAATGAACAATCTTTTTTAATAGTTTTCAATTAAGGTTTTCTAAAACCATTCTCAAAACAATGTTCAAACGAAAACAAATGCAGTTCTGGAAATTGAGATTATTTGAGAAACTATGTGATTTATTTAGTCACATCCATGAACATGGTGTTGAAATCATGCTTATTGCAAAGTTAATGCTTCAACTAGGGAAGTTCATCTAGGGAGAGCTGAAAGAGACACTAAGAGAAAACGCAATTGTGTTTTTTCAGTGAATAATCTTTTTTATTAGTTTTCAACTAAGGTTGTCTAAAATCATTCTCAAAACTATGTTCAAACGAAAACAAATGCAGTTCTGGAAATTGAGATTATTTGAGAAACTATGTGACTTATTTAGTCACATCCATGAACATGGTGTTGAAATCATGCTTATTGCAAAGTTAATGCTTCAACTAGGGAAGTTCATCTAGGGAGAGCTGAAAAAGACACTATGAGAAAACGCAATTGTGTTTTTACAGTGAACAATCTTTTTTAATAGTTTTCAATTAAGGTTTTCTAAAACCATTCTCAAAACAATGTTCAAACGAAAACAAATGCAGTTCTGGAAATTGAGATTATTTGAGAAACTATGTGACTTATTTAGTCACATCCATGAACATGGTGTTGAAATCATGCTTATTGCAAAGTTAATGCTTCAACTAGGGAAGTTCATCTAGGGAGAGCTGAAAGAGACACTATGAGAAAACGCAATTGTGTTTTTACATTGAACAATCTTTTTTATTAGTTTTCAACTAAGGTTGTCTAAAATCATTCTCAAAACTATGTTCAAACGAAAACAAATGCAGTTCTGGAAATTGAGATTATTTGAGAAACTATGTGACTTATTTAGTCATATCCATGAACATGGTGTTGAAATCATGCTTGTTGCAAAGTTAATCCTTCAAGTAGTGAAGTATTTCTAGGGAGTGCTGAAAGAGACACTAAGAGAAAACGCAATTGTGTTTTTTCAGTGAACAATCTTTTTTAATAGTTTTCAATTAAGGTTTTCTAAAACCATTCTCAAAACAATGTTCAAACGAAAACAAATGCAGTTCTGGAAATTGAGATTATTTGAGAAACTATGTGACTTATTTAGTCACATCCATGAACATGGTGTTGAAATCATGCTTAATGCAAAGTTAATGCTTTAAGTAGTGAAGTACTTCTAGGGAGAGCTGAAAGAGACACTATGTGAAAACGCAATTGTGTTTTTTCAATGAACAATCTTTTTTAATAGTTTTCAATTAAGGTTTTCTAAAACCATTCTCAAAACAATGTTCAAACGACAACAAATGCAGTTCTGGAAATTGAGATTATTTGAGAAACTATGTGATTTATTTAGTCACATCCATGAACATGGTGTTGAAATCATGCTTATTGCAAAGTTAATGCTTCAACTAGGGAAGTTCTTCTAGGGAGAGCTGAAAAAGACACTATGAGAAAACGCAATTGTGTTTTTACAGTGAACAATCTTTTTTAATAGTTTTCAACTAAGGTTGTCTAAAATCATTCTCAAAACTAAGTTCAAACGAAAACAAATGCAGTTCTGGAAGTTGAGATTATTTGAGAAACTATGTGACTTATTTAGTCACATCCATGAACATGGTGTTGAAATCATGCTTATTGCAAAGTTAATGCTTTAAGTAGTGAAGTACTTCTAGGGAGAGCTGAAAGAGACACTATGTGAAAACGCAATTGTGTTTTATCAATGAACAATCTTTTTTAATAGTTTTCAATTAAGGTTTTCTAAAACCATTCTCAAAACAATGTTCAAACGAAAACAAATGCAGTTCTGGAAATTGAGATTATTTGAGAAACTATGTGATTTATTTAGTCACATCCATGAACATGGTGTTGAAATCATGCTTATTGCAAAGTTAATGCTTCAACTAGGGAAGTTCATCTAGGGAGAGCTGAAAGAGACACTAAGAGAAAACGCAATTGTGTTTTTTCAGTGAATAATCTTTTTTATTAGTTTTCAACTAAGGTTGTCTAAAATCATTCTCAAAACTATGTTCAAACGAAAACAAATGCAGTTCTGGAAATTGAGATTATTTGAGAAACTATGTGACTTATTTAGTCACATCCATGAACATGGTGTTGAAATCATGCTTATTGCAAAGTTAATGCTTCAACTAGGGAAGTTCATCTAGGGAGAGCTGAAAGAGACACTATGAGAAAACGCAATTGTGTTTTTACAGGGAACAATCTTTTTTAATAGTTTTCAATGAAGGTTTTCTAAAACCATTCTCAAAACTATGTTCAAACGAAAACAAATGCAGTTCTGGAAATTGAGATTATTTGAGAAACTATGTGACTTATTTAGTCATATCCATGAACATGGTGTTGAAATCATGCTTGTTGCAAAGTTAATCCTTCAAGTAGTGAAGTACTTCTAGGGAGTGCTGAAAGAGACACTAAGAGAAAACGCAATTGTGTTTTTTCAGTGAACTATCCTTTTTATTAGTTTTCAACTAAGGTTGTCTAAAATAATTCTCAAAACTAAGTTCAAACGAAAACAAATGCAGTTCTGGAAGTTGAGATTATTTGAGAAACTATGTGACTTATTTAGTCATATCCATGAACATGGTGTTGAAATCATGCTTATTGCAAAGTTAATGCTTCAACTAGGGAAGTTCATCTAGGGAGTGCTGAAAAAGACACTATGAGAAAACGCAATTGTGTTTTTTCAATGAACAATCTTTTTTAATAGTTTTCAATTAAGGTTTTCTAAAACCATTCTCAAAACAATGTTCAAACGACAACAAATGCAGTTCTGGAAATTGAGATTATTTGAGAAACTATGTGATTTATTTAGTCACATCCATGAACATGGTGTTGAAATCATGCTTATTGCAAAGTTAATGCTTCAACTAGGGAAGTTCATCTAGGGAGAGCTGAAAGAGACACTAAGAGAAAACGCAATTGTGTTTTTACAGTGAACAATCTTTTTTATTAGTTTTCAACTAAGGTTGTCTAAAATCATTCTCAAAACTAAGTTCAAACGAAAACAAATGCAGTTCTGAAAGTTGAGATTATTCGAGAAACTATGTGATTTATTTAGTCATATCCATGAACATGGTGTTGAAATCATGCTTATTGCAAAGTTAATGCTTTAAGTAGTGAAGTACTTCTAGGGAGAGCTGAAAGAGACACTATGTGAAAACGCAATTGTGTTTTTACAGGGAACAATCTTTTTTAATAGTTTTCAATGAAGGTTTTCTAAAACCATTCTCAAAACTATGTTCAAACGAAAACAAATGCAGTTCTGGAAATTGAGATTATTTGAGAAACTATGTGACTTATTTAGTCACATCCATGAACATGGTGTTGAAATCATGCTTGTTGCAAAGTTAATCCTTCAAGTAGTGAAGTACTTCTAGGGAGTGCTGAAAGAGACACTAAGAGAAAACGCAATTGTGTTCTTTCAGTGAACAATCTTTTTGAATAGTTTTCAATTAAGGTTTTCTAAAATCATTCTCAAAACTAAGTTCAAACGAAAACAAATGCAGTTCTGGAAGTTGAGATTATTTGAGAAACTATGTGACTTATTTAGTCATATCCATGAACATGGTGTTGAAATCATGCTTATTGCAAAGTTAATGCTTCAACTAGGGAAGTTCATCTAGGGAGAGCTGAAAAAGACACTATGAGAAAACGCAATTGTGTTTTTACAGTGAACAATCTTTTTGAATAGTATTCAACTAAGGTTTTCTAAAATCATTCACAAAATAATGTTCAAACGACAACAAATGCAGTTCTGGAAATTGAGATTATTTGAGAAACTATGTGACTTATTTAGTCACATCCATGAACATGGTGTTGAAATCATGCTTAATGCAAAGTTAATGCTTTAAGTAGTGAAGTACTTCTAGGGAGAGCTGAAAGAGACACTATGTGAAAACGCAATTGTGTTTTTTCAATGAACAATCTTTTTTAATAGTTTTCAATTAAGGTTTTCTAAAACCATTCTCAAAACAATGTTCAAACGACAACAAATGCAGTTCTGGAAATTGAGATTATTTGAGAAACTATGTGATTTATTTAGTCACATCCATGAACATGGTGTTGAAATCATGCTTATTGCAAAGTTAATGCTTCAACTAGGGAAGTTCATCTAGGGAGAGCTGAAAGAGACACTAAGAGAAAACGCAATTGTGTTTTTTCAGTGAATAATCTTTTTTATTAGTTTTCAACTAAGGTTGTCTAAAATCATTCTCAAAACTATGTTCAAACGAAAACAAATGCAGTTCTGGAAATTGAGATTATTTGAGAAACTATGTGACTTATTTAGTCACATCCATGAACATGGTGTTGAAATCATGCTTATTGCAAAGTTAATGCTTCAACTAGGGAAGTTCATCTAGGGAGAGCTGAAAGAGACACTATGAGAAAACGCAATTGTGTTTTTACAGGGAACAATCTTTTTTAATAGTTTTCAATGAAGGTTTTCTAAAACCATTCTCAAAACTATGTTCAAACGAAAACAAATGCAGTTCTGGAAATTGAGATTATTTGAGAAACTATGTGACTTATTTAGTCATATCCATGAACATGGTGTTGAAATCATGCTTGTTGCAAAGTTAATCCTTCAAGTAGTGAAGTACTTCTAGGGAGTGCTGAAAGAGACACTAAGAGAAAACGCAATTGTGTTTTTTCAGTGAACTATCCTTTTTATTAGTTTTCAACTAAGGTTGTCTAAAATAATTCTCAAAACTAAGTTCAAACGAAAACAAATGCAGTTCTGGAAGTTGAGATTATTTGAGAAACTATGTGACTTATTTAGTCATATCCATGAACATGGTGTTGAAATCATGCTTATTGCAAAGTTAATGCTTCAACTAGGGAAGTTCATCTAGGGAGTGCTGAAAAAGACACTATGAGAAAACGCAATTGTGTTTTTTCAATGAACAATCTTTTTTAATAGTTTTCAATTAAGGTTTTCTAAAACCATTCTCAAAACAATGTTCAAACGACAACAAATGCAGTTCTGGAAATTGAGATTATTTGAGAAACTATGTGATTTATTTAGTCACATCCATGAACATGGTGTTGAAATCATGCTTATTGCAAAGTTAATGCTTCAACTAGGGAAGTTCATCTAGGGAGAGCTGAAAGAGACACTAAGAGAAAACGCAATTGTGTTTTTACAGTGAACAATCTTTTTTATTAGTTTTCAACTAAGGTTGTCTAAAATCATTCTCAAAACTAAGTTCAAACGAAAACAAATGCAGTTCTGAAAGTTGAGATTATTCGAGAAACTATGTGATTTATTTAGTCATATCCATGAACATGGTGTTGAAATCATGCTTATTGCAAAGTTAATGCTTTAAGTAGTGAAGTACTTCTAGGGAGAGCTGAAAGAGACACTATGTGAAAACGCAATTGTGTTTTTACAGGGAACAATCTTTTTTAATAGTTTTCAATGAAGGTTTTCTAAAACCATTCTCAAAACTATGTTCAAACGAAAACAAATGCAGTTCTGGAAATTGAGATTATTTGAGAAACTATGTGACTTATTTAGTCACATCCATGAACATGGTGTTGAAATCATGCTTGTTGCAAAGTTAATCCTTCAAGTAGTGAAGTACTTCTAGGGAGTGCTGAAAGAGACACTAAGAGAAAACGCAATTGTGTTCTTTCAGTGAACAATCTTTTTGAATAGTTTTCAATTAAGGTTTTCTAAAATCATTCTCAAAACTAAGTTCAAACGAAAACAAATGCAGTTCTGGAAGTTGAGATTATTTGAGAAACTATGTGACTTATTTAGTCATATCCATGAACATGGTGTTGAAATCATGCTTATTGCAAAGTTAATGCTTCAACTAGGGAAGTTCATCTAGGGAGAGCTGAAAAAGACACTATGAGAAAACGCAATTGTGTTTTTACAGTGAACAATCTTTTTGAATAGTATTCAACTAAGGTTTTCTAAAATCATTCACAAAATAATGTTCAAACGACAACAAATGCAGTTCTGGAAATTGAGATTATTTGAGAAACTATGTGACTTATTTAGTCACATCCATGAACATGGTGTTGAAATCATGCTTAATGCAAAGTTAATGCTTTAAGTAGTGAAGTACTTCTAGGGAGAGCTGAAAGAGACACTATGTGAAAACGCAATTGTGTTTTTTCAATGAACAATCTTTTTTAATAGTTTTCAATTAAGGTTTTCTAAAACCATTCTCAAAACAATGTTCAAACGACAACAAATGCAGTTCTGGAAATTGAGATTATTTGAGAAACTATGTGATTTATTTAGTCACATCCATGAACATGGTGTTGAAATCATGCTTATTGCAAAGTTAATGCTTCAACTAGGGAAGTTCATCTAGGGAGAGCTGAAAGAGACACTAAGAGAAAACGCAATTGTGTTTTTACAGTGAACAATCTTTTTTATTAGTTTTCAACTAAGGTTGTCTAAAATCATTCTCAAAACTAAGTTCAAACGAAAACAAATGCAGTTCTGAAAGTTGAGATTATTCGAGAAACTATGTGATTTATTTAGTCATATCCATGAACATGGTGTTGAAATCATGCTTATTGCAAAGTTAATGCTTTAAGTAGTGAAGTACTTCTAGGGAGAGCTGAAAGAGACACTATGTGAAAACGCAATTGTGTTTTTACAGGGAACAATCTTTTTTAATAGTTTTCAATTAAGGTTTTCTAAAACCATTCTCAAAACTATGTTCAAACGAAAACAAATGCAGTTCTGGAAATTGAGATTATTTGAGAAACTATGTGACTTATTTAGTCATATCCATGAACATGGTGTTGAAATCATGCTTGTTGCAAAGTTAATCCTTCAAGTAGTGAAGTACTTCTAGGGAGTGCTGAAAGAGACACTAAGAGAAAACACAATTGTGTTCTTTCAGTGAACAATCTTTTTGAATAGTTTTCAATTAAGGTTTTCTAAAATCATTCTCAAAACTAAGTTCAAACGAAAACAAATGCAGTTCTGGAAGTTGAGATTATTTGAGAAACTATGTGACTTATTTAGTCATATCCATGAACATGGTGTTGAAATCATGCTTATTGCAAAGTTAATGCTTCAACTAGGGAAGTTCATCTAGGGAGAGCTGAAAAAGACACTATGAGAAAACGCAATTGTGTTTTTACAGTGAACAATCTTTTTGAATAGTATTCAACTAAGGTTTTCTAAAATCATTCACAAAATAATGTTCAAACGACAACAAATGCAGTTCTGGAAATTGAGATTATTTGAGAAACTATGTGACTTATTTAGTCACATCCATGAACATGGTGTTGAAATCATGCTTAATGCAAAGTTAATGCTTTAAGTAGTGAAGTACTTCTAGGGAGAGCTGAAAGAGACACTATGTGAAAACGCAATTGTGTTTTTTCAATGAACAATCTTTTTTAATAGTTTTCAATTAAGGTTTTCTAAAACCATTCTCAAAACAATGTTCAAACGACAACAAATGCAGTTCTGGAAATTGAGATTATTTGAGAAACTATGTGATTTATTTAGTCACATCCATGAACATGGTGTTGAAATCATGCTTATTGCAAAGTTAATGCTTCAACTAGGGAAGTTCATCTAGGGAGAGCTGAAAGAGACACTAAGAGAAAACGCAATTGTGTTTTTACAGTGAACAATCTTTTTTATTAGTTTTCAACTAAGGTTGTCTAAAATCATTCTCAAAACTAAGTTCAAACGAAAACAAATGCAGTTCTGAAAGTTGAGATTATTCGAGAAACTATGTGATCTATTTAGTCATATCCATGAACATGGTGTTGAAATCATGCTTATTGCAAAGTTAATGCTTTAAGTAGTGAAGTACCTCTAGGGAGAGCTGAAAGAGACACTATGTGAAAACGCAATTGTGTTTTTACAGGGAACAATCTTTTTTAATAGTTTTCAATGAAGGTTTTCTAAAACCATTCTCAAAACTATGTTCAAACGAAAACAAATGCAGTTCTGGAAATTGAGATTATTTGAGAAACTATGTGACTTATTTAGTCACATCCATGAACATGGTGTTGAAATCATGCTTATTGCAAAGTTAATGCTTCAACTAGGGAAGTTCATCTAGGGAGAGCTGAAAAAGACACTATGAGAAAACGCAATTGTGTTTTTACAGTGAACAATCTTTTTTAATAGTTTTCAATTAAGGTTTTCTAAAACCATTCTCAAAACAATGTTCAAACGAAAACAAATGCAGTTCTGGAAATTGAGATTATTTGAGAAACTATGTGACTTATTTAGTCACATCCATGAACATGGTGTTGAAATCATGCTTATTGCAAAGTTAATGCTTCAACTAGGGAAGTTCATCTAGGGAGAGCTGAAAGAGACACTATGAGAAAACGCAATTGTGTTTTTACATTGAACAATCTTTTTTATTAGTTTTCAACTAAGGTTGTCTAAAATCATTCTCAAAACTATGTTCAAACGAAAACAAATGCAGTTCTGGAAATTGAGATTATTTGAGAAACTATGTGACTTATTTAGTCATATCCATGAACATGGTGTTGAAATCATGCTTGTTGCAAAGTTAATCCTTCAAGTAGTGAAGTATTTCTAGGGAGTGCTGAAAGAGACACTAAGAGAAAACGCAATTGTGTTTTTTCAGTGAACAATCTTTTTTAATAGTTTTCAATTAAGGTTTTCTAAAACCATTCTCAAAACAATGTTCAAACGAAAACAAATGCAGTTCTGGAAATTGAGATTATTTGAGAAACTATGTGACTTATTTAGTCACATCCATGAACATGGTGTTGAAATCATGCTTAATGCAAAGTTAATGCTTTAAGTAGTGAAGTACTTCTAGGGAGAGCTGAAAGAGACACTATGTGAAAACGCAATTGTGTTTTTTCAATGAACAATCTTTTTTAATAGTTTTCAATTAAGGTTTTCTAAAACCATTCTCAAAACAATGTTCAAACGACAACAAATGCAGTTCTGGAAATTGAGATTATTTGAGAAACTATGTGATTTATTTAGTCACATCCATGAACATGGTGTTGAAATCATGCTTATTGCAAAGTTAATGCTTCAACTAGGGAAGTTCTTCTAGGGAGAGCTGAAAAAGACACTATGAGAAAACGCAATTGTGTTTTTACAGTGAACAATCTTTTTTAATAGTTTTCAACTAAGGTTGTCTAAAATCATTCTCAAAACTAAGTTCAAACGAAAACAAATGCAGTTCTGGAAGTTGAGATTATTTGAGAAACTATGTGACTTATTTAGTCACATCCATGAACATGGTGTTGAAATCATGCTTATTGCAAAGTTAATGCTTTAAGTAGTGAAGTACTTCTAGGGAGAGCTGAAAGAGACACTATGTGAAAACGCAATTGTGTTTTATCAATGAACAATCT
The DNA here is from genome assembly GCA_023634145.1 of Thymallus thymallus. Lineage (NCBI taxonomy): Eukaryota > Metazoa > Chordata > Actinopteri > Salmoniformes > Salmonidae > Thymallus > Thymallus thymallus. The sequence goes on from CM042393.1 coordinate 36,762,352, forward strand.
TTTTTAATAGTTTTCAATTAAGGTTTTCTAAAACCATTCTCAAAACAATGTTCAAACGAAAACAAATGCAGTTCTGGAAATTGAGATTATTTGAGAAACTATGTGATTTATTTAGTCACATCCATGAACATGGTGTTGAAATCATGCTTATTGCAAAGTTAATGCTTCAACTAGGGAAGTTCATCTAGGGAGAGCTGAAAGAGACACTAAGAGAAAACGCAATTGTGTTTTTTCAGTGAATAATCTTTTTTATTAGTTTTCAACTAAGGTTGTCTAAAATCATTCTCAAAACTATGTTCAAACGAAAACAAATGCAGTTCTGGAAATTGAGATTATTTGAGAAACTATGTGACTTATTTAGTCACATCCATGAACATGGTGTTGAAATCATGCTTATTGCAAAGTTAATGCTTCAACTAGGGAAGTTCATCTAGGGAGAGCTGAAAGAGACACTATGAGAAAACGCAATTGTGTTTTTACAGGGAACAATCTTTTTTAATAGTTTTCAATGAAGGTTTTCTAAAACCATTCTCAAAACTATGTTCAAACGAAAACAAATGCAGTTCTGGAAATTGAGATTATTTGAGAAACTATGTGACTTATTTAGTCATATCCATGAACATGGTGTTGAAATCATGCTTGTTGCAAAGTTAATCCTTCAAGTAGTGAAGTACTTCTAGGGAGTGCTGAAAGAGACACTAAGAGAAAACGCAATTGTGTTTTTTCAGTGAACTATCCTTTTTATTAGTTTTCAACTAAGGTTGTCTAAAATAATTCTCAAAACTAAGTTCAAACGAAAACAAATGCAGTTCTGGAAGTTGAGATTATTTGAGAAACTATGTGACTTATTTAGTCATATCCATGAACATGGTGTTGAAATCATGCTTATTGCAAAGTTAATGCTTCAACTAGGGAAGTTCATCTAGGGAGTGCTGAAAAAGACACTATGAGAAAACGCAATTGTGTTTTTTCAATGAACAATCTTTTTTAATAGTTTTCAATTAAGGTTTTCTAAAACCATTCTCAAAACAATGTTCAAACGACAACAAATGCAGTTCTGGAAATTGAGATTATTTGAGAAACTATGTGATTTATTTAGTCACATCCATGAACATGGTGTTGAAATCATGCTTATTGCAAAGTTAATGCTTCAACTAGGGAAGTTCATCTAGGGAGAGCTGAAAGAGACACTAAGAGAAAACGCAATTGTGTTTTTACAGTGAACAATCTTTTTTATTAGTTTTCAACTAAGGTTGTCTAAAATCATTCTCAAAACTAAGTTCAAACGAAAACAAATGCAGTTCTGAAAGTTGAGATTATTCGAGAAACTATGTGATTTATTTAGTCATATCCATGAACATGGTGTTGAAATCATGCTTATTGCAAAGTTAATGCTTTAAGTAGTGAAGTACTTCTAGGGAGAGCTGAAAGAGACACTATGTGAAAACGCAATTGTGTTTTTACAGGGAACAATCTTTTTTAATAGTTTTCAATGAAGGTTTTCTAAAACCATTCTCAAAACTATGTTCAAACGAAAACAAATGCAGTTCTGGAAATTGAGATTATTTGAGAAACTATGTGACTTATTTAGTCACATCCATGAACATGGTGTTGAAATCATGCTTGTTGCAAAGTTAATCCTTCAAGTAGTGAAGTACTTCTAGGGAGTGCTGAAAGAGACACTAAGAGAAAACGCAATTGTGTTCTTTCAGTGAACAATCTTTTTGAATAGTTTTCAATTAAGGTTTTCTAAAATCATTCTCAAAACTAAGTTCAAACGAAAACAAATGCAGTTCTGGAAGTTGAGATTATTTGAGAAACTATGTGACTTATTTAGTCATATCCATGAACATGGTGTTGAAATCATGCTTATTGCAAAGTTAATGCTTCAACTAGGGAAGTTCATCTAGGGAGAGCTGAAAAAGACACTATGAGAAAACGCAATTGTGTTTTTACAGTGAACAATCTTTTTGAATAGTATTCAACTAAGGTTTTCTAAAATCATTCACAAAATAATGTTCAAACGACAACAAATGCAGTTCTGGAAATTGAGATTATTTGAGAAACTATGTGACTTATTTAGTCACATCCATGAACATGGTGTTGAAATCATGCTTAATGCAAAGTTAATGCTTTAAGTAGTGAAGTACTTCTAGGGAGAGCTGAAAGAGACACTATGTGAAAACGCAATTGTGTTTTTTCAATGAACAATCTTTTTTAATAGTTTTCAATTAAGGTTTTCTAAAACCATTCTCAAAACAATGTTCAAACGACAACAAATGCAGTTCTGGAAATTGAGATTATTTGAGAAACTATGTGATTTATTTAGTCACATCCATGAACATGGTGTTGAAATCATGCTTATTGCAAAGTTAATGCTTCAACTAGGGAAGTTCATCTAGGGAGAGCTGAAAGAGACACTAAGAGAAAACGCAATTGTGTTTTTACAGTGAACAATCTTTTTTATTAGTTTTCAACTAAGGTTGTCTAAAATCATTCTCAAAACTAAGTTCAAACGAAAACAAATGCAGTTCTGAAAGTTGAGATTATTCGAGAAACTATGTGATTTATTTAGTCATATCCATGAACATGGTGTTGAAATCATGCTTATTGCAAAGTTAATGCTTTAAGTAGTGAAGTACTTCTAGGGAGAGCTGAAAGAGACACTATGTGAAAACGCAATTGTGTTTTTACAGGGAACAATCTTTTTTAATAGTTTTCAATTAAGGTTTTCTAAAACCATTCTCAAAACTATGTTCAAACGAAAACAAATGCAGTTCTGGAAATTGAGATTATTTGAGAAACTATGTGACTTATTTAGTCATATCCATGAACATGGTGTTGAAATCATGCTTGTTGCAAAGTTAATCCTTCAAGTAGTGAAGTACTTCTAGGGAGTGCTGAAAGAGACACTAAGAGAAAACACAATTGTGTTCTTTCAGTGAACAATCTTTTTGAATAGTTTTCAATTAAGGTTTTCTAAAATCATTCTCAAAACTAAGTTCAAACGAAAACAAATGCAGTTCTGGAAGTTGAGATTATTTGAGAAACTATGTGACTTATTTAGTCATATCCATGAACATGGTGTTGAAATCATGCTTATTGCAAAGTTAATGCTTCAACTAGGGAAGTTCATCTAGGGAGAGCTGAAAAAGACACTATGAGAAAACGCAATTGTGTTTTTACAGTGAACAATCTTTTTGAATAGTATTCAACTAAGGTTTTCTAAAATCATTCACAAAATAATGTTCAAACGACAACAAATGCAGTTCTGGAAATTGAGATTATTTGAGAAACTATGTGACTTATTTAGTCACATCCATGAACATGGTGTTGAAATCATGCTTAATGCAAAGTTAATGCTTTAAGTAGTGAAGTACTTCTAGGGAGAGCTGAAAGAGACACTATGTGAAAACGCAATTGTGTTTTTTCAATGAACAATCTTTTTTAATAGTTTTCAATTAAGGTTTTCTAAAACCATTCTCAAAACAATGTTCAAACGACAACAAATGCAGTTCTGGAAATTGAGATTATTTGAGAAACTATGTGATTTATTTAGTCACATCCATGAACATGGTGTTGAAATCATGCTTATTGCAAAGTTAATGCTTCAACTAGGGAAGTTCATCTAGGGAGAGCTGAAAGAGACACTAAGAGAAAACGCAATTGTGTTTTTACAGTGAACAATCTTTTTTATTAGTTTTCAACTAAGGTTGTCTAAAATCATTCTCAAAACTAAGTTCAAACGAAAACAAATGCAGTTCTGAAAGTTGAGATTATTCGAGAAACTATGTGATCTATTTAGTCATATCCATGAACATGGTGTTGAAATCATGCTTATTGCAAAGTTAATGCTTTAAGTAGTGAAGTACCTCTAGGGAGAGCTGAAAGAGACACTATGTGAAAACGCAATTGTGTTTTTACAGGGAACAATCTTTTTTAATAGTTTTCAATGAAGGTTTTCTAAAACCATTCTCAAAACTATGTTCAAACGAAAACAAATGCAGTTCTGGAAATTGAGATTATTTGAGAAACTATGTGACTTATTTAGTCACATCCATGAACATGGTGTTGAAATCATGCTTATTGCAAAGTTAATGCTTCAACTAGGGAAGTTCATCTAGGGAGAGCTGAAAAAGACACTATGAGAAAACGCAATTGTGTTTTTACAGTGAACAATCTTTTTTAATAGTTTTCAATTAAGGTTTTCTAAAACCATTCTCAAAACAATGTTCAAACGAAAACAAATGCAGTTCTGGAAATTGAGATTATTTGAGAAACTATGTGACTTATTTAGTCACATCCATGAACATGGTGTTGAAATCATGCTTATTGCAAAGTTAATGCTTCAACTAGGGAAGTTCATCTAGGGAGAGCTGAAAGAGACACTATGAGAAAACGCAATTGTGTTTTTACATTGAACAATCTTTTTTATTAGTTTTCAACTAAGGTTGTCTAAAATCATTCTCAAAACTATGTTCAAACGAAAACAAATGCAGTTCTGGAAATTGAGATTATTTGAGAAACTATGTGACTTATTTAGTCATATCCATGAACATGGTGTTGAAATCATGCTTGTTGCAAAGTTAATCCTTCAAGTAGTGAAGTATTTCTAGGGAGTGCTGAAAGAGACACTAAGAGAAAACGCAATTGTGTTTTTTCAGTGAACAATCTTTTTTAATAGTTTTCAATTAAGGTTTTCTAAAACCATTCTCAAAACAATGTTCAAACGAAAACAAATGCAGTTCTGGAAATTGAGATTATTTGAGAAACTATGTGACTTATTTAGTCACATCCATGAACATGGTGTTGAAATCATGCTTAATGCAAAGTTAATGCTTTAAGTAGTGAAGTACTTCTAGGGAGAGCTGAAAGAGACACTATGTGAAAACGCAATTGTGTTTTTTCAATGAACAATCTTTTTTAATAGTTTTCAATTAAGGTTTTCTAAAACCATTCTCAAAACAATGTTCAAACGACAACAAATGCAGTTCTGGAAATTGAGATTATTTGAGAAACTATGTGATTTATTTAGTCACATCCATGAACATGGTGTTGAAATCATGCTTATTGCAAAGTTAATGCTTCAACTAGGGAAGTTCTTCTAGGGAGAGCTGAAAAAGACACTATGAGAAAACGCAATTGTGTTTTTACAGTGAACAATCTTTTTTAATAGTTTTCAACTAAGGTTGTCTAAAATCATTCTCAAAACTAAGTTCAAACGAAAACAAATGCAGTTCTGGAAGTTGAGATTATTTGAGAAACTATGTGACTTATTTAGTCACATCCATGAACATGGTGTTGAAATCATGCTTATTGCAAAGTTAATGCTTTAAGTAGTGAAGTACTTCTAGGGAGAGCTGAAAGAGACACTATGTGAAAACGCAATTGTGTTTTATCAATGAACAATCTTTTTTAATAGTTTTCAATTAAGGTTTTCTAAAACCATTCTCAAAACAATGTTCAAACGAAAACAAATGCAGTTCTGGAAATTGAGATTATTTGAGAAACTATGTGATTTATTTAGTCACATCCATGAACATGGTGTTGAAATCATGCTTATTGCAAAGTTAATGCTTCAACTAGGGAAGTTCATCTAGGGAGAGCTGAAAGAGACACTAAGAGAAAACGCAATTGTGTTTTTTCAGTGAATAATCTTTTTTATTAGTTTTCAACTAAGGTTGTCTAAAATCATTCTCAAAACTATGTTCAAACGAAAACAAATGCAGTTCTGGAAATTGAGATTATTTGAGAAACTATGTGACTTATTTAGTCACATCCATGAACATGGTGTTGAAATCATGCTTATTGCAAAGTTAATGCTTCAACTAGGGAAGTTCATCTAGGGAGAGCTGAAAGAGACACTATGAGAAAACGCAATTGTGTTTTTACAGGGAACAATCTTTTTTAATAGTTTTCAATGAAGGTTTTCTAAAACCATTCTCAAAACTATGTTCAAACGAAAACAAATGCAGTTCTGGAAATTGAGATTATTTGAGAAACTATGTGACTTATTTAGTCATATCCATGAACATGGTGTTGAAATCATGCTTGTTGCAAAGTTAATCCTTCAAGTAGTGAAGTACTTCTAGGGAGTGCTGAAAGAGACACTAAGAGAAAACGCAATTGTGTTTTTTCAGTGAACTATCCTTTTTATTAGTTTTCAACTAAGGTTGTCTAAAATAATTCTCAAAACTAAGTTCAAACGAAAACAAATGCAGTTCTGGAAGTTGAGATTATTTGAGAAACTATGTGACTTATTTAGTCATATCCATGAACATGGTGTTGAAATCATGCTTATTGCAAAGTTAATGCTTCAACTAGGGAAGTTCATCTAGGGAGTGCTGAAAAAGACACTATGAGAAAACGCAATTGTGTTTTTTCAATGAACAATCTTTTTTAATAGTTTTCAATTAAGGTTTTCTAAAACCATTCTCAAAACAATGTTCAAACGACAACAAATGCAGTTCTGGAAATTGAGATTATTTGAGAAACTATGTGATTTATTTAGTCACATCCATGAACATGGTGTTGAAATCATGCTTATTGCAAAGTTAATGCTTCAACTAGGGAAGTTCATCTAGGGAGAGCTGAAAGAGACACTAAGAGAAAACGCAATTGTGTTTTTACAGTGAACAATCTTTTTTATTAGTTTTCAACTAAGGTTGTCTAAAATCATTCTCAAAACTAAGTTCAAACGAAAACAAATGCAGTTCTGAAAGTTGAGATTATTCGAGAAACTATGTGATTTATTTAGTCATATCCATGAACATGGTGTTGAAATCATGCTTATTGCAAAGTTAATGCTTTAAGTAGTGAAGTACTTCTAGGGAGAGCTGAAAGAGACACTATGTGAAAACGCAATTGTGTTTTTACAGGGAACAATCTTTTTTAATAGTTTTCAATGAAGGTTTTCTAAAACCATTCTCAAAACTATGTTCAAACGAAAACAAATGCAGTTCTGGAAATTGAGATTATTTGAGAAACTATGTGACTTATTTAGTCACATCCATGAACATGGTGTTGAAATCATGCTTGTTGCAAAGTTAATCCTTCAAGTAGTGAAGTACTTCTAGGGAGTGCTGAAAGAGACACTAAGAGAAAACGCAATTGTGTTCTTTCAGTGAACAATCTTTTTGAATAGTTTTCAATTAAGGTTTTCTAAAATCATTCTCAAAACTAAGTTCAAACGAAAACAAATGCAGTTCTGGAAGTTGAGATTATTTGAGAAACTATGTGACTTATTTAGTCATATCCATGAACATGGTGTTGAAATCATGCTTATTGCAAAGTTAATGCTTCAACTAGGGAAGTTCATCTAGGGAGAGCTGAAAAAGACACTATGAGAAAACGCAATTGTGTTTTTACAGTGAACAATCTTTTTGAATAGTATTCAACTAAGGTTTTCTAAAATCATTCACAAAATAATGTTCAAACGACAACAAATGCAGTTCTGGAAATTGAGATTATTTGAGAAACTATGTGACTTATTTAGTCACATCCATGAACATGGTGTTGAAATCATGCTTAATGCAAAGTTAATGCTTTAAGTAGTGAAGTACTTCTAGGGAGAGCTGAAAGAGACACTATGTGAAAACGCAATTGTGTTTTTTCAATGAACAATCTTTTTTAATAGTTTTCAATTAAGGTTTTCTAAAACCATTCTCAAAACAATGTTCAAACGACAACAAATGCAGTTCTGGAAATTGAGATTATTTGAGAAACTATGTGATTTATTTAGTCACATCCATGAACATGGTGTTGAAATCATGCTTATTGCAAAGTTAATGCTTCAACTAGGGAAGTTCATCTAGGGAGAGCTGAAAGAGACACTAAGAGAAAACGCAATTGTGTTTTTACAGTGAACAATCTTTTTTATTAGTTTTCAACTAAGGTTGTCTAAAATCATTCTCAAAACTAAGTTCAAACGAAAACAAATGCAGTTCTGAAAGTTGAGATTATTCGAGAAACTATGTGATTTATTTAGTCATATCCATGAACATGGTGTTGAAATCATGCTTATTGCAAAGTTAATGCTTTAAGTAGTGAAGTACTTCTAGGGAGAGCTGAAAGAGACACTATGTGAAAACGCAATTGTGTTTTTACAGGGAACAATCTTTTTTAATAGTTTTCAATTAAGGTTTTCTAAAACCATTCTCAAAACTATGTTCAAACGAAAACAAATGCAGTTCTGGAAATTGAGATTATTTGAGAAACTATGTGACTTATTTAGTCATATCCATGAACATGGTGTTGAAATCATGCTTGTTGCAAAGTTAATCCTTCAAGTAGTGAAGTACTTCTAGGGAGTGCTGAAAGAGACACTAAGAGAAAACACAATTGTGTTCTTTCAGTGAACAATCTTTTTGAATAGTTTTCAATTAAGGTTTTCTAAAATCATTCTCAAAACTAAGTTCAAACGAAAACAAATGCAGTTCTGGAAGTTGAGATTATTTGAGAAACTATGTGACTTATTTAGTCATATCCATGAACATGGTGTTGAAATCATGCTTATTGCAAAGTTAATGCTTCAACTAGGGAAGTTCATCTAGGGAGAGCTGAAAAAGACACTATGAGAAAACGCAATTGTGTTTTTACAGTGAACAATCTTTTTGAATAGTATTCAACTAAGGTTTTCTAAAATCATTCACAAAATAATGTTCAAACGACAACAAATGCAGTTCTGGAAATTGAGATTATTTGAGAAACTATGTGACTTATTTAGTCACATCCATGAACATGGTGTTGAAATCATGCTTAATGCAAAGTTAATGCTTTAAGTAGTGAAGTACTTCTAGGGAGAGCTGAAAGAGACACTATGTGAAAACGCAATTGTGTTTTTTCAATGAACAATCTTTTTTAATAGTTTTCAATTAAGGTTTTCTAAAACCATTCTCAAAACAATGTTCAAACGACAACAAATGCAGTTCTGGAAATTGAGATTATTTGAGAAACTATGTGATTTATTTAGTCACATCCATGAACATGGTGTTGAAATCATGCTTATTGCAAAGTTAATGCTTCAACTAGGGAAGTTCATCTAGGGAGAGCTGAAAGAGACACTAAGAGAAAACGCAATTGTGTTTTTACAGTGAACAATCTTTTTTATTAGTTTTCAACTAAGGTTGTCTAAAATCATTCTCAAAACTAAGTTCAAACGAAAACAAATGCAGTTCTGAAAGTTGAGATTATTCGAGAAACTATGTGATCTATTTAGTCATATCCATGAACATGGTGTTGAAATCATGCTTATTGCAAAGTTAATGCTTTAAGTAGTGAAGTACCTCTAGGGAGAGCTGAAAGAGACACTATGTGAAAACGCAATTGTGTTTTTACAGGGAACAATCTTTTTTAATAGTTTTCAATGAAGGTTTTCTAAAACCATTCTCAAAACTATGTTCAAACGAAAACAAATGCAGTTCTGGAAGTTGAGATTATTTGAGAAACTATGTGACTTATTTAGTCATATCCATGAACATGGTGTTGAAATCATGCTTGTTGCAAAGTTAATCCTTCAAGTAGTGAAGTACTTCTAGGGAGTGCTGAAAGAGACACTAAGAGAAAACGCAATTGTGTTTTTTCAGTGAACAATCTTTTTGAATAGTTTTCAATTAAGGTTTTCTAAAACCATTCTCAAAACAATGTTGAAACGAAAACAAATGCAGTTCTGGAAATTGAGATTATTTGAGAAACTATGTGACTTATTTAGTCACATCCATGAACATGGTGTTGAAATCATGCTTATTGCAAAGTTAATGCTTCAACTAGGGAAGTTCATCTAGGGAGAGCTGAAAAAGACACTATGAGAAAACGCAATTGTGTTTTTACAGTGAACAATCTTTTTTAATAGTTTTCAATTAAGGTTTTCTAAAACCATTCTCAAAACAATGTTCAAACGAAAACAAATGCAGTTCTGGAAATTGAGATTATTTGAGAAACTTTGTGACTTATTTAGTCACATCCATGAACATGGTGTTGAAATCATGCTTATTGCAAAGTTAATGCTTCAACTAGGGAAGTTCATCTAGGGAGAGCTGAAAGAGACACTATGAGAAAACGCAATTGTGTTTTTACATTGAACAATCTTTTTTATTAGTTTTCAACTAAGGTTGTCTAAAATCATTCTCAAAACTATGTTCAAACGAAAACAAATGCAGTTCTGGAAATTGAGATTATTTGAGAAACTATGTGACTTATTTAGTCATATCCATGAACATGGTGTTGAAATCATGCTTGTTGCAAAGTTAATCCTTCAAGTAGTGAAGTACTTCTAGGGAGTGCTGAAAGAGACACTAAGAGAAAACGCAATTGTGTTTTTTCAGTGAACAATCTTTTTGAATAGTTTTCAATTAAGGTTTTCTAAAACCATTCTCAAAACAATGTTCAAACGAAAACAAATGCAGTTCTGGAAATTGAGATTATTTGAGAAACTATGTGACTTATTTAGTCACATCCATGAACATGGTGTTGAAATCATGCTTATTGCAAAGTTAATGCTTCAACTAGGGAAGTTCATCTAGGGAGAGCTGAAAAAGACACTATGAGAAAACGCAATTGTGTTTTTACAGTGAACAATCTTTTTTAATAGTTTTCAATTAAGGTTTTCTAAAACCATTCTCAAAACAATGTTCAAACGAAAACAAATGCAGTTCTGGAAATTGAGATTATTTGAGAAACTATGTGACTTATTTAGTCACATCCATGAACATGGTGTTGAAATCATGCTTGTTGCAAAGTTAATGCTTCAACTAGGGAAGTTCATCTAGGGAGAGCTGAAAGAGACACTATGAGAAAACGCAATTGTGTTTTTACAGGGAACAATCTTTTTTAATAGTTTTCAATGAAGGTTTTCTAAAACCATTCTCAAAACTATGTTCAAACGAAAACAAATGCAGTTCTGGAAATTGAGATTATTTGAGAAACTATGTGACTTATTTAGTCATATCCATGAACATGGTGTTGAAATCATGCTTGTTGCAAAGTTAATCCTTCAAGTAGTGAAGTACTTCTAGGGAGTGCTGAAAGAGACACTAAGAGAAAACGCAATTGTGTTTTTTCAGTGAACTATCCTTTTTATTAGTTTTCAACTAAGGTTGTCTAAAATAATTCTCAAAACTAAGTTCAAACGAAAACAAATGCAGTTCTGGAAGTTGAGATTATTTGAGAAACTATGTGACTTATTTAGTCATATCCATGAACATGGTGTTGAAATCATGCTTATTGCAAAGTTAATGCTTCAACTAGGGAAGTTCATCTAGGGAGTGCTGAAAAAGACACTATGAGAAAACGCAATTGTGTTTTTTCAATGAACAATCTTTTTTAATAGTTTTCAATTAAGGTTTTCTAAAACCATTCTCAAAACAATGTTCAAACGACAACAAATGCAGTTCTGGAAATTGAGATTATTTGAGAAACTATGTGATTTATTTAGTCACATCCATGAACATGGTGTTGAAATCATGCTTATTGCAAAGTTAATGCTTCAACTAGGGAAGTTCATCTAGGGAGAGCTGAAAGAGACACTAAAAGAAAACGCAATTGTGTTTTTACAGTGAACAATCTTTTTTATTAGTTTTCAACTAAGGTTGTCTAAAATCATTCTCAAAACTAAGTTCAAACGAAAACAAATGCAGTTCTGAAAGTTGAGATTATTCGAGAAACTATGTGATTTATTTAGTCATATCCATGAACATGGTGTTGAAATCATGCTTATTGCAAAGTTAATGCTTTAAGTAGTGAAGTACTTCTAGGGAGAGCTGAAAGAGACACTATGTGAAAACGCAATTGTGTTTTTACAGGGAACAATCTTTTTTAATAGTTTTCAATTAAGGTTTTCTAAAACCATTCTCAAAACTATGTTCAAACGAAAACAAATGCAGTTCTGGAAATTGAGATTATTTCAGAAACTATGTGACTTATTTAGTCATATCCATGAACATGGTGTTGAAATCATGCTTATTGCAAAGTTAATGCTTCAACTAGGGAAGTTCATCTAGGGAGAGCTGAAAAAGACACTATGAGAAAACGCAATTGTGTTTTTACAGTGAACAATCTTTTTGAATAGTATTCAACTAAGGTTTTCTAAAATCATTCACAAAATAATGTTCAAACGACAACAAATGCAGTTCTGGAAATTGAGATTATTTGAGAAACTATGTGACTTATTTAGTCACATCCATGAACATGGTGTTGAAATCATGCTTAATGCAAAGTTAATGCTTTAAGTAGTGAAGTACTTCTAGGGAGAGCTGAAAGAGACACTATGTGAAAACGCAATTGTGTTTTTTCAATGAACAATCTTTTTTAATAGTTTTCAATTAAGGTTTTCTAAAACCATTCTCAAAACAATGTTCAAACGACAACAAATGCAGTTCTGGAAATTGAGATTATTTGAGAAACTATGTGATTTATTTAGTCACATCCATGAACATGGTGTTGAAATCATGCTTATTGCAAAGTTAATGCTTCAACTAGGGAAGTTCATCTAGGGAGAGCTGAAAGAGACACTAAGAGAAAACGCAATTGTGTTTTTACAGTGAACAATCTTTTTTATTAGTTTTCAACTAAGGTTGTCTAAAATCATTCTCAAAACTAAGTTCAAACGAAAACAAATGCAGTTCTGAAAGTTGAGATTATTCGAGAAACTATGTGATCTATTTAGTCATATCCATGAACATGGTGTTGAAATCATGCTTATTGCAAAGTTAATGCTTTAAGTAGTGAAGTACCTCTAGGGAGAGCTGAAAGAGACACTATGTGAAAACGCAATTGTGTTTTTACAGGGAACAATCTTTTTTAATAGTTTTCAATGAAGGTTTTCTAAAACCATTCTCAAAACTATGTTCAAACGAAAACAAATGCAGTTCTGGAAGTTGAGATTATTTGAGAAACTATGTGACTTATTTAGTCATATCCATGAACATGGTGTTGAAATCATGCTTGTTGCAAAGTTAATCCTTCAAGTAGTGAAGTACTTCTAGGGAGTGCTGAAAGAGACACTAAGAGAAAACGCAATTGTGTTTTTTCAGTGAACAATCTTTTTGAATAGTTTTCAATTAAGGTTTTCTAAAACCATTCTCAAAACAATGTTCAAACGAAAACAAATGCAGTTCTGGAAATTGAGATTATTTGAGAAACTATGTGACTTATTTAGTCACATCCATGAACATGGTGTTGAAATCATGCTTATTGCAAAGTTAATGCTTCAACTAGGGAAGTTCATCTAGGGAGAGCTGAAAAAGACACTATGAGAAAACGCAATTGTGTTTTTACAGTGAACAATCTTTTTTAATAGTTTTCAATTAAGGTTTTCTAAAACCATTCTCAAAACAATGTTCAAACGAAAACAAATGCAGTTCTGGAAATTGAGATTATTTGAGAAACTATGTGACTTATTTAGTCACATCCATGAACATGGTGTTGAAATCATGCTTATTGCAAAGTTAATGCTTCAACTAGGGAAGTTCATCTAGGGAGAGCTGAAAGAGACACTATGAGAAAACGCAATTGTGTTTTTACATTGAACAATCTTTTTGAATAGTATTCAACTAAGGTTTTCTAAAATCATTCACAAAATAATGTTCAAACGACAACAAATGCAGTTCTGGAAATTGAGATTATTTGAGAAACTATGTGATTTATTTAGTCACATCCATGAACATGGTGTTGAAATCATGCTTAATGCAAAGTTAATGCTTTAAGTAGTGAAGTACTTCTAGGGAGAGCTGAAAGAGACACTATGTGAAAACGCAATTGTGTTTTTTCAATGAACAATCTTTTTTAATAGTTTTCAATTAAGGTTTTCTAAAACCATTCTCAAAACAATGTTCAAACAACAACAAATGCAGTTCTGGAAATTGAGATTATTTGAGAAACTATGTGATTTATTTAGTCACATCCATGAACATGGTGTTGAAATCATGCTTATTGCAAAGTTAATGCTTCAACTAGGGAAGTTCATCTAGGGAGAGCTGAAAAAGACACTATGAGAAAACGCAATTGTGTTTTTACAGTGAACAATCTTTTTAAATAGTTTTCAACTAAGGTTGTCTAAAATCATTCTCAAAACTAAGTTCAAACGAAAACAAATGCAGTTCTGGAAGTTGAGATTATTTGAGAAACTATGTGACTTATTTAGTCACATCCATGAACATGGTGTTGAAATCATGCTTATTGCAAAGTTAATGCTTTAAGTAGTGAAGTACTTCTAGGGAGAGCTGAAAGAGACACTATGTGAAAACGCAATTGTGTTTTATCAATGAACAATCTTTTTTAATAGTTTTCAATTAAGGTTTTCTAAAACCATTCTCAAAACAATGTTCAAACGACAACAAATGCAGTTCTGGAAATTGAGATTATTTGAGAAACTATGTGATTTATTTAGTCACATCCATGAACATGGTGTTGAAATCATGCTTGTTGCAAAGTTAATGCTTCAACTAGGGAAGTTCATCTAGGGAGAGCTGAAAGAGACACTATGAGAAAACGCAATTGTGTTTTTACATTGAACAATCTTTTTTATTAGTTTTCAACTAAGGTTGTCTAAAATCATTCTCAAAACTAAGTTCAAACGAAAACAAATGCAGTTCTGGAAGTTGAGATTATTTGAGAAACTATGTGATTTATTTAGTCATATCCATGAACATGGTGTTGAAATCATAATTATTGCAAAGTTAATGCTTTAAGTAGTGAAGTACTTCTAGGGAGAGCTGAAAGAGCCACTATGTGAAAACTTAATTGTGTTTTTACAGGGAACAATCTTTTTTAATAGTTTTCAATGAAGGTTTTCTAAAACCATTCTCAAAACTATGTTCAAACGAAAACAAATGCAGTTCTGGAAATTGAGATTATTTGAGAAACTATGTGATTTATTTAGTCATATCCATGAACATGGTGTTGAAATCATGCTTATTGCAAAGTTAATGCTTCAACTAGGGAAGTTCATCTAGGGAGAGCTGAAAGAGACACTAAGAGAAAACGCAATTGTGTTTTTACAGTGAACAATCTTTTGTTATTAGTTTTCAACTAAGGTTGTCTAAAATCATTCTCAAAACTAAGTTCAAACGAAAACAAATGCAGTTCTGGAAGTTGAGATTATTTGAGAAACTATGTGACTTATTTAGTCATATCCATGAACATGGTGTTGAAATCATGCTTATTGCAAAGTTAATGCTTCAACTAGGGAAGTTCATCTAGGGAGAGCTGAAAAAGACACTATGAGAAAACGCAATTGTGTTTTTACAGTGAACAATCTTTTTGAATAGTATTCAACTAAGGTTTTCTAAAATCATTCACAAAATAATGTTCAAACGACAACAAATGCAGTTCTGGAAATTGAGATTATTTGAGAAACTATGTGACTTATTTAGTCACATCCATGAACATGGTGTTGAAATCATGCTTAATGCAAAGTTAATGCTTTAAGTAGTGAAGTACTTCTAGGGAGAGCTGAAAGAGACACTATGTGAAAACGCAATTGTGTTTTTACAGGGAACAATCTTTTTTAATAGTTTTCAATGAAGGTTTTCTAAAACCATTCTCAAAACTATGTTCAAACGAAAACAAATGCAGTTCTGGAAGTTGAGATTATTTGAGAAACTATGTGACTTATTTAGTCATATCCATGAACATGGTGTTGAAATCATGCTTGTTGCAAAGTTAATCCTTCAAGTAGTGAAGTACTTCTAGGGAGTGCTGAAAGAGACACTAAGAGAAAACGCAATTGTGTTTTTTCAGTGAACAATCTTTTTGAATAGTTTTCAATTAAGGTTTTCTAAAACCATTCTCAAAACAATGTTCAAACGAAAACAAATGCAGTTCTGGAAATTGAGATTATTTGAGAAACTATGTGACTTATTTAGTCACATCCATGAACATGGTGTTGAAATCATGCTTATTGCAAAGTTAATGCTTCAACTAGGGAAGTTCATCTAGGGAGAGCTGAAAAAGACACTATGAGAAAACGCAATTGTGTTTTCACAGTGAACAATCTTTTTTAATAGTTTTCAATTAAGGTTTTCTAAAACCATTCTCAAAACAATGTTCAAACGAAAACAAATGCAGTTCTGGAAATTGAGATTATTTGAGAAACTATGTGACTTATTTAGTCACATCCATGAACATGGTGTTGAAATCATGCTTATTGCAAAGTTAATGCTTCAACTAGGGAAGTTCATCTAGGGAGAGCTGAAAAAGACACTATGAGAAAACGCAATTGTGTTTTTACAGTGAACAATCTTTTTTAATAGTTTTCAATTAAGGTTTTCTAAAACCATTCTCAAAACAATGTTCAAACGAAAACAAATGCAGTTCTGGAAATTGAGATTATTTGAGAAACTATGTGACTTATTTAGTCACATCCATGAACATGGTGTTGAAATCATGCTTATTGCAAAGTTAATGCTTCAACTAGGGAAGTTCATCTAGGGAGAGCTGAAAGAGACACTATGAGAAAACGCAATTGTGTTTTTACATTGAACAATCTTTTTTATTAGTTTTCAACTAAGGTTGTCTAAAATCATTCTCAAAACTAAGTTCAAACGAAAACAAATGCAGTTCTGGAAGTTGAGATTATTTGAGAAACTATGTGACTTATTTAGTCATATCCATGAACATGGTGTTGAAATCATGCTTGTTGCAAAGTTAATGCTTCAACAAGTGAAGTACTTCTAGGGTGAACTGAAAAAGACTATGAGAAAACGCAATTGTGTTTTTACAGTGAACAATCTTTTTGAATAGTATTCAACTAAGGTTTTCTAAAATCATTCACAAAATAATGTTCAAACGACAACAAATGCAGTTCTGGAAATTGAGATTATTTGAGAAACTATGTGACTTATTTAGTCACATCCATGAACATGGTGTTGAAATCATGCTTAATGCAAAGTTAATGCTTTAAGTAGTGAAGTACTTCTAGGGAGAGCTGAAAGAGACACTATGTGAAAACGCAATTGTGTTTTTTCAATGAACAATCTTTTTTAATAGTTTTCAATTAAGGTTTTCTAAAACCATTCTCAAAACAATGTTCAAACGAAAACAAATGCAGTTCTGGAAATTGAGATTATTTGAGAAACTATGTGACTTATTTAGTCACATCCATGAACATGGTGTTGAAATCATGCTTATTGCAAAGTTAATGCTTCAACTAGGGAAGTTCATCTAGGGAGAGCTGAAAGAGACACTATGAGAAAACGCAATTGTGTTTTTACATTGAACAATCTTTTTTATTAGTTTTCAACTAAGGTTGTCTAAAATCATTCTCAAAACTAAGTTCAAACGAAAACAAATGCAGTTCTGGAAGTTGAGATTATTTGAGAAACTATGTGACTTATTTAGTCATATCCATGAACATGGTGTTGAAATCATGCTTATTGCAAAGTTAATGCTTCAACTAGGGAAGTTCATCTAGGGAGAGCTGAAAAAGACACTATGAGAAAACGCAATTGTGTTTTTACAGTGAACAATCTTTTTGAATAGTATTCAACTAAGGTTTTCTAAAATCATTCACAAAATAATGTTCAAACGACAACAAATGCAGTTCTGGAAATTGAGATTATTTGAGAAACTATGTGACTTATTTAGTCACATCCATGAACATGGTGTTGAAATCATGCTTATTGCAAAGTTAATGCTTCAACTAGGGAAGTTCATCTAGGGAGAGCTGAAAGAGACACTAAGAGAAAACGCAATTGTGTTTTTACAGTGAACAATCTTTTTTATTAGTTTTCAACTAAGGTTGTCTAAAATCATTCTCCAAAACTAAGTTCAAACGAAAACAAATGCAGTTCTGAAAGTTGAGATTATTCGAGAAACTATGTGATTTATTTAGTCATATCCATGAACATGGTGTTGAAATCATGCTTCTTGCAAAGTTAATGCTTTAAGTAGTGAAGTACTTCTAGGGAGAGCTGAAAGAGACACTATGTGAAAACGCAATTGTGTTTTTACAGGGAACAATCTTTTTTAATAGTTTTCAATGAAGGTTTTCTAAAACCATTCTCAAAACAATGTTCAAACGACAACAAATGCAGTTCTGGAAATTGAGATTATTTGAGAAACTATGTGATTTATTTAGTCACATCCATGAACATGGTGTTGAAATCATGCTTATTGCAAAGTTAATGCTTCAACTAGGGAAGTTCATCTAGGGAGAGCTGAAAAAGACACTATGAGGAAACGCAATTGTGTTTTTACAGTGAACAATCTTTTTAAATAGTTTTCAACTAAGGTTGTCTAAAATCATTCTCAAAACTAAGTTCAAACGAAAACAAATGCAGTTCTGGAAGTTGAGATTATTTGAGAAACTATGTGACTTATTTAGTCACATCCATGAACATGGTGTTGAAATCATGCTTATTGCAAAGTTAATGCTTTAAGTAGTGAAGTACTTCTAGGGAGAGCTGAAAGAGACACTATGTGAAAACGCAATTGTGTTTTTTCAATGAACAATCTTTTTTAATAGTTTTCAATTAAGGTTTTCTAAAACCATTCTCAAAACAATGTTCAAACGACAACAAATGCAGTTCTGGAAATTGAGATTATTTGAGAAACTATGTGATTTATTTAGTCACATCCATGAACATGGTGTTGAAATCATGCTTATTGCAAAGTTAATGCTTCAACTAGGGAAGTTCATCTAGGGAGAGCTGAAAGAGACACTAAGAGAAAACGCAATTGTGTTTTTACAGTGAACAATCTTTTTTATTAGTTTTCAACTAAGGTTGTCTAAAATCATTCTCCAAAACTAAGTTCAAACGAAAACAAATGCAGTTCTGAAAGTTGAGATTATTCGAGAAACTATGTGATTTATTTAGTCATATCCATGAACATGGTGTTGAAATCATGCTTCTTGCAAAGTTAATGCTTTAAGTAGTGAAGTACTTCTAGGGAGAGCTGAAAGAGACACTATGTGAAAACGCAATTGTGTTTTTACAGGGAACAATCTTTTTTAATAGTTTTCAATGAAGGTTTTCTAAAACCATTCTCAAAACAATGTTCAAACGACAACAAATGCAGTTCTGGAAATTGAGATTATTTGAGAAACTATGTGATTTATTTAGTCACATCCATGAACATGGTGTTGAAATCATGCTTATTGCAAAGTTAATGCTTCAACTAGGGAAGTTCATCTAGGGAGAGCTGAAAAAGACACTATGAGAAAACGCAATTGTGTTTTTACAGTGAACAATCTTTTTAAATAGTTTTCAACTAAGGTTGTCTAAAATCATTCTCAAAACTAAGTTCAAACGAAAACAAATGCAGTTCAGGAAGTTGAGATTATTTGAGAAACTATGTGACTTATTTAGTCACATCCATGAACATGGTGTTGAAATCATGCTTATTGCAAAGTTAATGCTTTAAGTAGTGAAGTACTTCTAGGGAGAGCTGAAAGAGACACTATGTGAAAACGCAATTGTGTTTTATCAATGAACAATCTTTTTTAATAGTTTTCAATTAAGGTTTTCTAAAACCATTCTCAAAACAATGTTCAAACGACAACAAATGCAGTTCTGGGAATTGAGATTATTTGAGAAACTATGTGATTTATTTAGTCACATCCATGAACATGGTGTTGAAATCATGCTTATTGCAAAGTTAATGCTTCAACAAGGGAAGTTCATCTAGGGAGAGCTGAAAGAGACACTATGAGAAAACGCAATTGTATTTTTACAGTGAACAATCTTTTTTATTAATTTTCAACTAAGGTTGTCTAAAATCATTCTCAAAACTAAGTTCAAACGAAAACAAATGCAGTTCTGGAAGTTGAGATTATTTGAGAAACTATGTGATTTATTTAGTCATATCCATGAACATGGTGTTGAAATCATGCTTATTGCAAAGTTAATGCTTCAACAAGTGAAGTACTTCTAGGGTGAACTGAAAAAGACTATGAGAAGACGCAATTGTGTATTTACAGTGAACAATCTTTTTTAATAGTTTTCAATGAAGGTTTTCTAAAACCATTCTCAAAACAATGTTCAAACGACAACAAATGCAGTTCTGGAAATTGAGATTATTTGAGAAACTATGTGACTTATTTAGTCACATCCATGAACATGGTGTTGAAATCATGCTTATTGCAAAGTTAATGCTTCAACTAGGGAAGTTCATCTAGGGAGAGCTGAAAGAGACACTAAGAGAAAATTCAATTGTGTTTTTACAGTGAACAATCTTTTTTATTAGTTTTCAACTAAGGTTGTCTAAAATCATTCTCAAAACTAAGTTCAAACGAAAACAAATGCAGTTCTGAAAGTTGAGATTATTCGAGAAACTATGTGATTTATTTAGTCATATCCATGAACATGGTGTTGAAATCATGCTTATTGCAAAGTTAATGCTTTAAGTAGTGAAGTACTTCTAGGGAGAGCTGAAAGAGACACTATGTGAAAACGCAATTGTGTTTTTACAGGGAACAATCTTTTTTAATAGTTTTCAATGAAGGTTTTCTAAAACCATTCTCAAAACTATGTTCAAACGAAAACAAATGCAGTTCTGGAAATTGAGATTATTTGAGTAACTATGTGATTTATTTAGTCATATCCATGAACATGGTGTTGAAATCATGCTTGTTGCAAAGTTAATACTTCAACAAGTGAAGTACTTCTAGGGTGAACTGAAAAAGACTATGAGAAAACGCAATTGTGTTTTTACAGTGAACAATCTTTTTTAATAGTTTTTAATGAAGGTTTTCTAAAACCATTCTCAAAACAATGTTCAAACGACAACAAATGCAGTTCTGGAAATTGAGATTATTTGAGAAACTATGTGATTTATTTAGTCACATCCATGAACATGGTGTTGAAATCATGCTTATTGCAAAGTTAATGCTTCAACTAGGGAAGTTCATCTAGGGAGAGCTGAAAAAGACACTATGAGAAAACGCAATTGTGTTTTTACAGTGAACAATCTTTTTAAATAGTTTTCAACTAAGGTTGTCTAAAATCATTCTCAAAACTAAGTTCAAACGAAAACAAATGCAGTTCTGGAAGTTGAGATTATTTGAGAAACTATGTGACTTATTTAGTCACATCCATGAACATGGTGTTGAAATCATGCTTATTGCAAAGTTAATGCTTTAAGTAGTGAAGTACTTCTAGGGAGAGCTGAAAGAGACACTATGTGAAAACGCAATTGTGTTTTATCAATGAACAATCTTTTTTAATAGTTTTCAATTAAGGTTTTCTAAAACCATTCTCAAAACAATGTTCAAACGACAACAAATGCAGTTCTGGAAATTGAGATTATTTGAGAAACTATGTGATTTATTTAGTCACATCCATGAACATGGTGTTGAAATCATGCTTATTGCAAAGTTAATGCTTCAACAAGGGAAGTTCATCTAGGGAGAGCTGAAAGAGACACTATGAGAAAACGCAATTGTATTTTTACAGTGAACAATCTTTTTTATTAATTTTCAACTAAGGTTGTCTAAAATCATTCTCAAAACTAAGTTCAAACGAAAACAAATGCAGTTCTGGAAGTTGAGATTATTTGAGAAACTATGTGATTTATTTAGTCATATCCATGAACATGGTGTTGAAATCATGCTTATTGCAAAGTTAATGCTTCAACAAGTGAAGTACTTCTAGGGTGAACTGAAAAAGACTATGAGAAGACGCAATTGTGTATTTACAGTGAACAATCTTTTTTAATAGTTTTCAATGAAGGTTTTCTAAAACCATTCTCAAAACAATGTTCAAACGACAACAAATGCAGTTCTGGAAATTGAGATTATTTGAGAAACTATGTGATTTATTTAGTCACATCCATGAACATGGTGTTGAAATCATGCTTATTGCAAAGTTAATGCTTCAACTAGGGAAGTTCATCTAGGGAGAGCTGAAAAAGACACTATGAGAAAACGCAATTGTGTTTTTACAGTGAACAATCTTTTTAAATAGTTTTCAACTAAGGTTGTCTAAAATCATTCTCAAAACTAAGTTCAAACGAAAACAAATGCAGTTCTGGAAGTTGAGATTATTTGAGAAACTATGTGACTTATTTAGTCACATCCATGAACATGGTGTTGAAATCATGCTTATTGCAAAGTTAATGCTTTAAGTAGTGAAGTACTTCTAGGGAGAGCTGAAAGAGACACTATGTGAAAACGCAATTGTGTTTTATCAATGAACAATCTTTTTTAATAGTTTTCAATTAAGGTTTTCTAAAACCATTCTCAAAACAATGTTCAAACGACAACAAATGCAGTTCTGGAAATTGAGATTATTTGAGAAACTATGTGATTTATTTAGTCACATCCATGAACATGGTGTTGAAATCATGCTTATTGCAAAGTTAATGCTTCAACAAGGGAAGTTCATCTAGGGAGAGCTGAAAGAGACACTATGAGAAAACGCAATTGTATTTTTACAGTGAACAATCTTTTTTATTAATTTTCAACTAAGGTTGTCTAAAATCATTCTCAAAACTAAGTTCAAACGAAAACAAATGCAGTTCTGGAAGTTGAGATTATTTGAGAAACTATGTGATTTATTTAGTCATATCCATGAACATGGTGTTGAAATCATGCTTATTGCAAAGTTAATGCTTCAACAAGTGAAGTACTTCTAGGGTGAACTGAAAAAGACTATGAGAAGACGCAATTGTGTATTTACAGTGAACAATCTTTTTTAATAGTTTTCAATGAAGGTTTTCTAAAACCATTCTCAAAACAATGTTCAAACGACAACAAATGCAGTTCTGGAAATTGAGATTATTTGAGAAACTATGTGACTTATTTAGTCACATCCATGAACATGGTGTTGAAATCATGCTTATTGCAAAGTTAATGCTTCAACTAGGGAAGTTCATCTAGGGAGAGCTGAAAGAGACACTAAGAGAAAACGCAATTGTGTTTTTACAGTGAACAATCTTTTTTATTAGTTTTCAACTAAGGTTGTCTAAAATCATTCTCAAAACTAAGTTCAAACGAAAACAAATGCAGTTCTGAAAGTTGAGATTATTCGAGAAACTATGTGATTTATTTAGTCATATCCATGAACATGGTGTTGAAATCATGCTTATTGCAAAGTTAATGCTTTAAGTAGTGAAGTACTTCTAGGGAGAGCTGAAAGAGACACTATGTGAAAACGCAATTGTGTTTTTACAGGGAACAATCTTTTTTAATAGTTTTCAATGAAGGTTTTCTAAAACCATTCTCAAAACTATGTTCAAACGAAAACAAATGCAGTTCTGGAAATTGAGATTATTTGAGTAACTATGTGATTTATTTAGTCATATCCATGAACATGGTGTTGAAATCATGCTTGTTGCAAAGTTAATACTTCAACAAGTGAAGTACTTCTAGGGTGAACTGAAAAAGACTATGAGAAAACGCAATTGTGTTTTTACAGTGAACAATCTTTTTTAATAGTTTTTAATGAAGGTTTTCTAAAACCATTCTCAAAACTATGTTCAAACGAAAACAAATGCAGTTCTGGAAGTTGAGATTATTTGAGTAACTATGTGATTTATTTAGTCATATCCATGAACATGGTGTTAAAATCATGCTTATTGCAAAGTTAATGCTTCAACTAGGGAAGTTCATCTAGGGAGAGATGAAAGAGACACTATGAGAAAACGCAGTTGTGTTTTTACAGTGAACAATCTTTTTTAATAGTTTTCAATGAAGAATTTCTAAAACCATTCTCAAAACAATGTTCAAAGGAAAACAAATGCAGTTCTGGAAAACGAGATTATTTGAGAAACTATGTGACTTATTTAGTCATATCCATGAACATGGTGTTGAAATCATGCTTGTTGCAAAGTTAATGCTTTAAGTAGTGAAGTACTTCTAGGGAGAGCTGAAAGAGACACTATGTGAAAACACAATTGGGTTTTTACAGTGAACTATCTTTTTTAATAGTTTTCAATGAAGGTTTTCTAAAACCATTCTCAAAACAATGTTCAAACGACAACAAATGCAGTTCTGGAAATTGAGATTATTTGAGAAACTATGTGACTTATTTAGTCACATCCATGAACATGCTTATTGCAAAGTTAATGCTTCAACTAGGGAAGTTCATCTAGGGAGAGCTGAAAGAGACACTAAGAGAAAACGCAATTGTGTTTTTTCAGTGAACAATCTTTTTAAATAGTTTTCAACTAAGGTTGTCTAAAATCATTCTCAAAACAATGTTCAAACGACAACAAATGCAGTTTTGGAAGTTGAGATTATTTGAGAAACTATGTGATTTATTTAGTCATATCCATTAACATGGTGTTGAAATCATGCTTGTTGCAAAGTTAATGTTCAAGTAGTGAAGTACTTCTAGGGAGAGCTGAAAGAGACACTATGAGAAAACGCAATTGTATTTTTACAGTGAACAATCTTTTTTATTAATTTTCAACTAAGGTTGTCTAAAATCATTCTCAAAACTAAGTTCAAACGAAAACAAATGCAGTTCTGGAAGTTGAGATTATTTGAGAAACTATGTGATTTATTTAGTCATATCCATGAACATGGTGTTGAAATCATGCTTATTGCAAAGTTAATGCTTCAACAAGTGAAGTACTTCTAGGGTGAACTGAAAAAGACTATGAGAAGACGCAATTGTGTATTTACAGTGAACAATCTTTTTTAATAGTTTTCAATGAAGGTTTTCTAAAACCATTCTCAAAACAATGTTCAAACGACAACAAATGCAGTTCTGGAAATTGAGATTATTTGAGAAACTATGTGACTTATTTAGTCACATCCATGAACATGGTGTTGAAATCATGCTTATTGCAAAGTTAATGCTTCAACTAGGGAAGTTCATCTAGGGAGAGCTGAAAGAGACACTAAGAGAAAATTCAATTGTGTTTTTACAGTGAACAATCTTTTTTATTAGTTTTCAACTAAGGTTGTCTAAAATCATTCTCAAAACAATGTTCAAACGAAAACAAATGCAGTTCTGGAAATTGAGATTATTTGAGAAACTATGTGACTTATTTAGTCACATCCATGAACATGGTGTTGAAATCATGCTTATTGCAAAGTTAATGCTTCAACTAGGGAAGTTCATCTAGGGAGAGCTGAAAGAGACACTATGAGAAAACGCAATTGTGTTTTTACATTGAACAATCTTTTTTATTAGTTTTCAACTAAGGTTGTCTAAAATCATTCTCAAAACTATGTTCAAACGAAAACAAATGCAGTTCTGGAAATTGAGATTATTTGAGAAACTATGTGACTTATTTAGTCATATCCATGAACATGGTGTTGAAATCATGCTTGTTGCAAAGTTAATCCTTCAAGTAGTGAAGTACTTCTAGGGAGTGCTGAAAGAGACACTAAGAGAAAACGCAATTGTGTTTTTTCAGTGAACAATCTTTTTGAATAGTTTTCAATTAAGGTTTTCTAAAACCATTCTCAAAACAATGTTCAAACGAAAACAAATGCAGTTCTGGAAATTGAGATTATTTGAGAAACTATGTGACTTATTTAGTCACATCCATGAACATGGTGTTGAAATCATGCTTATTGCAAAGTTAATGCTTCAACTAGGGAAGTTCATCTAGGGAGAGCTGAAAAAGACACTATGAGAAAACGCAATTGTGTTTTTACAGTGAACAATCTTTTTAAATAGTTTTCAACTAAGGTTGTCTAAAATCATTCTCAAAACTAAGTTCAAACGAAAACAAATGCAGTTCTGGAAGTTGAGATTATTTGAGAAACTATGTGACTTATTTAGTCACATCCATGAACATGGTGTTGAAATCATGCTTATTGCAAAGTTAATGCTTTAAGTAGTGAAGTACTTCTAGGGAGAGCTGAAAGAGACACTATGTGAAAACGCAATTGTGTTTTATCAATGAACAATCTTTTTTAATAGTTTTCAATTAAGGTTTTCTAAAACCATTCTCAAAACAATGTTCAAACGACAACAAATGCAGTTCTGGAAATTGAGATTATTTGAGAAACTATGTGATTTATTTAGTCACATCCATGAACATGGTGTTGAAATCATGCTTATTGCAAAGTTAATGCTTCAACAAGGGAAGTTCATCTAGGGAGAGCTGAAAGAGACACTATGAGAAAACGCAATTGTATTTTTACAGTGAACAATCTTTTTTATTAATTTTCAACTAAGGTTGTCTAAAATCATTCTCAAAACTAAGTTCAAACGAAAACAAATGCAGTTCTGGAAGTTGAGATTATTTGAGAAACTATGTGATTTATTTAGTCATATCCATGAACATGGTGTTGAAATCATGCTTATTGCAAAGTTAATGCTTCAACAAGTGAAGTACTTCTAGGGTGAACTGAAAAAGACTATGAGAAGACGCAATTGTGTATTTACAGTGAACAATCTTTTTTAATAGTTTTCAATGAAGGTTTTCTAAAACCATTCTCAAAACAATGTTCAAACGACAACAAATGCAGTTCTGGAAATTGAGATTATTTGAGAAACTATGTGACTTATTTAGTCACATCCATGAACATGGTGTTGAAATCATGCTTATTGCAAAGTTAATGCTTCAACTAGGGAAGTTCATCTAGGGAGAGCTGAAAGAGACACTAAGAGAAAACGCAATTGTGTTTTTACAGTGAACAATCTTTTTTATTAGTTTTCAACTAAGGTTGTCTAAAATCATTCTCAAAACTAAGTTCAAACGAAAACAAATGCAGTTCTGAAAGTTGAGATTATTCGAGAAACTATGTGATTTATTTAGTCATATCCATGAACATGGTGTTGAAATCATGCTTATTGCAAAGTTAATGCTTTAAGTAGTGAAGTACTTCTAGGGAGAGCTGAAAGAGACACTATGTGAAAACGCAATTGTGTTTTTACAGGGAACAATCTTTTTTAATAGTTTTCAATGAAGGTTTTCTAAAACCATTCTCAAAACTATGTTCAAACGAAAACAAATGCAGTTCTGGAAATTGAGATTATTTGAGTAACTATGTGATTTATTTAGTCATATCCATGAACATGGTGTTGAAATCATGCTTGTTGCAAAGTTAATACTTCAACAAGTGAAGTACTTCTAGGGTGAACTGAAAAAGACTATGAGAAAACGCAATTGTGTTTTTACAGTGAACAATCTTTTTTAATAGTTTTTAATGAAGGTTTTCTAAAACCATTCTCAAAACTATGTTCAAACGAAAACAAATGCAGTTCTGGAAGTTGAGATTATTTGAGTAACTATGTGATTTATTTAGTCATATCCATGAACATGGTGTTAAAATCATGCTTATTGCAAAGTTAATGCTTCAACTAGGGAAGTTCATCTAGGGAGAGATGAAAGAGACACTATGAGAAAACGCAGTTGTGTTTTTACAGTGAACAATCTTTTTTAATAGTTTTCAATGAAGAATTTCTAAAACCATTCTCAAAACAATGTTCAAAGGAAAACAAATGCAGTTCTGGAAAACGAGATTATTTGAGAAACTATGTGACTTATTTAGTCATATCCATGAACATGGTGTTGAAATCATGCTTGTTGCAAAGTTAATGCTTTAAGTAGTGAAGTACTTCTAGGGAGAGCTGAAAGAGACACTATGTGAAAACACAATTGGGTTTTTACAGTGAACTATCTTTTTTAATAGTTTTCAATGAAGGTTTTCTAAAACCATTCTCAAAACAATGTTCAAACGACAACAAATGCAGTTCTGGAAATTGAGATTATTTGAGAAACTATGTGACTTATTTAGTCACATCCATGAACATGCTTATTGCAAAGTTAATGCTTCAACTAGGGAAGTTCATCTAGGGAGAGCTGAAAGAGACACTAAGAGAAAACGCAATTGTGTTTTTTCAGTGAACAATCTTTTTAAATAGTTTTCAACTAAGGTTGTCTAAAATCATTCTCAAAACAATGTTCAAACGACAACAAATGCAGTTTTGGAAGTTGAGATTATTTGAGAAACTATGTGATTTATTTAGTCATATCCATTAACATGGTGTTGAAATCATGCTTGTTGCAAAGTTAATGTTCAAGTAGTGAAGTACTTCTAGGGAGAGCTGAAAGAGACACTATGAGAAAACGCAATTGTATTTTTACAGTGAACAATCTTTTTTATTAATTTTCAACTAAGGTTGTCTAAAATCATTCTCAAAACTAAGTTCAAACGAAAACAAATGCAGTTCTGGAAGTTGAGATTATTTGAGAAACTATGTGATTTATTTAGTCATATCCATGAACATGGTGTTGAAATCATGCTTATTGCAAAGTTAATGCTTCAACAAGTGAAGTACTTCTAGGGTGAACTGAAAAAGACTATGAGAAGACGCAATTGTGTATTTACAGTGAACAATCTTTTTTAATAGTTTTCAATGAAGGTTTTCTAAAACCATTCTCAAAACAATGTTCAAACGACAACAAATGCAGTTCTGGAAATTGAGATTATTTGAGAAACTATGTGACTTATTTAGTCACATCCATGAACATGGTGTTGAAATCATGCTTATTGCAAAGTTAATGCTTCAACTAGGGAAGTTCATCTAGGGAGAGCTGAAAGAGACACTAAGAGAAAATTCAATTGTGTTTTTACAGTGAACAATCTTTTTTATTAGTTTTCAACTAAGGTTGTCTAAAATCATTCTCAAAACAATGTTCAAACGAAAACAAATGCAGTTCTGGAAATTGAGATTATTTGAGAAACTATGTGACTTATTTAGTCACATCCATGAACATGGTGTTGAAATCATGCTTATTGCAAAGTTAATGCTTCAACTAGGGAAGTTCATCTAGGGAGAGCTGAAAGAGACACTATGAGAAAACGCAATTGTGTTTTTACATTGAACAATCTTTTTTATTAGTTTTCAACTAAGGTTGTCTAAAATCATTCTCAAAACTATGTTCAAACGAAAACAAATGCAGTTCTGGAAATTGAGATTATTTGAGAAACTATGTGACTTATTTAGTCATATCCATGAACATGGTGTTGAAATCATGCTTGTTGCAAAGTTAATCCTTCAAGTAGTGAAGTACTTCTAGGGAGTGCTGAAAGAGACACTAAGAGAAAACGCAATTGTGTTTTTTCAGTGAACAATCTTTTTGAATAGTTTTCAATTAAGGTTTTCTAAAACCATTCTCAAAACAATGTTCAAACGAAAACAAATGCAGTTCTGGAAATTGAGATTATTTGAGAAACTATGTGACTTATTTAGTCACATCCATGAACATGGTGTTGAAATCATGCTTATTGCAAAGTTAATGCTTCAACTAGGGAAGTTCATCTAGGGAGAGCTGAAAAAGACACTATGAGAAAACGCAATTGTGTTTTTACAGTGAACAATCTTTTTTAATAGTTTTCAATTAAGGTTTTCTAAAACCATTCTCAAAACAATGTTCAAACGAAAACAAATGCAGTTCTGGAAATTGAGATTATTTGAGAAACTATGTGACTTATTTAGTCACATCCATGAACATGGTGTTGAAATCATGCTTGTTGCAAAGTTAATGCTTCAACTAGGGAAGTTCATCTAGGGAGAGCTGAAAGAGACACTATGAGAAAACGCAATTGTGTTTTTACAGGGAACAATCTTTTTTAATAGTTTTCAATGAAGGTTTTCTAAAACCATTCTCAAAACTATGTTCAAACGAAAACAAATGCAGTTCTGGAAATTGAGATTATTTGAGAAACTATGTGACTTATTTAGTCATATCCATGAACATGGTGTTGAAATCATGCTTGTTGCAAAGTTAATCCTTCAAGTAGTGAAGTACTTCTAGGGAGTGCTGAAAGAGACACTAAGAGAAAACGCAATTGTGTTTTTTCAGTGAACTATCCTTTTTATTAGTTTTCAACTAAGGTTGTCTAAAATAATTCTCAAAACTAAGTTCAAACGAAAACAAATGCAGTTCTGGAAGTTGAGATTATTTGAGAAACTATGTGACTTATTTAGTCATATCCATGAACATGGTGTTGAAATCATGCTTATTGCAAAGTTAATGCTTCAACTAGGGAAGTTCATCTAGGGAGTGCTGAAAAAGACACTATGAGAAAACGCAATTGTGTTTTTTCAATGAACAATCTTTTTTAATAGTTTTCAATTAAGGTTTTCTAAAACCATTCTCAAAACAATGTTCAAACGACAACAAATGCAGTTCTGGAAATTGAGATTATTTGAGAAACTATGTGATTTATTTAGTCACATCCATGAACATGGTGTTGAAATCATGCTTATTGCAAAGTTAATGCTTCAACTAGGGAAGTTCATCTAGGGAGAGCTGAAAGAGACACTAAAAGAAAACGCAATTGTGTTTTTACAGTGAACAATCTTTTTTATTAGTTTTCAACTAAGGTTGTCTAAAATCATTCTCAAAACTAAGTTCAAACGAAAACAAATGCAGTTCTGAAAGTTGAGATTATTCGAGAAACTATGTGATTTATTTAGTCATATCCATGAACATGGTGTTGAAATCATGCTTATTGCAAAGTTAATGCTTTAAGTAGTGAAGTACTTCTAGGGAGAGCTGAAAGAGACACTATGTGAAAACGCAATTGTGTTTTTACAGGGAACAATCTTTTTTAATAGTTTTCAATTAAGGTTTTCTAAAACCATTCTCAAAACTATGTTCAAACGAAAACAAATGCAGTTCTGGAAATTGAGATTATTTCAGAAACTATGTGACTTATTTAGTCATATCCATGAACATGGTGTTGAAATCATGCTTATTGCAAAGTTAATGCTTCAACTAGGGAAGTTCATCTAGGGAGAGCTGAAAAAGACACTATGAGAAAACGCAATTGTGTTTTTACAGTGAACAATCTTTTTGAATAGTATTCAACTAAGGTTTTCTAAAATCATTCACAAAATAATGTTCAAACGACAACAAATGCAGTTCTGGAAATTGAGATTATTTGAGAAACTATGTGACTTATTTAGTCACATCCATGAACATGGTGTTGAAATCATGCTTAATGCAAAGTTAATGCTTTAAGTAGTGAAGTACTTCTAGGGAGAGCTGAAAGAGACACTATGTGAAAACGCAATTGTGTTTTTTCAATGAACAATCTTTTTTAATAGTTTTCAATTAAGGTTTTCTAAAACCATTCTCAAAACAATGTTCAAACGACAACAAATGCAGTTCTGGAAATTGAGATTATTTGAGAAACTATGTGATTTATTTAGTCACATCCATGAACATGGTGTTGAAATCATGCTTATTGCAAAGTTAATGCTTCAACTAGGGAAGTTCATCTAGGGAGAGCTGAAAGAGACACTAAGAGAAAACGCAATTGTGTTTTTACAGTGAACAATCTTTTTTATTAGTTTTCAACTAAGGTTGTCTAAAATCATTCTCAAAACTAAGTTCAAACGAAAACAAATGCAGTTCTGGAAGTTGAGATTATTTGAGAAACTATGTGACTTATTTAGTCATATCCATGAACATGGTGTTGAAATCATGCTTATTGCAAAGTTAATGCTTCAACTAGGGAAGTTCATCTAGGGAGTGCTGAAAAAGACACTATGAGAAAACGCAATTGTGTTTTTTCAATGAACAATCTTTTTTAATAGTTTTCAATTAAGGTTTTCTAAAACCATTCTCAAAACAATGTTCAAACGACAACAAATGCAGTTCTGGAAATTGAGATTATTTGAGAAACTATGTGATTTATTTAGTCACATCCATGAACATGGTGTTGAAATCATGCTTATTGCAAAGTTAATGCTTCAACTAGGGAAGTTCATCTAGGGAGAGCTGAAAGAGACACTAAAAGAAAACGCAATTGTGTTTTTACAGTGAACAATCTTTTTTATTAGTTTTCAACTAAGGTTGTCTAAAATCATTCTCAAAACTAAGTTCAAACGAAAACAAATGCAGTTCTGAAAGTTGAGATTATTCGAGAAACTATGTGATTTATTTAGTCATATCCATGAACATGGTGTTGAAATCATGCTTATTGCAAAGTTAATGCTTTAAGTAGTGAAGTACTTCTAGGGAGAGCTGAAAGAGACACTATGTGAAAACGCAATTGTGTTTTTACAGGGAACAATCTTTTTTAATAGTTTTCAATTAAGGTTTTCTAAAACCATTCTCAAAACTATGTTCAAACGAAAACAAATGCAGTTCTGGAAATTGAGATTATTTCAGAAACTATGTGACTTATTTAGTCATATCCATGAACATGGTGTTGAAATCATGCTTATTGCAAAGTTAATGCTTCAACTAGGGAAGTTCATCTAGGGAGAGCTGAAAAAGACACTATGAGAAAACGCAATTGTGTTTTTACAGTGAACAATCTTTTTGAATAGTATTCAACTAAGGTTTTCTAAAATCATTCACAAAATAATGTTCAAACGACAACAAATGCAGTTCTGGAAATTGAGATTATTTGAGAAACTATGTGACTTATTTAGTCACATCCATGAACATGGTGTTGAAATCATGCTTAATGCAAAGTTAATGCTTTAAGTAGTGAAGTACTTCTAGGGAGAGCTGAAAGAGACACTATGTGAAAACGCAATTGTGTTTTTTCAATGAACAATCTTTTTTAATAGTTTTCAATTAAGGTTTTCTAAAACCATTCTCAAAACAATGTTCAAACGACAACAAATGCAGTTCTGGAAATTGAGATTATTTGAGAAACTATGTGATTTATTTAGTCACATCCATGAACATGGTGTTGAAATCATGCTTATTGCAAAGTTAATGCTTCAACTAGGGAAGTTCATCTAGGGAGAGCTGAAAGAGACACTAAGAGAAAACGCAATTGTGTTTTTACAGTGAACAATCTTTTTTATTAGTTTTCAACTAAGGTTGTCTAAAATCATTCTCAAAACTAAGTTCAAACGAAAACAAATGCAGTTCTGAAAGTTGAGATTATTCGAGAAACTATGTGATCTATTTAGTCATATCCATGAACATGGTGTTGAAATCATGCTTATTGCAAAGTTAATGCTTTAAGTAGTGAAGTACCTCTAGGGAGAGCTGAAAGAGACACTATGTGAAAACGCAATTGTGTTTTTACAGGGAACAGTCTTTTTTAATAGTTTTCAATGAAGGTTTTCTAAAACCATTCTCAAAACTATGTTCAAACGAAAACAAATGCAGTTCTGGAAGTTGAGATTATTTGAGAAACTATGTGACTTATTTAGTCATATCCATGAACATGGTGTTGAAATCATGCTTGTTGCAAAGTTAATCCTTCAAGTAGTGAAGTACTTCTAGGGAGTGCTGAAAGAGACACTAAGAGAAAACGCAATTGTGTTTTTTCAGTGAACAATCTTTTTGAATAGTTTTCAATTAAGGTTTTCTAAAACCATTCTCAAAACAATGTTCAAACGAAAACAAATGCAGTTCTGGAAATTGAGATTATTTGAGAAACTATGTGACTTATTTAGTCACATCCATGAACATGGTGTTGAAATCATGCTTATTGCAAAGTTAATGCTTCAACTAGGGAAGTTCATCTAGGGAGAGCTGAAAAAGACACTATGAGAAAACGCAATTGTGTTTTTACAGTGAACAATCTTTTTTAATAGTTTTCAATTAAGGTTTTCTAAAACCATTCTCAAAACAATGTTCAAACGAAAACAAATGCAGTTCTGGAAATTGAGATTATTTGAGAAACTATGTGACTTATTTAGTCACATCCATGAACATGGTGTTGAAATCATGCTTATTGCAAAGTTAATGCTTCAACTAGGGAAGTTCATCTAGGGAGAGCTGAAAGAGACACTATGAGAAAACGCAATTGTGTTTTTACATTGAACAATCTTTTTGAATAGTATTCAACTAAGGTTTTCTAAAATCATTCACAAAATAATGTTCAAACGACAACAAATGCAGTTCTGGAAATTGAGATTATTTGAGAAACTATGTGATTTATTTAGTCACATCCATGAACATGGTGTTGAAATCATGCTTAATGCAAAGTTAATGCTTTAAGTAGTGAAGTACTTCTAGGGAGAGCTGAAAGAGACACTATGTGAAAACGCAATTGTGTTTTTTCAATGAACAATCTTTTTTAATAGTTTTCAATTAAGGTTTTCTAAAACCATTCTCAAAACAATGTTCAAACAACAACAAATGCAGTTCTGGAAATTGAGATTATTTGAGAAACTATGTGATTTATTTAGTCACATCCATGAACATGGTGTTGAAATCATGCTTATTGCAAAGTTAATGCTTCAACTAGGGAAGTTCATCTAGGGAGAGCTGAAAAAGACACTATGAGAAAACGCAATTGTGTTTTTACAGTGAACAATCTTTTTAAATAGTTTTCAACTAAGGTTGTCTAAAATCATTCTCAAAACTAAGTTCAAACGAAAACAAATGCAGTTCTGGAAGTTGAGATTATTTGAGAAACTATGTGACTTATTTAGTCACATCCATGAACATGGTGTTGAAATCATGCTTATTGCAAAGTTAATGCTTTAAGTAGTGAAGTACTTCTAGGGAGAGCTGAAAGAGACACTATGTGAAAACGCAATTGTGTTTTATCAATGAACAATCTTTTTTAATAGTTTTCAATTAAGGTTTTCTAAAACCATTCTCAAAACAATGTTCAAACGACAACAAATGCAGTTCTGGAAATTGAGATTATTTGAGAAACTATGTGATTTATTTAGTCACATCCATGAACATGGTGTTGAAATCATGCTTGTTGCAAAGTTAATGCTTCAACTAGGGAAGTTCATCTAGGGAGAGCTGAAAGAGACACTATGAGAAAACGCAATTGTGTTTTTACATTGAACAATCTTTTTTATTAGTTTTCAACTAAGGTTGTCTAAAATCATTCTCAAAACTAAGTTCAAACGAAAACAAATGCAGTTCTGGAAGTTGAGATTATTTGAGAAACTATGTGATTTATTTAGTCATATCCATGAACATGGTGTTGAAATCATAATTATTGCAAAGTTAATGCTTTAAGTAGTGAAGTACTTCTAGGGAGAGCTGAAAGAGCCACTATGTGAAAACTTAATTGTGTTTTTACAGGGAACAATCTTTTTTAATAGTTTTCAATGAAGGTTTTCTAAAACCATTCTCAAAACTATGTTCAAACGAAAACAAATGCAGTTCTGGAAATTGAGATTATTTGAGAAACTATGTGATTTATTTAGTCATATCCATGAACATGGTGTTGAAATCATGCTTATTGCAAAGTTAATGCTTCAACTAGGGAAGTTCATCTAGGGAGAGCTGAAAGAGACACTAAGAGAAAACGCAATTGTGTTTTTACAGTGAACAATCTTTTGTTATTAGTTTTCAACTAAGGTTGTCTAAAATCATTCTCAAAACTAAGTTCAAACGAAAACAAATGCAGTTCTGGAAGTTGAGATTATTTGAGAAACTATGTGACTTATTTAGTCATATCCATGAACATGGTGTTGAAATCATGCTTATTGCAAAGTTAATGCTTCAACTAGGGAAGTTCATCTAGGGAGAGCTGAAAAAGACACTATGAGAAAACGCAATTGTGTTTTTACAGTGAACAATCTTTTTGAATAGTATTCAACTAAGGTTTTCTAAAATCATTCACAAAATAATGTTCAAACGACAACAAATGCAGTTCTGGAAATTGAGATTATTTGAGAAACTATGTGACTTATTTAGTCACATCCATGAACATGGTGTTGAAATCATGCTTAATGCAAAGTTAATGCTTTAAGTAGTGAAGTACTTCTAGGGAGAGCTGAAAGAGACACTATGTGAAAACGCAATTGTGTTTTTACAGGGAACAATCTTTTTTAATAGTTTTCAATGAAGGTTTTCTAAAACCATTCTCAAAACTATGTTCAAACGAAAACAAATGCAGTTCTGGAAGTTGAGATTATTTGAGAAACTATGTGACTTATTTAGTCATATCCATGAACATGGTGTTGAAATCATGCTTGTTGCAAAGTTAATCCTTCAAGTAGTGAAGTACTTCTAGGGAGTGCTGAAAGAGACACTAAGAGAAAACGCAATTGTGTTTTTTCAGTGAACAATCTTTTTGAATAGTTTTCAATTAAGGTTTTCTAAAACCATTCTCAAAACAATGTTCAAACGAAAACAAATGCAGTTCTGGAAATTGAGATTATTTGAGAAACTATGTGACTTATTTAGTCACATCCATGAACATGGTGTTGAAATCATGCTTATTGCAAAGTTAATGCTTCAACTAGGGAAGTTCATCTAGGGAGAGCTGAAAAAGACACTATGAGAAAACGCAATTGTGTTTTCACAGTGAACAATCTTTTTTAATAGTTTTCAATTAAGGTTTTCTAAAACCATTCTCAAAACAATGTTCAAACGAAAA
Source organism: Thymallus thymallus (assembly GCA_023634145.1). Classification (NCBI taxonomy): domain Eukaryota; kingdom Metazoa; phylum Chordata; class Actinopteri; order Salmoniformes; family Salmonidae; genus Thymallus; species Thymallus thymallus. Next base: position 36,798,530 of record CM042393.1, read on the forward strand.
CAAATGCAGTTCTGGAAATTGAGATTATTTGAGAAACTATGTGACTTATTTAGTCACATCCATGAACATGGTGTTGAAATCATGCTTATTGCAAAGTTAATGCTTCAACTAGGGAAGTTCATCTAGGGAGAGCTGAAAAAGACACTATGAGAAAACGCAATTGTGTTTTTACAGTGAACAATCTTTTTTAATAGTTTTCAATTAAGGTTTTCTAAAACCATTCTCAAAACAATGTTCAAACGAAAACAAATGCAGTTCTGGAAATTGAGATTATTTGAGAAACTATGTGACTTATTTAGTCACATCCATGAACATGGTGTTGAAATCATGCTTATTGCAAAGTTAATGCTTCAACTAGGGAAGTTCATCTAGGGAGAGCTGAAAGAGACACTATGAGAAAACGCAATTGTGTTTTTACATTGAACAATCTTTTTTATTAGTTTTCAACTAAGGTTGTCTAAAATCATTCTCAAAACTAAGTTCAAACGAAAACAAATGCAGTTCTGGAAGTTGAGATTATTTGAGAAACTATGTGACTTATTTAGTCATATCCATGAACATGGTGTTGAAATCATGCTTGTTGCAAAGTTAATGCTTCAACAAGTGAAGTACTTCTAGGGTGAACTGAAAAAGACTATGAGAAAACGCAATTGTGTTTTTACAGTGAACAATCTTTTTGAATAGTATTCAACTAAGGTTTTCTAAAATCATTCACAAAATAATGTTCAAACGACAACAAATGCAGTTCTGGAAATTGAGATTATTTGAGAAACTATGTGACTTATTTAGTCACATCCATGAACATGGTGTTGAAATCATGCTTAATGCAAAGTTAATGCTTTAAGTAGTGAAGTACTTCTAGGGAGAGCTGAAAGAGACACTATGTGAAAACGCAATTGTGTTTTTTCAATGAACAATCTTTTTTAATAGTTTTCAATTAAGGTTTTCTAAAACCATTCTCAAAACAATGTTCAAACGAAAACAAATGCAGTTCTGGAAATTGAGATTATTTGAGAAACTATGTGACTTATTTAGTCACATCCATGAACATGGTGTTGAAATCATGCTTATTGCAAAGTTAATGCTTCAACTAGGGAAGTTCATCTAGGGAGAGCTGAAAGAGACACTATGAGAAAACGCAATTGTGTTTTTACATTGAACAATCTTTTTGAATAGTATTCAACTAAGGTTTTCTAAAATCATTCACAAAATAATGTTCAAACGACAACAAATGCAGTTCTGGAAATTGAGATTATTTGAGAAACTATGTGATTTATTTAGTCACATCCATGAACATGGTGTTGAAATCATGCTTAATGCAAAGTTAATGCTTTAAGTAGTGAAGTACTTCTAGGGAGAGCTGAAAGAGACACTATGTGAAAACGCAATTGTGTTTTTTCAATGAACAATCTTTTTTAATAGTTTTCAATTAAGGTTTTCTAAAACCATTCTCAAAACAATGTTCAAACAACAACAAATGCAGTTCTGGAAATTGAGATTATTTGAGAAACTATGTGATTTATTTAGTCACATCCATGAACATGGTGTTGAAATCATGCTTATTGCAAAGTTAATGCTTCAACTAGGGAAGTTCATCTAGGGAGAGCTGAAAAAGACACTATGAGAAAACGCAATTGTGTTTTTACAGTGAACAATCTTTTTAAATAGTTTTCAACTAAGGTTGTCTAAAATCATTCTCAAAACTAAGTTCAAACGAAAACAAATGCAGTTCTGGAAGTTGAGATTATTTGAGAAACTATGTGACTTATTTAGTCACATCCATGAACATGGTGTTGAAATCATGCTTATTGCAAAGTTAATGCTTTAAGTAGTGAAGTACTTCTAGGGAGAGCTGAAAGAGACACTATGTGAAAACGCAATTGTGTTTTATCAATGAACAATCTTTTTTAATAGTTTTCAATTAAGGTTTTCTAAAACCATTCTCAAAACAATGTTCAAACGACAACAAATGCAGTTCTGGAAATTGAGATTATTTGAGAAACTATGTGATTTATTTAGTCACATCCATGAACATGGTGTTGAAATCATGCTTGTTGCAAAGTTAATGCTTCAACTAGGGAAGTTCATCTAGGGAGAGCTGAAAGAGACACTATGAGAAAACGCAATTGTGTTTTTACATTGAACAATCTTTTTTATTAGTTTTCAACTAAGGTTGTCTAAAATCATTCTCAAAACTAAGTTCAAACGAAAACAAATGCAGTTCTGGAAGTTGAGATTATTTGAGAAACTATGTGATTTATTTAGTCATATCCATGAACATGGTGTTGAAATCATAATTATTGCAAAGTTAATGCTTTAAGTAGTGAAGTACTTCTAGGGAGAGCTGAAAGAGCCACTATGTGAAAACTTAATTGTGTTTTTACAGGGAACAATCTTTTTTAATAGTTTTCAATGAAGGTTTTCTAAAACCATTCTCAAAACTATGTTCAAACGAAAACAAATGCAGTTCTGGAAATTGAGATTATTTGAGAAACTATGTGATTTATTTAGTCATATCCATGAACATGGTGTTGAAATCATGCTTATTGCAAAGTTAATGCTTCAACTAGGGAAGTTCATCTAGGGAGAGCTGAAAGAGACACTAAGAGAAAACGCAATTGTGTTTTTACAGTGAACAATCTTTTGTTATTAGTTTTCAACTAAGGTTGTCTAAAATCATTCTCAAAACTAAGTTCAAACGAAAACAAATGCAGTTCTGGAAGTTGAGATTATTTGAGAAACTATGTGACTTATTTAGTCATATCCATGAACATGGTGTTGAAATCATGCTTATTGCAAAGTTAATGCTTCAACTAGGGAAGTTCATCTAGGGAGAGCTGAAAAAGACACTATGAGAAAACGCAATTGTGTTTTTACAGTGAACAATCTTTTTGAATAGTATTCAACTAAGGTTTTCTAAAATCATTCACAAAATAATGTTCAAACGACAACAAATGCAGTTCTGGAAATTGAGATTATTTGAGAAACTATGTGACTTATTTAGTCACATCCATGAACATGGTGTTGAAATCATGCTTAATGCAAAGTTAATGCTTTAAGTAGTGAAGTACTTCTAGGGAGAGCTGAAAGAGACACTATGTGAAAACGCAATTGTGTTTTTACAGGGAACAATCTTTTTTAATAGTTTTCAATGAAGGTTTTCTAAAACCATTCTCAAAACTATGTTCAAACGAAAACAAATGCAGTTCTGGAAGTTGAGATTATTTGAGAAACTATGTGACTTATTTAGTCATATCCATGAACATGGTGTTGAAATCATGCTTGTTGCAAAGTTAATCCTTCAAGTAGTGAAGTACTTCTAGGGAGTGCTGAAAGAGACACTAAGAGAAAACGCAATTGTGTTTTTTCAGTGAACAATCTTTTTGAATAGTTTTCAATTAAGGTTTTCTAAAACCATTCTCAAAACAATGTTCAAACGAAAACAAATGCAGTTCTGGAAATTGAGATTATTTGAGAAACTATGTGACTTATTTAGTCACATCCATGAACATGGTGTTGAAATCATGCTTATTGCAAAGTTAATGCTTCAACTAGGGAAGTTCATCTAGGGAGAGCTGAAAAAGACACTATGAGAAAACGCAATTGTGTTTTCACAGTGAACAATCTTTTTTAATAGTTTTCAATTAAGGTTTTCTAAAACCATTCTCAAAACAATGTTCAAACGAAAACAAATGCAGTTCTGGAAATTGAGATTATTTGAGAAACTATGTGACTTATTTAGTCACATCCATGAACATGGTGTTGAAATCATGCTTATTGCAAAGTTAATGCTTCAACTAGGGAAGTTCATCTAGGGAGAGCTGAAAAAGACACTATGAGAAAACGCAATTGTGTTTTTACAGTGAACAATCTTTTTTAATAGTTTTCAATTAAGGTTTTCTAAAACCATTCTCAAAACAATGTTCAAACGAAAACAAATGCAGTTCTGGAAATTGAGATTATTTGAGAAACTATGTGACTTATTTAGTCACATCCATGAACATGGTGTTGAAATCATGCTTATTGCAAAGTTAATGCTTCAACTAGGGAAGTTCATCTAGGGAGAGCTGAAAGAGACACTATGAGAAAACGCAATTGTGTTTTTACATTGAACAATCTTTTTTATTAGTTTTCAACTAAGGTTGTCTAAAATCATTCTCAAAACTAAGTTCAAACGAAAACAAATGCAGTTCTGGAAGTTGAGATTATTTGAGAAACTATGTGACTTATTTAGTCATATCCATGAACATGGTGTTGAAATCATGCTTGTTGCAAAGTTAATGCTTCAACAAGTGAAGTACTTCTAGGGTGAACTGAAAAAGACTATGAGAAAACGCAATTGTGTTTTTACAGTGAACAATCTTTTTGAATAGTATTCAACTAAGGTTTTCTAAAATCATTCACAAAATAATGTTCAAACGACAACAAATGCAGTTCTGGAAATTGAGATTATTTGAGAAACTATGTGACTTATTTAGTCACATCCATGAACATGGTGTTGAAATCATGCTTAATGCAAAGTTAATGCTTTAAGTAGTGAAGTACTTCTAGGGAGAGCTGAAAGAGACACTATGTGAAAACGCAATTGTGTTTTTTCAATGAACAATCTTTTTTAATAGTTTTCAATTAAGGTTTTCTAAAACCATTCTCAAAACAATGTTCAAACGAAAACAAATGCAGTTCTGGAAATTGAGATTATTTGAGAAACTATGTGACTTATTTAGTCACATCCATGAACATGGTGTTGAAATCATGCTTATTGCAAAGTTAATGCTTCAACTAGGGAAGTTCATCTAGGGAGAGCTGAAAGAGACACTATGAGAAAACGCAATTGTGTTTTTACATTGAACAATCTTTTTTATTAGTTTTCAACTAAGGTTGTCTAAAATCATTCTCAAAACTAAGTTCAAACGAAAACAAATGCAGTTCTGGAAGTTGAGATTATTTGAGAAACTATGTGACTTATTTAGTCATATCCATGAACATGGTGTTGAAATCATGCTTATTGCAAAGTTAATGCTTCAACTAGGGAAGTTCATCTAGGGAGAGCTGAAAAAGACACTATGAGAAAACGCAATTGTGTTTTTACAGTGAACAATCTTTTTGAATAGTATTCAACTAAGGTTTTCTAAAATCATTCACAAAATAATGTTCAAACGACAACAAATGCAGTTCTGGAAATTGAGATTATTTGAGAAACTATGTGACTTATTTAGTCACATCCATGAACATGGTGTTGAAATCATGCTTATTGCAAAGTTAATGCTTCAACTAGGGAAGTTCATCTAGGGAGAGCTGAAAGAGACACTAAGAGAAAACGCAATTGTGTTTTTACAGTGAACAATCTTTTTTATTAGTTTTCAACTAAGGTTGTCTAAAATCATTCTCCAAAACTAAGTTCAAACGAAAACAAATGCAGTTCTGAAAGTTGAGATTATTCGAGAAACTATGTGATTTATTTAGTCATATCCATGAACATGGTGTTGAAATCATGCTTCTTGCAAAGTTAATGCTTTAAGTAGTGAAGTACTTCTAGGGAGAGCTGAAAGAGACACTATGTGAAAACGCAATTGTGTTTTTACAGGGAACAATCTTTTTTAATAGTTTTCAATGAAGGTTTTCTAAAACCATTCTCAAAACAATGTTCAAACGACAACAAATGCAGTTCTGGAAATTGAGATTATTTGAGAAACTATGTGATTTATTTAGTCACATCCATGAACATGGTGTTGAAATCATGCTTATTGCAAAGTTAATGCTTCAACTAGGGAAGTTCATCTAGGGAGAGCTGAAAAAGACACTATGAGGAAACGCAATTGTGTTTTTACAGTGAACAATCTTTTTAAATAGTTTTCAACTAAGGTTGTCTAAAATCATTCTCAAAACTAAGTTCAAACGAAAACAAATGCAGTTCTGGAAGTTGAGATTATTTGAGAAACTATGTGACTTATTTAGTCACATCCATGAACATGGTGTTGAAATCATGCTTATTGCAAAGTTAATGCTTTAAGTAGTGAAGTACTTCTAGGGAGAGCTGAAAGAGACACTATGTGAAAACGCAATTGTGTTTTTTCAATGAACAATCTTTTTTAATAGTTTTCAATTAAGGTTTTCTAAAACCATTCTCAAAACAATGTTCAAACGACAACAAATGCAGTTCTGGAAATTGAGATTATTTGAGAAACTATGTGATTTATTTAGTCACATCCATGAACATGGTGTTGAAATCATGCTTATTGCAAAGTTAATGCTTCAACTAGGGAAGTTCATCTAGGGAGAGCTGAAAGAGACACTAAGAGAAAACGCAATTGTGTTTTTACAGTGAACAATCTTTTTTATTAGTTTTCAACTAAGGTTGTCTAAAATCATTCTCCAAAACTAAGTTCAAACGAAAACAAATGCAGTTCTGAAAGTTGAGATTATTCGAGAAACTATGTGATTTATTTAGTCATATCCATGAACATGGTGTTGAAATCATGCTTCTTGCAAAGTTAATGCTTTAAGTAGTGAAGTACTTCTAGGGAGAGCTGAAAGAGACACTATGTGAAAACGCAATTGTGTTTTTACAGGGAACAATCTTTTTTAATAGTTTTCAATGAAGGTTTTCTAAAACCATTCTCAAAACAATGTTCAAACGACAACAAATGCAGTTCTGGAAATTGAGATTATTTGAGAAACTATGTGATTTATTTAGTCACATCCATGAACATGGTGTTGAAATCATGCTTATTGCAAAGTTAATGCTTCAACTAGGGAAGTTCATCTAGGGAGAGCTGAAAAAGACACTATGAGAAAACGCAATTGTGTTTTTACAGTGAACAATCTTTTTAAATAGTTTTCAACTAAGGTTGTCTAAAATCATTCTCAAAACTAAGTTCAAACGAAAACAAATGCAGTTCAGGAAGTTGAGATTATTTGAGAAACTATGTGACTTATTTAGTCACATCCATGAACATGGTGTTGAAATCATGCTTATTGCAAAGTTAATGCTTTAAGTAGTGAAGTACTTCTAGGGAGAGCTGAAAGAGACACTATGTGAAAACGCAATTGTGTTTTATCAATGAACAATCTTTTTTAATAGTTTTCAATGAAGGTTTTCTAAAACCATTCTCAAAACAATGTTCAAACGACAACAAATGCAGTTCTGGGAATTGAGATTATTTGAGAAACTATGTGATTTATTTAGTCACATCCATGAACATGGTGTTGAAATCATGCTTATTGCAAAGTTAATGCTTCAACAAGGGAAGTTCATCTAGGGAGAGCTGAAAGAGACACTATGAGAAAACGCAATTGTATTTTTACAGTGAACAATCTTTTTTATTAATTTTCAACTAAGGTTGTCTAAAATCATTCTCAAAACTAAGTTCAAACGAAAACAAATGCAGTTCTGGAAGTTGAGATTATTTGAGAAACTATGTGATTTATTTAGTCATATCCATGAACATGGTGTTGAAATCATGCTTATTGCAAAGTTAATGCTTCAACAAGTGAAGTACTTCTAGGGTGAACTGAAAAAGACTATGAGAAGACGCAATTGTGTATTTACAGTGAACAATCTTTTTTAATAGTTTTCAATGAAGGTTTTCTAAAACCATTCTCAAAACAATGTTCAAACGACAACAAATGCAGTTCTGGAAATTGAGATTATTTGAGAAACTATGTGACTTATTTAGTCACATCCATGAACATGGTGTTGAAATCATGCTTATTGCAAAGTTAATGCTTCAACTAGGGAAGTTCATCTAGGGAGAGCTGAAAGAGACACTAAGAGAAAATTCAATTGTGTTTTTACAGTGAACAATCTTTTTTATTAGTTTTCAACTAAGGTTGTCTAAAATCATTCTCAAAACTAAGTTCAAACGAAAACAAATGCAGTTCTGAAAGTTGAGATTATTCGAGAAACTATGTGATTTATTTAGTCATATCCATGAACATGGTGTTGAAATCATGCTTATTGCAAAGTTAATGCTTTAAGTAGTGAAGTACTTCTAGGGAGAGCTGAAAGAGACACTATGTGAAAACGCAATTGTGTTTTTACAGGGAACAATCTTTTTTAATAGTTTTCAATGAAGGTTTTCTAAAACCATTCTCAAAACTATGTTCAAACGAAAACAAATGCAGTTCTGGAAATTGAGATTATTTGAGTAACTATGTGATTTATTTAGTCATATCCATGAACATGGTGTTGAAATCATGCTTGTTGCAAAGTTAATACTTCAACAAGTGAAGTACTTCTAGGGTGAACTGAAAAAGACTATGAGAAAACGCAATTGTGTTTTTACAGTGAACAATCTTTTTTAATAGTTTTTAATGAAGGTTTTCTAAAACCATTCTCAAAACAATGTTCAAACGACAACAAATGCAGTTCTGGAAATTGAGATTATTTGAGAAACTATGTGATTTATTTAGTCACATCCATGAACATGGTGTTGAAATCATGCTTATTGCAAAGTTAATGCTTCAACTAGGGAAGTTCATCTAGGGAGAGCTGAAAAAGACACTATGAGAAAACGCAATTGTGTTTTTACAGTGAACAATCTTTTTAAATAGTTTTCAACTAAGGTTGTCTAAAATCATTCTCAAAACTAAGTTCAAACGAAAACAAATGCAGTTCTGGAAGTTGAGATTATTTGAGAAACTATGTGACTTATTTAGTCACATCCATGAACATGGTGTTGAAATCATGCTTATTGCAAAGTTAATGCTTTAAGTAGTGAAGTACTTCTAGGGAGAGCTGAAAGAGACACTATGTGAAAACGCAATTGTGTTTTATCAATGAACAATCTTTTTTAATAGTTTTCAATTAAGGTTTTCTAAAACCATTCTCAAAACAATGTTCAAACGACAACAAATGCAGTTCTGGAAATTGAGATTATTTGAGAAACTATGTGATTTATTTAGTCACATCCATGAACATGGTGTTGAAATCATGCTTATTGCAAAGTTAATGCTTCAACAAGGGAAGTTCATCTAGGGAGAGCTGAAAGAGACACTATGAGAAAACGCAATTGTATTTTTACAGTGAACAATCTTTTTTATTAATTTTCAACTAAGGTTGTCTAAAATCATTCTCAAAACTAAGTTCAAACGAAAACAAATGCAGTTCTGGAAGTTGAGATTATTTGAGAAACTATGTGATTTATTTAGTCATATCCATGAACATGGTGTTGAAATCATGCTTATTGCAAAGTTAATGCTTCAACAAGTGAAGTACTTCTAGGGTGAACTGAAAAAGACTATGAGAAGACGCAATTGTGTATTTACAGTGAACAATCTTTTTTAATAGTTTTCAATGAAGGTTTTCTAAAACCATTCTCAAAACAATGTTCAAACGACAACAAATGCAGTTCTGGAAATTGAGATTATTTGAGAAACTATGTGATTTATTTAGTCACATCCATGAACATGGTGTTGAAATCATGCTTATTGCAAAGTTAATGCTTCAACTAGGGAAGTTCATCTAGGGAGAGCTGAAAAAGACACTATGAGAAAACGCAATTGTGTTTTTACAGTGAACAATCTTTTTAAATAGTTTTCAACTAAGGTTGTCTAAAATCATTCTCAAAACTAAGTTCAAACGAAAACAAATGCAGTTCTGGAAGTTGAGATTATTTGAGAAACTATGTGACTTATTTAGTCACATCCATGAACATGGTGTTGAAATCATGCTTATTGCAAAGTTAATGCTTTAAGTAGTGAAGTACTTCTAGGGAGAGCTGAAAGAGACACTATGTGAAAACGCAATTGTGTTTTATCAATGAACAATCTTTTTTAATAGTTTTCAATTAAGGTTTTCTAAAACCATTCTCAAAACAATGTTCAAACGACAACAAATGCAGTTCTGGAAATTGAGATTATTTGAGAAACTATGTGATTTATTTAGTCACATCCATGAACATGGTGTTGAAATCATGCTTATTGCAAAGTTAATGCTTCAACAAGGGAAGTTCATCTAGGGAGAGCTGAAAGAGACACTATGAGAAAACGCAATTGTATTTTTACAGTGAACAATCTTTTTTATTAATTTTCAACTAAGGTTGTCTAAAATCATTCTCAAAACTAAGTTCAAACGAAAACAAATGCAGTTCTGGAAGTTGAGATTATTTGAGAAACTATGTGATTTATTTAGTCATATCCATGAACATGGTGTTGAAATCATGCTTATTGCAAAGTTAATGCTTCAACAAGTGAAGTACTTCTAGGGTGAACTGAAAAAGACTATGAGAAGACGCAATTGTGTATTTACAGTGAACAATCTTTTTTAATAGTTTTCAATGAAGGTTTTCTAAAACCATTCTCAAAACAATGTTCAAACGACAACAAATGCAGTTCTGGAAATTGAGATTATTTGAGAAACTATGTGACTTATTTAGTCACATCCATGAACATGGTGTTGAAATCATGCTTATTGCAAAGTTAATGCTTCAACTAGGGAAGTTCATCTAGGGAGAGCTGAAAGAGACACTAAGAGAAAACGCAATTGTGTTTTTACAGTGAACAATCTTTTTTATTAGTTTTCAACTAAGGTTGTCTAAAATCATTCTCAAAACTAAGTTCAAACGAAAACAAATGCAGTTCTGAAAGTTGAGATTATTCGAGAAACTATGTGATTTATTTAGTCATATCCATGAACATGGTGTTGAAATCATGCTTATTGCAAAGTTAATGCTTTAAGTAGTGAAGTACTTCTAGGGAGAGCTGAAAGAGACACTATGTGAAAACGCAATTGTGTTTTTACAGGGAACAATCTTTTTTAATAGTTTTCAATGAAGGTTTTCTAAAACCATTCTCAAAACTATGTTCAAACGAAAACAAATGCAGTTCTGGAAATTGAGATTATTTGAGTAACTATGTGATTTATTTAGTCATATCCATGAACATGGTGTTGAAATCATGCTTGTTGCAAAGTTAATACTTCAACAAGTGAAGTACTTCTAGGGTGAACTGAAAAAGACTATGAGAAAACGCAATTGTGTTTTTACAGTGAACAATCTTTTTTAATAGTTTTTAATGAAGGTTTTCTAAAACCATTCTCAAAACTATGTTCAAACGAAAACAAATGCAGTTCTGGAAGTTGAGATTATTTGAGTAACTATGTGATTTATTTAGTCATATCCATGAACATGGTGTTAAAATCATGCTTATTGCAAAGTTAATGCTTCAACTAGGGAAGTTCATCTAGGGAGAGATGAAAGAGACACTATGAGAAAACGCAGTTGTGTTTTTACAGTGAACAATCTTTTTTAATAGTTTTCAATGAAGAATTTCTAAAACCATTCTCAAAACAATGTTCAAAGGAAAACAAATGCAGTTCTGGAAAACGAGATTATTTGAGAAACTATGTGACTTATTTAGTCATATCCATGAACATGGTGTTGAAATCATGCTTGTTGCAAAGTTAATGCTTTAAGTAGTGAAGTACTTCTAGGGAGAGCTGAAAGAGACACTATGTGAAAACGCAATTGGGTTTTTACAGTGAACTATCTTTTTTAATAGTTTTCAATGAAGGTTTTCTAAAACCATTCTCAAAACAATGTTCAAACGACAACAAATGCAGTTCTGGAAATTGAGATTATTTGAGAAACTATGTGACTTATTTAGTCACATCCATGAACATGCTTATTGCAAAGTTAATGCTTCAACTAGGGAAGTTCATCTAGGGAGAGCTGAAAGAGACACTAAGAGAAAACGCAATTGTGTTTTTTCAGTGAACAATCTTTTTAAATAGTTTTCAACTAAGGTTGTCTAAAATCATTCTCAAAACAATGTTCAAACGACAACAAATGCAGTTTTGGAAGTTGAGATTATTTGAGAAACTATGTGATTTATTTAGTCATATCCATTAACATGGTGTTGAAATCATGCTTGTTGCAAAGTTAATGTTCAAGTAGTGAAGTACTTCTAGGGAGAGCTGAAAGAGACACTATGAGAAAACGCAATTGTATTTTTACAGTGAACAATCTTTTTTATTAATTTTCAACTAAGGTTGTCTAAAATCATTCTCAAAACTAAGTTCAAACGAAAACAAATGCAGTTCTGGAAGTTGAGATTATTTGAGAAACTATGTGATTTATTTAGTCATATCCATGAACATGGTGTTGAAATCATGCTTATTGCAAAGTTAATGCTTCAACAAGTGAAGTACTTCTAGGGTGAACTGAAAAAGACTATGAGAAGACGCAATTGTGTATTTACAGTGAACAATCTTTTTTAATAGTTTTCAATGAAGGTTTTCTAAAACCATTCTCAAAACAATGTTCAAACGACAACAAATGCAGTTCTGGAAATTGAGATTATTTGAGAAACTATGTGACTTATTTAGTCACATCCATGAACATGGTGTTGAAATCATGCTTATTGCAAAGTTAATGCTTCAACTAGGGAAGTTCATCTAGGGAGAGCTGAAAGAGACACTAAGAGAAAATTCAATTGTGTTTTTACAGTGAACAATCTTTTTTATTAGTTTTCAACTAAGGTTGTCTAAAATCATTCTCAAAACTAAGTTCAAACGAAAACAAATGCAGTTCTGAAAGTTGAGATTATTCGAGAAACTATGTGATTTATTTAGTCATATCCATGAACATGGTGTTGAAATCATGCTTATTGCAAAGTTAATGCTTTAAGTAGTGAAGTACTTCTAGGGAGAGCTGAAAGAGACACTATGTGAAAACGCAATTGTGTTTTTACAGGGAACAATCTTTTTTAATAGTTTTCAATGAAGGTTTTCTAAAACCATTCTCAAAACTATGTTCAAACGAAAACAAATGCAGTTCTGGAAATTGAGATTATTTGAGTAACTATGTGATTTATTTAGTCATATCCATGAACATGGTGTTGAAATCATGCTTGTTGCAAAGTTAATACTTCAACAAGTGAAGTACTTCTAGGGTGAACTGAAAAAGACTATGAGAAAACGCAATTGTGTTTTTACAGTGAACAATCTTTTTTAATAGTTTTTAATGAAGGTTTTCTAAAACCATTCTCAAAACAATGTTCAAACGACAACAAATGCAGTTCTGGAAATTGAGATTATTTGAGAAACTATGTGATTTATTTAGTCACATCCATGAACATGGTGTTGAAATCATGCTTATTGCAAAGTTAATGCTTCAACTAGGGAAGTTCATCTAGGGAGAGCTGAAAAAGACACTATGAGAAAACGCAATTGTGTTTTTACAGTGAACAATCTTTTTAAATAGTTTTCAACTAAGGTTGTCTAAAATCATTCTCAAAACTAAGTTCAAACGAAAACAAATGCAGTTCTGGAAGTTGAGATTATTTGAGAAACTATGTGACTTATTTAGTCACATCCATGAACATGGTGTTGAAATCATGCTTATTGCAAAGTTAATGCTTTAAGTAGTGAAGTACTTCTAGGGAGAGCTGAAAGAGACACTATGTGAAAACGCAATTGTGTTTTATCAATGAACAATCTTTTTTAATAGTTTTCAATTAAGGTTTTCTAAAATCATTCTCAAAACAATGTTCAAACGACAACAAATGCAGTTCTGGAAATTGAGATTATTTGAGAAACTATGTGATTTATTTAGTCACATCCATGAACATGGTGTTGAAATCATGCTTATTGCAAAGTTAATGCTTCAACAAGTGAAGTACTTCTAGGGTGAACTGAAAAAGACTATGAGAAGACGCAATTGTGTATTTACAGTGAACAATCTTTTTTAATAGTTTTCAATGAAGGTTTTCTAAAACCATTCTCAAAACAATGTTCAAACGACAACAAATGCAGTTCTGGAAATTGAGATTATTTGAGAAACTATGTGACTTATTTAGTCACATCCATGAACATGGTGTTGAAATCATGCTTATTGCAAAGTTAATGCTTCAACTAGGGAAGTTCATCTAGGGAGAGCTGAAAGAGACACTAAGAGAAAATTCAATTGTGTTTTTACAGTGAACAATCTTTTTTATTAGTTTTCAACTAAGGTTGTCTAAAATCATTCTCAAAACTAAGTTCAAACGAAAACAAATGCAGTTCTGAAAGTTGAGATTATTCGAGAAACTATGTGATTTATTTAGTCATATCCATGAACATGGTGTTGAAATCATGCTTATTGCAAAGTTAATGCTTTAAGTAGTGAAGTACTTCTAGGGAGAGCTGAAAGAGACACTATGTGAAAACGCAATTGTGTTTTTACAGGGAACAATCTTTTTTAATAGTTTTCAATGAAGGTTTTCTAAAACCATTCTCAAAACTATGTTCAAACGAAAACAAATGCAGTTCTGGAAATTGAGATTATTTGAGTAACTATGTGATTTATTTAGTCATATCCATGAACATGGTGTTGAAATCATGCTTGTTGCAAAGTTAATACTTCAACAAGTGAAGTACTTCTAGGGTGAACTGAAAAAGACTATGAGAAAACGCAATTGTGTTTTTACAGTGAACAATCTTTTTTAATAGTTTTTAATGAAGGTTTTCTAAAACCATTCTCAAAACAATGTTCAAACGACAACAAATGCAGTTCTGGAAATTGAGATTATTTGAGAAACTATGTGATTTATTTAGTCACATCCATGAACATGGTGTTGAAATCATGCTTATTGCAAAGTTAATGCTTCAACTAGGGAAGTTCATCTAGGGAGAGCTGAAAAAGACACTATGAGAAAACGCAATTGTGTTTTTACAGTGAACAATCTTTTTAAATAGTTTTCAACTAAGGTTGTCTAAAATCATTCTCAAAACTAAGTTCAAACGAAAACAAATGCAGTTCTGGAAGTTGAGATTATTTGAGAAACTATGTGACTTATTTAGTCACATCCATGAACATGGTGTTGAAATCATGCTTATTGCAAAGTTAATGCTTTAAGTAGTGAAGTACTTCTAGGGAGAGCTGAAAGAGACACTATGTGAAAACGCAATTGTGTTTTATCAATGAACAATCTTTTTTAATAGTTTTCAATTAAGGTTTTCTAAAACCATTCTCAAAACAATGTTCAAACGACAACAAATGCAGTTCTGGAAATTGAGATTATTTGAGAAACTATGTGATTTATTTAGTCACATCCATGAACATGGTGTTGAAATCATGCTTATTGCAAAGTTAATGCTTCAACAAGGGAAGTTCATCTAGGGAGAGCTGAAAGAGACACTATGAGAAAACGCAATTGTATTTTTACAGTGAACAATCTTTTTTATTAATTTTCAACTAAGGTTGTCTAAAATCATTCTCAAAACTAAGTTCAAACGAAAACAAATGCAGTTCTGGAAGTTGAGATTATTTGAGAAACTATGTGATTTATTTAGTCATATCCATGAACATGGTGTTGAAATCATGCTTATTGCAAAGTTAATGCTTCAACAAGTGAAGTACTTCTAGGGTGAACTGAAAAAGACTATGAGAAGACGCAATTGTGTATTTACAGTGAACAATCTTTTTTAATAGTTTTCAATGAAGGTTTTCTAAAACCATTCTCAAAACAATGTTCAAACGACAACAAATGCAGTTCTGGAAATTGAGATTATTTGAGAAACTATGTGATTTATTTAGTCACATCCATGAACATGGTGTTGAAATCATGCTTATTGCAAAGTTAATGCTTCAACTAGGGAAGTTCATCTAGGGAGAGCTGAAAAAGACACTATGAGAAAACGCAATTGTGTTTTTACAGTGAACAATCTTTTTAAATAGTTTTCAACTAAGGTTGTCTAAAATCATTCTCAAAACTAAGTTCAAACGAAAACAAATGCAGTTCTGGAAGTTGAGATTATTTGAGAAACTATGTGACTTATTTAGTCACATCCATGAACATGGTGTTGAAATCATGCTTATTGCAAAGTTAATGCTTTAAGTAGTGAAGTACTTCTAGGGAGAGCTGAAAGAGACACTATGTGAAAACGCAATTGTGTTTTATCAATGAACAATCTTTTTTAATAGTTTTCAATTAAGGTTTTCTAAAACCATTCTCAAAACAATGTTCAAACGACAACAAATGCAGTTCTGGAAATTGAGATTATTTGAGAAACTATGTGATTTATTTAGTCACATCCATGAACATGGTGTTGAAATCATGCTTATTGCAAAGTTAATGCTTCAACAAGGGAAGTTCATCTAGGGAGAGCTGAAAGAGACACTATGAGAAAACGCAATTGTATTTTTACAGTGAACAATCTTTTTTATTAATTTTCAACTAAGGTTGTCTAAAATCATTCTCAAAACTAAGTTCAAACGAAAACAAATGCAGTTCTGGAAGTTGAGATTATTTGAGAAACTATGTGATTTATTTAGTCATATCCATGAACATGGTGTTGAAATCATGCTTATTGCAAAGTTAATGCTTCAACAAGTGAAGTACTTCTAGGGTGAACTGAAAAAGACTATGAGAAGACGCAATTGTGTATTTACAGTGAACAATCTTTTTTAATAGTTTTCAATGAAGGTTTTCTAAAACCATTCTCAAAACAATGTTCAAACGACAACAAATGCAGTTCTGGAAATTGAGATTATTTGAGAAACTATGTGACTTATTTAGTCACATCCATGAACATGGTGTTGAAATCATGCTTATTGCAAAGTTAATGCTTCAACTAGGGAAGTTCATCTAGGGAGAGCTGAAAGAGACACTAAGAGAAAACGCAATTGTGTTTTTACAGTGAACAATCTTTTTTATTAGTTTTCAACTAAGGTTGTCTAAAATCATTCTCAAAACTAAGTTCAAACGAAAACAAATGCAGTTCTGAAAGTTGAGATTATTCGAGAAACTATGTGATTTATTTAGTCATATCCATGAACATGGTGTTGAAATCATGCTTATTGCAAAGTTAATGCTTTAAGTAGTGAAGTACTTCTAGGGAGAGCTGAAAGAGACACTATGTGAAAACGCAATTGTGTTTTTACAGGGAACAATCTTTTTTAATAGTTTTCAATGAAGGTTTTCTAAAACCATTCTCAAAACTATGTTCAAACGAAAACAAATGCAGTTCTGGAAATTGAGATTATTTGAGTAACTATGTGATTTATTTAGTCATATCCATGAACATGGTGTTGAAATCATGCTTGTTGCAAAGTTAATACTTCAACAAGTGAAGTACTTCTAGGGTGAACTGAAAAAGACTATGAGAAAACGCAATTGTGTTTTTACAGTGAACAATCTTTTTTAATAGTTTTTAATGAAGGTTTTCTAAAACCATTCTCAAAACTATGTTCAAACGAAAACAAATGCAGTTCTGGAAGTTGAGATTATTTGAGTAACTATGTGATTTATTTAGTCATATCCATGAACATGGTGTTAAAATCATGCTTATTGCAAAGTTAATGCTTCAACTAGGGAAGTTCATCTAGGGAGAGATGAAAGAGACACTATGAGAAAACGCAGTTGTGTTTTTACAGTGAACAATCTTTTTTAATAGTTTTCAATGAAGAATTTCTAAAACCATTCTCAAAACAATGTTCAAAGGAAAACAAATGCAGTTCTGGAAAACGAGATTATTTGAGAAACTATGTGACTTATTTAGTCATATCCATGAACATGGTGTTGAAATCATGCTTGTTGCAAAGTTAATGCTTTAAGTAGTGAAGTACTTCTAGGGAGAGCTGAAAGAGACACTATGTGAAAACGCAATTGGGTTTTTACAGTGAACTATCTTTTTTAATAGTTTTCAATGAAGGTTTTCTAAAACCATTCTCAAAACAAAGTTCAAACGACAACAAATGCAGTTCTGGAAATTGAGATTATTTGAGAAACTATGTGACTTATTTAGTCACATCCATGAACATGCTTATTGCAAAGTTAATGCTTCAACTAGGGAAGTTCATCTAGGGAGAGCTGAAAGAGACACTAAGAGAAAACGCAATTGTGTTTTTTCAGTGAACAATCTTTTTAAATAGTTTTCAACTAAGGTTGTCTAAAATCATTCTCAAAACAATGTTCAAACGACAACAAATGCAGTTTTGGAAGTTGAGATTATTTGAGAAACTATGTGATTTATTTAGTCATATCCATTAACATGGTGTTGAAATCATGCTTGTTGCAAAGTTAATGTTCAAGTAGTGAAGTACTTCTAGGGAGAGCTGAAAGAGACACTATGAGAAAACGCAATTGTATTTTTACAGTGAACAATCTTTTTTATTAATTTTCAACTAAGGTTGTCTAAAATCATTCTCAAAACTAAGTTCAAACGAAAACAAATGCAGTTCTGGAAGTTGAGATTATTTGAGAAACTATGTGATTTATTTAGTCATATCCATGAACATGGTGTTGAAATCATGCTTATTGCAAAGTTAATGCTTCAACAAGTGAAGTACTTCTAGGGTGAACTGAAAAAGACTATGAGAAGACGCAATTGTGTATTTACAGTGAACAATCTTTTTTAATAGTTTTCAATGAAGGTTTTCTAAAACCATTCTCAAAACAATGTTCAAACGACAACAAATGTAGTTCTGGAAATTGAGATTATTTGAGAAACTATGTGACTTATTTAGTCACATCCATGAACATGGTGTTGAAATCATGCTTATTGCAAAGTTAATGCTTCAACTAGGGAAGTTCATCTAGGGAGAGCTGAAAGAGACACTAAGAGAAAATTCAATTGTGTTTTTACAGTGAACAATCTTTTTTATTAGTTTTCAACTAAGGTTGTCTAAAATCATTCTCAAAACTAAGTTCAAACGAAAACAAATGCAGTTCTGAAAGTTGAGATTATTCGAGAAACTATGTGATTTATTTAGTCATATCCATGAACATGGTGTTGAAATCATGCTTATTGCAAAGTTAATGCTTTAAGTAGTGAAGTACTTCTAGGGAGAGCTGAAAGAGACACTATGTGAAAACGCAATTGTGTTTTTACAGGGAACAATCTTTTTTAATAGTTTTCAATGAAGGTTTTCTAAAACCATTCTCAAAACTATGTTCAAACGAAAACAAATGCAGTTCTGGAAATTGAGATTATTTGAGTAACTATGTGATTTATTTAGTCATATCCATGAACATGGTGTTGAAATCATGCTTGTTGCAAAGTTAATACTTCAACAAGTGAAGTACTTCTAGGGTGAACTGAAAAAGACTATGAGAAAACGCAATTGTGTTTTTACAGTGAACAATCTTTTTTAATAGTTTTTAATGAAGGTTTTCTAAAACCATTCTCAAAACAATGTTCAAACGACAACAAATGCAGTTCTGGAAATTGAGATTATTTGAGAAACTATGTGATTTATTTAGTCACATCCATGAACATGGTGTTGAAATCATGCTTATTGCAAAGTTAATGCTTCAACTAGGGAAGTTCATCTAGGGAGAGCTGAAAAAGACACTATGAGAAAACGCAATTGTGTTTTTACAGTGAACAATCTTTTTAAATAGTTTTCAACTAAGGTTGTCTAAAATCATTCTCAAAACTAAGTTCAAACGAAAACAAATGCAGTTCTGGAAGTTGAGATTATTTGAGAAACTATGTGACTTATTTAGTCACATCCATGAACATGGTGTTGAAATCATGCTTATTGCAAAGTTAATGCTTTAAGTAGTGAAGTACTTCTAGGGAGAGCTGAAAGAGACACTATGTGAAAACGCAATTGTGTTTTATCAATGAACAATCTTTTTTAATAGTTTTCAATTAAGGTTTTCTAAAATCATTCTCAAAACAATGTTCAAACGACAACAAATGCAGTTCTGGAAATTGAGATTATTTGAGAAACTATGTGATTTATTTAGTCACATCCATGAACATGGTGTTGAAATCATGCTTATTGCAAAGTTAATGCTTCAACAAGTGAAGTACTTCTAGGGTGAACTGAAAAAGACTATGAGAAGACGCAATTGTGTATTTACAGTGAACAATCTTTTTTAATAGTTTTCAATGAAGGTTTTCTAAAACCATTCTCAAAACAATGTTCAAACGACAACAAATGCAGTTCTGGAAATTGAGATTATTTGAGAAACTATGTGACTTATTTAGTCACATCCATGAACATGGTGTTGAAATCATGCTTATTGCAAAGTTAATGCTTCAACTAGGGAAGTTCATCTAGGGAGAGCTGAAAGAGACACTAAGAGAAAACGCAATTGTGTTTTTACAGTGAACAATCTTTTTTAATAGTTTTCAATGAAGGTTGTCTAAAATCATTCTCAAAACTAAGTTCAAACGAAAACAAATGCAGTTCTGAAAGTTGAGATTATTCGAGAAACTATGTGATTTATTTAGTCATATCCATGAACATGGTGTTGAAATCATGCTTATTGCAAAGTTAATGCTTTAAGTAGTGAAGTACTTCTAGGGAGAGCTGAAAGAGACACTATGAGAAAACGCAGTTGTGTTTTTACAGTGAACAATCTTTTTTAATAGTTTTCAATGAAGAATTTCTAAAACCATTCTCAAAACAATGTTCAAAGGAAAACAAATGCAGTTCTGGAAATTGAGATTATTTGAGAAACTATGTGACTTATTTAGTCATATCCATGAACATGGTGTTGAAATCATGCTTGTTGCAAAGTTAATGCTTTAAGTAGTGAAGTACTTCTAGGGAGAGCTGAAAGAGACACTATGTGAAAACGCAATTGGGTTTTTACAGTGAACTATCTTTTTTAATAGTTTTCAATGAAGGTTTTCTAAAACCATTCTCAAAACAATGTTCAAACGACAACAAATGCAGTTCTGGAAATTGAGATTATTTGAGAAACTATGTGACTTATTTAGTCACATCCATGAACATGCTTATTGCAAAGTTAATGCTTCAACTAGGGAAGTTCATCTAGGGAGAGCTGAAAGAGACACTAAGAGAAAACGCAATTGTGTTTTTTCAGTGAACAATCTTTTTAAATAGTTTTCAACTAAGGTTGTCTAAAATCATTCTCAAAACAATGTTCAAACGACAACAAATGCAGTTTTGGAAGTTGAGATTATTTGAGAAACTATGTGATTTATTTAGTCATATCCATTAATATGGTGTTGAAATCATGCTTGTTGCAAAGTTAATGTTCAAGTAGTGAAGTACTTCTAGGGAGAGCTGAAAAAGACACTATGAGAAAACGCAATTGTGTTTTTACAGTGAACAATCTTTTTAAATAGTTTTCAACTAAGGTTGTCTAAAATCATTCTCAAAACTAAATTCAAACGAAAACAAATGCAGTTCTGGAAGTTGAGATTATTTGAGAAACTATGTGACTTATTTAGTCACATCCATGAACATGGTGTTGAAATCATGCTTATTGCAAAGTTAATGCTTTAAGTAGTGAAGTACTTCTAGGGAGAGCTGAAAGAGACACTATGTGAAAACGCAATTGTGTTTTATCAATGAACAATCTTTTTTAATAGTTTTCAATTAAGGTTTTCTAAAACCATTCTCAAAACAATGTTCAAACGACAACAAATGCAGTTCTGGAAATTGAGATTATTTGAGAAACTATGTGATTTATTTAGTCACATCCATGAACATGGTGTTGAAATCATGCTTATTGCAAAGTTAATGCTTCAACAAGGGAAGTTCATCTAGGGAGAGCTGAAAGAGACACTATGAGAAAACGCAATTGTATTTTTACAGTGAACAATCTTTTTTATTAATTTTCAACTAAGGTTGTCTAAAATCATTCTCAAAACTAAGTTCAAACGAAAACAAATGCAGTTCTGGAAGTTGAGATTATTTGAGAAACTATGTGATTTATTTAGTCATATCCATGAACATGGTGTTGAAATCATGCTTATTGCAAAGTTAATGCTTCAACAAGTGAAGTACTTCTAGGGTGAACTGAAAAAGACTATGAGAAGACGCAATTGTGTATTTACAGTGAACAATCTTTTTTAATAGTTTTCAATGAAGGTTTTCTAAAACCATTCTCAAAACAATGTTCAAACGACAACAAATGCAGTTCTGGAAATTGAGATTATTTGAGAAACTATGTGACTTATTTAGTCACATCCATGAACATGGTGTTGAAATCATGCTTATTGCAAAGTTAATGCTTCAACTAGGGAAGTTCATCTAGGGAGAGCTGAAAGAGACACTAAGAGAAAATTCAATTGTGTTTTTACAGTGAACAATCTTTTTTATTAGTTTTCAACTAAGGTTGTCTAAAATCATTCTCAAAACTAAGTTCAAACGAAAACAAATGCAGTTCTGAAAGTTGAGATTATTCGAGAAACTATGTGATTTATTTAGTCATATCCATGAACATGGTATTGAAATCATGCTTATTGCAAAGTTAATGCTTTAAGTAGTGAAGTACTTCTAGGGAGAGCTGAAAGAGACACTATGTGAAAACGCAATTGTGTTTTTACAGTGAACTATCTTTTTTAATAGTTTTCAATGAAGGTTTTCTAAAACCATTCTCAAAACAATGTTCAAACGACAACAAATGCAGTTCTGGAAATTGAGATTATTTGAGAAACTATGTGATTTATTTAGTCACATCCATGAACATGGTGTTGAAATCATGCTTATTGCAAAGTTAATGCTTCAACAAGGGAAGTTCATCTAGGGAGAGCTGAAAGAGACACTATGAGAAAACGCAATTGTATTTTTACAGTGAACAATCTTTTTTATTAATTTTCAACTAAGGTTGTCTAAAATCATTCTCAAAACTAAGTTCAAACGAAAACAAATGCAGTTCTGGAAGTTGAGATTATTTGAGAAACTATGTGATTTATTTAGTCATATCCATGAACATGGTGTTGAAATCATGCTTATTGCAAAGTTAATGCTTCAACAAGTGAAGTACTTCTAGGGTGAACTGAAAAAGACTATGAGAAGACGCAATTGTGTATTTACAGTGAACAATCTTTTTTAATAGTTTTCAATGAAGGTTTTCTAAAACCATTCTCAAAACAATGTTCAAACGACAACAAATGCAGTTCTGGAAATTGAGATTATTTGAGAAACTATGTGACTTATTTAGTCACATCCATGAACATGGTGTTGAAATCATGCTTATTGCAAAGTTAATGCTTCAACTAGGGAAGTTCATCTAGGGAGAGCTGAAAGAGACACTAAGAGAAAATTCAATTGTGTTTTTACAGTGAACAATCTTTTTTATTAGTTTTCAACTAAGGTTGTCTAAAATCATTCTCAAAACTAAGTTCAAACGAAAACAAATGCAGTTCTGAAAGTTGAGATTATTCGAGAAACTATGTGATTTATTTAGTCATATCCATGAACATGGTGTTGAAATCATGCTTATTGCAAAGTTAATGCTTTAAGTAGTGAAGTACTTCTAGGGAGAGCTGAAAGAGACACTATGTGAAAACGCAATTGTGTTTTTACAGGGAACAATCTTTTTTAATAGTTTTCAATGAAGGTTTTCTAAAACCATTCTCAAAACTATGTTCAAACGAAAACAAATGCAGTTTTGGAAGTTGAGATTATTTGAGAAACTATGTGATTTATTTAGTCATATCCATTAACATGGTGTTGAAATCATGCTTGTTGCAAAGTTAATGTTCAAGTAGTGAAGTACTTCTAGGGAGAGCTGAAAAAGACACTATGAGAAAACGCAATTGTGTTTTTACAGTGACAATCTTTTTAAATAGTTTTCAACTAAGGTTGTCTAAAATCATTCTCAAAACTAAGTTCAAACGAAAACAAATGCAGTTCTGGAAGTTGAGATTATTTGAGAAACTATGTGACTTATTTAGTCACATCCATGAACATGGTGTTGAAATCATGCTTATTGCAAAGTTAATGCTTTAAGTAGTGAAGTACTTCTAGGGAGAGCTGAAAGAGACACTATGTGAAAACGCAATTGTGTTTTATCAATGAACAATCTTTTTTAATAGTTTTCAATTAAGGTTTTCTAAAACCATTCTCAAAACAATGTTCAAACGACAACAAATGCAGTTCTGGAAATTGAGATTATTTGAGAAACTATGTGATTTATTTAGTCACATCCATGAACATGGTGTTGAAATCATGCTTATTGCAAAGTTAATGCTTCAACAAGGGAAGTTCATCTAGGGAGAGCTGAAAGAGACACTATGAGAAAACGCAATTGTATTTTTACAGTGAACAATCTTTTTTATTAATTTTCAACTAAGGTTGTCTAAAATCATTCTCAAAACTAAGTTCAAACGAAAACAAATGCAGTTCTGGAAGTTGAGATTATTTGAGAAACTATGTGATTTATTTAGTCATATCCATGAACATGGTGTTGAAATCATGCTTATTGCAAAGTTAATGCTTCAACAAGTGAAGTACTTCTAGGGTGAACTGAAAAAGACTATGAGAAGACGCAATTGTGTATTTACAGTGAACAATCTTTTTTAATAGTTTTCAATGAAGGTTTTCTAAAACCATTCTCAAAACAATGTTCAAACGACAACAAATGCAGTTCTGGAAATTGAGATTATTTGAGAAACTATGTGACTTATTTAGTCACATCCATGAACATGGTGTTGAAATCATGCTTATTGCAAAGTTAATGCTTTAAGTAGTGAAGTACTTCTAGGGAGAGCTGAAAGAGACACTATGTGAAAACGCAATTGTGTTTTTACAGGGAACAATCTTTTTTAATAGTTTTCAATGAAGGTTTTCTAAAACCATTCTCAAAACTATGTTCAAACGAAAACAAATGCAGTTCTGGAAATTGAGATTATTTGAGTAACTATGTGATTTATTTAGTCATATCCATGAACATGGTGTTGAAATCATGCTTGTTGCAAAGTTAATACTTCAACAAGTGAAGTACTTCTAGGGTGAACTGAAAAAGACTATGAGAAGACGCAATTGTGTATTTACAGTGAACAATCTTTTTTAATAGTTTTCAATGAAGGTTTTCTAAAACCATTCTCAAAACAATGTTCAAACGACAACAAATGCAGTTCTGGAAATTGAGATTATTTGAGAAACTATGTGACTTATTTAGTCACATCCATGAACATGGTGTTGAAATCATGCTTATTGCAAAGTTAATGCTTCAACTAGGGAAGTTCATCTAGGGAGAGCTGAAAGAGACACTAAGAGAAAATTCAATTGTGTTTTTACAGTGAACAATCTTTTTTATTAGTTTTCAACTAAGGTTGTCTAAAATCATTCTCAAAACTAAGTTCAAACGAAAACAAATGCAGTTCTGAAAGTTGAGATTATTCGAGAAACTATGTGATTTATTTAGTCATATCCATGAACATGGTGTTGAAATCATGCTTATTGCAAAGTTAATGCTTTAAGTAGTGAAGTACTTCTAGGGAGAGCTGAAAGAGACACTATGTGAAAACGCAATTGTGTTTTTACAGGGAACAATCTTTTTTAATAGTTTTCAATGAAGGTTTTCTAAAACCATTCTCAAAACTATGTTCAAACGAAAACAAATGCAGTTCTGGAAATTGAGATTATTTGAGAAACTATGTGACTTATTTAGTCATATCCATGAACATGGTGTTGAAATCATGCTTGTTGCAAAGTTAATGCTTTAAGTAGTGAAGTACTTCTAGGGAGAGCTGAAAGAGACACTATGTGAAAACTCAATTGTGTTTTTACAGTGAACAATCTTTTTTAATAGTTTTCAATGAAGGTTTTCTAAAACCATTCTCAAAACAATGTTCAAACGACAACAAATGCAGTTCTGGAAATTGAGATTATTTGAGAAACTATGTGACTTATTTAGTCACATCCATGAACATGGTGTTGAAATCATGCTTATTGCAAAGTTAATGCTTCAACTAGGGAAGTTCATCTAGGGAGAGCTGAAAGAGACACTAAGAGAAAATTCAATTGTGTTTTTACAGTGAACAATCTTTTTTATTAGTTTTCAACTAAGGTTGTCTAAAATCATTCTCAAAACTAAGTTCAAACGAAAACAAATGCAGTTCTGAAAGTTGAGATTATTCGAGAAACTATGTGATTTATTTAGTCATATCCATGAACATGGTGTTGAAATCATGCTTATTGCAAAGTTAATGCTTTAAGTAGTGAAGTACTTCTAGGGAGAGCTGAAAGAGACACTATGTGAAAACGCAATTGTGTTTTTACAGGGAACAATCTTTTTTAATAGTTTTCAATGAAGGTTTTCTAAAACCATTCTCAAAACTATGTTCAAACGAAAACAAATGCAGTTCTGGAAATTGAGATTATTTGAGTAACTATGTGATTTATTTAGTCATATCCATGAACATGGTGTTGAAATCATGCTTGTTGCAAAGTTAATACTTCAACAAGTGAAGTACTTCTAGGGTGAACTGAAAAAGACTATGAGAAAACGCAATTGTGTTTTTACAGTGAACAATCTTTTTTAATAGTTTTTAATGAAGGTTTTCTAAAACCATTCTCAAAACTATGTTCAAACGAAAACAAATGCAGTTCTGGAAGTTGAGATTATTTGAGTAACTATGTGATTTATTTAGTCATATCCATGAACATGGTGTTGAAATCATGCTTATTGCAAAGTTAATGCTTCAACTAGGGAAGTTCATCTAGGGAGAGATGAAAGAGACACTATGAGAAAACGCAGTTGTGTTTTTACAGTGAACAATCTTTTTTAATAGTTTTCAATGAAGGTTTTCTAAAACCATTCTCAAAACAATGTTCAAAGGAAAACAAATGCAGTTCTGGAAATTGAGATTATTTGAGAAACTATGTGACTTATTTAGTCACATCCATGAACATGCTTATTGCAAAGTTAATGCTTCAACTAGGGAAGTTCATCTAGGGAGAGCTGAAAGAGACACTAAGAGAAAACGCAATTGTGTTTTTTCAGTGAACAATCTTTTTAAATAGTTTTCAACTAAGGTTGTTTAAAATCATTCTCAAAACAATGTTCAAACGACAACAAATGCAGTTTTGGAAGTTGAGATTATTTGAGAAACTATGTGATTTATTTAGTCATATCCATTAACATGGTGTTGAAGTCATGCTTGTTGCAAAGTTAATGTTCAAGTAGTGAAGTACTTCTAGGGAGAGCTGAAAGAGACACTAAGAGAAAACGCAATTGTGTTTTTTCAGTGAACAATCTTTTTAAATAGTTTTCAACTAAGGTTGTCTAAAATCATTCTCAATACAAAGTTCAAACGAAAACAAATGCAGTTCTGGAATTTGACATTATTTGAGAAACTATGTGACTTATTTAGTCATATCCATGAACATGGTGTTGAAATCATGCTTGTTGCAAAGTTAATGCTTCAAGTAGTGAAGTATTTCTAGGGAGAGCTGAAAGAGACACTATGAGAAAACGCAATTGTGTTTTTACAGTGAACAATCTTTTTTAATAGTTTTCAATGAAGGTTTTCTAAAACCATTCTCAAAAAATGTTCAAACGAAAACAAATGCAGTTCTGGAAGTTGAGAATATTTGAGAAACTGTGATTTATTTAGTCATATCCATGAACATGGTGTTGAAATCATGCTTATTGCAAAGTTAATGCTTCAACAAGTGAAGTACTTCTAGGGTGAACTGAAAAAGACTATGAGAAGACGCAATTGTGTATTTACAGTGAACAATCTTTTTTAATAGTTTTCAATGAAGGTTTTCTAAAACCATTCTCAAAACAATGTTCAAACGACAACAAATGCAGTTCTGGAAATTGAGATTATTTGAGAAACTATGTGACTTATTTAGTCACATCCATGAACATGCTTATTGCAAAGTTAATGCTTCAACTAGGGAAGTTCATCTAGGGAGAGCTGAAAGAGACACTAAGAGAAAACGCAATTGTGTTTTTACAGTGAACAGTCTTTTTTATTAGTTTTCAACTAAGGTTGTCTAAAATCATTCTCAAAACTAAGTTCAAACGAAAACAAATGCAGTTCTGAAAGTTGAGATTATTTGAGAAACTATGTGATTTATTTAGTCATATCCATGAACATGGTGTTGAAATCATGCTTATTGCAAAGTTAATGCTTCAAGTAGTGAAGTACTTCTAGGGAGAGCTGAAAGAGACACTAAGAGAAAACGCAATTGTGTTTTTTCAGTGAACAATCTTTTTAAATAGTTTTCAACTAAGGTTGTCTAAAATCATTCTCAATACAAAGTTCAAACGAAAACAAATGCAGTTCTGGAAGTTGAGAATATCTGAGAAACTATGTGACTTCTTTAGTCATATCCATGAACATGGTGTTGAAATCATGGTTGTTGCAAAGTTAATGCTTCAAGTAGTGAAGTACTTCTAGGGAGAGCTGAAAGAGACACTAAGAGAAAACGCAATTGTGTTTTTACAGTGAACAATCTTTTTTATTAGTTTTCAACTAAGGTTGTCTAAAATCATTCTCAAAACTAAGTTCAAACGAAAACAAATGCAGTTCTGGAAGTTGAGATTATTTGAGAAACTATGTGATTTATTTAGTCATATCCATGAACATGGTGTTGAAATCATGCTTATTGCAAAGTTAATGTTCAAGTAGTGAAGTACTTCTAGGGAGAGCTGAAAGAGACACTAAGAGAAAACGCAATTGTGTTTTTTCAGTGAACAATCTTTTTTAATAGTTTTCAATGAAGTTTTTCTAAAACCATTCTCAAAACAATGTTCAAACGAAAACAAATGCAGTTCTGGAAGTTGAGATTATTTGAGAAACTATGTGACTTATTTAGTCATATCCATGAACATGGTGTTGAAATCATGCTTGTTGCAAAGTTAATGCTTTAAGTAGTGAAGTACTTCTAGGGAGAGCTGAAAGAGAAACTATGTGAAAACGCAATTGTGTTTTTACAGTGAACTATCTTTTTTAATAGTTTTCAATGAAGTTTTTCAAAAACCATTCTCAAAACAATGTTCAAACGAAAACAAATGCAGTTCTGGAATTTGAGATTATTTGAGAAACTATGTGACTTATTTAGTCATATCCATGAACATGGTGTTGAAATCATGCTTGTTGCAAAGTTAATGCTTCAAGTAGTGAAGTACTTCTAGGGAGAGCTGAAAGAGACACTATGAGAAAACGCAATTGTGTTTTTTCAATGAACAATCTTTTTTAATAGTTTTCAATTAAGGTTTTCTAAAACCATTCTCAAAACAATGTTCAAACGAAAACAAATGCAGTTCTGGAATTTGAGATTATTTGAGAAACTATGTGACTTATTTAGTCATATCCATGAACATGGTGTTGAAATCATGCTTGTTGCAAAGTTAATCCTTCAAGTAGTGAAGTATTTCTAGGGAGTGCTGAAAGAGACACTAAGAGAAAACGCAATTGTGTTTTTTCAGTGAACAATCTTTTTTAATAGTTTTCAATTAAGGTTTTCTAAAACCATTCTCAAAACAATGTTCAAACGAAAACAAATGCATTTCTGGAAATTGAGATTATTTGAGAAACTATGTGACATATTTAGTCACATCCATGAACATGGTGTTGAAATCATGCTTATTGCAAAGTTAATGCTTCAACAAGTGAAGTACTTCTAGGGTGAACTGAAAAAGACTATGAGAAGACGCAATTGTGTATTTACAGTGAACAATCTTTTTTAATAGTTTTCAATGAAGGTTTTCTAAAACCATTCTCAAAACAATGTTCAAACGACAACAAATGCAGTTCTGGAAATTGAGATTATTTGAGAAACTATGTGACTTATTTAGTCACATCCATGAACATGGTGTTGAAATCATGCTTATTGCAAAGTTAATGCTTCAACTAGGGAAGTTCATCTAGGGAGAGCTGAAAGAGACACTAAGAGAAAATTCAATTGTGTTTTTACAGTGAACAATCTTTTTTATTAGTTTTCAACTAAGGTTGTCTAAAATCATTCTCAAAACTAAGTTCAAACGAAAACAAATGCAGTTCTGAAAGTTGAGATTATTCGAGAAACTATGTGATTTATTTAGTCATATCCATGAACATGGTGTTGAAATCATGCTTATTGCAAAGTTAATGCTTTAAGTAGTGAAGTACTTCTAGGGAGAGCTGAAAGAGACACTACGTGAAAACGCAATTGTGTTTTTACAGGGAACAATCTTTTTTAATAGTTTTCAATGAAGGTTTTCTAAAAACATTCTCAAAACTATGTTCAAACGAAAACAAATGCAGTTCTGGAAATTGAGATTATTTGAGTAACTATGTGATTTATTTAGTCATATCCATGAACATGGTGTTGAAATCATGCTTGTTGCAAAGTTAATACTTCAACAAGTGAAGTACTTCTAGGGTGAACTGAAAAAGACTATGAGAAAACGCAATTGTGTTTTTACAGTGAACAATCTTTTTTAATAGTTTTCAATGAAGGTTTTCTAAAACCATTCTCAAAACAATGTTCAAAGGAAAACAAATGCAGTTCTGGAAATTGAGATTATTTGAGAAACTATGTGACTTATTTAGTCATATCCATGAACATGGTGTTGAAATCATGCTTGTTGCAAAGTTAATGCTTTAAGTAGTGAAGTACTTCTAGGGAGAGCTGAAAGAGACACTATGTGAAAACGCAATTGTGTTTTTACAGTGAACTATCTTTTTTAATAGTTTTCAATGAAGGTTTTCTAAAACCATTCTCAAAACAATGTTCAAACGACAACAAATGCAGTTCTGGAAATTGAGATTATTTGAGAAACTATGTGATTTATTTAGTCACATCCATGAACATGGTGTTGAAATCATGCTTATTGCAAAGTTAATGCTTCAACAAGGGAAGTTCATCTAGGGAGAGCTGAAAGAGACACTATGAGAAAACGCAATTGTATTTTTACAGTGAACAATCTTTTTTATTAATTTTCAACTAAGGTTGTCTAAAATCATTCTCAAAACTAAGTTCAAACGAAAACAAATGCAGTTCTGGAAGTTGAGATTATTTGAGAAACTATGTGATTTATTTAGTCATATCCATGAACATGGTGTTGAAATCATGCTTATTGCAAAGTTAATGCTTCAACAAGTGAAGTACTTCTAGGGTGAACTGAAAAAGACTATGAGAAGACGCAATTGTGTATTTACAGTGAACAATCTTTTTTAATAGTTTTCAATGAAGGTTTTCTAAAACCATTCTCAAAACAATGTTCAAACGACAACAAATGCAGTTCTGGAAATTGAGATTATTTGAGAAACTATGTGATTTATTTAGTCACATCCATGAACATGGTGTTGAAATCATGCTTATTGCAAAGTTAATGCTTCAACAAGGGAAGTTCATCTAGGGAGAGCTGAAAGAGACACTATGAGAAAACGCAATTGTATTTTTACAGTGAACAATCTTTTTTATTAATTTCCAACTAAGGTTGTCTAAAATCATTCTCAAAACTAAGTTCAAACGAAAACAAATGCAGTTCTGGAAGTTGAGATTATTTGAGAAACTGTGTGATTTATTTAGTCATATCCATGAACATGGTGTTGAAATCATGCTTATTGCAAAGTTAATGCTTCAACAAGTGAAGTACTTCTAGGGTGAACTGAAAAAGACTATGAGAAGACGCAATTGTGTATTTACAGTGAACAATCTTTTTTAATAGTTTTCAATGAAGGTTTTCTAAAACCATTCTCAAAACAATGTTCAAACGACAACAAATGCAGTTCTGGAAATTGAGATTATTTGAGAAACTATGTGACTTATTTAGTCACATCCATGAACATGGTGTTGAAATCATGCTTATTGCAAAGTTAATGCTTCAACTAGGGAAGTTCATCTAGGGAGAGCTGAAAGAGACACTAAGAGAAAATTCAATTGTGTTTTTACAGTGAACAATCTTTTTTATTAGTTTTCAACTAAGGTTGTCTAAAATCATTCTCAAAACTAAGTTCAAACGAAAACAAATGCAGTTCTGAAAGTTGAGATTATTCGAGAAACTATGTGATTTATTTAGTCATATCCATGAACATGGTGTTGAAATCATGCTTATTGCAAAGTTAATGCTTTAAGTAGTGAAGTACTTCTAGGGAGAGCTGAAAGAGACACTATGTGAAAACGCAATTGTGTTTTTACAGGGAACAATCTTTTTTAATAGTTTTCAATGAAGGTTTTCTAAAACCATTCTCAAAACTATGTTCAAACGAAAACAAATGCAGTTCTGGAAATTGAGATTATTTGAGTAACTATGTGATTTATTTAGTCACATCCATGAACATGGTGTTGAAATCATGCTTATTGCAAAGTTAATGCTTCAACTAGGGAAGTTCATCTAGGGAGAGCTGAAAGAGACACTAAGAGAAAATTCAATTGTGTTTTTACAGGGAACAATCTTTTTTAATAGTTTTCAATGAAGGTTTTCTAAAACCATTCTCAAAACTATGTTCAAACGAAAACAAATGCAGTTCTGGAAATTGAGATTATTCGAGAAACTATGTGATTTATTTAGTCATATCCATGAACATGGTGTTGAAATCATGCTTATTGCAAAGTTAATGCTTTAAGTAGTGAAGTACTTCTAGGGAGAGCTGAAAGAGACACTATGTGAAAACGCAATTGTGTTTTTACAGGGAACAATCTTTTTTATTAGTTTTCAACTAAGGTTGTCTAAAATCATTCTCAAAACTAAGTTCAAACGAAAACAAATGCAGTTCTGAAAGTTGAGATTATTCGAGAAACTATGTGATTTATTTAGTCATATCCATGAACATGGTGTTGAAATCATGCTTATTGCAAAGTTAATGCTTTAAGTAGTGAAGTACTTCTAGGGAGAGCTGAAAGAGACACTATGTGAAAACGCAATTGTGTTTTTACAGGGAACAATCTTTTTTAATAGTTTTCAATGAAGGTTTTCTAAAACCATTCTCAAAACTATGTTCAAACGAAAACAAATGCAGTTCTGGAAATTGAGATTATTTGAGTAACTATGTGATTTATTTAGTCATATCCATGAACATGGTGTTGAAATCATGCTTGTTGCAAAGTTAATACTTCAACAAGTGAAGTACTTCTAGGGTGAACTGAAAAAGACTATGAGAAAACGCAATTGTGTTTTTACAGTGAACAATCTTTTTTAATAGTTTTTAATGAAGGTTTTCTAAAACCATTCTCAAAACTATGTTCAAACGAAAACAAATGCAGTTCTGAAAGTTGAGATTATTCGAGAAACTATGTGATTTTTTTAGTCATATCCATGAACATGGTGTTGAAATCATGCTTATTGCAAAGTTAATGCTTTAAGTAGTGAAGTACTTCTAGGGAGAGCTGAAAGAGACACTATGTGAAAACGCAATTGTGTTTTTACAGGGAACAATCTTTTTTAATAGTTTTCAATGAAGGTTTTCTAAAAACATTCTCAAAACTATGTTCAAACGAAAACAAATGCAGTTCTGGAAATTGAGATTATTTGAGTAACTATGTGATTTATTTAGTCATATCCATGAACATGGTGTTGAAATCATGCTTGTTGCAAAGTTAATACTTCAACAAGTGAAGTACTTCTAGGGTGAACTGAAAAAGACTATGAGAAAACGCAATTGTGTTTTTACAGTGAACAATCTTTTTTAATAGTTTTCAATGAAGGTTTTCTAAAACCATTCTCAAAACAATGTTCAAAGGAAAACAAATGCAGTTCTGGAAATTGAGATTATTTGAGAAACTATGTGACTTATTTAGTCATATCCATGAACATGGTGTTGAAATCATGCTTGTTGCAAAGTTAATGCTTTAAGTAGTGAAGTACTTCTAGGGAGAGCTGAAAGAGACACTATGTGAAAACGCAATTGTGTTTTTACAGTGAACTATCTTTTTTAATAGTTTTCAATGAAGGTTTTCTAAAACCATTCTCAAAACAATGTTCAAACGACAACAAATGCAGTTCTGGAAATTGAGATTATTTGAGAAACTATGTGACTTATTTAGTCACATCCATGAACATGCTTATTGCAAAGTTAATGCTTCAACTAGGGAAGTTCATCTAGGGAGAGCTGAAAGAGACACTAAGAGAAAACGCAATTGTGTTTTTTCAGTGAACAATCTTTTTAAATAGTTTTCAACTAAGGTTGTTTAAAATCATTCTCAAAACAATGTTCAAACGACAACAAATGCAGTTTTGGAAGTTGAGATTATTTGAGAAACTATGTGATTTATTTAGTCATATCCATTAACATGGTGTTGAAATCATGCTTGTTGCAAAGTTAATGTTCAAGTAGTGAAGTACTTCTAGGGAGAGCTGAAAGAGACACTAAGAGAAAACGCAATTGTGTTTTTTCAGTGAACAATCTTTTTAAATAGTTTTCAACTAAGGTTGTCTAAAATCATTCTCAATACAAAGTTCAAACGAAAACAAATGCAGTTCTGGAATTTGACATTATTTGAGAAACTATGTGACTTATTTAGTCATATCCATGAACATGGTGTTGAAATCATGCTTGTTGCAAAGTTAATGCTTCAAGTAGTGAAGTATTTCTAGGGAGAGCTGAAAGAGACACTATGAGAAAACGCAATTGTGTTTTTACAGTGAACAATCTTTTTTAATAGTTTTCAACTAAGGTTGTCTAAAATCATTCTCAAAACAATGTTCAAACGACAACAAATGCAGTTTTGGAAGTTGAGATTATTTGAGAAACTATGTGATTTATTTAGTCATATCCATTAACATGGTGTTGAAATCATGCTTGTTGCAAAGTTAATGTTCAAGTAGTGAAGTACTTCTAGGGAGAGCTGAAAAAGACACTATGAGAAAACGCAATTGTGTTTTTACAGTGAACAATCTTTTTTAATAGTTTTCAATTAAGGTTTTCTAAAACCATTCTCAAAACAATGTTCAAACGAAAACAAATGCAGTTCTGGAAATTGAGATTATTTGAGAAACTATGTGACTTATTTAGTCACATCCATGAACATGGTGTTGAAATCATGCTTATTGCAAAGTTAATGCTTCAACTAGGGAAGTTCATCTAGGGAGAGCTGAAAGAGACACTAAGAGAAAATTCAATTGTGTTTTTACAGTGAACAATCTTTTTTATTAGTTTTCAACTAAGGTTGTCTAAAATCATTCTCAAAACTAAGTTCAAACGAAAACAAATGCAGTTCTGAAAGTTGAGATTATTCGAGAAACTATGTGATTTATTTAGTCATATCCATGAACATGGTGTTGAAATCATGCTTATTGCAAAGTTAATGCTTTAAGTAGTGAAGTACTTCTAGGGAGAGCTGAAAGAGACACTACGTGAAAACGCAATTGTGTTTTTACAGGGAACAATCTTTTTTAATAGTTTTCAATGAAGGTTTTCTAAAAACATTCTCAAAACTATGTTCAAACGAAAACAAATGCAGTTCTGGAAATTGAGATTATTTGAGTAACTATGTGATTTATTTAGTCATATCCATGAACATGGTGTTGAAATCATGCTTGTTGCAAAGTTAATACTTCAACAAGTGAAGTACTTCTAGGGTGAACTGAAAAAGACTATGAGAAAACGCAATTGTGTTTTTACAGTGAACAATCTTTTTTAATAGTTTTCAATGAAGGTTTTCTAAAACCATTCTCAAAACAATGTTCAAAGGAAAACAAATGCAGTTCTGGAAATTGAGATTATTTGAGAAACTATGTGACTTATTTAGTCATATCCATGAACATGGTGTTGAAATCATGCTTGTTGCAAAGTTAATGCTTTAAGTAGTGAAGTACTTCTAGGGAGAGCTGAAAGAGACACTATGTGAAAACGCAATTGTGTTTTTACAGTGAACTATCTTTTTTAATAGTTTTCAATGAAGGTTTTCTAAAACCATTCTCAAAACAATGTTCAAACGACAACAAATGCAGTTCTGGAAATTGAGATTATTTGAGAAACTATGTGATTTATTTAGTCACATCCATGAACATGGTGTTGAAATCATGCTTATTGCAAAGTTAATGCTTCAACAAGGGAAGTTCATCTAGGGAGAGCTGAAAGAGACACTATGAGAAAACGCAATTGTATTTTTACAGTGAACAATCTTTTTTATTAATTTTCAACTAAGGTTGTCTAAAATCATTCTCAAAACTAAGTTCAAACGAAAACAAATGCAGTTCTGGAAGTTGAGATTATTTGAGAAACTATGTGATTTATTTAGTCATATCCATGAACATGGTGTTGAAATCATGCTTATTGCAAAGTTAATGCTTCAACAAGTGAAGTACTTCTAGGGTGAACTGAAAAAGACTATGAGAAGACGCAATTGTGTATTTACAGTGAACAATCTTTTTTAATAGTTTTCAATGAAGGTTTTCTAAAACCATTCTCAAAACAATGTTCAAACGACAACAAATGCAGTTCTGGAAATTGAGATTATTTGAGAAACTATGTGATTTATTTAGTCACATCCATGAACATGGTGTTGAAATCATGCTTATTGCAAAGTTAATGCTTCAACAAGGGAAGTTCATCTAGGGAGAGCTGAAAGAGACACTATGAGAAAACGCAATTGTATTTTTACAGTGAACAATCTTTTTTATTAATTTCCAACTAAGGTTGTCTAAAATCATTCTCAAAACTAAGTTCAAACGAAAACAAATGCAGTTCTGGAAGTTGAGATTATTTGAGAAACTATGTGATTTATTTAGTCATATCCATGAACATGGTGTTGAAATCATGCTTATTGCAAAGTTAATGCTTCAACAAGTGAAGTACTTCTAGGGTGAACTGAAAAAGACTATGAGAAGACGCAATTGTGTATTTACAGTGAACAATCTTTTTTAATAGTTTTCAATGAAGGTTTTCTAAAACCATTCTCAAAACAATGTTCAAACGACAACAAATGCAGTTCTGGAAATTGAGATTATTTGAGAAACTATGTGACTTATTTAGTCACATCCATGAACATGGTGTTGAAATCATGCTTATTGCAAAGTTAATGCTTCAACTAGGGAAGTTCATCTAGGGAGAGCTGAAAGAGACACTAAGAGAAAATTCAATTGTGTTTTTACAGTGAACAATCTTTTTTATTAGTTTTCAACTAAGGTTGTCTAAAATCATTCTCAAAACTAAGTTCAAACGAAAACAAATGCAGTTCTGAAAGTTGAGATTATTCGAGAAACTATGTGATTTATTTAGTCATATCCATGAACATGGTGTTGAAATCATGCTTATTGCAAAGTTAATGCTTTAAGTAGTGAAGTACTTCTAGGGAGAGCTGAAAGAGACACTATGTGAAAACGCAATTGTGTTTTTACAGGGAACAATCTTTTTTAATAGTTTTCAATGAAGGTTTTCTAAAACCATTCTCAAAACTATGTTCAAACGAAAACAAATGCAGTTCTGGAAATTGAGATTATTTGAGTAACTATGTGATTTATTTAGTCACATCCATGAACATGGTGTTGAAATCATGCTTATTGCAAAGTTAATGCTTCAACTAGGGAAGTTCATCTAGGGAGAGCTGAAAGAGACACTAAGAGAAAATTCAATTGTGTTTTTACAGTGAACAATCTTTTTTATTAGTTTTCAACTAAGGTTGTCTAAAATCATTCTCAAAACTAAGTTCAAACGAAAACAAATGCAGTTCTGAAAGTTGAGATTATTCGAGAAACTATGTGATTTATTTAGTCATATCCATGAACATGGTGTTGAAATCATGCTTATTGCAAAGTTAATGCTTTAAGTAGTGAAGTACTTCTAGGGAGAGCTGAAAGAGACACTATGTGAAAACGCAATTGTGTTTTTACAGGGAACAATCTTTTTTAATAGTTTTCAATGAAGGTTTTCTAAAACCATTCTCAAAACTATGTTCAAACGAAAACAAATGCAGTTCTGGAAATTGAGATTATTTGAGTAACTATGTGATTTATTTAGTCATATCCATGAACATGGTGTTGAAATCATGCTTGTTGCAAAGTTAATACTTCAACAAGTGAAGTACTTCTAGGGTGAACTGAAAAAGACTATGAGAAAACGCAATTGTGTTTTTACAGTGAACAATCTTTTTTAATAGTTTTTAATGAAGGTTTTCTAAAACCATTCTCAAAACTATGTTCAAACGAAAACAAATGCAGTTCTGAAAGTTGAGATTATTCGAGAAACTATGTGATTTTTTTAGTCATATCCATGAACATGGTGTTGAAATCATGCTTATTGCAAAGTTAATGCTTTAAGTAGTGAAGTACTTCTAGGGAGAGCTGAAAGAGACACTATGTGAAAACGCAATTGTGTTTTTACAGGGAACAATCTTTTTTAATAGTTTTCAATGAAGGTTTTCTAAAAACATTCTCAAAACTATGTTCAAACGAAAACAAATGCAGTTCTGGAAATTGAGATTATTTGAGTAACTATGTGATTTATTTAGTCATATCCATGAACATGGTGTTGAAATCATGCTTGTTGCAAAGTTAATACTTCAACAAGTGAAGTACTTCTAGGGTGAACTGAAAAAGACTATGAGAAAACGCAATTGTGTTTTTACAGTGAACAATCTTTTTTAATAGTTTTCAATGAAGGTTTTCTAAAACCATTCTCAAAACAATGTTCAAAGGAAAACAAATGCAGTTCTGGAAATTGAGATTATTTGAGAAACTATGTGACTTATTTAGTCATATCCATGAACATGGTGTTGAAATCATGCTTGTTGCAAAGTTAATGCTTTAAGTAGTGAAGTACTTCTAGGGAGAGCTGAAAGAGACACTATGTGAAAACGCAATTGTGTTTTTACAGTGAACTATCTTTTTTAATAGTTTTCAATGAAGGTTTTCTAAAACCATTCTCAAAACAATGTTCAAACGACAACAAATGCAGTTCTGGAAATTGAGATTATTTGAGAAACTATGTGACTTATTTAGTCACATCCATGAACATGCTTATTGCAAAGTTAATGCTTCAACTAGGGAAGTTCATCTAGGGAGAGCTGAAAGAGACACTAAGAGAAAACGCAATTGTGTTTTTTCAGTGAACAATCTTTTTAAATAGTTTTCAACTAAGGTTGTTTAAAATCATTCTCAAAACAATGTTCAAACGACAACAAATGCAGTTTTGGAAGTTGAGATTATTTGAGAAACTATGTGATTTATTTAGTCATATCCATTAACATGGTGTTGAAATCATGCTTGTTGCAAAGTTAATGTTCAAGTAGTGAAGTACTTCTAGGGAGAGCTGAAAGAGACACTAAGAGAAAACGCAATTGTGTTTTTTCAGTGAACAATCTTTTTAAATAGTTTTCAACTAAGGTTGTCTAAAATCATTCTCAATACAAAGTTCAAACGAAAACAAATGCAGTTCTGGAATTTGACATTATTTGAGAAACTATGTGACTTATTTAGTCATATCCATGAACATGGTGTTGAAATCATGCTTGTTGCAAAGTTAATGCTTCAAGTAGTGAAGTATTTCTAGGGAGAGCTGAAAGAGACACTATGAGAAAACGCAATTGTGTTTTTACAGTGAACAATCTTTTTTAATAGTTTTCAACTAAGGTTGTCTAAAATCATTCTCAAAACAATGTTCAAACGACAACAAATGCAG
Organism: Thymallus thymallus; assembly: GCA_023634145.1. Lineage (NCBI taxonomy): Eukaryota > Metazoa > Chordata > Actinopteri > Salmoniformes > Salmonidae > Thymallus > Thymallus thymallus. The sequence goes on from CM042393.1 coordinate 36,837,723, forward strand.
TTTTGGAAGTTGAGATTATTTGAGAAACTATGTGATTTATTTAGTCATATCCATTAACATGGTGTTGAAATCATGCTTGTTGCAAAGTTAATGTTCAAGTAGTGAAGTACTTCTAGGGAGAGCTGAAAAAGACACTATGAGAAAACGCAATTGTGTTTTTACAGTGAACAATCTTTTTAAATAGTTTTCAACTAAGGTTGTCTAAAATCATTCTCAAAACTAAGATCAAACGAAAACAAATGCAGTTCTGGAAGTTGAGATTATTTGAGAAACTATGTGACTTATTTAGTCACATCCATGAACATGGTGTTGAAATCATGCTTATTGCAAAGTTAATGCTTTAAGTAGTGAAGTACTTCTAGGGAGAGCTGAAAGAGACACTATGTGAAAACGCAATTGTGTTTTATCAATGAACAATCTTTTTTAATAGTTTTCAATTAAGGTTTTCTAAAACCATTCTCAAAACAATGTTCAAACGACAACAAATGCAGTTCTGGAAATTGAGATTATTTGAGAAACTATGTGATTTATTTAGTCACATCCATGAACATGGTGTTGAAATCATGCTTATTGCAAAGTTAATGCTTCAACAAGGGAAGTTCATCTAGGGAGAGCTGAAAGAGACACTATGAGAAAACGCAATTGTATTTTTACAGTGAACAATCTTTTTTATTAATTTTCAACTAAGGTTGTCTAAAATCATTCTCAAAACTAAGTTCAAACGAAAACAAATGCAGTTCTGGAAGTTGAGATTATTTGAGAAACTATGTGATTTATTTAGTCATATCCATGAACATGGTGTTGAAATCATGCTTATTGCAAAGTTAATGCTTCAACAAGTGAAGTACTTCTAGGGTGAACTGAAAAAGACTATGAGAAGACGCAATTGTGTATTTACAGTGAACAATCTTTTTTAATAGTTTTCAATGAAGGTTTTCTAAAACCATTCTCAAAACAATGTTCAAACGACAACAAATGCAGTTCTGGAAATTGAGATTATTTGAGAAACTATGTGACTTATTTAGTCACATCCATGAACATGGTGTTGAAATCATGCTTATTGCAAAGTTAATGCTTCAACTAGGGAAGTTCATCTAGGGAGAGCTGAAAGAGACACTAAGAGAAAATTCAATTGTGTTTTTACAGTGAACAATCTTTTTTATTAGTTTTCAACTAAGGTTGTCTAAAATCATTCTCAAAACTAAGTTCAAACGAAAACAAATGCAGTTCTGAAAGTTGAGATTATTCGAGAAACTATGTGATTTATTTAGTCATATCCATGAACATGGTGTTGAAATCATGCTTATTGCAAAGTTAATACTTCAACAAGTGAAGTACTTCTAGGGTGAACTGAAAAAGACTATGAGAAAACGCAATTGTGTTTTTACAGTGAACAATCTTTTTTAATAGTTTTTAATGAAGGTTTTCTAAAACCATTCTCAAAACTATGTTCAAACGAAAACAAATGCAGTTCTGGAAGTTGAGATTATTTGAGTAACTATGTGATTTATTTAGTCATATCCATGAACATGGTGTTGAAATCATGCTTATTGCAAAGTTAATGCTTCAACTAGGGAAGTTCATCTAGGGAGAGATGAAAGAGACACTATGAGAAAACGCAGTTGTGTTTTTACAGTGAACAATCTTTTTTAATAGTTTTCAATGAAGGTTTTCTAAAACCATTCTCAAAACAATGTTCAAAGGAAAACAAATGCAGTTCTGGAAATTGAGATTATTTGAGAAACTATGTGACTTATTTAGTCACATCCATGAACATGCTTATTGCAAAGTTAATGCTTCAACTAGGGAAGTTCATCTAGGGAGAGCTGAAAGAGACACTAAGAGAAAACGCAATTGTGTTTTTTCAGTGAACAATCTTTTTAAATAGTTTTCAACTAAGGTTGTTTAAAATCATTCTCAAAACAATGTTCAAACGACAACAAATGCAGTTTTGGAAGTTGAGATTATTTGAGAAACTATGTGATTTATTTAGTCATATCCATTAACATGGTGTTGAAATCATGCTTGTTGCAAAGTTAATGTTCAAGTAGTGAAGTACTTCTAGGGAGAGCTGAAAGAGACACTAAGAGAAAACGCAATTGTGTTTTTTCAGTGAACAATCTTTTTAAATAGTTTTCAACTAAGGTTGTCTAAAATCATTCTCAATACAAAGTTCAAACGAAAACAAATGCAGTTCTGGAATTTGACATTATTTGAGAAACTATGTGACTTATTTAGTCATATCCATGAACATGGTGTTGAAATCATGCTTGTTGCAAAGTTAATGCTTCAAGTAGTGAAGTATTTCTAGGGAGAGCTGAAAGAGACACTATGAGAAAACGCAATTGTGTTTTTACAGTGAACAATCTTTTTAAATAGTTTTCAATGAAGGTTTTCTAAAACCATTCTCAAAACTATGTTCAAACGAAAACAAATGCAGTTCTGGAAGTTGAGATTATTTGAGTAACTATGTGACTTATTTAGTCATATCCATGAACATGGTGTTGAAATCATGCTTGTTGCAAAGTTAATGCTTCAAGTAGTGAAGTACTTCTAGGGAGAGCTGAAAGAGACACTATGTGAAAACGCAATTGTGTTTTTACAGTGAACTATCTTTTTTAATAGTTTTCAATGAAGGTTTTCTAAAACAATTCTCAAAAGATGTTCAAACGAAAACAAATGCAGTTCTGGAAGTTGAGAATATTTGAGAAACTGTGATTTATTTAGTCATATCCATGAACATGGTGTTGAAATCATGCTTATTGCAAAGTTAATGCTTCAACAAGTGAAGTACTTCTAGGGTGAACTGAAAAAGACTATGAGAAGACGCAATTGTGTATTTACAGTGAACAATCTTTTTTAATAGTTTTCAATGAAGGTTTTCTAAAACCATTCTCAAAACAATGTTCAAACGACAACAAATGCAGTTCTGGAAATTGAGATTATTTGAGAAACTATGTGATTTATTTAGTCATATCCATTAACATGGTGTTGAAATCATGCTTGTTGCAAAGTTAATGTTCAAGTAGTGAAGAACTTCTAGGGAGAGCTGAAAAAGACACTATGAGAAAACGCAATTGTGTTTTTACAGTGAACAATCTTTTTAAATAGTTTTCAACTAAGGTTGTCTAAAATCATTCTCAAAACTAAGTTCAAACGAAAACAAATGCAGTTCTGGAAGTTGAGATTATTTGAGAAACTATGTGACTTATTTAGTCACATCCATGAACATGGTGTTGAAATCATGCTTATTGCAAAGTTAATGCTTTAAGTAGTGAAGTACTTCTAGGGAGAGCTGAAAGAGACACTATGTGAAAACGCAATTGTGTTTTATCAATGAACAATCTTTTTTAATAGTTTTCAATTAAGGTTTTCTAAAACCATTCTCAAAACAATGTTCAAACGACAACAAATGCAGTTCTGGAAATTGAGATTATTTGAGAAACTATGTGATTTATTTAGTCACATCCATGAACATGGTGTTGAAATCATGCTTATTGCAAAGTTAATGCTTCAACAAGGGAAGTTCATCTAGGGAGAGCTGAAAGAGACACTATGAGAAAACGCAATTGTATTTTTACAGTGAACAATCTTTTTTATTAATTTTCAACTAAGGTTGTCTAAAATCATTCTCAAAACTAAGTTCAAACGAAAACAAATGCAGTTCTGGAAGTTGAGATTATTTGAGAAACTATGTGATTTATTTAGTCATATCCATGAACATGGTGTTGAAATCATGCTTATTGCAAAGTTAATGCTTCAACAAGTGAAGTACTTCTAGGGTGAACTGAAAAAGACTATGAGAAGACGCAATTGTGTATTTACAGTGAACAATCTTTTTTAATAGTTTTCAATGAAGGTTTTCTAAAACCATTCTCAAAACAATGTTCAAACGACAACAAATGCAGTTCTGGAAATTGAGATTATTTGAGAAACTATGTGACTTATTTAGTCACATCCATGAACATGGTGTTGAAATCATGCTTATTGCAAAGTTAATGCTTCAACTAGGGAAGTTCATCTAGGGAGAGCTGAAAGAGACACTAAGAGAAAATTCAATTGTGTTTTTACAGTGAACAATCTTTTTTATTAGTTTTCAACTAAGGTTGTCTAAAATCATTCTCAAAACTAAGTTCAAACGAAAACAAATGCAGTTCTGAAAGTTGAGATTATTCGAGAAACTATGTGATTTATTTAGTCATATCCATGAACATGGTGTTGAAATCATGCTTATTGCAAAGTTAATGCTTTAAGTAGTGAAGTACTTCTAGGGAGAGCTGAAAGAGACACTATGTGAAAACGCAATTGTGTTTTTACAGGGAACAATCTTTTTTAATAGTTTTCAATGAAGGTTTTCTAAAACCATTCTCAAAACTATGTTCAAACGAAAACAAATGCAGTTCTGGAAATTGAGATTATTTGAGTAACTATGTGATTTATTTAGTCATATCCATGAACATGGTGTTGAAATCATGCTTGTTGCAAAGTTAATACTTCAACAAGTGAAGTACTTCTAGGGTGAACTGAAAAAGACTATGAGAAAACGCAATTGTGTTTTTACAGTGAACAATCTTTTTTAATAGTTTTCAATGAAGGTTTTCTAAAACCATTCTCAAAACAATGTTCAAACGACAACAAATGCAGTTCTGGAAATTGAGATTATTTGAGAAACTATGTGACTTATTTAGTCACATCCATGAACATGGTGTTGAAATCATGCTTATTGCAAAGTTAATGCTTCAACTAGGGAAGTTCATCTAGGGAGAGCTGAAAGAGACACTAAGAGAAAATTCAATTGTGTTTTTACAGTGAACAATCTTTTTTATTAGTTTTCAACTAAGGTTGTCTAAAATCATTCTCAAAACTAAGTTCAAACGAAAACAAATGCAGTTCTGAAAGTTGAGATTATTCGAGAAACTATGTGATTTATTTAGTCATATCCATGAACATGGTGTTGAAATCATGCTTATTGCAAAGTTAATACTTCAACAAGTGAAGTACTTCTAGGGTGAACTGAAAAAGACTATGAGAAAACGCAATTGTGTTTTTACAGTGAACAATCTTTTTTAATAGTTTTTAATGAAGGTTTTCTAAAACCATTCTCAAAACTATGTTCAAACGAAAACAAATGCAGTTCTGGAAGTTGAGATTATTTGAGTAACTATGTGATTTATTTAGTCATATCCATGAACATGGTGTTGAAATCATGCTTATTGCAAAGTTAATGCTTCAACTAGGGAAGTTCATCTAGGGAGAGATGAAAGAGACACTATGAGAAAACGCAGTTGTGTTTTTACAGTGAACAATCTTTTTTAATAGTTTTCAATGAAGGTTTTCTAAAACCATTCTCAAAACAATGTTCAAAGGAAAACAAATGCAGTTCTGGAAATTGAGATTATTTGAGAAACTATGTGACTTATTTAGTCACATCCATGAACATGCTTATTGCAAAGTTAATGCTTCAACTAGGGAAGTTCATCTAGGGAGAGCTGAAAGAGACACTAAGAGAAAACGCAATTGTGTTTTTTCAGTGAACAATCTTTTTAAATAGTTTTCAACTAAGGTTGTTTAAAATCATTCTCAAAACAATGTTCAAACGACAACAAATGCAGTTTTGGAAGTTGAGATTATTTGAGAAACTATGTGATTTATTTAGTCATATCCATTAACATGGTGTTGAAATCATGCTTGTTGCAAAGTTAATGTTCAAGTAGTGAAGTACTTCTAGGGAGAGCTGAAAGAGACACTAAGAGAAAACGCAATTGTGTTTTTTCAGTGAACAATCTTTTTAAATAGTTTTCAACTAAGGTTGTCTAAAATCATTCTCAATACAAAGTTCAAACGAAAACAAATGCAGTTCTGGAATTTGACATTATTTGAGAAACTATGTGACTTATTTAGTCATATCCATGAACATGGTGTTGAAATCATGCTTGTTGCAAAGTTAATGCTTCAAGTAGTGAAGTATTTCTAGGGAGAGCTGAAAGAGACACTATGAGAAAACGCAATTGTGTTTTTACAGTGAACAATCTTTTTAAATAGTTTTCAATGAAGGTTTTCTAAAACCATTCTCAAAACTATGTTCAAACGAAAACAAATGCAGTTCTGGAAGTTGAGATTATTTGAGTAACTATGTGACTTATTTAGTCATATCCATGAACATGGTGTTGAAATCATGCTTGTTGCAAAGTTAATGCTTCAAGTAGTGAAGTACTTCTAGGGAGAGCTGAAAGAGACACTATGTGAAAACGCAATTGTGTTTTTACAGTGAACTATCTTTTTTAATAGTTTTCAATGAAGGTTTTCTAAAACAATTCTCAAAAGATGTTCAAACGAAAACAAATGCAGTTCTGGAAGTTGAGAATATTTGAGAAACTGTGATTTATTTAGTCATATCCATGAACATGGTGTTGAAATCATGCTTATTGCAAAGTTAATGCTTCAACAAGTGAAGTACTTCTAGGGTGAACTGAAAAAGACTATGAGAAGACGCAATTGTGTATTTACAGTGAACAATCTTTTTTAATAGTTTTCAATGAAGGTTTTCTAAAACCATTCTCAAAACAATGTTCAAACGACAACAAATGCAGTTCTGGAAATTGAGATTATTTGAGAAACTATGTGATTTATTTAGTCATATCCATTAACATGGTGTTGAAATCATGCTTGTTGCAAAGTTAATGTTCAAGTAGTGAAGAACTTCTAGGGAGAGCTGAAAAAGACACTATGAGAAAACGCAATTGTGTTTTTACAGTGAACAATCTTTTTAAATAGTTTTCAACTAAGGTTGTCTAAAATCATTCTCAAAACTAAGTTCAAACGAAAACAAATGCAGTTCTGGAAGTTGAGATTATTTGAGAAACTATGTGACTTATTTAGTCACATCCATGAACATGGTGTTGAAATCATGCTTATTGCAAAGTTAATGCTTTAAGTAGTGAAGTACTTCTAGGGAGAGCTGAAAGAGACACTATGTGAAAACGCAATTGTGTTTTATCAATGAACAATCTTTTTTAATAGTTTTCAATTAAGGTTTTCTAAAACCATTCTCAAAACAATGTTCAAACGACAACAAATGCAGTTCTGGAAATTGAGATTATTTGAGAAACTATGTGATTTATTTAGTCACATCCATGAACATGGTGTTGAAATCATGCTTATTGCAAAGTTAATGCTTCAACAAGGGAAGTTCATCTAGGGAGAGCTGAAAGAGACACTATGAGAAAACGCAATTGTATTTTTACAGTGAACAATCTTTTTTATTAATTTTCAACTAAGGTTGTCTAAAATCATTCTCAAAACTAAGTTCAAACGAAAACAAATGCAGTTCTGGAAGTTGAGATTATTTGAGAAACTATGTGATTTATTTAGTCATATCCATGAACATGGTGTTGAAATCATGCTTATTGCAAAGTTAATGCTTCAACAAGTGAAGTACTTCTAGGGTGAACTGAAAAAGACTATGAGAAGACGCAATTGTGTATTTACAGTGAACAATCTTTTTTAATAGTTTTCAATGAAGGTTTTCTAAAACCATTCTCAAAACAATGTTCAAACGACAACAAATGCAGTTCTGGAAATTGAGATTATTTGAGAAACTATGTGACTTATTTAGTCACATCCATGAACATGGTGTTGAAATCATGCTTATTGCAAAGTTAATGCTTCAACTAGGGAAGTTCATCTAGGGAGAGCTGAAAGAGACACTAAGAGAAAATTCAATTGTGTTTTTACAGTGAACAATCTTTTTTATTAGTTTTCAACTAAGGTTGTCTAAAATCATTCTCAAAACTAAGTTCAAACGAAAACAAATGCAGTTCTGAAAGTTGAGATTATTCGAGAAACTATGTGATTTATTTAGTCATATCCATGAACATGGTGTTGAAATCATGCTTATTGCAAAGTTAATGCTTTAAGTAGTGAAGTACTTCTAGGGAGAGCTGAAAGAGACACTATGTGAAAACGCAATTGTGTTTTTACAGGGAACAATCTTTTTTAATAGTTTTCAATGAAGGTTTTCTAAAACCATTCTCAAAACTATGTTCAAACGAAAACAAATGCAGTTCTGGAAATTGAGATTATTTGAGTAACTATGTGATTTATTTAGTCATATCCATGAACATGGTGTTGAAATCATGCTTGTTGCAAAGTTAATACTTCAACAAGTGAAGTACTTCTAGGGTGAACTGAAAAAGACTATGAGAAAACGCAATTGTGTTTTTACAGTGAACAATCTTTTTTAATAGTTTTTAATGAAGGTTTTCTAAAACCATTCTCAAAACTATGTTCAAACGAAAACAAATGCAGTTCTGAAAGTTGAGATTATTCGAGAAACTATGTGATTTATTTAGTCATATCCATGAACATGGTGTTGAAATCATGCTTATTGCAAAGTTAATGCTTTAAGTAGTGAAGTACTTCTAGGGAGAGCTGAAAGAGACTATGAGAAAACGCAATTGTGTTTTTACAGTGAACAATCTTTTTTAATAGTTTTCAATGAAGGTTTTCTAAAACCATTCTCAAAACAATGTTCAAAGGAAAACAAATGCAGTTCTGGAAATTGAGATTATTTGAGAAACTATGTGACTTATTTAGTCATATCCATGAACATGGTGTTGAAATCATGCTTGTTGCAAAGTTAATGCTTTAAGTAGTGAAGTACTTCTAGGGAGAGCTGAAAGAGACACTATGTGAAAACGCAATTGTGTTTTTACAGTGAACTATCTTTTTTAATAGTTTTCAATGAAGGTTTTCTAAAACCATTCTCAAAACAATGTTCAAACGACAACAAATGCAGTTCTGGAAATTGAGATTATTTGAGAAACTATGTGACTTATTTAGTCACATCCATGAACATGCTTATTGCAAAGTTAATGCTTCAACTAGGGAAGTTCATCTAGGGAGAGCTGAAAGAGACACTAAGAGAAAACGCAATTGTGTTTTTTCAGTGAACAATCTTTTTAAATAGTTTTCAACTAAGGTTGTTTAAAATCATTCTCAAAACAATGTTCAAACGACAACAAATGCAGTTTTGGAAGTTGAGATTATTTGAGAAACTATGTGATTTATTTAGTCATATCCATTAACATGGTGTTGAAATCATGCTTGTTGCAAAGTTAATGTTCAAGTAGTGAAGTACTTCTAGGGAGAGCTGAAAGAGACACTAAGAGAAAACGCAATTGTGTTTTTTCAGTGAACAATCTTTTTAAATAGTTTTCAACTAAGGTTGTCTAAAATCATTCTCAATACAAAGTTCAAACGAAAACAAATGCAGTTCTGGAATTTGACATTATTTGAGAAACTATGTGACTTATTTAGTCATATCCATGAACATGGTGTTGAAATCATGCTTGTTGCAAAGTTAATGCTTCAAGTAGTGAAGTATTTCTAGGGAGAGCTGAAAGAGACACTATGAGAAAACGCAATTGTGTTTTTACAGTGAACAATCTTTTTTAATAGTTTTCAACTAAGGTTGTCTAAAATCATTCTCAAAACAATGTTCAAACGACAACAAATGCAGTTTTGGAAGTTGAGATTATTTGAGAAACTATGTGATTTATTTAGTCATATCCATTAACATGGTGTTGAAATCATGCTTGTTGCAAAGTTAATGTTCAAGTAGTGAAGTACTTCTAGGGAGAGCTGAAAAAGACACTATGAGAAAACGCAATTGTGTTTTTACAGTGAACAATCTTTTTAAATAGTTTTCAACTAAGGTTGTCTAAAATCATTCTCAAAACTAAGTTCAAACGAAAACAAATGCAGTTCTGGAAGTTGAGATTATTTGAGAAACTATGTGACTTATTTAGTCACATCCATGAACATGGTGTTGAAATCATGCTTATTGCAAAGTTAATGCTTTAAGTAGTGAAGTACTTCTAGGGAGAGCTGAAAGAGACACTATGTGAAAACGCAATTGTGTTTTATCAATGAACAATCTTTTTTAATAGTTTTCAATTAAGGTTTTCTAAAACCATTCTCAAAACAATGTTCAAACGACAACAAATGCAGTTCTGGAAATTGAGATTATTTGAGAAACTATGTGATTTATTTAGTCACATCCATGAACATGGTGTTGAAATCATGCTTATTGCAAAGTTAATGCTTCAACAAGGGAAGTTCATCTAGGGAGAGCTGAAAGAGACACTATGAGAAAACGCAATTGTATTTTTACAGTGAACAATCTTTTTTATTAATTTTCAACTAAGGTTGTCTAAAATCATTCTCAAAACTAAGTTCAAACGAAAACAAATGCAGTTCTGGAAGTTGAGATTATTTGAGAAACTATGTGATTTATTTAGTCATATCCATGAACATGGTGTTGAAATCATGCTTATTGCAAAGTTAATGCTTCAACTAGGGAAGTTCATCTAGGGAGAGCTGAAAGAGACACTAAGAGAAAATTCAATTGTGTTTTTACAGTGAACAATCTTTTTTATTAGTTTTCAACTAAGGTTGTCTAAAATCATTCTCAAAACTAAGTTCAAACGAAAACAAATGCAGTTCTGAAAGTTGAGATTATTCGAGAAACTATGTGATTTATTTAGTCATATCCATGAACATGGTGTTGAAATCATGCTTATTGCAAAGTTAATGCTTCAAGTAGTGAAGTACTTCTAGGGAGAGCTGAAAGAGACACTATGTGAAAACGCAATTGTGTTTTTACAGTGAACTATCTTTTTTAATAGTTTTCAATGAAGGTTTTCTAAAACAATTCTCAAAAGATGTTCAAACGAAAACAAATGCAGTTCTGGAAGTTGAGAATATTTGAGAAACTGTGATTTATTTAGTCATATCCATGAACATGGTGTTGAAATCATGCTTATTGCAAAGTTAATGCTTCAACAAGTGAAGTACTTCTAGGGTGAACTGAAAAAGACTATGAGAAGACGCAATTGTGTATTTACAGTGAACAATCTTTTTTAATAGTTTTCAATGAAGGTTTTCTAAAACCATTCTCAAAACAATGTTCAAACGACAACAAATGCAGTTCTGGAAATTGAGATTATTTGAGAAACTATGTGACTTATTTAGTCACATCCATGAACATGCTTATTGCAAAGTTAATGCTTCAACTAGGGAAGTTCATCTAGGGAGAGCTGAAAGAGACACTAAGAGAAAACGCAATTGTGTTTTTACAGTGAACAGTCTTTTTTATTAGTTTTCAACTAAGGTTGTCTAAAATCATTCTCAAAACTAAGTTCAAACGAAAACAAATGCAGTTCTGAAAGTTGAGATTATTTGAGAAACTATGTGATTTATTTAGTCATATCCATGAACATGGTGTTGAAATCATGCTTATTGCAAAGTTAATGCTTCAAGTAGTGAAGTACTTCTAGGGAGAGCTGAAAGAGACACTAAGAGAAAACGCAATTGTGTTATTTCAGTGAACAATCTTTTTAAATAGTTTTCAACTAAGGTTGTCTAAAATCATTCTCAATACAAAGTTCAAACGAAAACAAATGCAGTTCTGGAAGTTGAGAATATCTGAGAAACTATGTGACTTCTTTAGTCATATCCATGAACATGGTGTTGAAATCATGCTTATTGCAAAGTTAATGTTCAAGTAGTGAAGTACTTCTAGGGAGAGCTGAAAGAGACACTAAGAGAAAACGCAATTGTGTTTTTACAGTGAACAATCTTTTTTATTAGTTTTCAACTAAGGTTGTCTAAAATCATTCTCAAAACTAAGTTCAAACGAAAACAAATGCAGTTCTGGAAGTTGAGATTATTTGAGAAACTATGTGATTTATTTAGTCATATCCATGAACATGGTGTTGAAATCATGCTTATTGCAAAGTTAATGTTCAAGTAGTGAAGTACTTCTAGGGAGAGCTGAAAGAGACACTAAGAGAAAACGCAATTGTGTTTTTTCAGTGAACAATCTTTTTTAATAGTTTTCAATGAAGTTTTTCTAAAACCATTCTCAAAACAATGTTCAAACGAAAACAAATGCAGTTCTGGAAGTTGAGATTATTTGAGAAACTATGTGACTTATTTAGTCATATCCATGAACATGGTGTTGAAATCATGCTTGTTGCAAAGTTAATGCTTTAAGTAGTGAAGTACTTCTAGGGAGAGCTGAAAGAGAAACTATGTGAAAACGCAATTGTGTTTTTACAGTGAACTATCTTTTTTAATAGTTTTCAATTAAGTTTTTCAAAAACCATTCTCAAAACAATGTTCAAACGAAAACAAATGCAGTTCTGGAATTTGAGATTATTTGAGAAACTATGTGACTTATTTAGTCATATCCATGAACATGGTGTTGAAATCATGCTTGTTGCAAAGTTAATCCTTCAAGTAGTGAAGTATTTCTAGGGAGTGCTGAAAGAGACACTAAGAGAAAACGCAATTGTGTTTTTTCAGTGAACAATCTTTTTTAATAGTTTTCAATTAAGGTTTTCTAAAACCATTCTCAAAACAATTTTCAAACGAAAACAAATGCATTTCTGGAAATTGAGATTATTTGAGAGACTATGTGACATATTTAGTCACATCCATGAACATGGTGTTGAAATCATGCTTATTGCAAAGTTAATGCTTCAACAAGTGAAGTACTTCTAGGGTGAACTGAAAAAGACTATGAGAAAACGCAATTGTGTTTTTACAGTGAACAATCTTTTTGAATAGTATTCAACTAAGGTTTTCTAAAATCATTCACAAAACAATGTTCAAATGACAACAAATGCAGTTCTGGAAATTGAGATTATTTGAGAAACTATGTGATTTATTTAGTCACATCCATGAACATGGTGTTGAAATCATGCTTATTGCAAAGTTAATGCTTCAACTAGGGAAGTTCATCTAGGGAGAGCTGAAAGAGACACTATGAGAAAACGCAATTGTGTTTTTACAGTGAACAATCTTTTTTATTAGTTTTCAACTAAGGTTGTCTAAAATCATTCTCAAAACTAAGTTCAAACGAAAACAAATGCAGTTCTGGAAGTTCAGAATATTTGAGAAACGATGTGATTTATTTAGTCATATCCATGAACATGGTGTTGAAATCATGCTTATTGCAAAGTTAATGCTTCAACAAGTGAAGTACTTCTAGGGTGAACTGAAAAAGACTATGAGAAGACGCAATTGTGTATTTACAGTGAACAATCTTTTTTATTAGTTTTCAACTAAGGTTGTCTAAAATCATTCTCAATACAAAGTTCAAACGAAAACAAATGCAGTTCTGGAAGTTGAGAATATTTGAGAAACTATGTGACTTCTTTAGTCATATCCATGAACATGGTGTTGAAATCATGCTTGTTGCAAAGTTAATGCTTCAAGTAGTGAAGTACTTCTAGGGAGAGCTGAATGAGACACTAAGAGAAAACGCAATTGTGTTTTTACAGTGAACAATCTTTTTTATTAGTTTTCAACTAAGGTTGTCTAAAATCATTCTCAAAACTAAGTTCAAACGAAAACAAATGCAGTTCTGGAAGTTGAGATTATTTGAGAAACTATGTGATTTATTTAGTCATATCCATGAACATGGTGTTGAAATCATGCTTATTGCAAAGTTAATGTTCAAGTAGTGAAGTACTTCTAGGGAGAGCTGAAAGAGACACTAAGAGAAAACGCAATTGTGTTTTTACAGTGAACAATCTTTTTTATTAGTTTTCAACTAAGGTTGTCTAAAATCATTCTCAAAACTAAGTTCAAACGAAAACAAATGCAGTTCTGGAAGTTGAGATTATTTGAGAAACTATGTGATTTATTTAGTCATATCCATGAACATGGTGTTGAAATCATGCTTATTGCAAAGTTAATGTTCAAGTAGTGAAGTACTTCTAGGGAGAGCTGAAAGAGACACTAAGAGAAAACGCAATTGTGTTTTTTCAGTGAACAATCTTTTTTAATAGTTTTCAATGAAGTTTTTCTAAAACCATTCTCAAAACAATGTTCAAACGAAAACAAATGCAGTTCTGGAAGTTGAGATTATTTGAGAAACTATGTGACTTATTTAGTCATATCCATGAACATGGTGTTGAAATCATGCTTGTTGCAAAGTTAATGCTTTAAGTAGTGAAGTACCTCTAGGGAGAGCTGAAAGAGAAACTATGTGAAAACGCAATTGTGTTTTTACAGTGAACTATCTTTTTTAATAGTTTTCAATGAAGTTTTTCAAAAACCATTCTCAAAACAATGTTCAAACGAAAACAAATGCAGTTCTGGAATTTGAGATTATTTGAGAAACTATGTGACTTATTTAGTCATATCCATGAACATGGTGTTGAAATCATGCTTGTTGCAAAGTTAATGCTTCAAGTAGTGAAGTACTTCTAGGGAGAGCTGAAAGAGACACTATGAGAAAACGCAATTGTGTTTTTTCAATGAACAATCTTTTTTAATAGTTTTCAATTAAGGTTTTCTAAAACCATTCTCAAAACAATGTTCAAACGAAAACAAATGCAGTTCTGGAATTTGAGATTATTTGAGAAACTATGTGACTTATTTAGTCATATCCATGAACATGGTGTTGAAATCATGCTTGTTGCAAAGTTAATCCTTCAAGTAGTGAAGTATTTCTAGGGAGTGCTGAAAGAGACACTAAGAGAAAACGCAATTGTGTTTTTTCAGTGAACAATCTTTTTTAATAGTTTTCAATTAAGGTTTTCTAAAACCATTCTCAAAACAATGTTCAAACGAAAACAAATGCATTTCTGGAAATTGAGATTATTTGAGAAACTATGTGACATATTTAGTCACATCCATGAACATGGTGTTGAAATCATGCTTATTGCAAAGTTAATGCTTCAACAAGTGAAGTACTTCTAGGGTGAACTGAAAAAGACTATGAGAAAACGCAATTGTGTTTTTACAGTGAACAATCTTTTTGAATAGTATTCAACTAAGGTTTTCTAAAATCATTCACAAAACAATGTTCAAACGACAACAAATGCAGTTCTGGAAATTGAGATTATTTGAGAAACTATGTGATTTATTTAGTCACATCCATGAACATGGTGTTGAAATCATGCTTATTGCAAAGTTAATGCTTCAACTAGGGAAGTTCATCTAGGGAGAGCTGAAAGAGACACTAAGAGAAAACACGATTGTTTTTTTACAGTGAACAATCTTTTTTATTAGTTTTCAATTAAGGTTTTCTAAAACCATTCTCAAAACAATGTTCAAACGAAAACAAATGCAGTTCTTGAAGGTGAGATTATTTGAGAAACTATGTGACTTATTTAGTCACACCCATGAACATGGTGTTGAAATCATGCTTATTGCAAAGTTAATGCTTCAACAAGTGAAGTACTTCTAGGGTGAACTGAAAAAGACTATGAGAAAACGCAATTGTGTTTTTACAGTGAACAATCTTTTTTTAATAGTTTTCAATGAAGGTTTTCTAAAACAATTCTCAAAAAATGTTCAAACGAAAACAAATGCAGTTCTGGAAGTTGAGAATATTTGAGAAACTGTGATTTATTTAGTCATATCCATGAACATGGTGTTGAAATCATGCTTATTGCAAAGTTAATGCTTCAACAAGTGAAGTACTTCTAGGGTGAACTGAAAAAGACTATGAGAAGACGCAATTGTGTATTTACAGTGAACAATCTTTTTTAATAGTTTTCAATGAAGGTTTTCTAAAACCATTCTCAAAACAATGTTCAAACGACAACAAATGCAGTTCTGGAAATTGAGATTATTTGAGAAACTATGTGACTTATTTAGTCACATCCATGAACATGCTTATTGCAAAGTTAATGCTTCAACTAGGGAAGTTCATCTAGGGAGAGCTGAAAGAGACACTAAGAGAAAACGCAATTGTGTTTTTACAGTGAACAATCTTTTTTATTAGTTTTCAACTAAGGTTGTCTAAAATCATTCTCAAAACTAAGTTCAAACGAAAACAAATGCAGTTCTGAAAGTTGAGATTATTTGAGAAACTATGTGATTTATTTAGTCATATCCATGAACATGGTGTTGAAATCATGCTTATTGCAAAGTTAATGCTTCAAGTAGTGAAGTACTTCTAGGGAGAGCTGAAAGAGACACTAAGAGAAAACGCAATTGTGTTTTTTCAGTGAACAATCTTTTTCAATAGTTTTCAACTAAGGTTGTCTAAAATCATTCTCAATACAAAGTTCAAACGAAAACAAATGCAGTTCTGGAAGTTGAGAATATTTGAGAAACTATGTGACTTCTTTAGTCATATCCATGAACATGGTGTTGAAATCATGCTTGTTGCAAAGTTAATGCTTCAAGTAGTGAAGTACTTCTAGGGAGAGCTGAAAGAGACACTAAGAGAAAACGCAATTGTGTTTTTACAGTGAACAATCTTTTTTATTAGTTTTCAACTAAGGTTGTCTAAAATCATTCTCAAAACTAAGTTCAAACGAAAACAAATGCAGTTCTGGAAGTTGAGATTATTTGAGAAACTATGTGATTTATTTAGTCATATCCATGAACATGGTGTTGAAATCATGCTTATTGCAAAGTTAATGTTCAAGTAGTGAAGTACTTCTAGGGAGAGCTGAAAGAGACACTAAGAGAAAACGCAATTGTGTTTTTTCAGTGAACAATCTTTTTTAATAGTTTTCAACGAAGGTTTTCTAAAACAATTCTCAAAAAATGTTCAAACGAAAACAAATGCAGTTCTGGAAGTTGAGAATATTTGAGAAACTATGTGACTTATTTAGTCATATCCATGAACATGGTGTTGAAATCATGCTTGTTGCAAAGTTAATGCTTCAAGTAGTGAAGTTCTTCTAGGGAGAGCTGAAAGAGACACTATGTGAAAACGCAATTGTGTTTTTACAGTGAACTATCTTTTTTAATAGTTTTCAATGAAGGTTTTCTAAAACAATTCTCAAAAAATGTTCAAACGAAAACAAATGCAGTTCTGGAAGTTGAGAATATTTGAGAAACTGTGATTTATTTAGTCATATCCATGAACATGGTGTTGAAATCATGCTTATTGCAAAGTTAATGCTTCAACAAGTGAAGTACTTCTAGGGAGAACTGAAAAAGACTATGAGAAGACGCAATTGTGTATTTACAGTGAACAATCTTTTTTAATAGTTTTCAATTAAGGTTTTCTAAAACCATTCTCAAAACAATGTTCAAACGAAAACAAATGCAGTTCTGGAATTTGAGATTATTTGAGAAACTATGTGACTTATTTAGTCATATCCATGAACATGGTGTTGAAATCATGCTTGTTGCAAAGTTAATCCTTCAAGTAGTGAAGTATTTCTAGGGAGTGCTGAAAGAGACACTAAGAGAAAACGCAATTGTGTTTTTTCAGTGAACAATCTTTTTTAATAGTTTTCAATTAAGGTTTTCTAAAACCAATCTCAAAACAATGTTCAAACGAAAACAAATGCAGTTCTGGAAGTTGAGATTATTTGAGAAACTATGTGATTTATTTAGTCATATCCATGAACACGGTGTTGAAATCATGCTTGTTGCAAAGTTAATGCTTCAACAAGTGAAGTACTTCTAGGGTGAACTGAAAAAGACTATGAGAAAACGCAATTGTGTTTTTACAGTGAACAATCTTTTTGAATAGTATTCAACTAAGGTTTTCTAAAATCATTCACAAAACAATGTTCAAATGACAACAAATGCAGTTCTGGAAATTGAGATTATTTGAGAAACTATGTGATTTATTTAGTCACATCCATGAACATGGTGTTGAAATCATGCTTATTGCAAAGTTAATGCTTCAACTAGGGAAGTTCATCTAGGGAGAGCTGAAAGAGACACTATGAGAAAACGCAATTGTGTTTTTAAAGTGAACAATCTTTTTTAATAGTTTTCAATGAAGGTTTTCTAAAACAATTCTCAAAAAATGTTCAAACGAAAACAAATGCAGTTCTGGAAGTTGAGAATATTTGAGAAACTATGTGATTTATTTAGTCATATCCATGAACATGGTGTTGAAATCATGCTTGTTGCAAAGTTAATGCTTTAAGTAGTGAAGTACTTCTAGGGAGAGCTGAAAGAGACACTATGTGAAAATGCAATTGTGTTTTTAAAGTGAACAATCTTTTTTAATAGTTTTCAATGAAGGTTGTCTAAAATCATTCTCAAAACAATGTTCAAACGACAACAAATGCAGTTCTGGAAAATGAGATTATTTGAGAAACTATGTGACTTATTTAGTCACGTCCATGAACATGGTGTTGAAATCATGCTTATTGCAAAGTTAATGCTTCAACAAGTAAAGTACTTCTAGGGTGAACTGAAAAAGACTATGAGAAAACGCAATTGTGTTTTTACAGTGAACAATCTTTTTTTAATAGTTTTCAATGAAGGTTTTCTAAAGTAATTCTCAAAAAACGTTCAAACGAAAACAAATGCAGTTCTGGAAGTTGAGAATATTTGAGAAACTATGTGACTTATTTAGTCATATACATGAACATGGTGTTGAAATCATGCTTGTTGCAAAGTTAATGCTTCAAGTAGTGAAGCACTTCTAGGGAGAGCTGAAAGAGACACTATGAGAAAACGCAATTGTGTTTTTACAGTGAACAATCTTTTTTAATAGTTTTCAATTAAGGTTTTCTAAAACCATTCTCAAAACAATGTTCAAACGACAACAAATGCAGTTCTGGAAGTTGAGATTATTTGAGAAACTCTGTGACTTATTTAGTCATATCCATGAAAATGGTGTTGAAATCATGCTTGTTGCAAAGTTAATGCTTCAACAAGTGAAGTACTTCTAGGGTGAACTGAAAAAGACTATGAGAAAACGCAATTGTGTTTTTACAGTGAACAATCTTTTTGAATAGTATTCAACTAAGGTTTTCTAAAATCATTCACAAAACAATGTTCAAACGACAACAAATGCAGTTCTGGAAATTGAGATTATTTGAGAAACTATGTGATTTATTTAGTCACATCCATGAACATGGTGTTGAAATCATGCTTATTGCAAAGTTAATGCTTCAACTAGGGAAGTTCATCTAGGGAGAGCTGAAAGAGACACTAAGAGAAAACGCGATTGTGTTTTTACAGTGAACAATCTTTTTTATTAGTTTTCAATTAAGGTTTTCTAAAACCATTCTCAAAACAATGTTCAAACGAAAACAAATGCAGTTCTGGAAGGTGAGATTATTTGAGAAACTATGTGACTTATTTAGTCACATCCATGAACATGGTGTTGAAATCATGCTTATTGCAAAGTTAATGCTTCAACAAGTGAAGTACTTCTAGGGTGAACTGAAAAAGACTATGAGAAAACGCAATTGTGTTTTTACAGTGAACAATCTTTTTTTAATAGTTTTCAATGAAGGTTTTCTAAAACAATTCTCAAAAAATGTTCAAACGAAAACAAATGCAGTTCTGGAAGTTGAGAATATTTGAGAAACTATGTGACTTATTTAGTCATATACATGAACATGGTTGTTGAAATCATGCTTGTTGCAAAGTTAATGCTTCAAGTAGTGAAGTACTTCTAGCGAGAGCTGAAAGAGACACTATGAGAAAACGCAATTGTGTTTTTACAGTGAACAATCTTTTTTAATAGTTTTCAATGAAGGTTTTCTAAAACCATTCTCAAAACAATGTTCAAACGAAAACAAATGCAGTTCTGGAAATTGAGATTATTTGAGAAACTATGTGACTTATTTAGTTACATCCATGAACATGGTGTTGAAATCATGCTTATTGCAAAGTTAATGCTTCAACTAGGGAAGTTCATCTAGGGAGAGCTGAAAGAGACACTATGAGAAAACGCAATTGTGTTTTTTCAATGAACAATCTTTTTTAATAGTTTTCAATTAAGGTTTTCTAAAACCATTCTCAAAACAATGTTCAAACGACAACAAATGCAGTTCTGGAAGTTGAGATTATTTGAGAAACTATGTGACTTATTTAGTCATATCCATGAAAATGGTGTTGAAATCATGCTTGTTGCAAAGTTAATGCTTCAACAAGTGAAGTACTTCTAGGGTGAACTGAAAAAGACTATGAGAAAACGCAATTGTGTTTTTACAGTGAACAATCTTTTTGAATAGTATTCAACTAAGGTTTTCTAAAATCATTCACAAAACAATGTTCAAACGACAACAAATGCAGTTCTGGAAATTGAGATTATTTGAGAAACTATGTGATTTATTTAGTCACATCCATGAACATGGTGTTGAAATCATGCTTATTGCAAAGTTAATGCTTCAACTAGGGAAGTTCATCTAGGGAGAGCTGAAAGAGACACTAAGAGAAAACGCGATTGTGTTTTTACAGTGAACAATCTTTTTTATTAGTTTTCAATTAAGGTTTTCTAAAACCATTCTCAAAACAATGTTCAAACGAAAACAAATGCAGTTCTGGAAGTTGAGATTATTTGAGAAACTATGTGATTTATTTAGTCATATCCATGAACATGGTGTTGAAATCATGCTTATTGCAAAGTTAATGCTTCAACAAGTGAAGTACTTCTAGGGTGAACTGAAAAAGACTATCAGAAGACGCAATTGTGTATTTACAGTGAACAATCTTTTTTAACAGTTTTCAACTAAGGTTGTCTAAAATCATTCTCAAAACTAAGTTCAAACGAAAACAAATGCAGTTCTGGAAATTGAGATTATTTGAGAAACTATGTGACTTATTTAGTCATATCCATGAACATGGTGTTGAAATCATGCTTATTGCAAAGTTAATGCTTCAACTAGGGAAGTTCATCTAGGGAGAGCTGAAAGAGACACTATGAGAAAACGCAATTGTGTTTTTAAAGTGAACAATCTTTTTTAATAGTTTTCAATTAAGGTTTTCTAAAACCATTCTCAAAACAATGTTCAAACGACAACAAATGCAGTTCTGGAAGTTGAGATTATTTGAGAAACTATGTGACTTATTTAGTCATATCCATGAACATGGTGTTGAAATCATGCTTATTGCAAAGTTAATGCTTCAACTAGGGAAGTTCATCTAGGGAGAGCTGAAAAAGACACTATGAGAAAACGCAATTGTGTTTTTACAGTGAACAATCTTTTTAAATAGTTTTCAACTAAGGTTGTCTAAAACCATTCTCAAAACAATGTTCAAACGAAAACAAATGCAGTTCTGGAAGTTGAGATTATTTGAGAAACTATGTGATTTATTTAGTCATATCCATGAACATGGTGTTGAAATCATGCTTATTGCAAAGTTAATGCTTCAACAAGTGAAGTACTTCTAGGGTGAACTGAAAAAGACTATCAGAAGACGCAATTGTGTATTTACAGTGAACAATCTTTTTTAACAGTTTTCAACTAAGGTTGTCTAAAATCATTCTCAAAACTAAGTTCAAACGAAAACAAATGCAGTTCTGGAAGTTGAGATTATTTGAGAAACTATGTGATTTATTTAGTCATATCCATGAACATGGTGTTGAAATCATGCTTATTGCAAAGTTAATGCTTCAACTAGGGAAGTTCATCTAGGGAGAGCTGAAAGAGACACTATGAGAAAACGCAATTGTGTTTTTAAAGTGAACAATCTTTTTTAATAGTTTTCAATTAAGGTTTTCTAAAACCATTCTCAAAACAATGTTCAAACGACAACAAATGCAGTTCTGGAAGTTGAGATTATTTGAGAAACTATGTGACTTATTTAGTCATATCCATGAACATGGTGTTGAAATCATGCTTGTTGCAAAGTTAATGCTTCAACAAGTGAAGTACTTCTAGGGTGAACTGAAAAAGACTATGAGAAAACGCAATTGTGTTTTTACAGTGAACAATCTTTTTTAATAGTTTTCAATGAAGGTTTTCTACAACAATTCTCAAAAAATGTTCAAACGAAAACAAATGCAGTTCTGGAAGTTGAGAATATTTGAGAAACTATGTGACTTCTTTAGTCATATCCATGAACATGGTGTTGAAATCATGCTTGTTGCAAAGTTAATGCTTCAAGTAGTGAAGTACTTCTAGGGAGAGCTGAAAGAGACACTAAGAGAAAACGCAATTGTGTTTTTACAGTGAACAATCTTTTTTATTAGATTTCAACTAAGGTTGTCTAAAATCATTCACAAAACAATGTTCAAACGACAACAAATGCAGTTCTGGAAATTGAGATTATTTGAGAAACTATGTGATTTATTTAGTCACATCCATGAACATGGTGTTGAAATCATGCTTATTGCAAAGTTAATGCTTCAACTAGGGAAGTTCATCTAGGGAGAGCTGAAAGAGACACTAAGAGAAAACGCGATTGTGTTTTTACAGTGAACAATCTTTTTTATTAGTTTTCAATTAAGGTTTTCTAAAACCATTCTCAAAACAATGTTCAAACGAAAACAAATGCAGTTCTGGAAGTTGAGATTATTTGAGAAACTATGTGATTTATTTAGTCATATCCATGAACATGGTGTTGAAATCATGCTTATTGCAAAGTTAATGCTTCAACAAGTGAAGTACTTCTAGGGAGAGCTGAAAGAGACACTAAGAGAAAACGCAATTGTGTTTTTACAGTGAACAATCTTTTTTATTAGATTTCAACTAAGGTTGTCTAAAATCATTCACAAAACAATGTTCAAACGACAACAAATGCAGTTCTGGAAATTGAGATTATTTGAGAAACTATGTGATTTATTTAGTCACATCCATGAACATGGTGTTGAAATCATGCTTATTGCAAAGTTAATGCTTCAACTAGGGAAGTTCATCTAGGGAGAGCTGAAAGAGACACTAAGAGAAAACGCGATTGTGTTTTTACAGTGAACAATCTTTTTTATTAGTTTTCAATTAAGGTTTTCTAAAACCATTCTCAAAACAATGTTCAAACGAAAACAAATGCAGTTCTGGAAGTTGAGATTATTTGAGAAACTATGTGATTTATTTAGTCATATCCATGAACATGGTGTTGAAATCATGCTTATTGCAAAGTTAATGCTTCAACAAGTGAAGTACTTCTAGGGAGAGCTGAAAGAGACACTAAGAGAAAACGCAATTGTGTTTTTACAGTGAACAATCTTTTTTATTAGTTTTCAACTAAGGTTGTCTAAAATCATTCTCAAAACTAAGTTCAAACGAAAACAAATGCAGTTCTGGAAGTTGAGATTATTTGAGAAACTATGTGATTTATTTAGTCATATCCATGAACATGGTGTTGAAATCATGCTTATTGCAAAGTTAATGTTCAAGTAGTGAAGTACTTCTAGGGAGAGCTGAAAGAGACACTATGTGAAAACGCAATTGTGTTTTTACAGTGAACTATCTTTTTTAATAGTTTTCAATGAAGTTTTTCAAAAACCATTCTCAAAACAATGTTCAAACGAAAACAAATGCAGTTCTGGAATTTGAGATTATTTGAGAAACTATGTGACTTATTTAGTCATATCCATGAACATGGTGTTGAAATCATGCTTGTTGCAAAGTTAATGCTTCAAGTAGTGAAGTACTTCTAGGGAGAGCTGAAAGAGACACTAAGAGAAAACGCAATTGTGTTTTTTCAGTGAACAATCTTTTTTAATAGTTTTCAATTAAGGTTTTCTAAAACCATTCTCAAAACTAAGTTCAAACGAAAACAAATGCAGTTCTGGAAGTTGAGATTATTTGAGAAACTATGTGACTTATTTAGTCATATCCATGAACATGGTGTTGAAATCATGCTTATTGCAAAGTTAATGCTTCAAAAAGTGAAGTACTTCTAAGGTGAACTGAAAAAGACTATGAGAAAACGCAATTGTGTTTTTACAGTGAACAATCTTTTTGAATAGTATTCAACTAAGGTTTTCTAAAATCATTCACAAAACAATGTTCAAATGACAACAAATGCAGTTCTGGAAATTGAGATTATTTGAGAAACTATGTGATTTATTTAGTCACATCCATGAACATGGTGTTGAAATCATGCTTATTGCAAAGTTAATGCTTCAACTAGGGAAGTTCATCTAGGGAGAGCTGAAAGAGACACTATGAGAAAACGCAATTGTGTTTTTACAGTGAACAATCTTTTTTAATAGTTTTCAATTAAGGTTTTCTAAAACCATTCTCAAAACAATGTTCAAACGAAAACAAATGCAGTTCTGGAAATTGAGATTATTTGAGAAACTATGTGACTTATTTAGTTACATCCATGAACATGGTGTTGAAATCATGCTTATTGCAAAGTTAATGCTTCAACTAGGGAAGTTCATCTAGGGAGAGCTGAAAGAGACACTATGAGAAAACGCAATTGTGTTTTTTCAATGAACAATCTTTTTTAATAGTTTTCAATTAAGGTTTTCTAAAACCATTCTCAAAACAATGTTCAAACGACAACAAATAGAGTTCTGGAAGTTGAGATTATTTGAGAAACTATGTGACTTATTTAGTCATATCCATGAAAATGGTGTTGAAATCATGCTTGTTGCAAAGTTAATGCTTCAACAAGTGAAGTACTTCTAGGGTGAACTGAAAAAGACTATCAGAAGACGCAATTGTGTATTTACAGTGAACAATCTTTTTTAACAGTTTTCAACTAAGGTTGTCTAAAATCATTCTCAAAACTAAGTTCAAACGAAAACAAATGCAGTTCTGGAAGTTGAGATTATTTGAGAAACTATGTGATTTATTTAGTCATATCCATGAACATGGTGTTGAAATCATGCTTATTGCAAAGTTAATGTTCAAGTAGTGAAGTACTTCTAGGGAGAGCTGAAAGAGACACTAAGAGAAAACGCAATTGTGTTTTTTCAGTGAACAATCTTTTTTAATAGTTTTCAATTAAGGTTTTCTAAAACCATTCTCAAAACTAAGTTCAAACGAAAACAAATGCAGTTCTGGAAGTTGAGATTATTTGAGAAACTATGTGACTTATTTAGTCATATCCATGAACATGGTGTTGAAATCATGCTTATTGCAAAGTTAATGCTTCAAAAAGTGAAGTACTTCTAAGGTGAACTGAAAAAGACTATGAGAAAACGCAATTGTGTTTTTACAGTGAACAATCTTTTTGAATAGTATTCAACTAAGGTTTTCTAAAATCATTCACAAAACAATGTTCAAATGACAACAAATGCAGTTCTGGAAATTGAGATTATTTGAGAAACTATGTGATTTATTTAGTCACATCCATGAACATGGTGTTGAAATCATGCTTATTGCAAAGTTAATGCTTCAACTAGGGAAGTTCATCTAGGGAGAGCTGAAAGAGACACTATGAGAAAACGCAATTGTGTTTTTACAGTGAACAATCTTTTTTAATAGTTTTCAATTAAGGTTTTCTAAAACCATTCTCAAAACAATGTTCAAACGAAAACAAATGCAGTTCTGGAAATTGAGATTATTTGAGAAACTATGTGACTTATTTAGTTACATCCATGAACATGGTGTTGAAATCATGCTTATTGCAAAGTTAATGCTTCAACTAGGGAAGTTCATCTAGGGAGAGCTGAAAGAGACACTATGAGAAAACGCAATTGTGTTTTTTCAATGAACAATCTTTTTTAATAGTTTTCAATTAAGGTTTTCTAAAACCATTCTCAAAACAATGTTCAAACGACAACAAATAGAGTTCTGGAAGTTGAGATTATTTGAGAAACTATGTGACTTATTTAGTCATATCCATGAAAATGGTGTTGAAATCATGCTTGTTGCAAAGTTAATGCTTCAACAAGTGAAGTACTTCTAGGGTGAACTGAAAAAGACTATCAGAAGACGCAATTGTGTATTTACAGTGAACAATCTTTTTTAACAGTTTTCAACTAAGGTTGTCTAAAATCATTCTCAAAACTAAGTTCAAACGAAAACAAATGCAGTTCTGGAAGTTGAGATTATTTGAGAAACTATGTGATTTATTTAGTCATATCCATGAACATGGTGTTGAAATCATGCTTATTGCAAAGTTAATGCTTCAACTAGGGAAGTTCATCTAGGGAGAGCTGAAAGAGACACTATGAGAAAACGCAATTGTGTTTTTAAAGTGAACAATCTTTTTTAATAGTTTTCAATTAAGGTTTTCTAAAACCATTCTCAAAACAATGTTCAAACGACAACAAATGCAGTTCTGGAAGTTGAGATTATTAGAGAAACTATGTGACTTATTTAGTCATATCCATGAACATGGTGTTGAAATCATGCTTATTGCAAAGTTAATGCTTCAACTAGGGAAGTTCATCTAGGGAGAGCTGAAAAAGACACTATGAGAAAACGCAATTGTGTTTTTACAGTGAACAATCTTTTTAAATAGTTTTCAACTAAGGTTGTCTAAAATCATTCTCAAAACAAAGTTCAAACGAAAACAAATGCAGTTCTGGAAGTTGAGATTATTTGAGAAACTATGTGACTTATTTAGTCATATCCATGTACATGGTGTTGAAATCATGCTTGTTGCAAAGTTAATGCTTCAACAAGTGAAGTACTTCTAGGGTGAACTGAAAAAGACTATGAGAAAACGCAATTGTGTTTTTACAGTGAACAATCTTTTTTAATAGTTTTCAATGAAGGTTTTCTACAACAATTCTCAAAAAATGTTCAAACGAAAACAAATGCAGTTCTGGAAGTTGAGAATATTTGAGAAACTATGTGACTTCTTTAGTCATATCCATGAACATGGTGTTGAAATCATGCTTGTTGCAAAGTTAATGCTTCAAGTAGTGAAGTACTTCTAGGGAGAGCTGAAAGAGACACTAAGAGAAAACGCAATTGTGTTTTTACAGTGAACAATCTTTTTTATTAGTTTTCAACTAAGGTTGTCTAAAATCATTCACAAAACAATGTTCAAACGACAACAAATGCAGTTCTGGAAATTGAGATTATTTGAGAAACTATGTGATTTATTTAGTCACATCCATGAACATGGTGTTGAAATCATGCTTATTGCAAAGTTAATGCTTCAACTAGGGAAGTTCATCTAGGGAGAGCTGAAAGAGACACTAAGAGAAAACGCAATTGTGTTTTTAAAGTGAACAATCTTTTTTAATAGTTTTCAATTAAGGTTTTCTAAAACCATTCTCAAAACAATGTTCAAACGACAACAAATGCAGTTCTGGAAGTTGAGATTATTTGAGAAACTATGTGACTTATTTAGTCATATCCATGAACATGGTGTTGAAATCATGCTTATTGCAAAGTTAATGCTTCAACTAGGGAAGTTCATCTAGGGAGAGCTGAAAAAGACACTATGAGAAAACGCAATTGTGTTTTTACAGTGAACAATCTTTTTAAATAGTTTTCAACTAAGGTTGTCTAAAATCATTCTCAAAACAAAGTTCAAACGAAAACAAATGCAGTTCTGGAAGTTGAGATTATTTGAGAAACTATGTGACTTATTTAGTCATATCCATGTACATGGTGTTGAAATCATGCTTGTTGCAAAGTTAATGCTTCAACAAGTGAAGTACTTCTAGGGTGAACTGAAAAAGACTATGAGAAAACGCAATTGTGTTTTTACAGTGAACAATCTTTTTTAATAGTTTTCAATGAAGGTTTTCTACAACAATTCTCAAAAAATGTTCAAACGAAAACAAATGCAGTTCTGGAAGTTGAGAATATTTGAGAAACTATGTGACTTCTTTAGTCATATCCATGAACATGGTGTTGAAATCATGCTTGTTGCAAAGTTAATGCTTCAAGTAGTGAAGTACTTCTAGGGAGAGCTGAAAGAGACACTAAGAGAAAACGCAATTGTGTTTTTACAGTGAACAATCTTTTTTATTAGTTTTCAACTAAGGTTGTCTAAAATCATTCACAAAACAATGTTCAAACGACAACAAATGCAGTTCTGGAAATTGAGATTATTTGAGAAACTATGTGATTTATTTAGTCACATCCATGAACATGGTGTTGAAATCATGCTTATTGCAAAGTTAATGCTTCAACTAGGGAAGTTCATCTAGGGAGAGCTGAAAGAGACACTAAGAGAAAACGCGATTGTGTTTTTACAGTGAACAATCTTTTTTATTAGTTTTCAATTAAGGTTTTCTAAAACCATTCTCAAAACAATGTTCAAACGAAAACAAATGCAGTTCTGGAAGTTGAGATTATTTGAGAAACTATGTGATTTATTTAGTCATATCCATGAACATGGTGTTGAAATCATGCTTATTGCAAAGTTAATGCTTCAACAAGTGAAGTACTTCTAGGGAGAGCTGAAAGAGACACTAAGAGAAAACGCAATTGTGTTTTTTCAGTGAACAATCTTTTTTAATAGTTTTCAATGAAGTTTTTCTAAAACAATTCTCAAAAAATGTTCAAACGAAAACAAATGCAGTTCTGGAAGTTGAGAATATTTGAGAAACTATGTGACTTATTTAGTCATATCCATGAACATGGTGTTGAAATCATGCTTGTTGCAAAGTTAATGCTTCAACAAGTGAAGTACTTCTAGGGTGAACTGAAAAAGACTATCAGAAGACGCAATTGTGTATTTACAGTGAACAATCTTTTTTAACAGTTTTCAACTAAGGTTGTCTAAAATCATTCTCAAAACTAAGTTCAAACGAAAACAAATGCAGTTCTGGAAGTTGAGATTATTTGAGAAACTATGTGACTTATTTAGTCATATCCATGAACATGGTGTTGAAATCATGCTTATTGCAAAGTTAATGCTTCAACTAGGGAAGTTCATCTAGGGTGAACTGAAAAAGACTATGAGAAAACGCAATTGTGTTTTTACAGTGAACAATCTTTTTTAATAGTTTTCAATGAAGGTTTTCTACAACAATTCTCAAAAAATGTTCAAACGAAAACAAATGCAGTTCTGGAAGTTGAGAATATTTGAGAAACTATGTGACTTCTTTAGTCATATCCATGAACATGGTGTTGAAATCATGCTTGTTGCAAAGTTAATGCTTCAAGTAGTGAAGTACTTCTAGGGAGAGCTGAAAGAGACACTAAGAGAAAACGCAATTGTGTTTTTACAGTGAACAATCTTTTTTATTAGTTTTCAACTAAGGTTGTCTAAAATCATTCACAAAACAATGTTCAAACGACAACAAATGCAGTTCTGGAAATTGAGATTATTTGAGAAACTATGTGATTTATTTAGTCACATCCATGAACATGGTGTTGAAATCATGCTTATTGCAAAGTTAATGCTTCAACTAGGGAAGTTCATCTAGGGAGAGCTGAAAGAGACACTAAGAGAAAACGCAATTGTGTTTTTAAAGTGAACAATCTTTTTTAATAGTTTTCAATTAAGGTTTTCTAAAACCATTCTCAAAACAATGTTCAAACGACAACAAATGCAGTTCTGGAAGTTGAGATTATTTAAGAAACTATGTGACTTATTTAGTCATATCCATGAACATGGTGTTGAAATCATGCTTATTGCAAAGTTAATGCTTCAACTAGGGAAGTTCATCTAGGGAGAGCTGAAAAAGACACTATGAGAAAACGCAATTGTGTTTTTACAGTGAACAATCTTTTTAAATAGTTTTCAACTAAGGTTGTCTAAAATCATTCACAAAACAATGTTCAAACGACAACAAATGCAGTTCTGGAAATTGAGAATATTTGAGAAACTATGTGACTTCTTTAGTCATATCCATGAACATGGTGTTGAAATCATGCTTGTTGCAAAGTTAATGCTTCAAGTAGTGAAGTACTTCTAGGGAGAGCTGAAAGAGACACTAAGAGAAAACGCAATTGTGTTTTTACAGTGAACAATCTTTTTTATTAGTTTTCAACTAAGGTTGTCTAAAATCATTCACAAAACAATGTTCAAACGACAACAAATGCAGTTCTGGAAATTGAGATTATTTGAGAAACTATGTGATTTATTTAGTCACATCCATGAACATGGTGTTGAAATCATGCTTATTGCAAAGTTAATGCTTCAACTAGGGAAGTTCATCTAGGGAGAGCTGAAAGAGACACTAAGAGAAAACGCAATTGTGTTTTTAAAGTGAACAATCTTTTTTAATAGTTTTCAATTAAGGTTTTCTAAAACCATTCTCAAAACAATGTTCAAACGACAACAAATGCAGTTCTGGAAGTTGAGATTATTTGAGAAACTATGTGACTTATTTAGTCATATCCATGAACATGGTGTTGAAATCATGCTTATTGCAAAGTTAATGCTTCAACTAGGGAAGTTCATCTAGGGAGAGCTGAAAAAGACACTATGAGAAAACGCAATTGTGTTTTTACAGTGAACAATCTTTTTAAATAGTTTTCAACTAAGGTTGTCTAAAATCATTCTCAAAACAAAGTTCAAACGAAAACAAATGCAGTTCTGGAAGTTGAGATTATTTGAGAAACTATGTGACTTATTTAGTCATATCCATGTACATGGTGTTGAAATCATGCTTGTTGCAAAGTTAATGCTTCAACAAGTGAAGTACTTCTAGGGTGAACTGAAAAAGACTATGAGAAAACGCAATTGTGTTTTTACAGTGAACAATCTTTTTTAATAGTTTTCAATGAAGGTTTTCTACAACAATTCTCAAAAAATGTTCAAACGAAAACAAATGCAGTTCTGGAAGTTGAGAATATTTGAGAAACTATGTGACTTCTTTAGTCATATCCATGAACATGGTGTTGAAATCATGCTTGTTGCAAAGTTAATGCTTCAAGTAGTGAAGTACTTCTAGGGAGAGCTGAAAGAGACACTAAGAGAAAACGCAATTGTGTTTTTACAGTGAACAATCTTTTTTATTAGTTTTCAACTAAGGTTGTCTAAAATCATTCACAAAACAATGTTCAAACGACAACAAATGCAGTTCTGGAAATTGAGATTATTTGAGAAACTATGTGATTTATTTAGTCACATCCATGAACATGGTGTTGAAATCATGCTTATTGCAAAGTTAATGCTTCAACTAGGGAAGTTCATCTAGGGAGAGCTGAAAGAGACACTAAGAGAAAACGCGATTGTGTTTTTACAGTGAACAATCTTTTTTATTAGTTTTCAATTAAGGTTTTCTAAAACCATTCTCAAAACAATGTTCAAACGAAAACAAATGCAGTTCTGGAAGTTGAGATTATTTGAGAAACTATGTGATTTATTTAGTCATATCCATGAACATGGTGTTGAAATCATGCTTATTGCAAAGTTAATGCTTCAACAAGTGAAGTACTTCTAGGGAGAGCTGAAAGAGACACTAAGAGAAAACGCAATTGTGTTTTTTCAGTGAACAATCTTTTTTAATAGTTTTCAATGAAGTTTTTCTAAAACAATTCTCAAAAAATGTTCAAACGAAAACAAATGCAGTTCTGGAAGTTGAGAATATTTGAGAAACTATGTGACTTATTTAGTCATATCCATGAACATGGTGTTGAAATCATGCTTGTTGCAAAGTTAATGCTTCAACAAGTGAAGTACTTCTAGGGTGAACTGAAAAAGACTATCAGAAGACGCAATTGTGTATTTACAGTGAACAATCTTTTTTAACAGTTTTCAACTAAGGTTGTCTAAAATCATTCTCAAAACTAAGTTCAAACGAAAACAAATGCAGTTCTGGAAGTTGAGATTATTTGAGAAACTATGTGACTTATTTAGTCATATCCATGAACATGGTGTTGAAATCATGCTTATTGCAAAGTTAATGCTTCAACTAGGGAAGTTCATCTAGGGTGAACTGAAAAAGACTATGAGAAAACGCAATTGTGTTTTTACAGTGAACAATCTTTTTTAATAGTTTTCAATGAAGGTTTTCTACAACAATTCTCAAAAAATGTTCAAACGAAAACAAATGCAGTTCTGGAAGTTGAGAATATTTGAGAAACTATGTGACTTCTTTAGTCATATCCATGAACATGGTGTTGAAATCATGCTTGTTGCAAAGTTAATGCTTCAAGTAGTGAAGTACTTCTAGGGAGAGCTGAAAGAGACACTAAGAGAAAACGCAATTGTGTTTTTACAGTGAACAATCTTTTTTATTAGTTTTCAACTAAGGTTGTCTAAAATCATTCACAAAACAATGTTCAAACGACAACAAATGCAGTTCTGGAAATTGAGATTATTTGAGAAACTATGTGATTTATTTAGTCACATCCATGAACATGGTGTTGAAATCATGCTTATTGCAAAGTTAATGCTTCAACTAGGGAAGTTCATCTAGGGAGAGCTGAAAGAGACACTAAGAGAAAACGCAATTGTGTTTTTAAAGTGAACAATCTTTTTTAATAGTTTTCAATTAAGGTTTTCTAAAACCATTCTCAAAACAATGTTCAAACGACAACAAATGCAGTTCTGGAAGTTGAGATTATTTAAGAAACTATGTGACTTATTTAGTCATATCCATGAACATGGTGTTGAAATCATGCTTATTGCAAAGTTAATGCTTCAACTAGGGAAGTTCATCTAGGGAGAGCTGAAAAAGACACTATGAGAAAACGCAATTGTGTTTTTACAGTGAACAATCTTTTTAAATAGTTTTCAACTAAGGTTGTCTAAAATCATTCTCAAAACAAAGTTCAAACGAAAACAAATGCAGTTCTGGAAGTTGAGATTATTTGAGAAACTATGTGACTTATTTAGTCATATCCATGTACATGGTGTTGAAATCATGCTTGTTGCAAAGTTAATGCTTCAACAAGTGAAGTACTTCTAGGGTGAACTGAAAAAGACTATGAGAAAACGCAATTGTGTTTTTACAGTGAACAATCTTTTTTAATAGTTTTCAATGAAGGTTTTCTACAACAATTCTCAAAAAATGTTCAAACGAAAACAAATGCAGTTCTGGAAGTTGAGAATATTTGAGAAACTATGTGACTTCTTTAGTCATATCCATGAACATGGTGTTGAAATCATGCTTGTTGCAAAGTTAATGCTTCAAGTAGTGAAGTACTTCTAGGGAGAGCTGAAAGAGACACTAAGAGAAAACGCAATTGTGTTTTTACAGTGAACAATCTTTTTTATTAGTTTTCAACTAAGGTTGTCTAAAATCATTCACAAAACAATGTTCAAACGACAACAAATGCAGTTCTGGAAATTGAGATTATTTGAGAAACTATGTGATTTATTTAGTCACATCCATGAACATGGTGTTGAAATCATGCTTATTGCAAA
Source organism: Thymallus thymallus (assembly GCA_023634145.1). NCBI lineage: Eukaryota > Metazoa > Chordata > Actinopteri > Salmoniformes > Salmonidae > Thymallus > Thymallus thymallus. The sequence continues at coordinate 36,870,591 of CM042393.1, forward strand.
GTTAATGCTTCAACTAGGGAAGTTCATCTAGGGAGAGCTGAAAGAGACACTAAGAGAAAACGCGATTGTGTTTTTACAGTGAACAATCTTTTTTATTAGTTTTCAATTAAGGTTTTCTAAAACCATTCTCAAAACAATGTTCAAACGAAAACAAATGCAGTTCTGGAAGTTGAGATTATTTGAGAAACTATGTGATTTATTTAGTCATATCCATGAACATGGTGTTGAAATCATGCTTATTGCAAAGTTAATGCTTCAACAAGTGAAGTACTTCTAGGGAGAGCTGAAAGAGACACTAAGAGAAAACGCAATTGTGTTTTTTCAGTGAACAATCTTTTTTAATAGTTTTCAATGAAGTTTTTCTAAAACCATTCTCAAAACAATGTTCAAACGAAAACAAAATGCAGTTCTGGAAGTTGAGATTATTTGAGAAACTATGTGACTTATTTAGTCATATCCATGAACATGGTGTTGAAATCATGCTTGTTGCAAAGTTAATGCTTTAAGTAGTGAAGTACTTCTAGGGAGAGCTGAAAGAGAAACTATGTGAAAACGCAATTGTGTTTTTACAGTGAACTATCTTTTTTAATAGTTTTCAATGAAGTTTTTCAAAAACCATTCTCAAAACAATGTTCAAACGAAAACAAATGCAGTTCTGGAATTTGAGATTATTTGAGAAACTATGTGACTTATTTAGTCATATCCATGAACATGGTGTTGAAATCATGCTTGTTGCAAAGTTAATGCTTCAACTAGGGAAGTTCATCTAGGGAGAGCTGAAAGAGACACTATGAGAAAACGCAATTGTGTTTTTAAAGTGAACAATCTTTTTTAATAGTTTTCAATGAAGGTTTTCTAAAACAATTCTCAAAAAATGTTCAAACGAAAACAAATGCAGTTCTGGAAGTTGAGAATATTTGAGAAACTATGTGACTTCTTTAGTCATATCCATGAACATGGTGTTGAAATCATGCTTGTTGCAAAGTTAATGCTTCAAGTAGTGAAGTACTTCTAGGGAGAGCTGAAAGAGACACTAAGAGAAAACGCAATTGTGTTTTTTCAGTGAACAATCTTTTTTAATAGTTTTCAATGAAGTTTTTCTAAAACCATTCTCAAAACAATGTTCAAACGAAAACAAAATGCAGTTCTGGAAGTTGAGATTATTTGAGAAACTATGTGACTTCTTTAGTCATATCCATGAACATGGTGTTGAAATCATGCTTGTTGCAAAGTTAATGCTTCAAGTAGTGAAGTACTTCTAGGGAGAGCTGAAAGAGACACTAAGAGAAAACGCAATTGTGTTTTTACAGTGAACAATCTTTTTTATTAGTTTTCAACTAAGGTTGTCTAAAATCATTCACAAAACAATGTTCAAACGACAACAAATGCAGTTCTGGAAATTGAGATTATTTGAGAAACTATGTGATTTATTTAGTCACATCCATGAACATGGTGTTGAAATCATGCTTATTGCAAAGTTAATGCTTCAACTAGGGAAGTTCATCTAGGGAGAGCTGAAAGAGACACTAAGAGAAAACGCAATTGTGTTTTTACAGTGAACAATCTTTTTTATTAGTTTTCAATTAAGGTTTTCTAAAACCATTCTCAAAACAATGTTCAAACGAAAACAAATGCAGTTCTGGAAGATGAGATTATTTGAGAAACTATGTGATTTATTTAGTCATATCCATGAACATGGTGTTGAAATCATGCTTATTGCAAAGTTAATGCTTCAACAAGTGAAGTACTTCTAGGGAGAGCTGAAAGAGACACTAAGAGAAAACGCAATTGTGTTTTTTCAGTGAACAATCTTTTTTAATAGTTTTCAATGAAGTTTTTCTAAAACCATTCTCAAAACAATGTTCAAACGAAAACAAATGCAGTTCTGGAATTTGAGATTATTTGAGAAACTATGTGACTTATTTAGTCATATCCATGAACATGGTGTTGAAATCATGCTTGTTGCAAAGTTAATGCTTCAAGTAGTGAAGTACTTCTAGGGAGAGCTGAAAGAGACACTATGAGAAAACGCAATTGTGTTTTTTCAATGAACAATCTTTTTTAATAGTTTTCAATTAAGGTTTTCAAAAACCATTCTCAAAACAATGTTCAAACGAAAACAAATGCAGTTCTGGAATTTGAGATTATTTGAGAAACTATGTGACTTATTTAGTCATATCCATGAACATGGTGTTGAAATCATGCTTGTTGCAAAGTTAATCCTTCAAGTAGTGAAGTATTTCTAGGGAGTGCTGAAAGAGACACTAAGAGAAAACGCAATTGTGTTTTTTCAGTGAACAATCTTTTTTAATAGTTTTCAATTAAGGTTTTCTAAAATCATTCTCAAAACAATGTTCAAACGAAAACAAATGCATTTCTGGAAATTGAGATTATTTGAGAAACTATGTGACTTATTTAGTCACATCCATGAACATGGTGTTGAAATCATGCTTATTGCAAAGTTAATGCTTCAAAAAGTGAAGTACTTCTAAGGTGAACTGAAAAAGACTATGAGAAAACGCAATTGTGTTTTTACAGTGAACAATCTTTTTTAATAGTTTTCAATTAAGGTTTTCTAAAACCATTCTCAAAACAATGTTCAAACGAAAACAAATGCAGTTCTGGAAATTGAGATTATTTGAGAAACTATGTGACTTATTTAGTTACATCCATGAACATGGTGTTGAAATCATGCTTATTGCAAAGTTAATGCTTCAACTAGGGAAGTTCATCTAGGGAGAGCTGAAAGAGACACTATGAGAAAACGCAATTGTGTTTTTTCAATGAACAATCTTTTTTAATAGTTTTCAATTAAGGTTTTCTAAAACCATTCTCAAAACAATGTTCAAACGACAACAAATAGAGTTCTGGAAGTTGAGATTATTTGAGAAACTATGTGACTTATTTAGTCATATCCATGAAAATGGTGTTGAAATCATGCTTGTTGCAAAGTTAATGCTTCAACAAGTGAAGTTCTTCTAGGGTGAACTGAAAAAGACTATGAGAAAACGCAATTGTGTTTTTACAGTGAACAATCTTTTTGAATAGTATTCAACTAAGGTTTTCTAAAATCATTCACAAAACAATGTTCAAACGACAACAAATGCAGTTCTGGAAATTGAGATTATTTGAGAAACTATGTGATTTATTTAGTCACATCCATGAACATGGTGTTGAAATCATGCTTATTGCAAAGTTAATGCTTCAACTAGGGAAGTTCATCTAGGGTGAACTGAAAAAGACTATCAGAAGACACAATTGTGTATTTACAGTGAACAATCTTTTTTAACAGTTTTCAACTAAGGTTGTCTAAAATCATTCTCAAAACTAAGTTCAAACGAAAACAAATGCAGTTCTGGAAGTTGAGATTATTTGAGAAACTATGTGACTTATTTAGTCATATCCATGAACATGGTGTTGAAATCATGCTTATTGCAAAGTTAATGCTTCAACTAGGGAAGTTCATCTAGGGAGAGCTGAAAAAGACACTATGAGAAAACGCAATTGTGTTTTTACAGTGAACAATCTTTTTAAATAGTTTTCAACTAAGGTTGTCTAAAATCATTCTCAAAACAAAGTTCAAACGAAAACAAATGCAGTTCTGGAAGTTGAGATTATTTGAGAAACTATGTGACTTATTTAGTCATATCCATGTACATGGTGTTGAAATCATGCTTGTTGCAAAGTTAATGCTTCAACAAGTGAAGTACTTCTAGGGTGAACTGAAAAAGACTATGAGAAAACGCAATTGTGTTTTTACAGTGAACAATCTTTTTTAATAGTTTTCAATGAAGGTTTTCTACAACAATTCTCAAAAAATGTTCAAACGAAAACAAATGCAGTTCTGGAAGTTGAGAATATTTGAGAAACTATGTGACTTCTTTAGTCATATCCATGAACATGGTGTTGAAATCATGCTTGTTGCAAAGTTAATGCTTCAAGTAGTGAAGTACTTCTAGGGAGAGCTGAAAGAGACACTAAGAGAAAACGCAATTGTGTTTTTACAGTGAACAATCTTTTTTATTAGTTTTCAACTAAGGTTGTCTAAAATCATTCACAAAACAATGTTCAAACGACAACAAATGCAGTTCTGGAAATTGAGATTATTTGAGAAACTATGTGATTTATTTAGTCACATCCATGAACATGGTGTTGAAATCATGCTTATTGCAAAGTTAATGCTTCAACTAGGGAAGTTCATCTAGGGAGAGCTGAAAGAGACACTAAGAGAAAACGCAATTGTGTTTTTAAAGTGAACAATCTTTTTTAATAGTTTTCAATTAAGGTTTTCTAAAACCATTCTCAAAACAATGTTCAAACGACAACAAATGCAGTTCTGGAAGTTGAGATTATTTGAGAAACTATGTGACTTATTTAGTCATATCCATGAACATGGTGTTGAAATCATGCTTATTGCAAAGTTAATGCTTCAACTAGGGAAGTTCATCTAGGGAGAGCTGAAAAAGACACTATGAGAAAACGCAATTGTGTTTTTACAGTGAACAATCTTTTTAAATAGTTTTCAACTAAGGTTGTCTAAAATCATTCTCAAAACAAAGTTCAAACGAAAACAAATGCAGTTCTGGAAGTTGAGATTATTTGAGAAACTATGTGACTTATTTAGTCATATCCATGTACATGGTGTTGAAATCATGCTTGTTGCAAAGTTAATGCTTCAACAAGTGAAGTACTTCTAGGGTGAACTGAAAAAGACTATGAGAAAACGCAATTGTGTTTTTACAGTGAACAATCTTTTTTAATAGTTTTCAATGAAGGTTTTCTACAACAATTCTCAAAAAATGTTCAAACGAAAACAAATGCAGTTCTGGAAGTTGAGAATATTTGAGAAACTATGTGACTTCTTTAGTCATATCCATGAACATGGTGTTGAAATCATGCTTGTTGCAAAGTTAATGCTTCAAGTAGTGAAGTACTTCTAGGGAGAGCTGAAAGAGACACTAAGAGAAAACGCAATTGTGTTTTTACAGTGAACAATCTTTTTTATTAGTTTTCAACTAAGGTTGTCTAAAATCATTCACAAAACAATGTTCAAACGTTAACAAATGCAGTTCTGGAAATTGAGATTATTTGAGAAACTATGTGATTTATTTAGTCACATCCATGAACATGGTGTTGAAATCATGCTTATTGCAAAGTTAATGCTTCAACTAGGGAAGTTCATCTAGGGAGAGCTGAAAGAGACACTAAGAGAAAACGCGATTGTGTTTTTACAGTGAACAATCTTTTTTATTAGTTTTCAATTAAGGTTTTCTAAAACCATTCTCAAAACAATGTTCAAACGAAAACAAATGCAGTTCTGGAAGTTGAGATTATTTGAGAAACTATGTGATTTATTTAGTCATATCCATGAACATGGTGTTGAAATCATGCTTATTGCAAAGTTAATGCTTCAACAAGTGAAGTACTTCTAGGGAGAGCTGAAAGAGACACTAAGAGAAAACGCAATTGTGTTTTTTCAGTGAACAATCTTTTTTAATAGTTTTCAATGAAGTTTTTCTAAAACCATTCTCAAAACAATGTTCAAACGAAAACAAAATGCAGTTCTGGAATTTGAGATTATTTGATAAACTATGTGACTTATTTAGTCATATCCATGAACATGGTGTTGAAATCATGCTTATTGCAAAGTTAATGTTCAACTAGGGAAGTTCATCTAGGGAGAGCTGAAAGAGACACTAAGAGAAAACGCGATTGTGTTTTTACAGTGAACAATCTTTTTTATTAGTTTTCAATTAAGTTTTTCTAAAACCATTCTCAAAACAATGTTCAAACGAAAACAAATGCAGTTCTGGAAGTTGAGATTATTTGAGAAACTATGTGATTTATTTAGTCATATCCATGAACATGGTGTTGAAATCATGCTTATTGCAAAGTTAATGCTTCAACAAGTGAAGTACTTCTAGGGAGAGCTGAAAGAGACACTAAGAGAAAACGCAATTGTGTTTTTACAGTGAACAATCTTTTTTATTAGTTTTCAACTAAGGTTGTCTAAAATCATTCTCAAAACTAAGTTCAAATGAAAACAAATGCAGTTCTGGAAGTTGAGATTATTTGAGAAACTATGTGATTTATTTAGTCATATCCATGTACATGGTGTTGAAATCATGCTTATTGCAAAGTTAATGCTTCAACTAGGGAAGTTCATCTAGGGAGAGCTGAAAGAGAAACTATGTGAAAACGCAATTGTGTTTTTACAGTGAACAATCTTTTTTAATAGTTTTCAATGAAGTTTTTCAAAAACCATTCTCAAAACAATGTTCAAACGAAAACAAATGCAGTTCTGGAGTTTGAGATTATTTGAGAAACTATGTGACTTATTTAGTCATATCCATGAACATGGTGTTGAAATCATGCTTGTTGCAAAGTTAATGCTTCAAGTAGTGAAGTACTTCTAGGGAGAGCTGAAAGAGACACTATGAGAAAACGCAATTGTGTTTTTTCAATGAACAATCTTTTTTAATAGTTTTCAATTAAGGTTTTCAAAAACCATTCTCAAAACAATGTTCAAACGAAAACAAATGCAGTTCTGGAATTTGAGATTATTTGAGAAACTATGTGACTTATTTAGTCATATCCATGAACATGGTGTTGAAATCATGCTTATTGCAAAGTTAATGTTCAAGTAGTGAAGTACTTCTAGGGAGAGCTGAAAGAGACACTAAGAGAAAACGCAATTGTGTTTTTTCAGTGAACAATCTTTTTTAATAGTTTTCAATGAAGTTTTTCTAAAACCATTCTCAAAACAATGTTCAAACGAAAACAAAATGCAGTTCTGGAAGTTGAGATTATTTGAGAAACTATGTGACTTATTTAGTCATATCCATGAACATGGTGTTGAAATCATGCTTGTTGCAAAGTTAATGCTTTAAGTAGTGAAGTACTTCTAGGGAGAGCTGAAAGAGAAACTATGTGAAAACGCAATTGTGTTTTTACAGTGAACTATCTTTTTTAATAGTTTTCAATGAAGTTTTTCAAAAACCATTCTCAAAACAATGTTCAAACGAAAACAAATGCAGTTCTGGAATTTGAGATTATTTGAGAAACTATGTGACTTATTTAGTCATATCCATGAACATGGTGTTGAAATCATGCTTGTTGCAAAGTTAATGCTTCAAGTAGTGAAGTACTTCTAGGGAGAGCTGAAAGAGACACTATGAGAAAACGCAATTGTGTTTTTTCAATGAACAATCTTTTTTAATAGTTTTCAATTAAGGTTTTCAAAAACCATTCTCAAAACAATGTTCAAACGAAAACAAATACAGTTCTGGAATTTGAGATTATTTGAGAAACTATGTGACTTATTTAGTCATATCCATGAACATGGTGTTGAAATCATGCTTGTTGCAAAGTTAATCCTTCAAGTAGTGAAGTATTTATAGGGAGTGCTGAAAGAGACACTAAGAGAAAACGCAATTGTGTTTTTTCAGTGAACAATCTTTTTTAATAGTTTTCAATTAAGGTTTTCTAAAACCATTCTCAAAACAATGTTCAAACGAAAACAAATGCATTTCTGGAAATTGAGATTATTTGAGAAACTATGTGACTTATTTAGTCACATCCATGAACATGGTGTTGAAATCATGCTTATTGCAAAGTTAATGCTTCAACTAGGGAAGTTCATCTAGGGAGAGCTGAAAGAGACACTATGAGAAAACGCAATTGTGTTTTTAAAGTGAACAATCTTTTTTAATAGTTTTCAATGAAGGTTTTCTAAAACAATTCTCAAAAAATGTTCAAACGAAAACAAATGCAGTTCTGGAAGTTGAGAATATTTGAGAAACTATGTGACTTCTTTAGTCATATCCATGAACATGGTGTTGAAATCATGCTTGTTGCAAAGTTAATGCTTCAAGTAGTGAAGTACTTCTAGGGAGAGCTGAAAGAGACACTAAGAGAAAACGCAATTGTGTTTTTTCAGTGAACAATCTTTTTTAATAGTTTTCAATGAAGTTTTTCTAAAACCATTCTCAAAACAATGTTCAAACGAAAACAAAATGCAGTTCTGGAAGTTGAGATTATTTGAGAAACTATGTGATTTATTTAGTCATATCCATGAACATGGTGTTGAAATCATGCTTGTTGCAAAGTTAATGCTTTAAGTAGTGAAGTACTTCTAGGGAGAGCTGAAAGAGAAACTAAGAGAAAACGCAATTGTGTATTTACAGTGAACAATCTTTTTTAACAGTTTTCAACTAAGGTTGTCTAAAATCATTCTCAAAACTAAGTTCAAACGAAAACAAATGCAGTTCTGGAAGTTGAGATTATTTGAGAAACTATGTGACTTATTTAGTCATATCCATGAACATGGTGTTGAAATCATGCTTATTGCAAAGTTAATGCTTCAACTAGGGAAGTTCATCTAGGGAGAGCTGAAAAAGACACTATGAGAAAACGCAATTGTGTTTTTACAGTGAACAATCTTTTTTATTAGTTTTCAACTAAGGTTGTCTAAAATCATTCTCAAAACTAAGTTCAAACGAAAACAAATGCAGTTCTGGAAGTTGAGAATATTTGAGAAACGATGTGATTTATTTAGTCATATCCATGAACATGGTGTTGAAATCATGCTTATTGCAAAGTTAATGCTTCAACAAGTGAAGTACTTCTAGGGTGAACTGAAAAAGACTATCAGAAGACGCAATTGTGTATTTACAGTGAACAATCTTTTTTAACAGTTTTCAACTAAGGTTGTCTAAAATCATTCTCAAAACTAAGTTCAAACGAAAACAAATGCAGTTCTGGAAGTTGAGATTATTTGAGAAACTATGTGACTTATTTAGTCATATCCATGAACATGGTGTTGAAATCATGCTTATTGCAAAGTTAATGCTTCAACTAGGGAAGTTCATCTAGGGAGAGCTGAAAGAGACACTATGAGAAAACGCAATTGTGTTTTTAAAGTGAACAATCTTTTTTAATAGTTTTCAATTAAGGTTTTCTAAAACCATTCTCAAAACAATGTTCAAACGACAACAAATGCAGTTCTGGAAGTTGAGATTATTTGAGAAACTATGTGACTTATTTAGTCATATCCATGAACATGGTGTTGAAATCATGCTTATTGCAAAGTTAATTCTTCAACTAGGGAAGTTCATCTAGGGAGAGCTGAAAGAGACACTATGAGAAAACGCAATTGTGTTTTTAAAGTGAACAATCTTTTTTAATAGTTTTCAATTAAGGTTTTCTAAAACCATTCTCAAAACAATGTTCAAACGACAACAAATGCAGTTCTGGAAGTTGAGATTATTTGAGAAACTATGTGACTTATTTAGTCATATCCATGTACATGGTGTTGAAATCATGCTTGTTGCAAAGTTAATGCTTCAACAAGTGAAGTACTTCTAGGGTGAACTGAAAAAGACTATGAGAAAACGCAATTGTGTTTTTACAGTGAACAATCTTTTTTAATAGTTTTCAATGAAGGTTTTCTACAACAATTCTCAAAAAATGTTCAAACGAAAACAAATGCAGTTCTGGAAGTTGAGAATATTTGAGAAACTATGTGACTTCTTTAGTCATATCCATGAACATGGTGTTGAAATCATGCTTGTTGCAAAGTTAATGCTTCAAGTAGTGAAGTACTTCTAGGGAGAGCTGAAAGAGACACTAAGAGAAAACGCAATTGTGTTTTTACAGTGAACAATCTTTTTTATTAGTTTTCAACTAAGGTTGTCTAAAATCATTCACAAAACAATGTTCAAACGACAACAAATGCAGTTCTGGAAATTGAGATTATTTGAGAAACTATGTGATTTATTTAGTCACATCCATGAACATGGTGTTGAAATCATGCTTATTGCAAAGTTAATGCTTCAACTAGGGAAGTTCATCTAGGGAGAGCTGAAAGAGACACTAAGAGAAAACGCGATTGTGTTTTTACAGTGAACAATCTTTTTTATTAGTTTTCAATTAAGGTTTTCTAAAACCATTCTCAAAACAATGTTCAAACGAAAACAAATGCAGTTCTGGAAGATGAGATTATTTGAGAAACTATGTGATTTATTTAGTCATATCCATGAACATGGTGTTGAAATCATGCTTATTGCAAAGTTAATGCTTCAACAAGTGAAGTACTTCTAGGGAGAGCTGAAAGAGACACTAAGAGAAAACGCAATTGTGTTTTTACAGTGAACAATCTTTTTTATTAGTTTTCAACTAAGGTTGTCTAAAATCATTCTCAAAACTAAGTTCAAACGAAAACAAATGCAGTTCTGGAAGTTGAGATTATTTGAGAAACTATGTGATTTATTTAGTCATATCCATGAACATGGTGTTGAAATCATGCTTATTGCAAAGTTAATGTTCAAGTAGTGAAGTACTTCTAGGGAGAGCTGAAAGAGACACTAAGAGAAAACGCAATTGTGTTTTTTCAGTGAACAATCTTTTTTAATAGTTTTCAATGAAGTTTTTCTAAAACCATTCTCAAAACAATGTTCAAACGAAAACAAATGCAGTTCTGGAATTTGAGATTATTTGAGAAACTATGTGACTTATTTAGTCATATCCATGAACATGGTGTTGAAATCATGCTTGTTGCAAAGTTAATGCTTCAAGTAGTGAAGTACTTCTAGGGAGAGCTGAAAGAGACACTATGAGAAAACGCAATTGTATTTTTTCAATGAACAATCTTTTTTAATAGTTTTCAATTAAGGTTTTCAAAAACCATTCTCAAAACAATGTTCAAACGAAAACAAATGCAGTTCTGGAATTTGAGATTATTTGAGAAACTATGTGACTTATTTAGTCATATCCATGAACATGGTGTTGAAATCATGCTTGTTGCAAAGTTAATCCTTCAAGTAGTGAAGTATTTCTAGGGAGTGCTGAAAGAGACACTAAGAGAAAACGCAATTGTGTTTTTTCAGTGAACAATCTTTTTTAATAGTTTTCAATTAAGGTTTTCTAAAACCATTCTCAAAACAATGTTCAAACGAAAACAAATGCATTTCTGGAAATTGAGATTATTTGAGAAACTATGTGACTTATTTAGTCACATCCATGAACATGGTGTTGAAATCATGCTTATTGCAAAGTTAATGCTTCAAAAAGTGAAGTACTTCTAAGGTGAACTGAAAAAGACTATGAGAAAACGCAATTGTGTTTTTACAGTGAACAATCTTTTTGAATAGTATTCAACTAAGGTTTTCTAAAATCATTCACAAAACAATGTTCAAATGACAACAAATGCAGTTCTGGAAATTGAGATTATTTGAGAAACTATGTGATTTATTTAGTCACATCCATGAACATGGTGTTGAAATCATGCTTATTGCAAAGTTAATGCTTCAACTAGGGAAGTTCATCTAGGGAGAGCTGAAAGAGACACTATGAGAAAACGCAATTGTGTTTTTACAGTGAACAATCTTTTTTAATAGTTTTCAATTAAGGTTTTCTAAAACCATTCTCAAAACAATGTTCAAACGACAACAAATAGAGTTCTGGAAGTTGAGATTATTTGAGAAACTATGTGACTTATTTAGTCATATCCATGAAAATGGTGTTGAAATCATGCTTGTTGCAAAGTTAATGCTTCAACTAGGGAAGTTCATCTAGGGAGAGCTGAAAGAGACACTATGAGAAAACGCAATTGTGTTTTTAAAGTGAACAATCTTTTTTAATAGTTTTCAATTAAGGTTTTCTAAAACCATTCTCAAAACAATGTTCAAACGACAACAAATGCAGTTCTGGAAGTTGAGATTATTTGAGAAACTATGTGACTTATTTAGTCATATCCATGTACATGGTGTTGAAATCATGCTTGTTGCAAAGTTAATGCTTCAACAAGTGAAGTACTTCTAGGGTGAACTGAAAAAGACTATGAGAAAACGCAATTGTGTTTTTACAGTGAACAATCTTTTTTAATAGTTTTCAATGAAGGTTTTCTACAACAATTCTCAAAAAATGTTCAAACGAAAACAAATGCAGTTCTGGAAGTTGAGAATATTTGAGAAACTATGTGACTTCTTTAGTCATATCCATGAACATGGTGTTGAAATCATGCTTGTTGCAAAGTTAATGCTTCAAGTAGTGAAGTACTTCTAGGGAGAGCTGAAAGAGACACTAAGAGAAAACGCAATTGTGTTTTTACAGTGAACAATCTTTTTTATTAGTTTTCAACTAAGGTTGTCTAAAATCATTCACAAAACAATGTTCAAACGACAACAAATGCAGTTCTGGAAATTGAGATTATTTGAGAAACTATGTGATTTATTTAGTCACATCCATGAACATGGTGTTGAAATCATGCTTATTGCAAAGTTAATGCTTCAACTAGGGAAGTTCATCTAGGGAGAGCTGAAAGAGACACTAAGAGAAAACGCGATTGTGTTTTTACAGTGAACAATCTTTTTTATTAGTTTTCAATTAAGGTTTTCTAAAACCATTCTCAAAACAATGTTCAAACGAAAACAAATGCAGTTCTGGAAGATGAGATTATTTGAGAAACTATGTGATTTATTTAGTCATATCCATGAACATGGTGTTGAAATCATGCTTATTGCAAAGTTAATGCTTCAACAAGTGAAGTACTTCTAGGGAGAGCTGAAAGAGACACTAAGAGAAAACGCAATTGTGTTTTTACAGTGAACAATCTTTTTTATTAGTTTTCAACTAAGGTTGTCTAAAATCATTCTCAAAACTAAGTTCAAACGAAAACAAATGCAGTTCTGGAAGTTGAGATTATTTGAGAAACTATGTGATTTATTTAGTCATATCCATGAACATGGTGTTGAAATCATGCTTATTGCAAAGTTAATGTTCAAGTAGTGAAGTACTTCTAGGGAGAGCTGAAAGAGACACTAAGAGAAAACGCAATTGTGTTTTTTCAGTGAACAATCTTTTTTAATAGTTTTCAATGAAGTTTTTCTAAAACCATTCTCAAAACAATGTTCAAACGAAAACAAATGCAGTTCTGGAATTTGAGATTATTTGAGAAACTATGTGACTTATTTAGTCATATCCATGAACATGGTGTTGAAATCATGCTTGTTGCAAAGTTAATGCTTCAAGTAGTGAAGTACTTCTAGGGAGAGCTGAAAGAGACACTGAGAAAACGCAATTGTATTTTTTCAATGAACAATCTTTTTTAATAGTTTTCAATTAAGGTTTTCAAAAACCATTCTCAAAACAATGTTCAAACGAAAACAAATGCAGTTCTGGAATTTGAGATTATTTGAGAAACTATGTGACTTATTTAGTCATATCCATGAACATGGTGTTGAAATCATGCTTGTTGCAAAGTTAATCCTTCAAGTAGTGAAGTATTTCTAGGGAGTGCTGAAAGAGACACTAAGAGAAAACGCAATTGTGTTTTTTCAGTGAACAATCTTTTTTAATAGTTTTCAATTAAGGTTTTCTAAAACCATTCTCAAAACAATGTTCAAACGAAAACAAATGCATTTCTGGAAATTGAGATTATTTGAGAAACTATGTGACTTATTTAGTCACATCCATGAACATGGTGTTGAAATCATGCTTATTGCAAAGTTAATGCTTCAAAAAGTGAAGTACTTCTAAGGTGAACTGAAAAAGACTATGAGAAAACGCAATTGTGTTTTTACAGTGAACAATCTTTTTGAATAGTATTCAACTAAGGTTTTCTAAAATCATTCACAAAACAATGTTCAAATGACAACAAATGCAGTTCTGGAAATTGAGATTATTTGAGAAACTATGTGATTTATTTAGTCACATCCATGAACATGGTGTTGAAATCATGCTTATTGCAAAGTTAATGCTTCAACTAGGGAAGTTCATCTAGGGAGAGCTGAAAGAGACACTATGAGAAAACGCAATTGTGTTTTTACAGTGAACAATCTTTTTTAATAGTTTTCAATTAAGGTTTTCTAAAACCATTCTCAAAACAATGTTCAAACGACAACAAATAGAGTTCTGGAAGTTGAGATTATTTGAGAAACTATGGGACTTATTTAGTCATATCCATGAAAATGGTGTTGAAATCATGCTTGTTGCAAAGTTAATGCTTCAACAAGTGAAGTACTTCTAGGGTGAACTGAAAAAGACTATGAGAAAACGCAATTGTGTTTTTACAGTGAACAATCTTTTTTAATAGTTTTCAATGAAGGTTTTCTACAACAATTCTCAAAAAATGTTCAAACGAAAACAAATGCAGTTCTGGAAGTTGAGAATATTTGAGAAACTATGTGACTTCTTTAGTCATATCCATGAACATGGTGTTGAAATCATGCTTGTTGCAAAGTTAATGCTTCAACAAGTGAAGTACTTCTAGGGTGAACTGAAAAAGACTATGAGAAAACGCAATTGTGTTTTTACAGTGAACAATCTTTTTTATTAGTTTTCAACTAAGGTTGTCTAAAATCATTCACAAAACAATGTTCAAACGACAACAAATGCAGTTCTGGAAATTGAGATTATTTGAGAAACTATGTGATTTATTTAGTCACATCCATGAACATGGTGTTGAAATCATGCTTATTGCAAAGTTAATGCTTCAACTAGGGAAGTTCATCTAGGGAGAGCTGAAAGAGACACTAAGAGAAAACGCAATTGTGTTTTTAAAGTGAACAATCTTTTTTAATAGTTTTCAATTAAGGTTTTCTAAAACCATTCTCAAAACAATGTTCAAACGACAACAAATGCAGTTCTGGAAGTTGAGATTATTTGAGAAACTATGTGACTTATTTAGTCATATCCATGTACATGGTGTTGAAATCATGCTTGTTGCAAAGTTAATGCTTCAACAAGTGAAGTACTTCTAGGGTGAACTGAAAAAGACTATGAGAAAACGCAATTGTGTTTTTACAGTGAACAATCTTTTTTAATAGTTTTCAATGAAGGTTTTCTACAACAATTCTCAAAAAATGTTCAAACGAAAACAAATGCAGTTCTGGAAGTTGAGAATATTTGAGAAACTATGTGACTTCTTTAGTCATATCCATGAACATGGTGTTGAAATCATGCTTGTTGCAAAGTTAATGCTTCAAGTAGTGAAGTACTTCTAGGGAGAGCTGAAAGAGACACTAAGAGAAAACGCAATTGTGTTTTTACAGTGAACAATCTTTTTTATTAGTTTTCAACTAAGGTTGTCTAAAATCATTCACAAAACAATGTTCAAACGACAACAAATGCAGTTCTGGAAATTGAGATTATTTGAGAAACTATGTGATTTATTTAGTCACATCCATGAACATGGTGTTGAAATCATGCTTATTGCAAAGTTAATGCTTCAACAAGTGAAGTACTTCTAGGGAGAGCTGAAAGAGACACTAAGAGAAAACGCAATTGTGTTTTTACAGTGAACAATCTTTTTTAATAGTTTTCAATTAAGGTTTTCTAAAACCATTCTCAAAACAATGTTCAAACGACAACAAATGCAGTTCTGGAAGTTGAGATTATTTGAGAAACTATGTGATTTATTTAGTCATATCCATGAACATGGTGTTGAAATCATGCTTATTGCAAAGTTAATGTTCAAGTAGTGAAGTACTTCTAGGGAGAGCTGAAAGAGACACTAAGAGAAAACGCAATTGTGTTTTTTCAGTGAAATATCTTTTTTAATAGTTTTCAATGAAGTTTTTCAAAAACCATTCTCAAAACAATGTTCAAACGAAAACAAATGCAGTTCTGGAATTTGAGATTATTTGAGAAACTATGTGACTTATTTAGTCATATCCATGAACATGGTGTTGAAATCATGCTTGTTGCAAAGTTAATGCTTCAAGTAGTGAAGTACTTCTAGGGAGAGCTGAAAGAGACACTATGAGAAAACGCAATTGTGTTTTTTCAATGAACAATCTTTTTTAATAGTTTTCAATTAAGGTTTTCAAAAACCATTCTCAAAACAATGTTCAAACGAAAACAAATGCAGTTCTGGAATTTGAGATTATTTGAGAAACTATGTGACTTATTTAGTCATATCCATGAACATGGTGTTGAAATCATGCTTATTGCAAAGTTAATGTTCAAGTAGTGAAGTACTTCTAGGTAGAGCTGAAAGAGACACTAAGAGAAAACGCAATTGTGTTTTTTCAGTGAACAATCTTTTTTAATAGTTTTCAATGAAGTTTTTCTAAAACCATTCTCAAAACAATGTTCAAACGAAAACAAAATGCAGTTCTGGAAGTTGAGATTATTTGAGAAACTATGTGACTTATTTAGTCATATCCATGAACATGGTGTTGAAATCATGCTTGTTGCAAAGTTAATGCTTTAAGTAGTGAAGTACTTCTAGGGAGAGCTGAAAGAGAAACTATGTGAAAACGCAATTGTGTTTTTACAGTGAACTATCTTTTTTAATAGTTTTCAATTAAGGTTTTCAAAAACCATTCTCAAAACAATGTTCAAACGAAAACAAATGCAGTTCTGGAATTTGAGATTATTTGAGAAACTATGTGACTTATTTAGTCATATCCATGAACATGGTGTTGAAATCATGCTTGTTGCAAAGTTAATCCTTCAAGTAGTGAAGTATTTCTAGGGAGTGCTGAAAGAGACACTAAGAGAAAACGCAATTGTGTTTTTTCAGTGAACAATCTTTTTTAATAGTTTTCAATTAAGGTTTTCTAAAACCATTCTCAAAACAATGTTCAAACGAAAACAAATGCATTTCTGGAAATTGAGATTATTTGAGAAACTATGTGACTTCTTTAGTCACATCCATGAACATGGTGTTGAAATCATGCTTATTGCAAAGTTAATGCTTCAAAAAGTGAAGTACTTCTAAGGTGAACTGAAAAAGACTATGAGAAAACGCAATTGTGTTTTTACAGTGAACAATCTTTTTGAATAGTATTCAACTAAGGTTTTCTAAAATCATTCACAAAACAATGTTCAAATGACAACAAATGCAGTTCTGGAAATTGAGATTATTTGAGAAACTATGTGATTTATTTAGTCACATCCATGAACATGGTGTTGAAATCATGCTTATTGCAAAGTTAATGCTTCAACTAGGGAAGTTCATCTAGGGAGAGCTGAAAGAGACACTATGAGAAAACGCAATTGTGTTTTTAAAGTGAACAATCTTTTTTAATAGTTTTCAATGAAGGTTTTCTAAAACAATTCTCAAAAAATGTTCAAACGAAAACAAATGCAGTTCTGGAAGTTGAGAATATTTGAGAAACTATGTGACTTCTTTAGTCATATCCATGAACATGGTGTTGAAATCATGCTTGTTGCAAAGTTAATGCTTCAAGTAGTGAAGTACTTCTAGGGAGAGCTGAAAGAGACACTAAGAGAAAACGCAATTGTGTTTTTTCAGTGAACAATCTTTTTTAATAGTTTTCAATGAAGTTTTTCTAAAACCATTCACAAAACAATGTTCAAACGAAAACAAATGCAGTTCTGGAAGTTGAGAATATTTGAGAAACTATGTGACTTCTTTAGTCATATCCATGAACATGGTGTTGAAATCATGCTTGTTGCAAAGTTAATGCTTCAAGTAGTGAAGTACTTCTAGGGAGAGCTGAAAGAGACACTAAGAGAAAACGCAATTGTGTTTTTACAGTGAACAATCTTTTTTATTAGTTTTCAACTAAGGTTGTCTAAAATCATTCACAAAACAATGTTCAAACGACAACAAATGCAGTTCTGGAAATTGAGATTATTTGAGAAACTATGTGATTTATTTAGTCACATCCATGAACATGGTGTTGAAATCATGCTTATTGCAAAGTTAATGCTTCAACTAGGGAAGTTCATCTAGGGAGAGCTGAAAGAGACACTAAGAGAACGCGATTGTGTTTTTACAGTGAACAATCTTTTTTATTAGTTTTCAATTAAGGTTTTCTAAAACCATTCTCAAAACAATGTTCAAACGAAAACAAATGCAGTTCTGGAAGTTGAGATTATTTGAGAAACTATGTGATTTATTTAGTCATATCCATGAACATGGTGTTGAAATCATGCTTATTGCAAAGTTAATGCTTCAACAAGTTAAGTACTTCTAGGGAGAGCTGAAAGAGACACTAAGAGAAAACTCAATTGTGTTTTTACAGTGAACAATCTTTTTTATTAGTTTTCAACTAAGGTTGTCTAAAATCATTCTC
Organism: Thymallus thymallus; assembly: GCA_023634145.1. Classification (NCBI taxonomy): domain Eukaryota; kingdom Metazoa; phylum Chordata; class Actinopteri; order Salmoniformes; family Salmonidae; genus Thymallus; species Thymallus thymallus. Next base: position 36,888,638 of record CM042393.1, read on the forward strand.
AAAACTAAGTTCAAATGAAAACAAATGCAGTTCTGGAAGTTGAGATTATTTGAGAAACTATGTGATTTATTTAGTCATATCCATGAACATGGTGTTGAAATCATGCTTATTGCAAAGTTAATGTTCAAGTAGTGAAGTACTTCTAGGGAGAGCTGAAAGAGACACTAAGAGAAAACGCAATTGTGTTTTTTCAGTGAACAATCTTTTTTAATAGTTTTCAATGAAGTTTTTCTAAAACCATTCTCAAAACAATGTTCAAACGAAAACAAAATGCAGTTCTGGAAGTTGAGATTATTTGAGAAACTATGTGACTTATTTAGTCATATCCATGAACATGGTGTTGAAATCATGCTTGTTGCAAAGTTAATGCTTCAAGTAGTGAAGTACTTCTAGGGAGAGCTGAAAGAGACACTATGAGAAAACGCAATTGTGTTTTTTCAATGAACAATCTTTTTTAATAGTTTTCAATTAAGGTTTTCAAAAACCATTCTCAAAACAATGTTCAAACGAAAACAAATGCAGTTCTGGAATTTGAGATTATTTGAGAAACTATGTGACTTATTTAGTCATATCCATGAACATGGTGTTGAAATCATGCTTATTGCAAAGTTAATGTTCAAGTAGTGAAGTACTTCTAGGGAGAGCTGAAAGAGACACTAAGAGAAAACGCAATTGTGTTTTTTCAGTGAACAATCTTTTTTAATAGTTTTCAATGAAGTTTTTCTAAAACCATTCTCAAAACAATGTTCAAACGAAAACAAAATGCAGTTCTGGAAGTTGAGATTATTTGAGAAACTATGTGACTTATTTAGTCATATCCATGAACATGGTGTTGAAATCATGCTTGTTGCAAAGTTAATGCTTTAAGTAGTGAAGTACTTCTAGGGAGAGCTGAAAGAGACACTATGTGAAAACGCAATTGTGTTTTTACAGTGAACTATCTTTTTTAATAGTTTTCAATGAAGTTTTTCAAAAACCATTCTCAAAACAATGTTCAAACGAAAACAAATGCAGTTCTGGAATTTGAGATTATTTGAGAAACTATGTGACTTATTTAGTCATATCCATGAACATGGTGTTGAAATCATGCTTGTTGCAAAGTTAATGCTTCAAGTAGTGAAGTACTTCTAGGGAGAGCTGAAAGAGACACTATGAGAAAACGCAATTGTGTTTTTTCAATGAACAATCTTTTTTAATAGTTTTCAATTAAGGTTTTCAAAAACCATTCTCAAAACAATGTTCAAACGAAAACAAATGCAGTTCTGGAATTTGAGATTATTTGAGAAACTATGTGACTTATTTAGTCATATCCATGAACATGGTGTTGAAATCATGCTTGTTGCAAAGTTAATCCTTCAAGTAGTGAAGTATTTCTAGGGAGTGCTGAAAGAGACACTAAGAGAAAACGCAATTGTGTTTTTTCAGTGAACAATCTTTTTTAATAGTTTTCAATTAAGGTTTTCTAAAACCATTCTCAAAACAATGTTCAAACGAAAACAAATGCATTTCTGGAAATTGAGATTATTTGAGAAACTATGTGACTTATTTAGTCACATCCATGAACATGGTGTTGAAATCATGCTTATTGCAAAGTTAATGCTTCAAAAAGTGAAGTACTTCTAAGGTGAACTGAAAAAGACTATGAGAAAACGCAATTGTGTTTTTACAGTGAACAATCTTTTTGAATAGTATTCAACTAAGGTTTTCTAAAATCATTCACAAAACAATGTTCAAATGACAACAAATGCAGTTCTGGAAATTGAGATTATTTGAGAAACTATGTGATTTATTTAGTCACATCCATGAACATGGTGTTGAAATCATGCTTATTGCAAAGTTAATGCTTCAACTAGGGAAGTTCATCTAGGGAGAGCTGAAAAAGACACTATGAGAAAACGCAATTGTGTTTTTACAGTGAACAATCTTTTTAAATAGTTTTCAACTAAGGTTGTCTAAAATCATTCTCAAAACAAAGTTCAAACGAAAACAAATGCAGTTCTGGAAGTTGAGATTATTTGAGAAACTATGTGACTTATTTAGTCATATCCATGTACATGGTGTTGAAATCATGCTTGTTGCAAAGTTAATGCTTCAACAAGTGAAGTACTTCTAGGGTGAACTGAAAAAGACTATGAGAAAACGCAATTGTGTTTTTACAGTGAACAATCTTTTTTAATAGTTTTCAATGAAGGTTTTCTACAACAATTCTCAAAAAATGTTCAAACGAAAACAAATGCAGTTCTGGAAGTTGAGAATATTTGAGAAACTATGTGACTTCTTTAGTCATATCCATGAACATGGTGTTGAAATCATGCTTGTTGCAAAGTTAATGCTTCAAGTAGTGAAGTACTTCTAGGGAGAGCTGAAAGAGACACTAAGAGAAAACGCAATTGTGTTTTTACAGTGAACAATCTTTTTTATTAGTTTTCAACTAAGGTTGTCTAAAATCATTCACAAAACAATGTTCAAACGACAACAAATGCAGTTCTGGAAATTGAGATTATTTGAGAAACTATGTGATTTATTTAGTCACATCCATGAACATGGTGTTGAAATCATGCTTATTGCAAAGTTAATGCTTCAACAAGTGAAGTACTTCTAGGGAGAGCTGAAAGAGACACTAAGAGAAAACGCAATTGTGTTTTTACAGTGAACAATCTTTTTTATTAGTTTTCAACTAAGGTTGTCTAAAATCATTCTCAAAACTAAGTTCAAATGAAAACAAATGCAGATCTGGAAGTTGAGATTATTTGAGAAACTATGTGATTTATTTAGTCATATCCATGAACATGGTGTTGAAATCATGCTTATTGCAAAGTTAATGTTCAAGTAGTGAAGTACTTCTAGGGAGAGCTGAAAGAGACACTAAGAGAAAACGCAATTGTGTTTTTTTAGTGAAATATCTTTTTTAATAGTTTTCAATGAAGTTTTTCAAAAACCATTCTCAAAACAATGTTCAAACGAAAACAAATGCAGTTCTGGAATTTGAGATTATTTGAGAAACTATGTGACTTATTTAGTCATATCCATGAACATGGTGTTGAAATCATGCTTGTTGCAAAGTTAATGCTTCAAGTAGTGAAGTACTTCTAGGGAGAGCTGAAAGAGACACTATGAGAAAACGCAATTGTGTTTTTTCAATGAACAATCTTTTTTAATAGTTTTCAATTAAGGTTTTCAAAAACCATTCTCAAAACAATGTTCAAACGAAAACAAATGCAGTTCTGGAATTTGAGATTATTTGAGAAACTATGTGACTTATTTAGTCATATCCATGAACATGGTGTTGAAATCATGCTTATTGCAAAGTTAATGTTCAAGTAGTGAAGTACTTCTAGGGAGAGCTGAAAGAGACACTAAGAGAAAACGCAATTGTGTTTTTTCAGTGAACAATCTTTTTTAATAGTTTTCAATGAAGTTTTTCTAAAACCATTCTCAAAACAATGTTCAAACGAAAACAAAATGCAGTTCTGGAAGTTGAGATTATTTGAGAAACTATGTGACTTATTTAGTCATATCCATGAACATGGTGTTGAAATCATGCTTGTTGCAAAGTTAATGCTTTAAGTAGTGAAGTACTTCTAGGGAGAGCTGAAAGAGAAACTATGTGAAAACGCAATTGTGTTTTTACAGTGAACAATCTTTTTTAATAGTTTTCAATGAAGTTTTTCAAAAACCATTCTCAAAACAATGTTCAAACGAAAACAAATGCAGTTCTGGAATTTGAGATTATTTGAGAAACTATGTGACTTATTTAGTCATATCCATGAACATGGTGTTGAAATCATGCTTGTTGCAAAGTTAATGCTTCAAGTAGTGAAGTACTTCTAGGGAGAGCTGAAAGAGACACTATGAGAAAACGCAATTGTGTTTTTTCAATGAACAATCTTTTTTAATAGTTTTCAATTAAGGTTTTCAAAAACCATTCTCAAAACAATGTTCAAACGAAAACAAATGCAGTTCTGGAATTTGAGATTATTTGAGAAACTATGTGACTTATTTAGTCATATCCATGAACATGGTGTTGAAATCATGCTTGTTGCAAAGTTAATCCTTCAAGTAGTGAAGTATTTCTAGGGAGTGCTGAAAGAGACACTAAGAGAAAACGCAATTGTGTTTTTTCAGTGAACAATCTTTTTTAATAGTTTTCAATTAAGGTTTTCTAAAACCATTCTCAAAACAATGTTCAAACGAAAACAAATGCATTTCTGGAAATTGAGATTATTTGAGAAACTATGTGACTTCTTTAGTCACATCCATGAACATGGTGTTGAAATCATGCTTATTGCAAAGTTAATGCTTCAACAAGTGAAGTACTTCTAGGGAGAGCTGAAAGAGACACTAAGAGAAAACGCAATTGTGTTTTTACAGTGAACAATCTTTTTTATTAGTTTTCAACTAAGGTTGTCTAAAATCATTCTCAAAACTAAGTTCAAATGAAAACAAATGCAGATCTGGAAGTTGAGATTATTTGAGAAACTATGTGATTTATTTAGTCATATCCATGAACATGGTGTTGAAATCATGCTTATTGCAAAGTTAATGTTCAAGTAGTGAAGTACTTCTAGGGAGAGCTGAAAGAGACACTAAGAGAAAACGCAATTGTGTTTTTTTAGTGAAATATCTTTTTTAATAGTTTTCAATGAAGTTTTTCAAAAACCATTCTCAAAACAATGTTCAAACGAAAACAAATGCAGTTCTGGAATTTGAGATTATTTGAGAAACTATGTGACTTATTTAGTCATATCCATGAACATGGTGTTGAAATCATGCTTGTTGCAAAGTTAATGCTTCAAGTAGTGAAGTACTTCTAGGGAGAGCTGAAAGAGACACTATGAGAAAACGCAATTGTGTTTTTTCAATGAACAATCTTTTTTAATAGTTTTCAATTAAGGTTTTCAAAAACCATTCTCAAAACAATGTTCAAACGAAAACAAATGCAGTTCTGGAATTTGAGATTATTTGAGAAACTATGTGACTTATTTAGTCATATCCATGAACATGGTGTTGAAATCATGCTTATTGCAAAGTTAATGTTCAAGTAGTGAAGTACTTCTAGGGAGAGCTGAAAGAGACACTAAGAGAAAACGCAATTGTGTTTTTTCAGTGAACAATCTTTTTTAATAGTTTTCAATGAAGTTTTTCTAAAACCATTCTCAAAACAATGTTCAAACGAAAACAAAATGCAGTTCTGGAAGTTGAGATTATTTGAGAAACTATGTGACTTATTTAGTCATATCCATGAACATGGTGTTGAAATCATGCTTGTTGCAAAGTTAATGCTTTAAGTAGTGAAGTACTTCTAGGGAGAGCTGAAAGAGAAACTATGTGAAAACGCAATTGTGTTTTTACAGTGAACAATCTTTTTTAATAGTTTTCAATGAAGTTTTTCAAAAACCATTCTCAAAACAATGTTCAAACGAAAACAAATGCAGTTCTGGAATTTGAGATTATTTGAGAAACTATGTGACTTATTTAGTCATATCCATGAACATGGTGTTGAAATCATGCTTGTTGCAAAGTTAATGCTTCAAGTAGTGAAGTACTTCTAAGGTGAACTGAAAAAGACTATGAGAAAACGCAATTGTGTTTTTACAGTGAACAATCTTTTTGAATAGTATTCAACTAAGGTTTTCTAAAATCATTCACAAAACAATGTTCAAATGACAACAAATGCAGTTCTGGAAATTGAGATTATTTGAGAAACTATGTGATTTATTTAGTCACATCCATGAACATGGTGTTGAAATCATGCTTATTGCAAAGTTAATGCTTCAACTAGGGAAGTTCATCTAGGGAGAGCTGAAAGAGACACTATGAGAAAACGCAATTGTGTTTTTAAAGTGAACAATCTTTTTTAATAGTTTTCAATGAAGGTTTTCTAAAACAATTCTCAAAAAATGTTCAAACGAAAACAAATGCAGTTCTGGAAGTTGAGAATATTTGAGAAACTATGTGACTTCTTTAGTCATATCCATGAACATGGTGTTGAAATCATGCTTGTTGCAAAGTTAATGCTTCAAGTAGTGAAGTACTTCTAGGGAGAGCTGAAAGAGACACTAAGAGAAAACGCAATTGTGTTTTTTCAGTGAACAATCTTTTTTAATAGTTTTCAATGAAGTTTTTCTAAAACCATTCTCAAAACAATGTTCAAACGAAAACAAAATGCAGTTCTGGAAGTTGAGATTATTTGAGAAACTATGTGACTTCTTTAGTCACATCCATGAACATGGTGTTGAAATCATGCTTGTTGCAAAGTTAATGCTTCAAGTAGTGAAGTACTTCTAGGGAGAGCTGAAAGAGACACTAAGAGAAAACGCAATTGTGTTTTTACAGTGAACAATCTTTTTTATTAGTTTTCAACTAAGGTTGTCTAAAATCATTCACAAAACAATGTTCAAACGACAACAAATGCAGTTCTGGAAATTGAGATTATTTGAGAAACTATGTGATTTATTTAGTCACATCCATGAACATGGTGTTGAAATCATGCTTATTGCAAAGTTAATGCTTCAACTAGGGAAGTTCATCTAGGGAGAGCTGAAAGAGACACTAAGAGAACGCGATTGTGTTTTTACAGTGAACAATCTTTTTTATTAGTTTTCAATTAAGGTTTTCTAAAACCATTCTCAAAACAATGTTCAAACGAAAACAAATGCAGTTCTGGAAGTTGAGATTATTTGAGAAACTATGTGATTTATTTAGTCATATCCATGAACATGGTGTTGAAATCATGCTTATTGCAAAGTTAATGCTTCAACAAGTTAAGTACTTCTAGGGAGAGCTGAAAGAGACACTAAGAGAAAACGCAATTGTGTTTTTACAGTGAACAATCTTTTTTATTAGTTTTCAACTAAGGTTGTCTAAAATCATTCTCAAAACTAAGTTCAAATGAAAACAAATGCAGTTCTGGAAGTTGAGATTATTTGAGAAACTATGTGATTTATTTAGTCATATCCATGAACATGGTGTTGAAATCATGCTTATTGCAAAGTTAATGTTCAAGTAGTGAAGTACTTCTAGGGAGAGCTGAAAGAGACACTAAGAGAAAACGCAATTGTGTTTTTTCAGTGAACAATCTTTTTTAATAGTTTTCAATGAAGTTTTTCTAAAACCATTCTCAAAACAATGTTCAAACGAAAACAAAATGCAGTTCTGGAAGTTGAGATTATTTGAGAAACTATGTGACTTATTTAGTCATATCCATGAACATGGTGTTGAAATCATGCTTGTTGCAAAGTTAATGCTTTAAGTAGTGAAGTACTTCTAGGGAGAGCTGAAAGAGAAACTATGTGAAAACGCAATTGTGTTTTTACAGTGAACTATCTTTTTTAATAGTTTTCAATGAAGTTTTTCAAAAACCATTCTCAAAACAATGTTCAAACGAAAACAAATGCAGTTCTGGAATTTGAGATTATTTGAGAAACTATGTGACTTATTTAGTCATATCCATGAACATGGTGTTGAAATCATGCTTGTTGCAAAGTTAATGCTTCAAGTAGTGAAGTACTTCTAGGGAGAGCTGAAAGAGACACTATGAGAAAACGCAATTGTGTTTTTTCAATGAACAATCTTTTTTAATAGTTTTCAATTAAGGTTTTCAAAAACCATTCTCAAAACAATGTTCAAACGAAAACAAATGCAGTTCTGGAATTTGAGATTATTTGAGAAACTATGTGACTTATTTAGTCATATCCATGAACATGGTGTTGAAATCATGCTTATTGCAAAGTTAATGTTCAAGTAGTGAAGTACTTCTAGGGAGAGCTGAAAGAGACACTAAGAGAAAACGCAATTGTGTTTTTTCAGTGAACAATCTTTTTTAATAGTTTTCAATGAAGTTTTTCTAAAACCATTCTCAAAACAATGTTCAAACGAAAACAAAATGCAGTTCTGGAAGTTGAGATTATTTGAGAAACTATGTGACTTATTTAGTCATATCCATGAACATGGTGTTGAAATCATGCTTGTTGCAAAGTTAATCCTTCAAGTAGTGAAGTATTTCTAGGGAGTGCTGAAAGAGACACTAAGAGAAAACGCAATTGTGTTTTTTCAGTGAACAATCTTTTTTAATAGTTTTCAATGAAGGTTTTCTAAAACCATTCTCAAAAAAATGTTCAAAGGAAAACAAATGCAGTTCTGGAAGTTGAGATTATTTGAGAATCTATGTGACTTATTTAGTCATATCCATGAACATGGTGTTGAAATCATGCTTGTTGCAAAGTTAATGCTTTAAGTAGTGAAGTACTTCTAGGGAGAGCTGAAAGAGACACTATGTGAAAACGCAATCGTGTTTTTAAAGTGAACAATCTTTTTTAATAGTTTTCAATGAAGGTTGTCTAAAATCATTCTCAAAACAATGTTCAAACGACAACAAATGCAGTTCTGGAAAATGAGATTATTTGAGAAACTATGTGACTTATTTAGTCACATCCATGAACATGGTGTTGAAATCATGCTTAATGCAAAGTTAATGCTTCAACAAGTAAAGTACTTCTAGGGTGAACTGAAAAAGACTATGAGAAAACGCAATTGTGTTTTTACAGTGAACAATCTTTTTTTAATAGTTTTCAATGAAGGTTTTCTAAAACAATTCTCAAAAAATGTTCAAACGAAAACAAATGCAGTTCTGGAAGTTGAGAATATTTGAGAAACTATGTGACTTATTTAGTCATATACATGAACATGGTGTTGAAATCATGCTTGTTGCAAAGTTAATGCTTCAAGTAGTGAAGTACTTCTAGGGAGAGCTGAAAGAGACACTATGAGAAAACGCAATTGTGTTTTTACAGTGAACAATCTTTTTGAATAGTATTCAACTAAGGTTTTCTAAAATCATTCACAAAACAATGTTCAAACGACAACAAATGCAGTTCTGGAAATTGAGATTATTTGAGAAACTATGTGATTTATTTAGTCACATCCATGAACATGGTGTTGAAATCATGCTTATTGCAAAGTTAATGCTTCAACTAGGGAAGTTCATCTAGGGAGAGCTGAAAGAGACACTAAGAGAAAACGCGATTGTGTTTTTACAGTGAACAATCTTTTTTATTAGTTTTCAATTAAGGTTTTCTAAAACCATTCTCAAAACAATGTTCAAACGAAAACAAATGCAGTTCTGGAAGTTGAGATTATTTGAGAAACTATGTGATTTATTTAGTCATATCCATGAACTTGGTGTTGAAATCATGCTTATTGCAAAGTTAATGCTTCAACAAGTGAAGTACTTCTAGGGTGAACTGAAAAAGACTATCAGAAGACGCAATTGTGTATTTACAGTGAACAATCTTTTTTAACAGTTTTCAACTAAGGTTGTCTAAAATCATTCTCAAAACTAAGTTCAAACGAAAACAAATGCAGTTCTGGAAGTTGAGATTATTTGAGAAACTATGTGACTTATTTAGTCATATCCATGAACATGGTGTTGAAATCATGCTTATTGCAAAGTTAATGCTTCAACTAGGGAAGTTCATCTAGGGAGAGCTGAAAAAGACACTATGAGAAAACGCAATTGTGTTTTTACAGTGAACAATCTTTTTTATTAGTTTTCAACTAAGGTTGTCTAAAATCATTCTCAAAACTAAGTTCAAACGAAAACAAATGCAGTTCTGGAAGTTGAGATTATTTGAGAAACTATGTGATTTATTTAGTCATATCCATGAACATGGTGTTGAAATCATGCTTATTGCAAAGTTAATGTTCAAGTAGTGAAGTACTTCTAGGGAGAGCTGAAAGAGACACTAAGAGAAAACGCAATTGTGTTTTTTCAGTGAACAATCTTTTTTAATAGTTTTCAATGAAGTTTTTCTAAAACCATTCTCAAAACAATGTTCAAACGAAAACAAATGCAGTTCTGGAAGTTGAGATTATTTGAGAAACTATGTGACTTATTTAGTCATATCCATGAACATGGTGTTGAAATCATGCTTGTTGCAAAGTTAATGCTTTAAGTAGTGAAGTACTTCTAGGGAGAGCTGAAAGAGAAACTAAGAGAAAACGCAATTGTGTTTTTACAGTGAACAATCTTTTTTATTAGTTTTCAACTAAGGTTGTCTAAAATCATTCTCAAAACAATGTTCAAACGACAACAAATGCAGTTCTGGAATTTGAGATTATTTGAGAAACTATGTGACTTATTTAGTCATATCCATGAACATGGTGTTGAAATCATGCTTGTTGCAAAGTTAATGCTTCAAGTAGTGAAGTACTTCTAGGGAGAGCTGAAAGAGACTATGAGAAAACGCAATTGTGTTTTTTCAATGAACAATCTTTTTTAATAGTTTTCAATTAAGGTTTTCTAAAACCATTCTCAAAACAATGTTCAAACGAGAACAAATGCAGTTCTGGAAGTTGAGATTATTTGAGAAACTATGTGACTTATTTAGTCATATCCATGAAAATGGTGTTGAAATCATGCTTGTTGCAAAGTTAATGCTTCAACAAGTGAAGTACTTCTAGGGTGAACTGAAAAAGACTGAGAAAACGCAATTGTGTTTTTACAGTGAACAATCTTTTTGAATAGTATTCAACTAAGGTTTTCTAAAATCATTCACAAAACAAATGTTCAAACGACAACAAATGCAGTTCTGGAAATTGAGATTATTTGAGAAACTATGTGATTTATTTAGTCACATCCATGAACATGGTGTTGAAATCATGCTTATTGCAAAGTTAATGCTTCAACTAGGGAAGTTCATCTAGGGAGAGCTGAAAGAGACACTAAGAGAAAACGCGATTGTGTTTTTACAGTGAACAATCTTTTTTATTAGTTTTCAACTAAGGTTGTCTAAAATCATTCTCAAAACAATGTTCAAACGACAACAAATGCAGTTCTGGAAGTTGAGATTATTTGAGAAACTATGTGACTTATTTAGTCATATCCATGAACATGGTGTTGAAATCATGCTTATTGCAAAGTTAATGCTTCAACTAGGGAAGTTCATCTAGGGAGAGCTGAAAAAGACACTATGAGAAAACGCAATTGTGTTTTTACAGTGAACAATCTTTAATAGTTTTCAATGAAGGTTTTCTAAAACAATTCTCAAAAAATGTTCAAACGAAAACAAATGCAGTTCTGGAAGTTGAGAATATTTGAGAAACTATGTGACTTCTTTAGTCATATCCATGAACATGGTGTTGAAATCATGCTTGTTGCAAAGTTAATGCTTCAAGTAGTGAAGTACTTCTAGGGAGAGATGAAAGAGACACTATGAGAAAACGCAATTGTGTTTTTACAGTGAACAATCTTTTTTAATAGTTTTCAATGAAGGTTTTCTAAAACCATTCTCAAAACTATGTTCAAACGAAAACAAATGCAGTTCTGGAAAATTGAGATTATTTGAGAAACTATGTGACTTATTTAGTCACATCCATGAACATGGTGTTGAAATCATGCTTATTGCAAAGTTAATGCTTCAACAAGTGAAGTACTTCTAGGGTGAACTGAAAAAGACTATGAGAAAACGCAATTGTGTTTTTACAGTGAACAATCTTTTTTTAATAGTTTTCAATGAAGGTTTTCTAAAACAATTCTCAAAAAATGTTCAAACGAAAACAAATGCAGTTCTGGAAGTTGAGAATATTTGAGAAACTATGTGACTTCTTTAGTCATATCCATGAACATGGTGTTGAAATCATGCTTATTGCAAAGTTAATGCTTCAAGTAGTGAAGTACTTCTAGGGAGAGCTGAAAGAGACACTAAGAGAAAACGCAATTGTGTTTTTACAGTGAACAATCTTTTTTATTAGTTTTCAACTAAGGTTGTCTAAAATCATTCTCAAAACAATGTTCAAACGACAACAAATGCAGTTCTGGAAGTTGAGATTATTTGAGAAACTATGTGACTTATTTAGTCATATCCATGAACATGGTGTTGAAATCATGCTTGTTGCAAAGTTAATGCTTCAAGTAGTGAAGTACTTCTAGGGAGAGCTGAAAGAGACTATGAGAAAACGCAATTGTGTTTTTTCAATGAACAATCTTTTTTAATAGTTTTCAATTAAGGTTTTCTAAAACCATTCTCAAAACAATGTTCAAACGAGAACAAATGCAGTTCTGGAAGTTGAGATTATTTGAGAAACTATGTGACTTATTTAGTCATATCCATGAAAATGGTGTTGAAATCATGCTTGTTGCAAAGTTAATGCTTCAACAAGTGAAGTACTTCTAGGGTGAACTGAAAAAGACTGAGAAAACGCAATTGTGTTTTTACAGTGAACAATCTTTTTGAATAGTATTCAACTAAGGTTTTCTAAAATCATTCACAAAACAAATGTTCAAACGACAACAAATGCAGTTCTGGAAATTGAGATTATTTGAGAAACTATGTGATTTATTTAGTCACATCCATGAACATGGTGTTGAAATCATGCTTATTGCAAAGTTAATGCTTCAACTAGGGAAGTTCATCTAGGGAGAGCTGAAAGAGACACTAAGAGAAAACGCGATTGTGTTTTTACAGTGAACAATCTTTTTTATTAGTTTTCAACTAAGGTTGTCTAAAATCATTCTCAAAACAATGTTCAAACGACAACAAATGCAGTTCTGGAAGTTGAGATTATTTGAGAAACTATGTGACTTATTTAGTCATATCCATGAACATGGTGTTGAAATCATGCTTATTGCAAAGTTAATGCTTCAACTAGGGAAGTTCATCTAGGGAGAGCTGAAAAAGACACTATGAGAAAACGCAATTGTGTTTTTACAGTGAACAATCTTTAATAGTTTTCAATGAAGGTTTTCTAAAACAATTCTCAAAAAATGTTCAAACGAAAACAAATGCAGTTCTGGAAGTTGAGAATATTTGAGAAACTATGTGACTTCTTTAGTCATATCCATGAACATGGTGTTGAAATCATGCTTGTTGCAAAGTTAATGCTTCAAGTAGTGAAGTACTTCTAGGGAGAGATGAAAGAGACACTATGAGAAAACGCAATTGTGTTTTTACAGTGAACAATCTTTTTTAATAGTTTTCAATGAAGGTTTTCTAAAACCATTCTCAAAACTATGTTCAAACGAAAACAAATGCAGTTCTGGAAAATTGAGATTATTTGAGAAACTATGTGACTTATTTAGTCATATCCATGAACATGGTGTTGAAATCATGCTTGTTGCAAAGTTAATGCTTCAAGTAGTGAAGTACTTCTAGGGAGAGCTGAAAGAGACACTAAGAGAAAACGCAATTGTGTTTTTACAGTGAACAATCTTTTTTATTAGTTTTCAACTAAGGTTGTCTAAAATCATTCTCAAAACAATGTTCAAAGGAAAACAACTGCAGTTCTGGAAGTTGAGAATATTTGAGAAACTATGTGACTTCTTTAGTCATATCCATGAACATGGTGTTGAAATCATGCTTGTTGCAAAGTTAATGCTTCAAGTAGTGAAGTACTTCTAGGGAGAGATGAAAGAGACACTATGAGAAAACGCAATTGTGTTTTTACAGTGAACAATCTTTTTTAATAGTTTTCAATGAAGGTTTTCTAAAACCATTCTCAAAACTATGTTCAAACGAAAACAAATGCAGTTCTGGAAAATTGAGATTATTTGAGAAACTATGTGACTTATTTAGTCATATCCATGAACATGGTGTTGAAATCATGCTTGTTGCAAAGTTAATGCTTCAAGTAGTGAAGTACTTCTAGGGAGAGCTGAAAGAGACACTAAGAGAAAACGCAATTGTGTTTTTACAGTGAACAATCTTTTTTATTAGTTTTCAACTAAGGTTGTCTAAAATCATTCTCAAAACAATGTTCAAAGGAAAACAACTGCAGTTCTGGAAGTTGAGATTATTTGAGAAACTATGTGATTTATTTAGTCATATCCATGGTGTTGAAATCATGCTTATTGCAAAGTTAATGTTCAAGTAGTGAAGTACTTCTAGGGAGAGCTGAAAGAGACACTATGTGAAAACGCAATTGTGTTTTTACAGTGAACAATCTTTTTTAATAGTTTTCAATTAAGGTTTTCTAAAACCATTCTCAAAACAATGTTCAAAGGAAAACAACTGCAGTTCTGGAAGTTGAGATTATTTGAGAAACTATGTGACTTATTTAGTCATATTTTTATTTTTTTATTTTATTTCACCTTTATTTAACCAGGTAGGTCAGTTGAGAACAAGTTCTCATTTGCAACTGCGACCTGGCCAAGACAAAGCAAAGCAGTTCGACAAAAACAACACAGAGTTACACAGTAAACAAAACATAGTCAAAAACACAATAGAAAATCTATATGCAGAGTGCAAAATGTAGTGCAAAATGCAGTAAGGTTAGGAGGTAGGACAATAAATAGACCGTAGTGGTGAAATAAATTACAGATTATCATCATTAACACAGGAATGAAGGATGTGCAAATTATGATGTGCAAATAGAGATACTGGAGTGCAAGATTTGTGAAAATAACAAAAATAAATAAGGGGGTGAGGTAGTAGTGTGGGCTATTTACAGAAGGGCTATATACAGGTGCAGTGATCGATAAGCAGCTTTGACAGCTGATGCTTAAAGTTATTGAGGGAGATAGGAACCTCTAGCTTCAATGATTTTTGCAATTCGTTCCAGTCATTGGCAGCAGCGAACTGGAAGGAATGGCGGCCAAAGGAGGTGTTGGCTTTGGGGGTGACCAGTGAGATATACCTGCTGGAGCGCATGCTACGGGTGGGTGTTGCTATAGTGACCAGTGAGCTGAGATAGGGCGGGGATTTACCTAATAAAGACTTAGATGACCTGGAGCCAGTGGGTTTGGCGACGAATATATAATGAAGGCCAGCCAACGAGAGCATACAGGTCGCAGTGATGGGTAGTGTATGGGGCTTTGGTGACAAAACGGATGGCACTGTGATAGCAAATTGGATGTAGTCTAAGTAGAGTGTTGGAGGCTAGTTTGTAAATGACATCGCCGAAATCAAGGATCGGTATGATAGTCAGTTTTACAAGGGCATGTTTGGCAGCATGAGTGAAGGAGGCTTTGTTGCGAAATAGGAAGCCAATTCTGGATTTAATTTTGGATTGGAGATGGTTGATGTGAGTCTGGAAGTTAAGTTTACAGTCTAACCAGATGCTTAGGTATTTGTAGGTGTCCACGTATTCTAATTCGGACCCGTCGAGAGTAGTGATGATAGTCCGGTGGGCGGGTGCTGGCAGCGTTCGATAGAAAAGTATGTACTTAGTTTTACTAGCGTTTAAGAGCAGTTGGAGGCCATGGAAGGAGTGTTGTATGGCATTGAAGCTTTTTTGAAGGTTAGTAAACACAGTGTCCAAAGAGAGGCCAGATGTATACAGAATGGTGTCATCTGCGTGGAGATGGATCAGAGAGTCACCAGCAGCGAGAGCGACATCGTTGATGTATATAGAGAAAAGGGTTGGCCCAAGAATTGAACCCTGTGGCACCCCCATAGAGACTGCCAGAGGATTTGGACAATAGGCCCTCCGATTTGACACACTGAACTCTGTCTGCAAAGTAGTTAGAGAACCAGGCAAGGCAGTCACTTGAGAAACCAAGGCTGTTGAGTCTGCCAATAAGAATGCAGTGATTGACAGAGTCGAAAGCCTTGGCCAGGTCGATGAAGACGGCTGCACAGTACTGTCTTTTATCGATGGCGGTTATGATATCGTTCAGTACCTTGAGCGTAGCTGAGGTGCACCCATGACCAGCTCGGAAACCAGATTGCATAGCAGAGAAGGTACGGTGGGATTCGAAGTGGTCAGTTATCTGTTTGTTAACTTGGCTTTCGAAAACTTTAGAAAGGCAGGGCAGGATGGAATTGGTCTATAACAGTTTGGGTCTAGAGTGTCTCCTCCTTTGAAGAGGGGGATGACCGCGGCAGCTTTCCAATCTCTAGGGATCTCAGACGATACGAAAGAGAGGTTGAACAGGCTAGTGATAGGTGTTGCAACAATTTTGGCTGATAATTTCAGAAAGAGAGGGTCCAGATTGTCTACCCCAGCAGATTTGTAAGGGTCCAGACTTAGCAGCTCTTTCAGAACATCAGCCGTCTGGATTTGGGTGAAGGAGAAGCGGGGGGGGCTTGGGCAAGTAGCTGCCGGGGGTACAGAGCTGTTGGCCGGGGTAGGGGTAGCCAGGTGGAAAGCATGGCCAGCCGTAGCAAAATGCTTATTGAAATTTCGATAATCGTGGATTTATCGGTGGTAACAGTGTTTCCGAGCCTCAATGCAGTGGGCAACTGGGAGGAGGTGCTCTTATTCTCCATGGACTTTACAGTGTCCCAGAACTTTTTGGAGTTAGTACTACAGGAAGCAAATTTCTGTTTGAAAAAGCTGGCCTTTGCTTTTCTAACTGACTTGTGGGCTATTCGATGCTAATGCAGTGCGCCACAGGATGTTTTTGTGTTGGTCTAGTGCAGTCAAGTCTGGGGTGAACCAAGGGCTATATCTATTCTTAGTTCTACGTTTTTTGAAAGGGGCATGCTTATTTAGGATGGTGAGGAAAGCACTTTTAAAGAACAACCAGGCGTCCTCTACTGACGGGATGAGGTCAATATCCTTCCAGGATACCTGGGCCAGATCGAATAGAAAGGCCTGCTCGCAAAAGTGTTTTAGGGAGCGTTTGACAGTGATAAGGGGTGGTCGTTTGACCGTTGAACCATTGCGAACGCAGGCGATGAGGCAGTGATCGCTGAGATCCTGGTTGAAAACAGAGGAGGTGTATTTGGAGGGCAAGTTAGTCAGGATGATATCAATGATGGTACCCATGTTTAGAGATTTAGGGTTGTACCTGGTGGGTTCCTTGATAATTTGTGTGAGATTGAGGGCATCTAAGATTGAAGGACAGCCGGGGTGTTAAGCATATCCCAGTTTAAGTCACCTAACAGTACAAACTCTGAAGATAGATGGGGCGCAATCAATTCACATATGGAGTCCAGGGCACAGCTGGGGGCTGAGGGGGGTCTGTAACAGGCGGCAACAGTGAGAGACTTATTTCTGGCATGGTGGATTTTTAAGAGTAGAAGCTCAAACTGTTTGGGCACAGACCTGGACAGTATGACAGAACTCTGCAGGTTATCTCTGCAGTAGATTGCAACTCCGCCACCTTTGGCAGTTCTATCTTGACGGGAAATGTTGTAGTTGGGGATGGAAATTTCCGAATTTTTGGTGGCCTTCCTAAGCCAGGATTCAGACACAGCTTGGACATCCGGGTTGGCGGAGTGTGCTAAAGCAGTGAATAAATCAAACTTAGGGAGGAGGCTTCTAATGTTAACATGCATGAAACCAAGGCTTTTACGGTTACAGAAATCAACAAATGAGAGCGCCTGGGGAATAGGTGTAATGCTGGGAGCTACAGGACCTGGGTTTACCTCTACATCACCAGAGGAACAGAGGAGTAGTAGAATCAGTATTCGGCTAAAGGCTTTAAGAACTGGACGTCTAGTACGTTGGCTACATAGAATAAAAGGAGCAGATTTCTGGGCGTGGTGGAATAGGTTGAGGGCATAATGTATAGACAAGTGTATAGTAGGATGTGAGTTCAGTGGAGGTAAACCTAGGCGTTGGGTAATGAAGAGAGAGGTAGCATCTCTGGAGACACCAGTTAAGCCAGGTGAGGTCTCCGCATGTGTGGGGGGAGGGACAAAGGAGCTATCAGAGGCCAGTTGAGCAGGACTGGGGGCTCTACAGTGAAATAAAACAATAATAGCTAGCCTGAGCAGCAAAAGACAAGGCATATTGAAAATAAGAAATGGGCAAAAGATCAAATAATAATATAAATAAAAAAAAATAACAGTTAATTAAGAGGGCTAAGACAACGACGGGTAATGGCGATGAATGGACAAAGAGGGTCAGTTAGAAAAAGTGATGTACTACACACAGGACCTGAGGCCTGGTAGTTAAACAGAAAGAAATACCATATAACCAAACAGTCCTGCAGGCATCAGCTGTGAAGCTGATCAAGCATAGGATCCGATGAGCAGCAAAGAGGCGTTCAGAGTGTTAGCAGACCGGGGCTAGCAGGCCGGAGCTAGCAGATGGCTCTTCGGCGATGTCGCAGAGGAGAACCCTGTTGAGACCACGTCGGACAATTACGTCGGCAGACCAGTCATGGTGGCTCGGTGGGGCTCCGTGTCGACAGTGGAAGGTCCAGGTAGGTTGACAAGGTACTGGAGCCCGGGAGAGTAGCTAGCATACGTCGGCTGTCCGGGAGATGAGCCTAGCTTACGCTAGCATAGGTAGCATGTAAACAATGGAGGTTAGCTATAAACGACGGTCACTCGAATGCAGCTAGCTAGCTGTGATGATCCGGTGTGTTGGTCCTGTAATTTCAGTGGAAATCCGGTGATTTCCGCAGTCCGATAAGCTCTGGGTTGGTAGCGCGCTGAGCAGACTGGCCAATGTTGTCCGAACTGAAAGCAGTGGTTAGCGATGGCTAGTTAGCAAGCTAGCTAGCAGGCTAACTTTTGACTGCGGTTCAGTTAAATAATGGAAAAGCACGGATATTTGATCCGATATTTGATCCGTTTCACGTTGGGTAAGGTGGCTTGCAGGAGGGGTAAATCGGGAACAAATAAAAATGTATGGAAAGACAAATTACAAACTATTACAAACTATTTATACGGGACACGAGACAGGACGAACAAAAACATGTCTACACTGTTACGCCATCTTGGAGAATGTATCCATGAACATGGTGTTGAAATCATGCTTGTTGCAAAAATAATGCTTCAAGTAGTGAAGTACTTCTAGGGAGAGCTGAAAGAGACACTATGAGAAAACGCAATTGTGTTTTTACAGTGAACAATCTTTTTTAATAGTATTCAACTAAGGTTTTCTAAAATCATTCTCAAAACAATGTTCAAACAAAAACAAATGCAGTTCTGGAAGTTGAGATTATTTGAGAAACTATGTGACTTATTTAGTCATATCCATGAACATGTTGTTGAAATCATGCTTGTTGCAAAGTTAATGCTTCAACAAGTGAAGTACTTCTAGGGAGAGCTGAAAGAGACACTATGAGAAAACGCAATTGTGTTTTTACAGTGAACAATCTTTTTTAATAGTATTCAACTAAGGTTGTCTAAAATCATTCTCAAAACAATGTTCAAACGAAAACAAATGCAGTTCTGGAAGTTGAGATTATTTGAGAAACTATGTGAGTTATTTAGTCATATCCATGAACATGGTGTTGAATTCAAACCGTGTTACGTCCCTTGACAATCTCCTTGTCTGGATGTCCTTACGTGTCCGCTTGTTTTTGGTTTCCCTCTATTAACCTCTCTTGTTCCCAGGTGATCCTGGTTGTGTTTTCTTTAATTCTCTGTTCTAGTCTGTTCCCTTTCCAGGTGTGGTGAGTTGCGGTTGACGACGTAGGCGGGTCCATCAAGCTCATCAGCCAATCAAGTGTGGCTCACAACAGTATAAATGGTGTTAGTTTGTGTTTGGTTAGGTTAGGTAAGGAGGGGTGAGAATTTTGTTAGATTGTTTGATACCAGTGTGTTTTGTTTGATACCAGTGTGTTTTGTTTGATACCAGTGTGTTTTGTTTGATACCAGTGTGTTTTGTTTGATACCAGTGTGTTTTGTTTGATACCAGTGTGTTTTGTTTGATACCAGTGTGTTTTGTTTGATACCAGTGTGTTTTGTTTGATACCAGTGTGTTTTGTTTGATACCAGTGTGTTTGTAAACCTTATCCTAGTAGCCTGTGGAGTAGGGCTAGGTAAAATACCCTGGGGTTTACATCCACCCGTAGGTAACCCACTGTTATATACACTAGGATAGAAGCAAGCGGCTGTCACCCAGTGTTATTGTAGCAGTGAGGTAAGTTTGTTAAGGGTAGTTTGTGACAGGCAGGGTTTAGAGGTGTAGGGAAGTTCAGGGTCTTTTTGTATAGTTTCTTTGCTTTGACAGACCGCTGGCACCGCCCTACTCCTAACCCCTTTACCTGCTGTCCTCCTTCCCTGATTGTGACGATGTGATTGTGTGCGTTGGTAAATTATCAATGTTTTCAGTAAACAATAAGTATAATTGTTCTTTGAGTTGTGGCGTTCTTCTGTTTAGTTAGTTTGCACATAACATCACACCAGTTCCGTCATCCATAGTCTGTGGTCTTAGGCAGTTGCGTCCTCCTCTCCCGAGCCATTGGAGGGGCGTAACAAACCGAAAACAAATGAGGTTCTGGAAGTTGAGAGAATTTGAGACACTATGAGACATTTTTTGCCAAATCCATGAACATGGTGTGAAATCAAGCTTGTTGCAAAGTTAATGCTTCATCTAGTGAAGAACTTCTAGGGAGAGCTGAAAGGGACACTATGAGAAAACGGAATTGTGTTTTTACAGTGAACAGTCTTAATAGTTTTCAATTAAGGTTTTCTAAAACCGTTCTCAACACAATGTTCAAACGAAAACTAATGAGGTTCTGGAAATTGAGATTATTTGACACACTATGAGACATATTTAGTCATATCCATGATGAACATGGTGTGAAATCATGCTTAAAGCAAAGGCAATTCTTCAACTTGTGAAGTAATGGTAAGGGAGAGCTGAAAGAGACACTATGAGAACTCAATTGTGTTTTTACAGTGAAATCTTTTTTAATAGTTTTCAAAGGTTGTCTAAAATCAATGTCAAAACACAGTTCAAACGAAAACTAATGCAGTTCTAGAAGTTGAGATAATTTGAGACACTATGAGACATTTTTTGCCAAATCCATGAACATGGTGTGAAATCAAGCTTAATGCATAGTTAAGCTTCAACTAGTGAATGTCTGGTAGGGGGGATGAAAAAGACTATGAGAAAACAAAGTTGTGTTTTTACAGTAAACAATCTTTTTTAATAGTTTTCAAATAACCCTCCCGTTGTCCTGGCTGGGTCAGAATGACCCCGCCAATGTGTGTTAGGGCGAGTGGCCGTAGATTGACAACCCTGCGCCAGTCTTCCCGGTGTCAAAACGACCCAGGCGATGTGTTAGAGAGAGCGAGTGGCCGTAGAGCGACAACCCTGCGCCAGTCTTCCCGGGGTCAAAACGACCCAGGCAATGTGTTAGAGCTGTACAGCGACAACACTGCGCCAGTCTTCCCCGTGTCAAAATGACCTAGGCGATGTGTGTAAGAGCGAGTGGACATAGAGCGACAACCCTCGGCCTGTCTTCCCCGGGTCAAAATGATCCAACAATGTGTGTAAGAGCGAGTGGCCGTAGAGCGACAACCCTGAGCCAGTCTTCCCGGGGTCAAAACGACCCAGGCAATGTGTTAGGCAATGTGACCCAGGCAATGTGTTAGAGCTGTACAGCGACAGCCCTCGGCCTGTCTTCCCGTGGTCAAAACGACCCAGGCAATGTGTTAGAGCTGTACAGCGACAACCCTCGGCCTGTCTTCCCTGGGTCTTCCCGGGGTCAAAACGACTCCGTCTGTCTTCCCTGTCTCCTGGTCAAAACGACCCCCGTCGCTAAGTAAGTAAGAGCCAGAGTCTTTAGCAGGTCCTAGACCACCACTGAGGCCAGCGTTAGCAAAAGTGAGTGAAAGTGTTTCTTTTTGTTTTTGGCTACGGCCAGGCCAGGTAAGCAGTAGGAAACAACAAGATACTACTATGATTGCCCCCGGTGGCACACAGTCCCGACTTGCGGTCTTGGGGCTCCCCGCCGAGTTGACGAAGCCATGAGTGCTCGTCTCACCGCCAAACAGGTCCTAGAACAGATATTTTCCAACGACTCTGACTGCGAAGAGGAAGCTGAGGACGAGTCAGAAGAAGAAGAAGAAGACTGTGAGGAAAACAACCCAGACGACGAGGAGGACGACAACGACGCGGCCGAAGGAGAAGGAGAACGAGACGATCGAGAAGAAGAAGAAGAAGAAGGAGAACGAGAAGAAGGAGAACGAGAAGAAGACGATCGAGAAGAGCGAGGAGACCAGTGCAACATTGCATGCAAGGTGATCAAAATAGTAATCCACAATACGGAGTACCTACGGAACGGTTCAGTGTTACGGTAGACACCTGTGGAGTGGAGAATAGTGTCAGAAAGCGTACAACATAACGTATTATCATGTTGAATACACTCAGAGTGTGTAACGTAGGGTGTAATGACTTTATCCTACCGGGCTGAGCTCGCTGTTGTTGGTTTCTATACCACTCTCCTCTGACATCATGCCGCTGACTGTGAAATTAACAATGGGTTGAGTGAAAGATATACAGGTGTATACTCATCCTATATAATACTCCGATAT
This sequence comes from Thymallus thymallus, assembly GCA_023634145.1. NCBI lineage: Eukaryota > Metazoa > Chordata > Actinopteri > Salmoniformes > Salmonidae > Thymallus > Thymallus thymallus. The sequence continues at coordinate 36,910,801 of CM042393.1, forward strand.
AATGACCCAGAAGTTGATGCGGCACAATCAGTTTACCAGTAGGTAGTACTTATGAAACGTGTAGCAAACTAACTCCGATGCACATTAAACATATAGCGAAAAAGTAGGGTGTGAGAAGATGGCGTATGTGAAGTCAAGCAATTTCGATTCACTCCGTTTCTCTCGGCCAAGAGTCAGAAATGAAAATAAGTACGGCAACTGGCCTCTATTGAACCAAACATGGTCGTCATTTGTAGACTGGATGCAAGACCGATGTTGGTGGGGATCGGTATCTCAAGAACATATTATGGATTTCCTGAACAGACCCGAGGTTAATGTTGGAGCCATTATAATGGCAGGATACTTTGGTGCCATGCCTGGAGGAGTGTGTTCATGTATGGTGAAGAACGATGACAATACCGTCATCGCATTTGGTGTATACCTCACACGAGGACATTACAGATGCACCGACTTTGTACAATCTCAATATAAAAACCCTGTTAGGATGATACAAGATCTGATTGAAGAAGTCCCACACGGGTAGTTGATGGCTAGACCGGGAGACATGCCTGAAACTCAGAACGGGGTTTCCTGCAAACGTGTAGTGGAAGAGATGCATGACATGATACAGTCCCTGAAAGGTGCATGGTGGGAACTTTCACCTGCCAGTTCCCCAAGGTCATGCGAGCACATTGAAGTGATAAAGGATCTAGAAAAGATGGAAGACGAATACCAAACTCCGGCTGCCGCAATCTGTTATGTGAATGAATAGCTTCCCGGCTACCTGTTCGAAATTGTAACTGCAAACGAAAAAATATACAAGGTAACCTTTGATAAGTCTGGGTTTACTTTTGGGACCGCTGAACCCTTCTCCACCATGAGAGGTTTGCTGCACTGCATGACCACGGTTGAAAGGGTGACATTCGTGACCAGACCCTTTCCTACGATGCAAGAGCTATGCAGGAGCATGATGGAAAAGGCTGATTATATCAAGGTTGACATGCCACTTCAGCTAAAACGCTTCATAAAGGCCAGCCCGTATGCACGTGAACAGAGATGGATGAAAACGCAGAAGGACATTCCCAGCTCATCTAAATGACACCATTTCTCCATCTATAAAATGTATAGGTACTTACAGTGTGTGTAGTAAACGAAGTTCGATACACATTAGACATATAGCGAAATAGGGGTGTATGACGATGGCGTATGTGAACTCAAGCATGTTCGATGCATTACGTTCCCGTCAACCAAGCGAATCTGGGCAGGAGAAGAGGAGATTGCCTCTTTCCTGAACAGACCTGAGGTTAACCCTGGAGCTATTGTCATTGCTGAATATTCAGGTGGCACGGAGGAGTGTGTTCAGGTATGGTGAAGAACAATACCATCACCGAATTTGCCATATCCCTCTCGCGAGTACATTACAAATGCAGCAAGTTCGTATTATGGGAATATGTAGATCCTATGTAGATCCTGTTAGAATGATACAAGAGCTGTTTGAAGAAGTCCCCCACGGGTACCTGATGGCTAGACCGAGAGACATACCTGATGAACCAAACATGTTTTCTTGCACACTTGTAGTGGAAGAGATGCGTGGCATGATACAGGCACTGAAGGGTGCATGGTGGGGACTTTCAACTGGCAGTTCCCCAAAGTCATGCGAGCACACTGCAGTGGTAGATCGTCTAAAAATGATGGAGAATGAATACAGCAATCCGACTGCAGCAATCTGTCATATGAATGAAGACCGTGCTGGATACCTCTTCGAAATTGTAACCGCAAAAGGAAAAATATACAAGGTTACCTTTGGCAAGTCTGGGTTTACACTTGGGACCCTTAAACACTTCTCTGCTAAGAGAGATTTGCTGGACTACATGACAACGGCTCATCAGCTGACCTTCGTGTCCCATTTCTAACATGCAAGAGCGCTGCATGGAGAGGATGGAGAAGGTGGATTTCATCAACTCGGACATGCCAGGTCTCATAAAGGCCAGCACCTATTCAAGTGAACATAGATTGAACAGAGATGGCGGACATGTAGAAGGACATCACCAGCGCATCTCAATGACTATATGAATTGCAGCCCGTAGAAGTGTAATTGAACTGTAATTGAAGTGTATGTACAATCGTTTCCATATCCCATGTCTATAACTTGCCATTAATAAAACAGTGTATGACCATCGGTTTCATGATATATTGTCTTTATTCACACACACACACACACACACATTAGAAATATCATTCACTTGTGAGCTCGCTCAGTTTACCCATATGTAGAAGTTATACCAATCCTTTAACAACATATGATTATTGAACATAAAATCCAACTTAGTTCTCCTGATCACCACGTCTGTGCTCAACTGTGGGATGTTCGCAAGACTCTCTAGCTGGTCTTCCTCACATCCCTCAGCAGGCCGCAAGAGTGTGCTGTAGATGGCAGAGAGAGTCGAGCCGTAGATTATGGTTAGGGACATACATCCGGTTATTTCATGTTCTCAGAGATGCTCTCGACCAACACTCTGATGTGAGGCGTACTTCTGTCTACGATGGCCATGTTATCGGCATACTCGCTCATGGTCTGGTACAGGGAGGTGATGTATTTCATCGACTCGTATGAGATGGCAATGTCCCCCCTGTACATGTTTCTAGGAGGGAAATCTGTACAGTCTCTCTCTCTGAATGATCGGTCTGTTGCAATTTCCTGAGTTACTCGTGTTACGATGTCAAGGTTGTCAAGGGAAGCGGATCGCAAAAGAGCAAGGACATTTCTGAGAGCATCATAGTCCTTGTCAGCACTGGGTTGTTGGGAAGGTATGCACATGTAGCTGTCTGCACACTGAAGGAAATAGAACGATGGAAGTCCGCCTGGGCCTTTCATGATGCAGGCGACTCCGATCTCGGAACACAGGTCGCAGGTGAATTGAAACTGCCCTCGGGTAGAGGCGACGAGGATGTCGAGAGCCCCTCTCGCTCTGTCCGAGGTCCAGAGGCTGTTAGACATCATGAAAGCCAAGACATTGACGAGAGCCTGTCTGTTTTCTTCATCGTACATAGATGGGGTGCGAGTAAAAGGTACTGAGTCGGTACCCGCTATCTTCATACAGGATCCGCAGTTAATGTCGACCTGCCACTTGGAGGATCGTTTGTCAGGACCCTTTTCTTGTTATCGTTGAGGACGGTGATCTTGACTGGTATTTTTTCCAAGGTACCTTGCTTGTACGCCGTAATGTTCATGCTGTCAATGACGAGTGCTGCAGTCTCCGAAGGGTATGAGGCCGTTCAAGTCGATTTTGAACATCGCAGGCTGATGGGCCTGACTGACCCTGGTCATGGTGTGGGAGAAAACGTACTCCTTGATAGATGCATATCTACTGAATCATATATACAGTGATTTTCGTCTCCCTGTTTATCCTTAGGTGTTCCAACTCCCGAGCCCCGCAGGCCGGTATCATGTGTTCGGGGCAGTTGTTCATTACGGTGTTGAAAGTCACGGTTCCCCTCTTCAACCTCTCTCTGATAGAGGCGACGGAGGTGAGCAGGTGCTCTTTGCAATCATCCAGGTTGTGGGCGCCCAGAGCAGAGCTGTACATGTAGCGAGGCAAGCAGTAGTCTATAATGCAGTGAGCCACAAGCTCTCCGGATCGGTTGACCAAGGTACAGTCTGCGTAGTGAGCTATCAACACCCTAGAGGCAAAACATTTGTTGAAAGGCTGGTAGGGGTGAGATATGAGCTCCGTGTGAGGGGATGAACCCATCGAGGTGTCGTGGTGCTGTTGGCGACACTTGTCTGAGTTGTCATCGCCTCCGTGGTCTGATCCGAGGTTGCATCCGTACTCCATATCACTCTCAGTGACTTTGCCGGATTCGGAGAGCTTGGCCTCGCACATGAGCGAGCCTCCGAACATTGCCGTGATACACCCTGTGTTAGCCTGGAGGTTCAACGGGTATCTGTAGAAAGCGGCTTCGCAAGGGTTGCACTTGTGATACTCGTTGCACTCAACGGGCTTGACAGAGAGTCCCGTGATCTGCTGTAGCCACGTCTTTACAGTTTCTATGTAGGTGGTTTTGATGCTGGAGTTGGCCACTTTCAAGCGATCCAGCGTTTGTTGACTAAAGTGCTTGTTCTTTGAGGATTTGATGAGCCTGCTCCAAGGAAAGAACCCCGCTCCCATCTTGGACGCGATGAGCTCAGACGCTTTGCACGTGAGCAGGTCTCTGACTATGGCTTGCTTGCGCGAGAATATGTGGTTCATGCAATATTTCCAGTCCTTGTACAGCATTCTCACTGTCAGGGAATCGACCGAGCCAGACCCGGAGCCCCGAGCGGGAACTAGTGTCGTGGAGACCCCAGAGAAACCTCTGTAGGAGATGAGAAAGGAGCTAGCTCGATGCAGCTCTATCCACCGGCCGAGATCGTCCACGATGGGTTCAGTTCCAGGTACCAGATTACATCTCCGGGCTTGAGCTGGTGCCAGGGAGAGGTGGAGAAGCACGAGACATTGTCAGTCTCCAGTTTGATGCAGTCTCCCCTCATGACGCACGCTATGAAGGTGTCCGTCACTGCAGAATCGCAAGGGGAACGCATGCTTTTGAAGGCCGACAGCCCCCTGGTTCACGGAGACCGACGAGAGATCCCCCTTGTCGTCTAGGCTGTCATGTAGGTCTTCTTAGCTACGTGGCAGTAGACGGAGCAACTGTTTTCATATTCCAGCTTGACTCTCCTGTCTTTGACGAAGGGTCCTGTGACGTCAGCGTATTCTTCAGACCCAGAGACTCTGGCCACGTAGACGGGATAGCCTTCCTTGGTGAATGTTCCTCTCGGGTCTCTGACTACATTTTGGTGTGTGTTACCTCTGCCGATCACGTACAGTGGGGAGAACAAGTATTTGATACACTGCCGATTTTGCAGGTTTTCCCACTTACAAAGCATGTAGAAGTCTGTAATTTTTATCATAGGTACTCTTCAACTGTGAGTGACGGAATCTAAAAAAAAAATTCCAGAAAATAACATTGTATGATTTTTAAGTAATTAATTAGCATTTTATTGCATGACATAAGTATTTTAACTTAATATTTGGTACAGAAACCTTTGTTTGCAATTACAGAGATCATACGTTTCCTGTAGTTCTTGACCAGGTTTGCACACACTGCAGCAGGGATTTTGGCCCACTCCTCCATACAGACCTTCTCCAGATCCTTCAGGTTTCGGGGCTGTCGCTGGGCAATACGGACTTTCAGCTCCCTCCAAAGATTTTCTATTGGGTTCAGGTCTGGAGACTGGCTAGGCCACTCCAGGACCTTGAGATGCTTCTTACGGAGCCACTCCTTAGTTGCCCTGGATGTGTGTTTCGGGTCGTTGTCATGCTGGAAGACCCAGCCACGACCCATCTTCAATGCTCTTACTGAGGGAAGGAGGTTGTTGGCCAAGATCTTGCGATACATGGCCCCATCCATCCTCCCCTCAATACAGTGCGGTCATCCTGTCCCCTTTGCTGAAAAGCATCCCCAAAGAATGATGTTTCCACCTCCATGCTTCACGGTTGGGATGGTGTTCTTGGGGTTGTACTCATCCTTCTTCTTCCTCCAAACACGGCGAGTCTATTTTTGTCTCATCAGACCACTTGACCTTCTCCCATTCCTCCTCTGGATCATCCAGATGGTCATTGGCAAACTTCAGACAGGCCTGGACATGCGCTGGCTTGAGCAAGGGGACCTTGCGTGCACTGCAGGATTTTAATCCTTGACGGCGTAGTGTGTTACTAATGGTTTTCTTTGAGACTGTGGTCCCAGCTCTCTTCAGGTCATTGACCAGGTCCTGCTGTGTAGTTCTGGGCTGATCCCTCACCTTCCTATTGATCATTGATGCCCCACGAGGTGAGATCTTGCATGGTGCCCCAGACCGAGGGAGATTGACCGTCATCTTGAACTTCTTCCATTTTCTAGTAATTGCGCCAACAGTTGTTGCCTTCTCACCAAGCTGCTTGCCTATTGTCCTGTAGCCCATCCCAGCCTTGTGCAGGTCTACAATTTTATCCCTGATGTCCTTACACAGCTCTCTGGTCTTGGCCATTGTGGAGAGGTTGGAGTCTGTTTGATTGAGTGTGTGGACAGGTGTCTTTTATACAGGTAACGAGTTCAAACAGGTGCAGTTAATACAGGTAATGAGTGGAGAACAGGAGGGCTTCTTAAAGAAAAACTAACAGGTCTGTGAGAGCCGGAATTCTTACTGGTTGGTAGGTGATCAAATACTTATGTCATGCAATAAAATGCTAATCAATTATTTAAAAATCATACAATGTGATTTTCTGGATTTTTGTATTAGATTCCGTCTCTCACAGTTGAAGTGTACCTATGATAAAAATTACAGACCTCTACATACTTTGTAAGTAGGAAAACCTGCAAAATCGGCAGTGTATCAAATACTTGTTCTCCCCACTGTGCATCCTCTCGAGAGTGTCCTCCACCAAGGCCGTGTGCACGTAGTCCAGAAAGGCAGGCACCTGGGCGCCAGCCCGTTTAAACTTGTCACCCAAAGCCGTCCGGAGGAGTTTGTTTTCAGTATCCCGACCGGGCGCGTTGTCTCTGCACACGTCTACGTTGGGCACGTCGCTCTCAGGAAGGTCTCCGGGTCCGTATCCAACTGAGACCATGACGCTGTCGGTGTCTCCGTAGACAACGGGACAGCGGTGCTTGTAAAAGGTAGACACGCAGCTGTTTACCTCGGAAATCTGTTGCCTGCCGTGGCCAGATATGAGAGGCCCGCAGGGGTGAGGAGCCGTTCCGTAGAAGGAGTTGGCCAGGACATTACACTCTCCCTCCTGCATCTTGCAGTAGACCCGCTCAGCTTCGCTGATGTCAGGGTTCTTGAGTTTCCTCTTGAACTCGGCTCGCTGGTTGAGGTAGTACTCGACTGAGGACGCGAATATGGCCGGCGCAAGTACATAGCCTCCTTGGGTCTGGTCGTACTTGAGAATGAGCGACTCGTACTCAAACCCCTCAGCTTCCCAGTTGTAACACACCCAACCGGATAGATCATGGGGGAGGTTCACGGGAGGCCAAGGGATGGTGGTCTCAGGCGAGATGTTGAGAGCGCACATGATGGACGGGTACATACTCGAGAAGTCAAACGAAAGCTCCAGTCCCATGCCGGGTCCTGAGTAGTGTAGGCCCGTGAGAGGATTGCACACCGCTCCCACCTTCCACTTCTCGCTGTCACCGTTGTCAGAGTGGAGCTTCCCATCTCAGGTGGCTGTTTAATTCCATACCCAAGGGTCCCGCTTTGACTCTGAGAGTATCGAGTGTAAACTTGAGCTGAGGGATCTTAACCGAGTGAATGCTCTGCACGAATCCGCCAAACGTATCCCCTCGTCCGTGCACCACGACATCTACATTGAGAGTGGTCCTACATCGATGGAACAGATGTGATACGGGGCTGAGGACTTTAGCCAGCCTGGCGCACAACTGCGAGTCGACCAAGTTGTAGACAACCACGGCAAATAGACTCTTTCCCCCATCCTGATCATTTCGTCCATTTGAGAGTAACTGACGTCTGCCAGCTTGCGAAGCTTTCTGGAGTTCTTCGGAGGCTTTCTGTGCAGCGCCCTGTCCTTGGCGACGACAAAGGGCGCCACGTCGTTCAACTTCATGCTGGTGCAGGCAAACTTGATCTCTCTGGTCCCCGCCATCCTGTAGAGATCTATGATGTTCATACCGCAGCTGTTCATTTTGAATTGGCCCAGCTTGGCCTTGCCTTTGTTGAACTTTTCGATGTGCACAGATATCAGTTGGAGCTTGTACTCAGTCAAGGTCCCGTGCATCAACACAGAGTCTAGGTTCTTCAGCATCTCCTTGTACATGTCCAGGTAACGTATGTTTTCAAACTGGAAGAAAGGCATCATGTCCTCGGCCAGGGCCCTGGTCATAAAGAGCCCGTTCCAGGCTCGCAATAGAGAGGAACATCGTTTCTGCACATGCTGCTCGATCACCCTAACGTCTAAGTTCTATGCCGTGGTTGTAGAGCACTTGGATCATTGTCTCCTGGAGTGCGTGTTCTCCGGAACGCGGGTATATCGAAATCCTCCTGACATCGTCTACACCGGCGCCCCTTGCCAGTTCGTGGTTGGCCTCTGGGTGACAGTTGTGTGTTGCCTTACATTTGTTACAACTATCAGCAGCTTCCTGTGGTGCTCAGGTGAGGTCTTGGGTATATGGGAGTTGAGGATCACGAGAGAGACGCAAGTTATCTCGTGTTGCTGACCTGGCATGTCTGGCGACAGAGCAGGGATGGAGACGTGTTTACTCTGTTGGGGCAATTGTTTTCTGGCAGTGTTTAGCGTTTGGACCAGCTTATTCCTGTATTCTGTCATGTCCTCGACCATGCGCTCGGTGCAGTAGGGGAACTTGTAGGCGAAAGACTCACATTTTAGGGTCCTATCCCGGTATGATTTGTCAAACACCGTCTCGATGTCCAGACACGCTGCCTTGTAGAAATAGGGCACGTGTTTACTGTCAAAGAGCTCAACCTCAGCCTCCAAGTTGTCGTGATCATAGATGAGTTCGGAGGCCGAGTGGACATCGTTCAGCCTGTCTGCAGGTATGAAATACACCCTGCCAAACATGACATCGGAGCATAGGGCAGGCGTGTGTACCATCTGGAGCAATGTAGTAGCCCCTGTCCGGGCAGAAGTCTCCAAAAGGCAGCGATCCCCTTACGGTTTCTAAGTACTTTGTGGCCAATGATATAGATTTGAGCGGGAAAACCTGAGCATTTACTTATCGCTTAATGTCATCGTGGAGAGCGCGGACGGACACTGGGTCCGCAACAAAGTGTTTAGACCAAGTGTCCCGTACCAGCTCCCAGGTCTCTTCCTCACCATCCTGATCGCAAATCAAGTCTAGGTCATAGGCCACAACAGGCGCTATACCTGTAACCTCCTCCGGACGGCTTTGGGTGACACCTCGAGCCTGCACCACCAACCCTCTGCACAAGAGCACCTCTTCCGGCTTGAGAAAGAAGACAGTTTTGATCATCACCCCGACCAGATTAGGTTCCAGCTCAGGGTTGACAGCTCTGCGCTCAGGGTAGATGTCAGGGAAAAGGTCCACGAAAGGCAAAGCTTTGTTCATGATTCACAATCCAGGGATCTACGGGTGTACAAAGTGCAGTGACATTTGTTTTCCATACAACTAGTATTCTATGAGAGCCGGATACCCAATGTATGGGTATCAAGCATCCAACCTGGGGTAAGAAATCGGCATACCCAACCAAGGAGCGGCTCCATGACTGAATCATCTGACCACAGCTGAGGCCTGAACCATCCGATCACAGCTGAATTATCCAAACATGGCTGATTCATCCAAACATGGCTGAATCATCCAAACAGGGCTGAACCATCCGATCATAGCTGAATTATCCAAACAGGGCTAGGGCTAGGGCCAGGGTTAGGAGAGAAGCACACAGGGCTCAATGTATGTTAGACCAGAAAAGCCCAGACTAGCTAGACATGGCAGCTACGAAAGTTAAGACCATGTCCACTGAGTGTAATATAGTGCCTCACATAGAGGCAAACACAGCTGTGGTAGAAAGGGTCAAGGTGTCTTCCAGTAGGAGAGTGTTGTTCTTGGCGGTTGAAACTGACATATTGCACAACCGGCTGTCTGACGAGTTGTCCGTCACCAAACGAGAGAGCAACCTTTCAATTCCTCCTATACCTGACATATTGCTTCAAAGGGGAGGTTCTCCAAGTCACTCTTGAGAACACAGATTTCTGCAGCATGTCACCTCCTATCAGAGAGGACTTCGCTCAAGGGCGCCTATGCTGTTTCGTCCTAGACATGAGCACCGAGGAATCATGCGAAACAAACGCTCAATCGTCTAGCCTCGGTGTGCAATCCCGGTTGGGCACACAGCCCGCCTCTGATGATACGGACGAGTACATGTCCGGTACCCAGCTGCTCAGTCTCATGAACATGAGTTTCAACATGGACGTGTTGAAGCGGCAAGGAGAACATCAGAGGACTGTTGGTATTCAGGTACTCTCTGGAGAAACTCATCAACAGGGAGAACCCCGACCTGTTTGTCAAATCGCTGCACAGGCACATGCCCATCACGAAGACCCGAATTGACAGGGTGTTATGTGACATCAAGAGCAGACGCAGGACGCGAGCTGAACAACGGACAGTGTTACTGCAAGCAAAGGCGCCCCGAGGACCGCCTCGGAGCGTGCAGAGGAGCGTTTCAGACAGCGTACTCGTGTTTTTACAACTCATCCGAGCGTCACCCCTTCATGGTGAGCAAAGACGACCACAGCTAACTACTTTGCTCACCTGTACCCTCATCTGGGTAAACTGGAGCACCTGAGCAAAGAATTGAAAGTCAAGTACAGAGGACGCAGGCAGTTCGAGACCATAGCTGATACGGTCTTCAATATCCTTGTCAGGCAACAGTTCAACGAGACGTGATAGACGACAAAATGAGCAACTCTAGCTTGTCTCTCGGTCACGGCCTAGCCGAGATCCACGAGTCGTTGTACCTCTCGCTGGGCGATCACGATCACTACTCGGTACAGGCCACCACTTTCGGTCTCTGATCATGGAATCAGAGTTCCCTGAGCATTTGACTCGCACGCGTAGCACCAAGCAGATACAGGACACCGTGGAGAAACTCAAGATGGATCGTATAGCTGCAGTGTGCCTGTACAGGCAAAACCTGATCCAGTCCGCTACAATGGTTGCAGAGTCTGAGATTATGCAGTTCGGGTTGAGGTTTTACTATGCCAGAGACGCCTGTGTGGCTGCCCTGTACACTAGCCACATTGTGTGCATGGGAGTCACCAGTCATAGGATTTCTTTCTGCATCAACCAGCTGGTGTTTGCCGAGGCCATGAAGTTGGCGTGTCACTTTGTCTTTGACATATGGATCCCTCCGTGGACTGAGATCCCGGATGAGAAGCATTGGCCCGACTTGAGGGGTTACATGAAGCGGATGAACAAGAACAGACTGAAAGCTCTGAACTTTGAACAGTTTCGCTTCAATGACTTTTATTTCACTTCAAACCCTCGCTTGCCATTGTGTGTCAACCAAACCGTGTTGTGTTTCAGTCACTCTATACTGTATCCTTTTTGATACCCTGCAGCTTTGTACAATAAAGTCAAGTGACTCTGTGCACCCTGATATAGTTTGTGTTTATTGTTACTCAGAATGATACCCAATACACATGTAGGTTTGACACGTTGTTTATTTCACATACATGTTAGGTAGACAACAAATCACCAAACATCATAACAGTGAGATTGCTATTCACCTTATTGTTTATCAGTGGTAACAACTTAAACCCTGTGGATTCATCCAGTCTCCCTCGAGATAGGCACACCGGCAGCCCTGAGATCGTGGTACTCCAGTCTAAACTCGGGGAGCGTTCCCAGGGCTTTGAAGTAGCAGCAGTTAAAAAGTAAATGTGGGTTTACAGCAGCTGTGCATGTGGCACATTGCATAGTAATCTCCTTTAGTCCACATTACACCCCTAGTCATTCATTAGAGATTCCTGGTAACAGTTTCCTGGTAACAGCCTGTGACGCTTTTGGTGAGATGGAGGAGTATGTGCGCTTCGGAGACTAAAGGAGTTCCTGGTGCCCCTGCGGAACCTCATAATGATATACAAAGTGGGACTTGTGATACAGTGCATGTTCCCTATAGCTATGCAGACATTTAGCACCATGTACTTTACCTCCTCACAGTCCATATGCCAGCGGTAATATATGGTGCTGGCGATCCAGGGTATCGAGCAGCACACGAAGAACGCAGCCGTGAGGAAGGGCAGAACTTGAGCCCTTGTCATCTTACCCCCAAACGAATTCCGGTTCACGTGCTTTCTGACACTGTACACTATCATGCCGTTGCAGTAAACGAGAACGACAATAGGTAACATGAAACAAAGTGCCATCCTGACCCAGAACGTGACAATCTGGGAATGAGGATGCATACCGTTGAAACACATCATGGTATTCCCAGATATGGGGCGGACCGTGTAATAGCATATGTCCACGAGAGCCGAGACTGCTGGCACACAGGCGCACAATCGAGACACGGTTCTCCTTCTGCTCAACCTATGTCTGGACACCAGGCACTTGAGGGTTGTCCTGTTGTGTACCACCGTCATGTATCTCTCGATGTTGATATAGACCATGATAAGTATTCCGTACTGGAAACTGAACTGTATAAATAGAGGAACAAACGAGATGTAATGTACACTTTCTCAAGGAGTCAGAGTGGTGCTACGTACCGTAATCACTCCCTTCATCGGTTTGCAAACCACGTAGCCAAACACCCAGCCCTTCACGAGAATTGTCTGAGTAACCCACACCGGGATAGTCAGCAAAGTGGCTATGTCACAGACTCCCAGATGTGAAAAGAAAACTTCGACATCACAGAGGCCCTTCCTTCGCCTACCCGAGTCCTTTGAACAGGCACAGTGGAGCGTGATGAGCATGTACAGGTTGGCAACCAAGCCTGTGAGCATAACGAGCGCATGACAGACAGGGATGTAAAACAGGCGGCTGTATTCATAGAGACGATAACAATGGACCTTTGACTCTGGGTAGTTTGAAGGTCCATTGAAGATTGTAGCATTATCGAATGTGGCATTGAAAAGTGATTCCATTGTAGCGAACTAGGTGAAACAAGCCACCGACAACCTTGGTAGCAATGCGCCAGTCCTTTTAAGTTAAGCTCATGGTATTGGAACCGTCCAGCCAAGCTCATCTGCCCAACCAATATTTGTCTACCCAATGGTCTATGGAGATCAAACATCCAACCAGGGCTGTCTATCCAACCAAGGCCGTTTACCCAATCAAGGCCGTTTACCCAACCAAGGCTGTTTACCCATCCAAGGCCGTTACCCAACCAAGGCCGTTTGTATCCAACCAAGGCTGTTGTACCCAGCCAAGGCCATTTGTATCCAGCCAAGGCTGTAGCCTGTGGTTCGTGGACTTGTACACATTTAGCATGTAACACAGGATATATACTAAATGCATAGAAAATATCTGGGACTTGTGGCTGTGTGAAACAAAAGATGGACGTCTGAGTACGGGATGTACGTTTTATTGCACACATAACCTTGCCAGGTGCAGAAGAGTAGCAAAGTACACACACACACACACACACACACACACACACACACACACACACACACACACACACACACACACAAACAACCTCTCAAGTAGTCCACACTCAGTGTCTCAGTAGGCCGGGCTCATCTATTACGCAGTTGAGGCCGAAGCGACAGGGGAAGAACCTCGAGAAAGGACTCTGCCGATGCGGAGCAGGTGCGCGGTGATCTCGAGGGGGTCTGGGTGGAGTTGTTTTGCACCAGCCAGTCCTTCTGGTAAGTCAGCAGGTACACTGATATCTCCTCTCCCACCAGCTCCACATAGTCCTCTCTGCCCTTCTCCTTCCAGTACTGACACACCGCAGCCCCAAAGGCTGCCAGGCTGGCAACACGGCCCCAGTTGACAGTCCCATCTTCGAAGAGGCTAGTAGCTACTACACCGATGAAGTTCACATCATCCCCTCTGTCATCCAATGAAAGTTTGTTGATCATACCTTAGAATGTCCAGAAACATGTTACAATGAGTAGCTAACCTTGTGTAGCTAACGTTAGCTGTAGTTATCATAGTAGTTATCATACAAGCAATACCTACCATTGTATGTCTCTCCAATACTTGGCCCACAACCCTTTTCATTGTTGACTGAGCTTTGCTTTCGTTACAGCTTTGATTCGAAAGTCCCGTAAATTCTCCTAGGAAACATTTCATGAGGTGCATGGTCTCAGTGTCCAGCACATCGTCTCCAGGTTGGCCATCCGATGCTCTGGCTGCTCTGTCTCTTCCCTGGTTAGCAACATCACCGGTTTCCTGCGGACGTTGCACTGTCTTCATTTTGAGAATTATTGGAGCCTGCTAGCCTATGGTTTAAGTATGTCTTCAATGTTAGTCAGAATGCTCACAACCACACAGGATGACTGATCGAGAGTTGAAATATATCAGGGGAGATAGTCACCCAAGCTCTGTCACTGAGAGAGTGAGACGTAGATATGAGAGAGTCTAGGACAACTCTTGTCAAATATCCTTAAACTATCCTTCAAATATCCTTCCATCCTTCTAAATATCCTTCCATCTACATCCTTCTAGAGTAAGTAGCCAATGACACAGAATCATACCACTGAGTGTAACGTACACCTCATGCATTCTGCCACCCCAAAGAGACAGATGATACCAAACAGTTGATTCAGCAGATTTTTATTAAATGACAAACCCCACACTTGAATCGAACTACCATACATTGTTACAGCCAGAGATAATTCTCATGCACACACACAATACACTTTCATAGTAAGAATTTCATATTCTTCAGCTCCAACCGAAGTGAGGTTTTCATTTCATCACAGTGCAGGCGATGTCCCTGAGCGGGTAGGTACTTTCCCTGGACGGTCATGGCGCTGCAGATAATGCAGCGGTTCAGCCCGCCAATTGTAGTGTACCCGTAAGAGGCCTTGGTGATGACAGTATCCGGGAACGCAATCGATCCCTTTCTGTACCGTTCATTCCCCAGTATGAGCATTATCTTGTGTTGTTGATGCTTGTACCTCTCTGCGATGTATGGGCATTGGCCTCCTGTGTTGTATACGTGATAGATGTGCTCACCCAGTAAGGTGTCGTTCTGCACTAAGTGTTTGATTTCCAGTGTACACCGGAAACATTTGTGCGTGTCAACCGTCTGTGGAAGGTGGTACATGTTGGCTGACTCTCCCATTACACCGAAGTCTGGGGGCGCAAAGGAGCTGTCCGTTTCAAAGACGCCCCATCTGTTCTCAGGACCGGGTCCTCTCTTAGTGAAGAAAGGAGTGTCGTCGATAGACACGTCCAGTTTCAAACGCTTCAGGGTTGTCTTGATGCGGTTGCCCATCTCCGTGCATGCGATATAGTGATCTTCGCCGGACGGACATGCACAGACAATGCAGTGTTTGGTCCCGGCAATAGTAACGTACCCATCAGTTGCGTACAACACGAAATCGGGGAACGCTAGACCCCCGCTTTGGAACCTCAGCTTCCCTTGTGTGATGAGATGCTCCTTTTCATGTCCCCTGTACTTAGCCTTAATGTATCCAGGGTCACCTCTCTTGTACCCGGAAAGTACAATGTTACAATCCTTACACTCGTACGTGTCGTACTTCCCTGGTTCCTGACCAGGCAAAGTCTGGAAGGGGCTCTGCAATACATGCGTGACAAACCCGTTGGTTATTACGTTTTCATGAGACCTGCCAGTACTGAAAGTGACAGGTTTGCGGTGCTGATGCGAGACCAGAATAAGACGGTTCGCTACAACATTCGTCCTAACGAAGACTACAGCACATACATCATGTCCACGCTGGATGGAGGACAGAGATGTTACAGTAGTACATCAGAGCTAGTAGGCCAATGGGACAACAGCCGTGACGACTACAAGATGATCCGAGAAATGGAGATGGAGGAGATGTCTGGTCGAGCACAGAGCAGCGGCAGCCTGGATGCCTCAGAGGGCAAACAAGCACGGAGTCCCAGCAGCAGCTTAGATGATGACCATTACACCTTGCTAGGGGACGCGAAACTGTCCAACCTCACCCAATGCCCCAGTATCCACAGAAGCCGTAAGCAGCGTTATTACCAGAATGCTACTCCCGGGGTTACTGAGGCCATGCAACATGAGGGATACATCCAAGGGGGCTCAAGTTGGAACACAGAATCAGGGCAGCATCCTAGATGACAAAGTGTACAGTTTGCTAGGGACCATGAAACCCCAGTATCCACAGAAGCCGCAAGGCGCATCTGCACCGGAGCGAGGTTCCTCTTCGGGTGGACCACGGGGCAGCCTATCCCTTAACACATAACTGCAAGGACGTTGAGGGAACCAACAAAGAGGAGGACTCGGTCGACCGTTTCGAGGACAACTACTACGAGCACTACGAGAACGACTACGACAACACCAACAATGTGACCCGCGCTGAGGTTGATTTTGCAGCAATTGGCAGAATTAGACGATGATGAAGAACCTCTCTCAGTACTATCAGTATCCACGTCTTGGCCTCCAAGTCTTTGGCTCTTGGGTGTGGAATATTTGAAAGTAAATGTAGTTGTATGTACCTGTGGTGTTAGTCAATAAAGATGTGAAACCGGAATATCTCTTTGCATTGAGTTCTTTATTATTGAACACATGTTGATAATAACATGATTGAATGACACAACAGAAAAGAGGACAATTTATGACAAATCCAGGTCCAACTCCTTTCGATCGATCCCCGTAGTCTCAGATGCCTATTCAGGCACCGACATTCAGGGGTTCTGTATCTGTGATGAGTAGTGCATCATTCACATTCTGTGCAGCAGCTACTTTGTTGAGGGTGTCCTCGAGAGTGTCATCGAGAGAGCACGCTCAATGCTTTCACAGCCTCTTCAGCTAGGATCATCAGGCTGGTATCTTGTTGTGACATATAGTCCTGGACTTCTGCTATCTCCATAGCTGTCTCCATATCTGGTATACCAACGTTGGTGATGGTAGTGTCCGTGACATTTCTAAGGATTTCCAGTTTACGATCTATGTCATCCAAGATCTTCCAGTAGTCCATCATCACTGAGCACAGTGACAGTTTTACTGGTGGGGCACACTGTACAAAGGGTACAATTATATACCAAAGTAGACTGTGCGAAAAGAGCAATTACTGTGACCAAGGTTGATAATGACAATAACAGTATCCTAGTTTTCAAGTTTTCAGGGCTCTGACATTCTACGTTTGTGTAGGAGAGGCTCACAGGCCAGGCTCACGGGGCTCTGACATTCTACGTTTGTGTAGGAGAGGCTCACAGGCCAGGCTCACGGGGCTCTGACATTCTACGTTTGTGTAGGAGAGGCTCACAGGCCAGGCTCACAGGGCTCTGACATTCTACGTTTGTGTAGGAGAGGATCACATGCCAGGCTCACAGGCTCCAAAACGCCAACCTTTACGGTCCTGTAGGGAGGCTCACGGTGGCTCGCACATCTCTCCTCTATATTTCTTACAGGCCACATTTGAATCTGTCATCACTGCATCAATGGGGTTGTTACAGAAGATCAAGACTGAGTTTATTCTCTGTGAGAGGGGAAAGGAAGATGCTGTACAATTCCTCGGTCAAATCGAAAATCAGGATTACTATTGTAAAGCCAAAGAGTTACGAGTTGAGAATCGGGGGGTCTGGAGGATACTGTCCACGCTGGAGATGGTGAACAGCTAGAGGTTTGGAAAGACTGTTACCTTCCAGAGAGAATGGAGATGGTGGTTATTGGTTCCCTGGATGACTTCCGCTGTTCAGCAGCAGGATGGCAGCTGGTTCTCCTGTTATGTGAAAATGGCAGAGTCTTCGCCTATGAGTTTGAAGTCCTACACCTGGTTGCCAGAAGCTTGGAGGATCTCTTTGAAATCGAAATTAGTTACCAGGACTGGAGAACATTAGCTTTGGAGAATGCTTTGAGGGATTGTCACGAACGGGTGCAGAGACAGACCAAGACGCAGCGCAGGGATTATAGTTCGACATCTTTATTTCCTTGTATTTATATACTATGTATAATTGACACAAACAAAATGACGAACTATAATGACACCGAACAAACTAACGACACGTTCACTAAAAACACACACGAATGAACGGACGTAACCAAGGCACACTTACATTCACCGTGACTGCGACATATAACGACAACGACCCACACCAGAGTGAAGGACAGACTTAACATATATAGGATCCCTAATTAGAGACAATGCGGTGCAGCTGCCTCTAATTAGGGATCCAACCCAAAACCCACACAGAAACAGAAAAGAAAGACACTGTCAGACTCTGACCATAGCTACATAGAGAAGCAAATAGGCTACATAGAGAAGCAAGGCGCGGACTCCCGGACGCCAAAAACACACAAAACAAGGGGGGGGTTAATGGGAGGGAAGACTAGTCCATCAGGCTCCGGCGAAGTGGACAGTTTACTCCCATGCCCCTTCTTTATAACCAGGCCCGGACTGGGTACCGGTGGGGCAAACGGCTCCGGCCATGGAGCAGGGAAAACAACCGGACCCGGACTGGGCACCAATGGGGCAAACGGCTCCGGCCATGGAGCTGGGCAATTAACCGGGCCCAGACTGGGCACCGGTGGTGTAAACGGCTCCGGAGCGGGGAAGACAACCGGGCCCGGACTGGGCACCGGTGGGGTAAACGGCTCCGGCCACGGAGCTGGGCGATTAACCGGGCCCGGACTGGGCACCGGTGGGGTAAACGGCTCCGGCTCCGGAGCGGGGAAGACAACCGGGCCCGGACTGGGCACCGGTGGGGTAAACGGCTCCGGCAATGGAGCGGGGAAAACAACCGGGCCAGGACTGGGCACCGGTGGGGCGGACTGCTCAGGCTCTGGAGCGGAGCAGACGGCTGCACCTGGAATGGGCACCGGTGGAGCGGACTGCTCTGACACTGAGGCGGAGCAGACGGCTGGACCCGGAATGGGTACCGGTGGAGCGGACTGCTCTGGCCCTGGGGCGGAGCAGACGGCTGGACCCGGAATGGGTACCGGTGGAGCGGACTGCTCTGACTCTGGGGCGGAGCAGACGGCTGAACCCGGAATGGGCTCCGGTGGAGGTTCCGGGCTACGGACCTTCGCTGGAGGTTCCGGGCTGCGGACCTTCGCTGGAGGTTCAGGGCTGCTGACCTTCGCTGGAGGTTCAGGGTTGCTGACCTTCGCTGGAGGTTCAGGGTTGCTGTCCTTCGCTGGAGGTTCAGGGGTGCTGACCTTCGCTGGAGGTACCCCTCTGTCCCATAGCCTCAGCAATAGTGCCCGTCGGCGATCGAAATCCTTCTCCTCCTCTATCTCCCGTAGGAATGGGTCCTTCTGCAACTCCACCGGAAGCGCAACCCAGGCCCTCCACCACCTCGTCTGCTCCTCCTCTGGGTATTTATGAAACCCCTCTGGCTTCTCCCGATCATGAAAGGTGGGCAGACGAAGTGGTTTGCGATCCCCCTCCTTCTGTCTTTCCAGGCTCTGGCCGCGCACTGATGGTGTGGTGCTCGAAGCCACGACGGACTTCTTTGGCTCCGGGCAGGGGCTGGACGTAACGGACTGAGGAGGCGCACCGGTGGAGCGGACTGCTCCGGTACGGGAGTAGAGTAGGCCGTTTACCGCCAGTTCCTTCCTTTCCCTCTCCATCTCTCTCCATTGCGCCATGAACCTCCCACGGTCCTCTGGCTCCACCCTAGGCCACGTGTGAAACGGCACTGGCGCTACCTCCTCCTCCTCCTCTGAGTCAGTCTCAAACCCCCCGAGGAGTTCCGTGTCCGTATACAGCCGTGGGGCACTCGCTTTCTCCGTCTCTCGCCAGCTGCGCTGCTTGGTCTCCAGGTGGTGGGTCGTTCTGTCACGAACGGGTGCAGAGACAGACCAAGACGCAGCGCAGGGATTATAGTTCGACATCTTTATTTCCTTGTATTTATATACTATGTATAATTGACACAAACAAAATGACGAACTATAACGACACCGAACAAACTAACGACACGTTCACTAAAAACACACACGAACGAACGGACGTAACCAAGGCACACTTACATTCACCGTGACTGCGACATATAACGACAACGAACCACTCCAGAGTGAAGGACAGACTTAACATACAGTGGGGAGAACAAATATTTGATACACTGCTGATTTTGCAGGTTTTCCCACTTACAAAGCATGTAGAAGTCTGTAATTTTTATCATAGGTACTCTTCAACTGTGAGTGACGGAATCTAAAACAAAAATATTGCATGACATAAGTATTTGATACATCAGAAAAGCAGAACTTAATATTTGGTACAGAAACCTTTGTTTGCAATTACAGAGATCATACGTTTCCTGTAGTTCTTGACCAGGTTTGCACACACTGCAGCAGGGATTTTGGCCCACTCCTCCATACAGACCTTCTCCAGATCCTTCAGGTTTCGGGGCTGTCGCTGGGCAATATGGACTTTCAGCTCCCTCCAAAGATTTTCTATTGGGTTCAGGTCTGGAGACTGGCTAGGCCACTCCAGGACCTTGAGATGCTTCTTACGGAGCCACTCCTTAGTTGCCCTGGCTGTGTGTTTCGGGTCGTTGTCATGCTGGAAGACCCAGCCACGACCCATCTTCAATGCTCTTACTGAGGGAAGGAGGTTGTTGGCCAAGATCTCGCGATACATGGCCCCATCCATCCTCCCCTCAATACGGTGCAGTCGTCTTGTCCCCTTTGCAGAAAAGCATACCCAAAGAATGATGTTTCCACCTCCATGCTTCACGTTTGGGATGGTGTTCTTGGGGTTGTACTCATCCTTCTTCTTCCTCCAAACACGGCGAGTAACCCATTTAAATTCAATCGCCTCTATCGGGCATGTAGTACAGACCTCTGAACTCCACCTGAGGTTTGTGAAAGACGAGCAGAGCCGCGACGGGGCATGAAGACTCTAATAATTGCGCCAACAGTTGTTGCCTTCTCACCAAGCTGCTTGCCTATTGTCCTGTAGCCCATCCCAGCCTTGTGCAGGTCTACAATTTTATCCCTGATGTCCTTACACAGCTCTCTGGTCTTGGCCATTGTGGAGAGGTTGGAGTCTGTTTGATTGAGTGTGTGGACAGGTGTCTTTTATACAGGTAACGAATTCAAACAGGTGCAGTTAATACAGGTAATGAGTGGAGAACAGGAGGGCTTCTTAAAAAATTATGGAATTTCCCCCCCGGGGGATCAATAAAGTATCTATCTATCTATCTATCTATCTATCTATCTATCTATCTATCTATCTATCTATCTATCTATCTATCTATCTATCTATCTATCTATCTAAAGAAAAACTAACAGGTCTGTGAGAGCCGGAATTCTTACTGGTTGGTAGGTGATCAAATACTTATGTCATTCAATAAAATGCAAATTAATTATTAAAAAATCATACAATGTGTATTTTTGTTTTAGATTCCGTCTCTCACAGTTGAAGGGTACCTATGATAAAAATTACAGACCTCTACATGCTTTGTAAGTAGGAAAACCTGCAAAATCGGCAGTGTATCAAATACTTGTTCTCCCCACTGTAGGTATGCACTTTTCGTTTTTGCTGTTTGACTGAAGCAGGTGCTTCTTCCCTGGCACTGTTCACCCTGTCCTATTGTGTTGTTGTGTTTCTTTGCCAGATGCGAGTGTGTTTGTGTGATAGTTTGAAAGGAGTTAGAAAGCCACTCATTAACTATTTTCCGCTACCCACTGTAACTTGTAAAGGTATAGGACCGATGAGTAGTTAAGAGATATCATGGGCAGCAGAATTCGCAGTTTAGTTGAGCCACGCTCATACGGGAGATGCACTGGAGCCATCAGTGATATCAACGTCAAAAGGTTGGTTCAAGCTTGGATAGGGCACACCCCTGCCAACTTGGACTTGTCTTTTGAGGAGTTTCTACTCATGACATCCCGGGAAGCTCAAGGTTTTGGTGCAGAGTTCGCTTCAAAGCACCGCAAGCTGATCACGAGGATCCTTGTGACGTACGCGGACTCCGTGAACACCATAAATGTCATGGCTGGAGTCGGGGATACTGGACATCACAGTTCACTCGACAGCAGACAGTACAACTGCTGAGCCGGTGCTGACGGGTACGAATGTGGGGAGCAGGAGAGATTCTACGCCCAGGAGTTTGACGATCAACTCGCAGCACACATCATGGAGTTGAGGCTTCAAGAGGACCTGAACCGAGGCCAGCTACCTCATAACATACCACACCCAGAACCTTAGTTTGTAGTAGTCTAGCTGCTTACCTACTGAGGTTGGCAAGGATTAGTGTCAAATGAAACGTTCCACAGCCCTGGTCTTTTCTGATATTAACTATGAACAAGCTGAACCGGAGCAGTACAACTGTCTGCTTTACATCGCACACCCGAAACACCTCAAGATGGAGAACAGGGACACAAGTGACGATACGACAGTCACAGAAGCACAGTGGTGTCACCCCGCGCTCCAAAAGCCCTGAGTGTGCGTATCACACTCCAGCCGTCCCAGCTGACACGGTTTTTGCCACGTATCAACCCAAGCTCGGGGAGAATTACTGCGGAAACTCTGAGAGATCTACACCTCATGTAAGGGAGCAGAGTACTACCAGTCTTACTTTTTCACAAGATGAGAACGGTGCCACACCTCTCACTGTACCCAGTCACCGGATGACCGAACGCAGACACCACAGTTTGCAATTTCACCAGGACCCAGGCTGTTCCTCACCAGGACCCAGGCTGTTCCTCAAGCACATCATCGACAAGGAGGCTGACGATGAAGACCTTCCAATGTACAACAAAGAGTACCGCGATACAGACGACGACAAAGCTGAATACGACGAATACACAGACGAAAAGGTCGAGGGCCCCTTCGATGATGAAGAGGATGAATCTTCTTGGTCAGACCCAGATTGCGATCAAGCTCTCAGGTATTACCACGAAGACGAGGTAGCGTATCTACGCATTAACAACCTACACTTCGTCGACTGTGGAGACGGAGGCTTTTGACATAAACCGGATGGATACATCAAGGTCGATCAACGAGTCAAAGGAGTTGTATTTGAAGACCTTGTAAACCTTGTGCTTACACCGTATAACCCAACCTCCTCCTGTTTATTGCTTATAGTAGAGAATTGATGTGTACCTGTGTATACAGTGGTATTTCTGTAACCCCCATCTCCAATTGTCCATAAGTAAAGAGAGTACATAAAATTCGTATTTCTTTATTGGGTCAAGTCACAAGTCACAAGTACAGGACACAAGTACAGGACCAATAAGCACATACATACATATATACATACCGATATGCTACTTGTAATATACCTCACCGCTTAGTCTGATAGGCCTTTCACCGGTGTGTATGAGAGCCCATACAATTTGTATACTTGTGTATTTCTTTATTGGGTCAAGTCACAAGTCACAAGCACAGGACATAAGTACAGGACCAATAAGCACATACATACATACATACATACATACATACATACATACATACATACATACATACATACATACCGATATGCTACTTGTAATATACCTCACCGCTTAGTCTGATAGACCTTTCACCAGTGTCTATCTCGTCTCTGGTGTGACATAGAAGTAAGAACGCCGACAGCATGTAGTCTCTGGTGTACTCTCCGTCTACAGACTTTTTGCCCCCAGTAGTCACGGTACTACATTCCACGGCATCGGTGATAGTGACCATGGCCATTTCTTCTCTCAATTTCCCCAGTAGCAGTTTCCCTTGTTCGGCGTGAGCCTTGTCAGTGAGCCTATCCCCGGGTAGAGCTATGATGTCTCATGCCTCCAATAGACTCGCCATGATAGTGGCCAAATTGACTTCCCTTTCGAGAGCGCCTGTACATGAACACGTCCATATTGGAGCCCATCTTGTTGCTAGAGCCCGCACCCTTGGAGGTTCCTATGGTCAACTCGAGCATCCGAGTTTTCTTGGTGGCCTCAGATAACACTGCCCATCCCAGGGACATTACGGTGTCACAGTAATAGAGCGTTTCTCTATTGATCGCCGACACCGTACTGAGTTTGGTCTTGGAACCTATGTGCTTCCCTAGCATGTGCTTGTTGTTGATATGCGACCACTTGCTGTAGAACAGGACCTTGAACCCGGATCGTACTAGCGAGTGCTCGATTAGATTTTTGACATCGACCAGTGCGTTGACGTAGGTGTTTTGTTCAAATACCATCACCACAGGTACTTCTTTCCACATCACTCTGGGCATCAGAAATTTCAGTAGTCTAATGTGAGCGCTTAGCAGAGCAGTGTAGACTCGAGTAACTTGATCCAAATCGCGAATCACCAGTTCCTCCAGGGCCATAACCTGTGTGAGAGAGAGAGAGAGAGAGAGAGAAAGAGAGACTGATACAGCTAGGGAGGAGGTATAAATGCATTGTTAGCGCTCCGTGGATTTAAACACACACAAAGGCGAAGAGGCTGTTGCTAGCCATCATGTTCTGTCCCGCTTGTCAGGCTGCTCGAGAGGACGTGGAAACATTGATGAGGACTCGATGGGAGTACCTCCTATCACACTACGAGTTCATGATAGTGTTCACTTCGTTCCAGCGCAACGTTCTCTTCTACTCTTAGATGGATCACGGGCACAAGACGCACAAAGCGATTCGTTCGATGTTCCTTGCGAGTTGTCGAGGGTTATAACACTTGCCATAGGCAACCACATCCCGGAGCAGTTCGTACACGAGTGCATCTCGAGCTGCAACTGGAAGGGGTACGACGATATGGTATTCGCAGCGTTCGCCTCAGCCGACACCATTCGCAGCGGAGCCCTGAAGTACATGGCTATCATCAAGGAGAGCGTACGGGATAGACAATCTCTTCACACAATCATCTCTCTAGCGGTTACAGGGTGGATGGTGAAACTCTCCGACTCAAAGTGCACATGCGGCACCTGGACCCAGGCCCTAGACCTGATCTCGTGCTTCGTACCCGAGACGAGGCTCGTATAAGCGCTTACATTTGCACCCTATTAGACCTGAGCCCCGCTCCGAATGGACCGTCCCGTGGGGAAAAACACAGACCCTTGGATTGCAGACCCTTAGATTACAGATACATGTTTAGCGACCTTCTGATTTCGGGCCTAGATTCGGATGAAAATGTGACAATTCACCACTAGATTGCCACCTGCCAACTCCACAGCACAGCCCACGCCGGTACAGGACCTAGAGCCTCCTCCGAGACACAGATACGCTCGGACCACGGACGTCCGACTCATATTCCAGGGTGACGCTGTTATTCGACAGGAACTTGTTTATGACTGAGGGCTTCGAAGGGAGTGGTGTTGTCAGTCTTGGTGTCCATGGACGATGTGCTGCTGCTACCCGTGGCTTCGCTCTCGAATCCCTTCGGCGTGACCGTGTTCATCAGCTCCTTCAGATGGTTGTCTACAGATATATGTTGAGGACAGTACACTCCGAGGCAGAAGCACGTCAGCCCCGGCTCCCTCTCGTGATACCTACACTTGAAGCTCTGCGACACTACGTGGTAAGCAGGCTCTCCGTCTTCCCCGCGGATATCAGCTACTTTGTTCAGCCACGGGGTGTTGTTGACATGACTTGTGATGTGCACTTGCTTTCGCCCTCTGAACGCGATGTTTGGCAGCACAGCCAGCAGCACCTTAGAATTAACAAAGCCCACTTCGTCCACCAGAATGAGATCGGCGCTCTGCCCTCTGCTGGCCTGGGAAGAGAAAAGAGATGGAGACATGAGAGGGGTTAACCTGGATTGTACTCTTCTCATAATACATAATCACACACTGGTCATAGACTGTTTCATATCATCAAGACAGCGAGAGGAGAAGAAGGGTGAGATACAGTGGGGAGAACAAGTAATTGATACACTGCCGATTTTGCAGGTTTTCCTACTTACAAAGCATGTAGAGGTATGTAATTTTTATCATAGGTACACTTCAACTGTGTGAGACGGAATCTAAAAAATCCAGAAAATCACATCGTATGATTTTTAAATAATTAATTTGCATTTTATTGCATGACATAAGTATTTGATCACCTACCAACCAGTAAGAATTCCGGCTCTCACAGACCTGTTAGTTTTTCTTTAAGAAGCCCTCCTGTTCTCCACTCATTACCTGTATTAACTGCACCTGTTTGAATTCGTTACCTGTATAAAAGACACCTGTCCACACACTCAATCAAACAGACTCCAACCTCTCCACAATGGCCAAGACCAGAGAGCTGTGTAAGGACATCAGGGATAAAATTGTAGACCTGTACAAGGCTGGGATGGGCTACAGGACAATAGGCAAGCAGCTTGGTGAAAAGGCAACAACTGTTGGCGCAATTATTAGAGTCTTCATGCCCCGTCGCGGCTCTGCTCGTCTTTCACAAACCTCAGGTGGAGTTCAGAGGTCTGTACTACATGCCCGATAGAGGGGATTGAATTGAAATGGGTTACTCGCCGTGTTTGGAGGAAGAAGAAGGATGAGTACAACCCCAAGAACACCATCCCAACCGTGAAGCATGGAGGTGGAAACATCATTCTTTGGGGATGCTTTTCTGCAAAGGGGACAGGATGACTGCACCGTATTGAGGGGAGGATGGATGGGGCCATGTATCGCAAGATCTTGGCCAACAACCTCCTTCCCTCAGTAAGAGCATTGAAGATGGGTCATGGCTGGGTCTTCCAGCATGACAACGACCCGAAACACACAGCCAGGGCAACTAAGGAGTGGCTCCGTAAGAAGCATCTCAAGTTCCTGAAGTGGCCTAGCCAGTCTCCAGACCTGAACCCAATAGAAAATCTTTGGAGGGAGCTGAAAGTCCGTATTGCCCAGCGGCAGCCCCGAAACCTGAAGGATCTGGAGAAGGTCTGTATGGAGGAGTGGGCCAAATCCCTGCTGCAGTGTGTGCAAACCTGGTCAAGAACTACAGGAAACGTATGATCTCTGTAATTGCATACAAAGGTTTCTGTACCAAATATTAAGTTCTGCTTTTCTGATGTATCAAATACTTATGTCATGCAATAAAATGCAAATTAAATACTTAAAAATCATACAATGTGATTTTCTGGATTTTTGTTTTAGATTCCGTCATTCACAGTTGAAGAGTACCTAAGATAACAATTACAGACTTCTACATGCTTTGTAAGTGGGAAAACTTGCAAAATCGGCAGTGTATCAAATACTTGTTCTCCCCACTGTATCAGAAAGTGGAAGGACAGAGGAAAAGCAGCAAGGGAACAGTAGCAAGAAGAAGAAGAAGAAGAAGAAGAAGAAGAAGAAGAAGAAGAAGAAGAAGAAGAAGAAGAAGAAGAAGAAAAGGACAGCAGCCGAGCCCGCCCGTCAGCAGACCCAGCATGAATCATTCCCACATAGAGTTAATAGACGAACCCCAATGGTTGAGCTACTGTGTTGAGAATGAATGCTCTTTCAGAGACCACATTCAGGGGTACGTGTGCCGAACACACTGCAGCAGGCATGTGTGCTCAGGTTCCAGTTGCTCCTTGATACAAACCATGGTCAAGCGGACCCGATATCAGATGGCCTCATCAGAGTCTTCATGCCCCGTCGCGGCTCTGCTCGTCTTTCACAAACCTCAGGTGGAGTTCAGAGGTCTGTACTACATGCCCGATAGAGGGGATTGTATTGAAATGGGTTATCGAGCAAAGGAATACCAACCAGGGACAACGGGTCTCTGCTGCACGGAGGAAGACGGCAACCATCTCATACTGAAAGCCAGCCTGCCAGTCATGTTCGCCCTGTTCTCAACAGCGCTAACCGAAGAAATGGGATAACCAATATGGGATCGTGAACACTTCATCCAGCACCCCGTCCTTCTCCTGGATGGCTAAGATATTCAAGCTGGCTGAGGCAATACAGTTTAAGACCAGGCCCGACCTGCGTTGCTCCGGAGAGATATCCTCGGTTGTACAGGACACCGTGTTGAAGAGCGCCGTGGCCATATCAACGCTGTTCAACTCGCGCAACAATAAGATCAACCGCTTCATGAAGAAAGTGACGTGCAAGTACAACGACAGACACGCCAAAAGAGCTGACTTCTATACCATGGTGACCATGCTAGCGTTATGTCTTTTCCCATATTTAAAGCATTGTGTACTGAGCGAACTATTTAACAACAGGACATTGGTGATTATGTGCTTTGACAAGACACGCACCAGACACAACCAGTGGTCTACACTCTCCACGCATATCCACCTGAACGTGTACCAGCCCAAGTTTGTAAAAGGGGTGCTGTCCAACAGCGATCTCGGCAGCTCCCTGCCCGCTGTGGTCACGGCCACCTTGGAAAAGTACATTTCGTACGCTAGCTACTCTGACAACGAGAGTACTATGTCTCACAGTCAGACTCCCCGAGACCGCTGCAAGTACCTGGAACCGTGCAAGGTTACAGGTCAGACACTCGACTGGACTCGTCGCTACACCGAAAGAACATGGAGAAGCCACTCATGGGGAAAAGGAGGACTCCTTGCTCGACGGGGTACTACGAAACTCATGAGGGGAGACTGGAGGAGAAAGTGATGCGCTTACAGCACTCGTAGCCGCAGCTACGGCCACATCACCTTTGTGCTGTGTAATATGTTGACTATGATGTGGTGTTCATGTTGGTACGCAAGACACATTCTGTGTGACTGTACAATAAAATATAGCTCTCCCATGCCAGTATGTGTCCGTGGTTGATTCATCCATATGAGAACGGTTTGTATAGGAAAGAAAGAAAGAAAGACAAGGGCTTGAGTTGTGGAATCATGTTCCTTCAAGAAGGTGCTTTATTCAGACAGTCGTGCACACATATCAAGAACAATAAAACACAAGACCGGATCCAATGGTTCTGGGGTCCATCGGTTCAAATTGACACAGGAGATGGTTGGGGTTGTCTTTGTCTCAGTGATTTCCTAGACATTATGTTCTTCTTTTGCATGCAGACAGGCCTTTGCCACTTGATTGAGTCCTTAGACCTACGCTGCTGCTGCTGCTGCTTAGGCGCACCTTCTGCTGACTCCGCCTCTTTTCCACGTACTCGTTGAGTAGTTTTTTAGACTTGGCAGCAGAGTAGGTTTTGCGATCCGCGTTGTGTTTTTCAAGAGCCTCGCGTTTCCACTGTAGGTTGACTATGCTGGTTATGGGAGCGGTGACTCTATCGGCTCTGATAGAGTCATCGCTCCCATAACCAGCTATCGGCTCTGATGACTCTATCGGCAAAGTCTCTCCTGAATGCTATCCCGCAGTGCAAGCAGTTCCACAGTTTGTGAGAAGGGCATGTACGCCGAGGCGGCTGATCCTGTAGACACAACTCTCTCATCCGTGACGTTGTACCTAGGATTGTATCTACGGACGGGGCCTATCATCGCCATGCAAATGTACAAGATCAGCATGTCGTTGGTGCCCGTCGAGGCTGTGGACCTTAGGTTCATTCTCAGCTCTTCGACTTTCAGCTGAGCCCGACGCCTGTCCCCCTCGGCGTCTGGGTACTGCGCCGATAGGAACTGGGCTCTCTCGAGGCTCATATTCAGCGAACCGTAAAATTGGTAGAGGGAACGCAAGGGGTATGCGCTCAGATACCTGGGCGCCTCTATCTCCTCCAGTGTGTGGCCATGAGATTTGAGTTGGTGGAATATTTCTTTACCCAACGTCTTCTGCTTGGTTATCTCGTCCCGTCTCATGAGCGAGTCCAACTGCTTGAGGAACTTGATGGGTTTCAGACTTTCACCCGCGCCTCGATCATCCTTGGTGGTCTCAACCTACCCGTCCGGATACCCGACGAGCAGCCTACCCTAGACCGCTATCACTCGGGAACATTAGGACCCTACCTCAGGCTGAACGATCTTAAGGTTTGCAAAGTGCCATCGGATAACTACTGCGGATTCCACACTGTGGCGGTGCTATTGGGCAGAACTGGCAAGTGTGACCGCGATGCCCGCAAGAGGTTGGTCTGTACCACTGCCGACTACGTGATAGGGAATATCAACGACCCGGGGGTTGAGGTGTACGTACACTTGTATAAAACTAACACCGAGAGGGTCTGAAAGATCTGCTCATGGAGCTCAATAGGTGGTTGAGCGTAGATGATGTCACTTTCATGCTCTCGGCCCACGGTAAGATCTCGGCAATGATCACAGAGAACTCATACCCCATCTACAACCCAGACTATAGTCATTTTGTCTCGGAGACACTGGCAATTCTGTACACACAGCCTAGGTTCCACTCTCCTGCTGCCTCACCTACAAACATCCCTACCACAGAATTGTGTATAAACGGGGTCGTCATAGCTGCAGGGTGAACGTCCTCGGGACGAACGGGTGAACCTGAAGAGCGGTGTGCATGTCCAAGATATCCTGTAAAAGCTAATTCTGAGCAGAAACCCTGTGTACCAACAACCCGGTGACGTTGTGGATGGTGCAGACAGCTTCCAGGTAAAAGGTCTCTGAGCTTTTAACCATCAGCAGTTTAGGTACATCTTCCTTAGTCAACCTTGGGAACTCACTGATTATGAGCTCCACGTGTTTAAAGCCGTTATGGGGAGGTGTCCCTAGATTCAAATTGTTGTATGTTTGGGGGCTTGCAGCTGAGTGTACTTGAAGGAATCTGTTTGTTGTAGACCAGGCTCTTAGGGTAGCACAGTAGTCTAAAGCAGATTCAACTCCAATCCGCCAGCTTAGTTTATGATTCCCAGGATCTTTGCGTAGCACGCCTACTACCGCGGGAGTCAGAGTGTTTGGTGTCACCCACCCTTTGCACTTTGGCGGCTCGGGCAACCGAGCACAAGGATCAGTTATGGGCCTGGCAATTCGGGGAAGTTGTTGAATCGTCATATCCTTCAACCTAGCTATAGTGACGCTGTAACATTGGACATACACCATCTTATGGTATGGTGTGTATCCAATTGCCTCCATGCTGGTGGTGTTAATCCCCATCGACCACCAATGTGGGTGTACTTTGAGAAACCCAGCCGAGTCAAACCATATCGATTTCCAATGTTTGGAATCGTAGAGAATCACGTTGTCTTCAGGGGTTGCCTCCCCTTCTGCGTTTACTTGCAAAGGCGCTCTCGGCAAGACATAATGTGTTATAGGATACGGATCACTTGTGGTATCATGGTATAATACCTGTTGTTCCCAATGATGGTCGATCTGCTGATCAGTAGTAGTCTGTCCGACCCCAGGTTCTGGGTATAGCTGTACAACCACATCAGTCGCTGGTTCTTCAGCAACTTGGTCGCTCTGCTGATGAAACTGCATGTGGAGTTGGGGCTCGACACTGAGAACGTCTGCGTTTACTTGCAAAGGCGCTCTCGGCAAGACATAATGTGTTATAGGATACGGATCACTTGTGGTATCATGGTATAATACCTGTTGTTCCCAATGATGGTCGATCTGCTGATCAGTAGTAGTCTGTCCGACCCCAGGTTCTGGGTATAGCTGTACAACCACATCAGTCGCTGGTTCTTCAGCAACTTGGTCGCTCTGCTGATGAAACTGCATGTGGAGTTGGGGCTCGACACTGAGAACGTCCGAGGTCCCAAGACTGAAGCCTTCGTTTACAAGTTTCTTGAGTGTATGAGGATCATCCACGTACTGATCCTTGAAATAATCAACCAGAATCAAAGGCAAGTCCGGAACCTGTATGGAACTGTCATCATTCTCCTGGATCTAGAAGTCGTACCTGCTGCAGTAGAAACCCTCGGAATTGTACGTGTTCAATGGTGGTGGCGATGTCGGCCGCAGTCAAACTTATGGTGCAGGTCCCCTCCGATGCTCGTTCACAGTCTCTGTATCACAATCGACCTGTATGGTGTCGTGGTTAGAAGAAGTCTCAGCGTCTAGTTATATCTCTGCCACCGTTTCGGTAGCTGATGCACTCAAGTCTCATCGATTCGCTGGGGCTCTTGTGCTTGTGTGCACGCCCTGTACCACGGCACGAGGTCGTGTAGCTGACCGTGGAATCATTAGATGAAAAAGTGTTCCAGCTCCGGATGCTTTTGTCAGCAGTCACTGCGCTAAGCAAGCCCTGGTAGATCTCGGGTTTGGGTGTAGTGAAGCCCTGCTGTACACTTCGAATGACCGACGATTTGTCTTCCCTAAGCGATTCTATAATGCTGACACGCATGGGTTCCTTGAAGCCCAGAGCCAGCAGCCTACCCTTCAGAGCTTCTGTTGTCCTTGACGTTTCACCCAACCACACATGAGGCACGTCGACCTTGCTCATGTCCCTAGATCCGGTCAGCTTTGGTCCCAATGTACACCATATATTGTCATTCATCAGCCCAGCCTTACAAAACGCTAAGGTGTTGATGAGAGTCCAGATCCGGTCCCGCGAGCCGCCGCTATCCACCGTGGCCGAGCCCAGGTAAGAAGGTTTGTTTAGCCCTAGACGTTTGGTGGATCCTCCCGTTTCCCAGTGGTCCTTTTGTGAGGGCTTGGTTGTGGTAAGGCCTCTTACTCCCACCTAGGGGAGGAGAGAGGCACACAACCAAGTCCTCACACACCTATTAGGGTGATTATGATCCCCAATCAGAGACAGCTGTCTAGCGTTGTCTCTGATTGGGGATAGCATTTAAGCTCCACTCTAATCCACCTGTGTGTGGATCATTGTTCCTTGTGTTTGTCTGCACTGCCAGCAGCGTCACAAAGTAAGTCACCGTGTTTTTGTTTGTAATAGTTATATTTTTTCACTCTCCTTTTTATTTGTTTATGCTTCGTGAGAACATCTCATTTCAAATAAAAAGGATGACACTTCACCAGCGCTCCGTGTATCGTCCCATTAATCCGCACCGTGACAGAATGATCCACCACCCTGGGACGCAACGGGGGATTACTTTAGGGGATATCCTCCTCGGTATGGGAAAAATTACCGAGGAGGAACACTCGTATTATCGTTCGGTGGAGGAAGGCTGGGGTCCGGAGCAGCAGAGGCGCCGAAGACGGGGAAAACGTCACCGGGCTAAAGTTGAGGACCAGCCTGGAGCCCAGAAAAACCCCCAAACTGATTTTGGGGGGGGGATATGGGGGTGGTCAGGGATCGAAGGAGAAGAGCCCCGACCACTGCACTCGTGGGGGTTCCAGGAGGAGCCCCTACAGCCATGGGAGCAGGAGTACAGAGAGGAGTCGGAGGAAGACGACGACGATGTGCTTCTGTTCCCTCACTCGTGGGGGTTCCCGGAGGAGCCCTCACAGGATGGGGATTGGCGGTGGAGTAGGGACGACAGGGACAGTCGTGCTCCAGCGCCAGTTCCCAGTCCGGTGCCTCCAGCGCCGGTCCAGAGTCGGAGGAAGAGGAGACCGACTCTGCGCACCAAACCATCGGTGCACAACACTAGCCCGGTGCGACCCGTACCAGCTAAACGCACCAACCCAACGGTGCGTTTCCCCAGCCCGGTACGGCCCGCGCCTGCTCCGCGCACCAACCCAACGGTGCGTGTCTCCAGCCCGGTGCGACCCGTGCCAGCTAAACGCACCAACCCAACTGTGCGTTTCCCCAGCCCGGTACGGCCCGTGCCTGCGCCTCGCAGCAGACCAGTGGTGCGCTCACCCAGTCCAGTATGCCCCGTGCCCATTCCTCACACGGAGCCTACAGCGAGGGTCGACAGCGCAGCTCTGTGGTTGGAGACCATCTCTGCGTCGGTGCCCAGGGTGGGCACGACGTTCAGTTCCGCTGTGGAGCAGGAGCTCCATAGCGTGTCGGTGCCCAGTCTGGGGCCGACAGCCAGCCCAACCACAGGGCTGGATACCATCTCTGCGTCGGTGCCCAGGGTGGGCACGACGTTCAGTTCCGCTGTGGAGCAGGAGCTCCATAGCGTGTCGGTGCCCAGTCTGGGGCCGACAGCCAGCCCAACCACAGGGCTGGATACCATCTCTGCGTCGGTGCCCAGGGTGGGCACGACGTTCAGCCCCGCTGTGGAGCAGGAGCTCCATAGCGTGTCGGTGCCCAGTCTGGGGCCGACAGCCAGCCCAACCACAGGGCTGGAAACCATCTCTGCGTCGGTGCCCAGGGTGGGCACGACGTTCAGCCCCGCTGTGGAGCAGGAGCTCCATAGCGCGTCGGTGCCCAGTCTGGGGCCGACAGCCAGCCCAACCACAGGGTTGGAAACCATCTCTGCGTCGGTGCCCAGGGTGGGCACGACGTTCAGTCCCGCTGTGGAGCAGGAGCTCCATAGCGCGTCGGTGCCCAGTCTGGGGCCGACAGCCAGCCCAACCACAGGGCTGGATACCATCTCTGCGTCGGTGCCCAGGGTGGGCACGACGTTCAGCCCCGCTGTGGAGCAGGAGCTCCATAGCGCGTCGGTGCCCAGTCTGGGGCCGACAGCCAGCCCAACCACAGGGCTGGAAACCACCTCTGCGTCGGTGCCCAGGGTGGGCACGACGTTCAGTCCCGCTGTGGAGCAGGAGCTCCATAGCGTGTCGGCGCCCAGTCTGGGACAGACAGCCAGACCTACGGCAGGGCTGAAAACCACCTCTCCGTCGGTGCCCAGGGTGGGCACGGCGTCCAACCCGAGGTCTCCGGTGAAGGTCAGCTGTCCGAGGTCTCCGGAGAAGGTCAGCAGCCCGAGGCCTCCGGTGAAGGTCAGCAGCCCGAGACCTCCGGGGAAGGTCAGCAGCCCGAGACCTCCGGGGAAGGTCAGCAGCCCGAGACCTCCGGGGAAGGTCAGCAGCCCGAGACCTCCGGGGAAGGTCAGCAGCCCGGGACCTCAGGTGAAGGTGAGCAGCCCTGAACCTCCACCAGAGCCACATCCGGGTCCAACAGTCTGCGCTGTTACAGCGCCAGAGCGGTCCGCTCCACCGGTGCCCAGTCCGGGGCCGGTCATCTGCGTCGCTCCAGTGCCGGAGCAGTCCGCTCCACCGGTGCCCAGTCCGGGGCCGGTCGTCGACGTCGCTCCAGTGCCGGAGCAGTCCGCTCCACCGGTGCCCAGTCCGGGGCCGGTCGTCTGCGTCGCTCCAGTGCCGGAGCAGTCCGCTCCACCGGTGCCCAGTCCGGGGCCGGTCGTCTACGTCGCTCCAGTGGCGGAGCAGTCCGCTCCACCGGTGCCCAGTCCGGGGCCGGTTGTCAGCCCCTCTCCAGGGTCGAGGGCTCCCACACCAGGGTCCAGACAGGACTTGGTGGATGGCGGGAGTACTGAGGGCGGAACCATCGCGCCGGGGTCCGGACCGGACCGGGCGTGCAACAGAGAGGTAGGAGGGAAGCTACTCTCACAGCCTGTGCCACGCCCGGAACCGGAACCGGAGCCTCCACCAGCAACCACCTCAGTACCCCGCCATGTCCCCCCTAGTTTTTGGACATTTTTTTCAGGAGAGGGGGGTGTTTTGTGTGCGATCGGGAGTCCGCACCTTAGGGGGGGGGTACTGTGAGGGCTTGGTTGTGGTAAGGCCTCTTACTCCCACCTAGGGGAGGAGAGAGGCACACAACCAAGTCCTCACACACCTATTAGGGTGATTATGATCCCCAATCAGAGACAGCTGTCTAGCGTTGTCTCTGATTGGGGATAGCATTTAAGCTCCACTCTAATCCACCTGTGTGTGGATCATTGTTCCTTGTGTTTGTCTGCACTGCCAGCAGCGTCACAAAGTAAGTCACCGTGTTTTTGTTTGTAATAGTTATATTTTTTCACTCTCCTTTTTATTTGTTTATGCTTCGTGAGAACATCTCATTTCAAATAAAAAGGATGACACTTCACCAGCGCTCCGTGTATTGTCCCATTAATCCGCACCGTGACACCTTTATCACATTAAAATGTTGGATTATGTTGGCGTGAGACGGTCACGCTGCTCACAGCCCGCACTTGACTCTTGTAGCTGTACAAGTATCCGATTGAGTCTTCTGTGGAGTCTAACGGTTCACAATGGTTGAGAGCTCCCCGGTGGAGAGCCACAGCCATAGTTTTCCACTTGACAACATCGACCTGGCAATCCATAGCAGCAGCAGCAGCAGCAGCACCAGCAGCAGCAGATACTGTACAAATAAATGTGAAAAAGGGGTTAGGGGTTTACCAAGACAAAGAAGAAATATTGCATCATCAGTAATCACATCAACCTTACACAAAGTCCTAGGTGGCCTACAGATCAAGTATCCGATTGAGTCTTCTGTGGAGTCGAACGGTTCACAATGGTTGAGAGCTCCCCGGTGGAGAGCCACAGCCATAGTTTTCCACTTGACAACATCGACCTGGCAATCCATAGCAGCAGCAGCAGCAGCAGCAGCACCAGCAGCAGCAGATACTGTACAAATACATGTGAAAAAGGGGTTAGGGGTTTACCAAGACAAAGAAGAAATATTGCATTATCAGTAATCACATCAACCTTACACAAAGTCCTAGGTGGCCTACAGATCTGTAAATATGATATGAAACGGAAAGCCTCTTGGGGCCGCTGTGTGTGCAATGTATTGTATCACCAGGCTATTGTACGTACATGGGAAGTGCTAGAGTCTTCAGACCTTCAGAGTTTGAAAATGTTGAGTGTCGTGTCATTGTCAGTGACCGTGTGACACAACATCATCTTGTATTTCATCTCCCGGGCATGATAGTACAGGGTATTCTGCACGGCAATTGCCAGGCAACTAGTTCCATCTTTCTCGAGAGTCCAATCTAACAGCGACCTCCTAACCTCATCTGTGATCGTCGAGGCACACCCGTGCCTGACCCCGCAGCTGAACGGTGTGGGTTGACAGTCTCCCAAATCGGGTAACATGTACCAGAAATCAAACGCCTCGTCGTTTGGACACAGGGAGCCTATTCTACTCCTGCCTTCCGACACCTCGCCCATCGCCTTTGTTGCCAATGTAAAATCTCCCACAAAGTGCGTGTGTATGAAACAAAATGTAGTCCTACTAAGGGGCTTGGGTAGAACCCTGGGGAACGTCTCTTTGTCCATCCGTATGTACCTGACTCCGAGCGCTTCGCGTTTGTAGTCTATCAACTGCACCTCTTTCGGTAGTTCGTTGGAGAGTCTGAAGAGCCAAGTCAAGACGTTACACTCAATCTCCTGGAAGGAGCAGCTGTGGTTGGACCACACTACGGCGTGCAGTCCTCGCACCCTGGGGATGGCGTTGATGCAGGCGGTTTTAGTGTTGAACCCCTTCCACCGTAGGTCTATGACGCACATCCGGTCTGTCCGCATGGATACCTCGTGGTACTCGCACGCTATGGCGTTCATCGGTGAGTAAGACTCGATGATCCCCAAGGCTCTAGCCTCTCCAAACATCCTATTTCCGTACTGGGGTACGGGGATGGCAAGCTTGCGGTTGATCAAGCGCCCTGGGAACATCTCAATGGTAATGGCTCTGGGCAGCCCTTCCCAGATTCTGAACTGGTTCGCCTGACTGACAAAGTTGAACTGATCCACGACCGTCAAGGGTCTCTCTGCTGTGCATCCAAAGTGAGACGGGTGAGTCCTGTAGACGTACAGACCCGGCGGGAGACTCTGCGACTTGTCCAGCTGATACACGATCACGGCGTCGCAGCACTTGGGGTACTTGCGGCTTCGATTTTGCATCAGCCACCTGTACGCCGTGACTACGTTGTCAATTTTGTAGGCCCACAGGGTTCTCGTGGTAGACCCGAAACAACCTTTCTTCCCGTCTCTCGCTCCGCCCCTTCTTGGCCTCACAAGAGCACTGCTTATTCCTCGAAGCGTGCAGAAGCAACATCCCCGCGGTGTGTTTAAAGTTGTATCTGTGAGCGGGGCACGGCCTCTTCTGTCAGATCGCTCAAACTGACACCCTCTGCTCCGGGTACATATATCATGTCTCCTATCACAGGGACAGGGTCCAGAGTCAGCGCCTTGTACAGCGGGCAGCACAGAACTACTGCAGGCTCCATCAAAGACAACCCCTTCTTCACCGGCGACGTTCCTCAGGGCCTGCTGAGAGATTGCGACAAGAAGCGTAAAGACGCAGTGGTGTACTCAGTCAGAAAGGCAACAAACTTGTACAGGAGAGTATCAACAGTCCATTATAGGAACATTGGGAGAGTAGTCGGCAACAACAAGCATCTCAAGGCAGCCAGCTCCAAGTGTCTCGTGTGCCTGGTCACGTTGGTTAAAAGCAGCAAAGACAGGCAAAGTTCAGGCATTAAACTCCGCTGTCAGTGTAACGTCAGGGTATGCACAACCTGCTTCAAAAACAACCCGGAGTGGTACTTAACCAAGCCTCACTTCACAAAGTGCCCAACTGTACGGGGGTTCATCTGCACAGTCTGCGCCTGCTTCGAAGGTGTCAAGGAGAAAGTGTGCTGCGTTTGGATGTGCTCCAGGTGCTCCTCAGAGAGCCAACACCAGCAGGGCTCCTGGTCGTGTTCAAAGTGTTTCCGGGAGCCTTGATCGCCGCACACGACGCGAGACCCATACTTATGGTGCAGGTCCAATGGTGGCGTGCGCCGAGGAGAAGATAGCGGATTACAGGGATCTGATCAGAGCGCATGTTTTTGACAAGGTTTTGCAGAGTAGACACTTGTCCGCTTCAGATATCAGAGGCCTGTTCCACGAGTGTTTCGCCCCTCAAGTGTGCACGTGCAGGTCCGACAGCGACAGAAACCCTATGTGCGCCAGCTGCACTCCAGTGCTGACCTTGATGCAGCTGCTGACCAAACACCCGCGTCCTCTGGTAGCCTCCCTGGCCGAGCGCGCTATACCAGGCAGGTCTCTGGCTCGCAACGTGTACGGCAGAGCCCTGCTGACTAGCATACTAAACGAGCGGGATCTGCCGTTGTGTGCCAACTGGCGTTCCTGTAAGGGTATGCCGGTCAGCACAATCTGAAGCTGCTACCCTCGCTGATCTCACCCGAGTCTTACAACCGCTTTGTGTCCAGCAGATCGACCCGTGTCGTTGTATCCTCTGTCTCCTTTTCAACCAGTCTGCTGCCGTGGCGCAGATGTTGAGCCCGGACAGTCAACGCCTAGAGCCTCATCCGACCGGGACCGTCTACTACTTCAATGTGAAACTTTCCCCCGACGTCGGGTGCCGGAAGTGTGCATGGATGAGTATCAAGGCTTCCTTGTCAACATTCAAGGCTCAGTGGATAGCTACAAGGCAACTTTCTACTACTATTGGAGAGACATGCTCAAGGTGTTTCACATAGACAACAGCGGGAAACTAACCTTCTTGCCTTTACAATGACAAACTCCAGCGCTCTGCGATCCTACAGGTTTCCTGTTACGGATCTCTGACCAGAGTAGAATAGTACACTAAGATTACACTGTAAACTGCAAGTCCAAGCTTGGAGCGGCTATCCGAACAGGGGACGGGACGTGTATCTAACCACTGTCGGCCATGGGAGCTCAAAATCCCAGCCTCCGCAGCTCCGTCCAACCACAGCTTTTTAAGCTACAACCGGGCTTAGTCATCGACCCATGACTCGTTCAGCTAACGCTAACCCAATTGTCCTACCAGGGCTCACCTGTCCAACCGTAGAGCATGGACCCTACCAATGTTATGTCTATGTTGTTCACCCCCTTCATCCACCCTTAGACAGTATATTCAACTGTTATGTGTTCATCCAACCAGAATCACTCAGATAAAAAGGACAGCATCACAGCTTCACATTTCAGTTACAGATTACAACAGCCAGACCCTTTACCCGCACACCCAGCCCCCGATACCGATACCATGAATATCGGCTTCACGGCCTCTCCTCGGCAGCACCTGATGGTAATGGTATGTCGCCCAAGGAAATACTTGACACCTTGGACAATGTGACCCTTGACGATATTGAGACGCTCAAGTTTTTCATGGGCGAGATAAATGTCAACGGTCAACACCCCATCAGTGAGGCTGACTTGGAGTGTATGACTGATAGAACCCAGATAGCAGACGCCATCGTGACGCGCTACGGAGATGAGGCCCAAGCAGTGTTGACCAGCCTGCTGAAAAAAATCCACCGCAATGACCTGGCGAAGGAGATCGAAGGCAGCACACGTATCAACCCCTCAAGTCACCCCTCAAGTCAGCCAGAACCTATGACCTTCGCTGGATATAGCAGAGCTATCGATGTAAACAAGGCTGCAGTGAATATAGGCGAAAGTGCTGAATATACTATCGGACCTCAACAGAGCAGGTCTGAAATCATTCATATGGGCATTACGCCTACCAAGTAGCAAGCCTGAACGTATCAAGACTGCCACAGACCTGGTGAAAGTACTCAAGGAACATGTGGACCATGACATGCTCATTTTCCTAGACACCATCTACAAAACACTGCGTATGAGGGGAGAAAACTACTTGGCCAGACAGTTGAAGATGTACATTCTTGGGCTCTGTGTCTGCTTACTGCTGATGATAATTTACCATTACTTGCATGGGGATTTTGTACCACTTGTATGCTTTGCTTATACCGGAAAATAAAGAGAGTGTGACAAAGTTTTTCACTGTCACTATTTGTGATATCTCATACATAACACCAACCTAAATGCCAATTTTCCTTACCAATGCATGGTTGGGTAGAGCAATAGTAATAACACTGACTAATTGTAAATTACACCGACCTCCTACTCACACGGAACATGTGGACCAAAACACTGTATGAGAGAGGGGAGAAACTACTTTGGCAAACAGTTGAATGTGAATATGTACATTCTTGGGCTCAGTGTCTGACTTAATGACTTAATGCTGCCAATGATAATGTGTGTGTGTGTGTACTAGGCTGGAGAAAGACATTTGGCATTTCCATAAACTGTATTATGCTCTAGATAGACTGCTGATGTTTACCACTTGCATGGTGATCTGTAACCCTTGCTGATATACCGGACAATAAAGAGAGTCTGACAAATCCTTTCACTGTCACTGTTTGTCATATCTCATACATATCACCAACCTAAAGGACCAGATTGCCTTTGCATGGTTGGGTAGCTCAATAGTAGTAACATTGACTAATTGTACTGTATGAGGATACACACATAACTTATATTTTGTTTTATATTTGATACATTTCATTTAGTTTACAACATGAACATGAACTTGGAAATGGTTAGCCTCCCATTAGATCTGTGCTGTGTGTGTGTGTGTGTGTGTTGTACAAGGACAGCAGAGGCCTCAGATTACAATTGTAGACAGAGCCTCAAACACTCAAACAGCCATCCCTGTTTTACATGATAAGCCCCTTGGTTTAACTTAATTTCACAGTTACTCCCAGATATGGGTGTTGCGTAATATACAGTTTTGGTATTTACCTCAGTGTCTGTCTGATGTTGTCCCTTGAAAAGATTTGCTAACATCCCCTAGGTGAGTTATTCATTATCTGTCACGGCCATATACATAAGCTTCCAAAACACTCTAACGAGTAGACATGTCACCTTTCAAATGTTCACATTCAGGATTGGCTGTAATATGTACAGTGGGGAGAACAAGTTTTTGATACGCTGCCGATTTTGCAGGTTTTTCCACTTACAAAGCATGTAGAAGTCTGTAATTTTTATCAGAGGTACTCTTCAATGGTGAGTGACAGAATCTAAAACAAAAATCCAGAAAATCACATTGTATGATTTTTAAGTAATTAATTTGCATTTTATTGCATGACATAAGTATTTGATACATCAGAAAAGCAGAACTTAGTATTTGGTACAGAAACCTTTGTTTGCAATTACAGAGATCATACGTTTCCTATAGTTCTTGACCAGGTTTGCTTGACCAGAGATGCTTCTTACAGAGCCACTCTTTAGTTGCCCTGGCTGTGTGTTTCGGGTCGTTGTCATGCTGGAAGACCCAGCCACGACCCATCTTCAATGCTCTTACTGAGGGAAGGAGGTTGTTGGCCAAGATCTCGCGATACATGGCCCCATCCATCCTCCGCTCAATATGGTGCAGTCGTCCTGTCCCCTATGCAGAAAAGCATCCCCAAAGAATGATGTTTCCACCTCCATGCTTCACGGTTGGGATGGTGTTCTTGGGGTTGTACTCATCCTTCTTCTTCCTCCAAACACGGCGAGTGGAGTTTAGACCAAAAAGCTCTATTTTTGTCTCATCAGACCACATGACCTTCTCCCGTTCCTCCTCTGGATCATCCAGATGGTCATTGGCAAACTTCAGATGGGCCTGGACATGCGCTGGCTTGAGCAGGTGGACCTTGCGTGCGCTGCAGGATTTTAATCCTTGACGGCGTAGTGTGTTACTAATGGTTTTCTTTGAGACTGTGGTCCCAGCTCTCTTCAGGTCATTGACCAGGTCCTGCCGTGTAGTTCTTGGCTAATCCCTCACCCTCCTCATGATCATTGATGCCCCACGAGGTGAGATCTTGCATGGTGCCCCAGACCGAGGGAGATTGACCGTCATCTTGAACTTCTTCCATTTTCTAATAATTGCTCCAACAGTTGTTGCCTTCTCACCAAGCTGCTTGCCTATTGTCCTGTAGCCCATCCCAGCCTTGTGCAGGTCTACAATTTTATCCCTGATGTCCTTACACAGCTCTCTGGTCTTGGCCATTGTGGAGAGGTTGGAGTCTGTTTGATTGAGTGTGTGGACAGGTGTCTTTTATACAGGTAACGAGTTCAAACAGGTGCAGTTAATACAGGTAATGAGTGGAGAACAGGAGGGCTTCTTAAAGAAAAACTAACAGGTCTGTGAGAGCCGGAATTCTTACTGGTTGGTAGGTGATCAAATACTTATGTCATGCAATAAAATGCAAATTAATTATTTAAAAATCATACAATGTGATTTTCTGGATTTTTGTATTAGATTCCGTCTCTCACAGTTGAAATGTACCTATGATAAAAATTACAGACCTCTACATGCTTTGTAAGTAGGAAAACCTGCAAAATCGGCAGTGTATCAAATACTTGTTCGCCCCACTGTATTTTGCCACTGTAAAGGGCGTAGGTGAACAATTCAGACCTTCCTAGAATGATACATTGCCCTAGGTGTAGGGTGGATATTATAGCGCTGGTTGGGAGGATCAGCACTGGTTGGCGGGCCAGCACTGGTTGGAGGAGCCCTCACTGGGTGTATAAACCCCGACCATCCTACACTCCCGTCCCTAAATCATTCTCATTCTGTCAGTGATAGAGCTACGCTACACATCTCCCACATCTTAAGCTCTCATAGACAGAACTTTGGGTGGTCTAGTCAGCTTTAGTTGGATGAATATCGTAGCACCGCCCATTCTAGACCCCCAGAGCTAAACACTTGTCATTCTGTCAGTGATTGAGCTGAGCTAACCATCTCCCATATACTTAACATTGGTCGGATATGTCAGCCGTGCCTGGATAACACAGCCTTATGCACAAGAGTTATCTGATGATTCTCCAGGGTCGGACGTTTTAGCAGTGTGTGGAGGATGTAGCTATGGTTGCATGTTGTGAGATCACATAGCATTAACATTGGTCGGATATGTCAGCCGTGGTTGGGTAACACAGCCATATGCAAAACAGTGGTGTGAGGAGTTTGAAGAAGTTGGCCCTTTCAGCAGTGTCTGGAAGATGTAGCTATGGTCGGATGATTTGAGGTCCCATAGGCCCACCGTTGGTTGGACAGATGAGCTACAGTTAGCCATGCAAACAGGTTAAACCTGGTCAGCACCTACAGTGGGGAGAACAAGTATTTGATACACTGCCGATTTTGCAGGTTTTCCCATTTACAAAGCATGTAGCAGTCTGTCATTTTTATCATAGGTACTCTTCAACTGTGAGTGACGGAATATAAAACAAAAATCCAGAAAATCACATTGTATGATTTTTAAGTAATTAATTTGCATTTTATTGCATGACATAAGTATTTGATACATCAGAAAAGCAGAACTTAATATTTGGTACAGAAACCTTTGTTTGCAGTTACAGAGATCATACGTTTCCTGTAGTTCTTGACCAGGTTTGCACACACTGCAGCAGGGATTTTGGCCCACTCCTCCATAGAAATCCTTCAGGTTTCGGGGCTGTCACTGGGCAATACGGACTTTCAGCTCCCTCCAAAGATTTTCTATTGGGTTCAGGTCTGGAGACTGGCTAGGCCACTCCAGGACCTTGAGATGCTTCTTACGGAGCCACTCCTTACTTGCCCTGGCTGTGTGTTTCGAGTCGTTGTCATGCTGGAAGACCCAGCCACGACCCATCTTCAATGCTCTTACTGAGGGAAGGAGGTTGTTGGCCAAGATCTCGCGATACATGGCCCCATCCATCCTCCCCTTAATACAGTGCAGTCGTCCTGTCCCCTTTGCAGAAAAGCATCCCCAAAGAATGATGTTTCCACCTCCATGCTTCACGGTTGGGATGGTGTTCTTGGGGTTGTACTCATCCTTCTTCTTCCTCCAAACACGGCGAGTGGAGTTTAGACCAAAAAGCTCTATTTTTGTCTCATCAGACCACATGACCTTCTCCCGTTCCTCCTCTGGATCATCCAGATGGTCATTGGCAAACTTCAGACGGGCCTGGACATGCGCTGGCTTGAGCAGGTGGACCTTGCGTGCGCTGCAGGATTTTAATCCTTGACGGCGTAGTGTGTTACTAATGGTTTTCTTTGAGACTGTGGTCCCAGCTCTCTTCAGGTCATTGACCAGGTCCTGCCGTGTAGTTCTTGGCTAATCCCTCACCCTCCTCATGATCATTGATGCCCCACGAGGTGAGATCTTGCATGGTGCCCCAGACCGAGGGAGATTGACCGTCATCTTGAACTTCTTCCATTTTCTAATAATTGCGCCAACAGTTGTTGCCTTCTCACCAAGCTGCTTGCCTATTGTCCTGTAGCCCATCCCAGCCTTGTGCAGGTCTACAATTTTACCCCTGATGTCCTTACACAGCTCTCTGGTCTTGGCCATTGTGGAGAGGTTGGAGTCTGTTTGATTGAGTGTGTGGACAGGTGTCTTTTATACAGGTAATGAGTTCAAACAGGTGCAGTTAATACAGGTAATGAGTGGAGAACAGGAGGGCTTCTTAAAGAAAAACTAACAGGTCTGTGAGAGTC
This sequence comes from Thymallus thymallus, assembly GCA_023634145.1. NCBI lineage: Eukaryota > Metazoa > Chordata > Actinopteri > Salmoniformes > Salmonidae > Thymallus > Thymallus thymallus. The sequence continues at coordinate 36,955,246 of CM042393.1, forward strand.
GGAATTCTTACTGGTTGGTAGGTGATCAAATACTTATGTCATGCAATAAAATGCAAATTAATTATTTAAAAATCATACAATGTGATTTTCTGGATTTTTGTATTAGATTCCGTCTCTCACAGTTGAAATGTACCTATGATAAAAAATTACAGACCTCTACATGCTTTGTAAGTAGGAAAACCTGCAAAATCGGCAGTGTATCAAATACTTGTTCTCCCCACTGTATATATAAAGATTAGTTACATAGACAGTGCTAAACTCAGTTTACACATTGCAACTGAACCGTGAAGATGGGCCAATGACAGTGTCAATGTCTTACAACAACAAGAATGGGAGACTCAAAGCAAGATTGTATGTCTGAAGGATATTTCCCTACACACAACAAGTGCGAGGTATTATATTACCGATGTAACGGTATGGACCTAAGACCTGAAGAGTATACAGAACTGAGAGAATCCACACCTTCTCCCTTGCACAACATACAGCAGAGAAGGTGGCATGAAGGAGGCTCTATTGACAGGCCTTACAAAACAGAAGAGTACAGTGTGTATGGACGACACACTCTGGTTGCACGCAATGTACCTGGTTACCCGAGACACCCCAAGGCGTTTGATGGTAGATCTCAATCTAGGTCTTACGGACACGGGGTTCAGCAACATGTAATAGGACCATCACGCAAGACCAACAGTTACAACAGACAGCAACCCCGACAGCAACCCCGACATCAACCCGGACATCAACCCGGTTACAGAAGGCCCAATGTTTCCGCTGCTAGTTCTGCTGCAAAGGTGAAACGTTGTATACCTCAGGAATGGATACTGCAACCCTCCACCGGTCAACCAGTCAACAAGCAAAGCAGACCTCATGACAGGTCCAGCAGCCTTCAGATGACCAGCGGCAGCAGATACAAGCACGAGAGTCGTGCAAACCCTAGGAGAAGTGAAGAATACAAGAGAACACCTAAAGTACTCGATCTGAGGCCCGTAGTCTCCAGCAGCCTTAGGAGTGGTGCTGACAGCAGCCCCCCACCAGCAAAGGTGGGCAGATATGATGACAACAAGGTTGCTTCACACAGCCACAGTAAGCCTAGGTCGCATAACCCGTCCACTGCCACACATAAGAAAATGGTGGCTGAGGACCATGGTAAGAATACCTCTGTCGACAATTCCTACAAGCTGCGTGGCTCTCACAGCCCTTAAAGGTAGTTACAGAAAGAGATCCTGGATGACCAACACGAGACCGAACGGCGGTGAAGATGTAGACAAAGGCACATCAGCGAGTCTAGAACCTGTCAGGGATACCAATGAGGAGGCCCACTCTCATAACGTAACTGGTGAAGATGATAGCAGTTCCAGCAGCAGTTCCGGCAGCTCCGGCAGTTCAAGTAGCTCCAGTGACTCTGATATCAGTGATGACGATTCACACAGCGGTGGTTCCAATAAGGTCGGGCATACGTCATCGGTTCAAAAGACGTTATCGTTATTTAAAAGAAGATCAAACAAAGTGTCACCTCTAAGCAACAGAATAGCAGAGTGGCTGGGGTCGAATCTGACGCATACACTGAACCATGTGTATCTGCCGAGCCTGAGACCCATGAGACTCAGTGCGTAGAGGATGCAGCATCTTCTGAGACTGAGACAGTCTCTGCTGCAACGAATGCACCATCTACAGATGTGGAGGTCACTTCTGCCGAGACCAATGCCCCGTCTGCAGCTGAAACAGAGTGTGCGGGGTCTACCAATGTACATGGATCTAGAGCTGAACCTGAGATTGTATCCGCTGCACCCGGGTATCTATCTACCGTTGAGGAGGCGGTGTCTGCAACATCTGCTGTGAATGAGATCATAACCGGTTTCGTGTGTGATACCTCAGAGGAGTTTGCAGCAGCTCCGGTTACTATCCATCCCATGTCAACCGTATGTAATTATATCACACATTGTGAGTGATGCGTAATATGGTGGAGTGGTGGAAGCAGGCGCAGGGAGACAGGAAAACTGGTACTGGTCGTATTTAATCTCAATGAGAAAAGAAAACCAACAAACATCAAACACGAAACAATCACGGACAAGAACCAGGGGGTCGGTCTCGGGGGCGGCCCGGAGGGCGAGGCGCAGGGCGTCCCGGGTGGGGGCGATGGAACTCCCTCAGAAGTGAGGGATCTAGAATGTCCTCCACCGGCATCCAGCATCTCTCCTCCGGGCCGTACCCCTCCCACTCCACGAGGTACTGGAGGCCCCTAGCCCGACGTCTTGAGTCCAGGATGGCTCGAACAGCATACGCCGGGTCCCCCTCAATGTCCAGCGTGGGCGGAGGGACCTCCAGAACCTCATGTCCTTGGAGCGGACCAGCCACCACCGGCCTGAGGAGAGGCACATGGAAGGGGTTAATACGGTAGTCAGGCGGGAGCTGTAGCCTATAACACACCTCGTTCAGTCTCCTCAGGACTTTGAACGGTCCCACAAATCGCGGGCCCAGTTTCTGGCAAGGCAGGCGGAGGGGCAGGTTTCGCGTCGAGAGCCAGACCCGGTCCCCCGGGGACACCGGAGCCTCACTTCGGTGGGGGTCGGCGCTCGCCTTATGGGGCAGGTCTCACGGCTCGTTGTAGTTGCACGTGGTCGGCATTCCAGGTCTCCTCCGAGCGCTTGAACCACTCATCCACCGCAGGAGCCTCGGTCTGGCTCGAGTGCCACGGTGCCAGAACCGGCAAGTAACCTAGTACGCATTGAAAGGGAGATAGGCTAGTGGAGGAGTGAGTTCTGGGCCATGTCGGCCCAGGGAATGAACGCCGCCGACTCCCCCGGCCAGTCCTGGCAATACGACCTCAGAAACCTCCCCACATCTGGTTCACTCTTTCCACCTGCCCGTTGCTCTCGGGGTGAAAACCTGAGGTGAGGCTGACCGAGACCCCCAGGTGTTCCATAAACGCCTTCCACACCCTAGACGTGAATTGGGAACCCCGGTCAGACACTATGTCCTCAGGTACCCCGTAGTGCCGGAATACGTGGGTGAACAGGGCCTCCGCCGTTTGTAGAGCTGTCGGGAGACCAGGCAAAGGAAGGAGACGACAGGACTTTTCCCCTGTGACGGCGGAAGGTCCGTCACAAAGTCCACCAACAGGTGTGACCACGGTCGCTGTGGAACGGGTAGAGGTTGTAATTTACCTCTGGGCAGGTGTCTGGGCGCCATATACTGCGCGCACACCGAACAGGAGGAAACATAAGCCCTCAGGTCCTTAGCTAAGGTGGGCCACCAGTACTTTACATTCAAACAGCGCACCGTCCGGGCGATGCCAGGATGACAAGAGGAGAGTGAAGTATGGGATCGATGGGCCGCTCCTCTGTGTCATACACCCGGGAAGGTGCATCTGCCTTCACATTTTGTGAAGTCAAACCGGGTGAAAAACATGGCCCACCTTGCCTGGCGAGGATTCTGTCTCCTCGCCGCCCGGATGTACTCCAGATTGCGGTGGTCGGTCCAGATGAGAAAAGGGTGTTTAGCCCCCTCAAGCCAATGCCTCCACACTTTCAGAGCCCTCACGACAGCCAACAACTCCCTGTCCCCCACATCATAGTTTCGCTCCGCCGAACTGAGCTTCTTTAAAAAAAAGGCACAGGGGCGGAGCTTTGGTGGCGTACCCGAACGCTGAGACAGCACAGTTCCTATCCCAGCCTCGGACACGTCCACCTCAACTATGAATGATCGAGAGGGATCCGGATGAGCCAACACGGGGGCCGAGGTAAACAGAACCTTTGGGTGACTAAAAGCCCTGTCCGTCTCAGCTGACCAGCGCAACCGCACCGGCCCCCCCCTCAGCAGTGAGGTAATGGGAGCAGCTATTTGACCGAAGCCCCGGATAAACCTCCGGTAGCAGTTGGTAAACCCTAAAAACCGCTGCACCTCCTTTACCGTGGTTGGAGTCGGCCAATTACGCACGGCTGAAATGCGGTCTACCTCCATCTCCACCCCGGCCGTGGAAATGCAATATCCCAAAAAGGAGACGGATTGTTGGAAGAACAGACACTTCTCTGCCTTGACATACAGGTCATGCTTCAACAGTCGACCAAGCACCCTGCGTACCAGGGACACATGCTCTGCGTGTGTAGCAAAGTATATCAGTATGTCATCGATATACACCACTACACCCTGCCCGAGTAGGTCCCTGAAGATCTCGTCTACAAAGGATTGGAAGACTGCTGGAGCATTTTTCAACCCGTATGGCATAATGAGGTATTCAAAGTGCCCTGAGGTGGTACTAAATGCTGTCTTCCACTCGTCCCCCCTTCGTATACGCACCAGATTGTAAGCGCTCCTGAGATCTAGTTTTGTGAAAAAGCGCGCCCCGTGTATTGACTCAATTGCACTGGCTATGAGGGGCATATTCTGAGGGAATGTGCACGGTGGGTACCTGGTCTGAACTTTCCACCGTAGTCGCACCCACAGAAACACCCACACACCTCCCCGAGCACCCTCGGGACCACACCTCCAGAGCCAACCAGGGAATGCCCAACACCACGGGAAACGCCGGCGAATCAATCAGATAAAGACGAATCCTCTCCTCATGACCCCCCTGCGTTACCATTCTTAGTGGTGCTGTGACCTCCTTAATCAGCTCCATAGGTGTCGGAGCGGGGAGGCTGGAAGATGGGCTTGACGGGCCCTGATCAGGACGTCCTCGGGTAGCCAGCAGGTTGTCCAGCCTGATGGACATGTCCACCAGCTGGTCCAGGTTGAGGGTGGTGTCCCTGCAGGCCAGCTCCCGACGAACGTCCTCCCGGAGAGATCAGGGCCCTGTCATTCCATCCTGCGCTCGCCGCCAGGGTCCGGAAATCCAGGACAAAATCCTGTGCGCTCCTCGTCCCCTGCCACAGATGGAACAGGCGTGTTTATCGACTCTGTTTATCATAGTGCCCTTAGTTTTATTACATCTGCCAGCTTTAATACCCATCACTGCATTTTATACCAAAGGGCTGGCTGGACCTCATTACAAACCCGGAGATTATTGCACTACTCTTTGTTTGTCTATAAAGCCCTTTTCCTTAAACTTCCAATGTATTTGTCATCTCTGTTGAAGGATAGAGTCCCTGATTATAATATCAGGTCACATGCGTGGTTAACTTTAATGACTCCCTTGGTAAACACAGAGCTTGGTAGATCTGCTTTTACATCTTTAGCGCCTAATATTTGGAATAATATCCAGTCGGTTCTCTGTTTGGATGCCTTAGTGCCTATGGGTCGGTATGTTGTATTGGCTAAAGGTTTTTATTCTGATGAATGTGTTTGTTTTAACTAACTATGTATGTCTATTAATCTGTAATGCTCTGAATGTATGTGTGCCATTTGTCTGGTTGTGTTCCCAGGGCAGACTTGTAAATGAGACCTAGTTCTCAATGTGTATTCCACCTGGTTAAATACATTTTAAAAAATTAAAGAAAACTCTCCCAGCAGCGACCCAAAGATGATATGAACTACGGTTTTAGCCTCCTGAATGCCAACACTTTGGTTACTTGCCCTGATGATGGCAATGCAGTAGGGAATCTCATCGACATTGTTGAGGAGTTTAACTACTACCACAACAGCGGGGATAATGGTATTGGTCTTACACGTATGTGTACTACCACAGAGCATTACAGTTTCCTTTAAATGGTAGCAGCACTGTGTGTACACTGTGCACATTGTATATCGGTACCTCAGATATATATATGTTTGAGCAACTTTCGGTGCTGCTGGTTCAGGTAGCATCTACAATTGTGTCTGTGAATAGGACCTGTACATTGTTTACATATGAAAGGGACATGGTGTTTTGCTATTACGCTATACTGCTATTCTATCTATGCTGTTATAGTCTGCTGCTATATTCTAGACTCTATGGTACAAATATTTTGTACATTCCGTGATTTATACGATATACTTATACTGATGGTGGACATTTGATATGTTTGCAATTTTATACCATTTATACTGAACGTCTATATTGTGTGATGTATTGTTACCTTTTATACCTGTTTGTATTGTTACCTTTTATACTTGTTTATGTATGTACAGTTTTGTACGAACACCGTTATAAATTTTATTTTGCAAAATAAAACCGTGTCTGGCACATACGTACTACATCTTGGTTGTGTCTATTATTGATGATGAGTAGGTACTATGCACTATATTGGTGTCCTGAATATAGTAGAGGTGTTTCTATTGGAACACAAATACACACAGACAGACAAAGCGTATTCCAACAAACAGATGTATTTAATTTCAAGTAGTGATATACACAGTCAGACAAACAGTTACAAACAGTTACAAGCAGTTAAACACACAGCTCTTTATACAATATTGTCTACAGTTATAGCTTTCGTTCTACTGTATACACGGTAAGCGTCTTGAATGCTCACTTTGGTCACAGGTTCTCTCGTATCATCCAGGTCTCTCTGAACAGCCAGGATTAACACCTGTCTGATGATGTACGCGGAGGCGTTAAGATGCAGTCCTACGTTGTCAGAGAGAGTCTTTATGGCTCCAATCAACCTACGCACATCGAGCCTTCCCCGGAGCGCTCCTAGTAAATAACGGAGGTCGGGCTCTCTGCATCTGGGTGGAAATGAGTTCGTTCTTGAATTTTGTGTAGTTGTTGTGGTCCCCAATGGTATTCATGGATTCCTTGAGTAGAGCTATGTTGACTTCTAAGCTTGCTATGGATCTCGAAACAGTGTTTATTGCTATATCAACCTCAGTCTCTTCTTTCTTCCTGATCAGGGTTAGAGTATTCTCTTGTTCCATGGGGTGCATGAACAAGGAGGTGAAAAAGTTCGGTCAAGGCGCATACTCTTCCCTGTGATATGACGAGTATCCATTTAACACTGGAGGACACGAGAGTACCGGGTGCTCTCGAATATCCTGTTAAATATGGGGTTGATTAAGCGAGAGGTTGTCTGGATGGGGTTGCAGGCAAATATACCCGTTCTGCTGATTCTAGGCGCTAGCCTATCGACTAGAGTTTCCCGAGTCGCATCGCTGATGCACATAAGCTTCTTGTCAGATGTCAGCCCTATACTGTAAGTACCGCAGAAGGCCACCCCAAGCATTGGCTGCATTATGTCTGTGGTACGCTTATCTCCGTTCACTCTCTTGACGGTATCCTTGAAAGGATTTCCTATGGGGTCGAGTACACCCTTCTCAAACTCTGCAATGTGAAGGGTGTTGCAGAAGAGCTTATGATTACTTTCCTTGTTGTTGCGGCGTCTGCTGTGGTGCTTGTTTCTAACCCTGAGCACTGAGCAGAACGGATGGAGTAGAGTTTGAATACAAGTGTAAGCTTCGGCTCGCATCATAGGGTCGAGTGTAACAGACCCGTTTAGTCTTTCGAAGCGGCCGGTCGTGAAGATGTAAGGTCTGCGGTAGCCGCTCGCGCTATCGGACTCTGGGCAGAACCCGTTGAATGCGTCAGCAACACCTTGGCTAGGTTGTTGCTGATAGCCTCCAGCTTTTGCAGTCTGATCGCCCACATGTATGTGACCACGGATGTGACGCTAAATCCGGTGTTAGTGCAAAGCTTGTGTGTCAATGCGGTAGGCTCAAACATGGCACTGACATCTAACCCGCCCCGTGGCGCTACCTTGGAGAAGGTGCAGTCTCCATTCAAACGTAGCACGGTTAGAGACCATGGCCTCCTACCAGACACATATACACCAGCACAAGCGTGGACCGCTCCTCTTTGACACACCTGGCCGACGTGATGGTTTCATCCCGAGGAGAGCAGCAGCACGCGGGACCTTCGGTGGCGGGCAACGCGTTTGGCAAACCTTTACTTGACAACCTGTCCCGATTCCTGGCCAGCGACCAGCAGCCCGATATGTTTGGGTTGAACACGGCCAAGCTACCAGATGTGTTTCTGAGATCCGGGGTCGGGACCACGGTTTCCGAGCACAAGTCCGCCAGCGTCTCGCACAGCTTGAGTAAAATGATGGCTTCGATGATATCCGAAGGCAAGGAGGTTCTGTTGGTGAGGCAGTTTCTCGGGGAGGTGACCAGACACCCTAGCCTGGCCTTGGAACGGCTCAAGAATGATTGTAAGGACCGGGGCTTGCTGCAGATGGCCGAGAGGGTCGCGAGGCAGATGGAACATGTCATCAGAGAGGGCTGTAACACCAAATCCGAAGAGCCCGTCACAGAGTTCGGATCCGACGTAAAGCTCTTGTGCAACTATCCGTCTTCTGTCAGCGTGGCCCACCTGGAGGAGACTTTGAGCATGTGGACCAATTTCTGGAGGAGCGCTCTGTCCGGATTCAGCCAGTTCAATAGGAGACACAATACCATCCAGTACAACAACAGGGACGGTGAGAGAGCTAGAATCGGGGTCACCGGTGCACGATCTCCACTGTATGCTGGTGACACTCTTGAACATGTCGGGGGTAACATTCGCAGACAGCTTATCCGGGAGAAAGCCAGACACTTCGCTCACGGTCAACGACATTATGCTCACGCAGGACTCTCTGCACCCGACCGCGTATGGGTTACTATTGGCCAACAAGCTGGGTCTCAGGCCTTCCGATGTGAAATGCGAAGATGCAAAGAAGGACCAGGAGCTTGATCAGGGGGCTGTTGACACTGATTCTATCCGGGGGCTGCTCTCGGGCTACATCAGCGAGCAACCCCGATTCTACGGACCCTCTGCCGTTTGTCGCAAAGGAACTGGGTTCTGTTGAGGCTCGGCAGGCTGAGATCGCAAAGGAGATCTTGGGTTTACAATTGGCAAGATCTCTACAGAAGGGATCACCGTGGCAGACGCTGAGTCGGGGTGGCCGACACGATGCTCCGCTGCAGCAGAGACGCGAGGGCTCGTCCACTCATTGGGGCTCCGTTGTGAAGTCTGATGGTGATTGGGAGAAGAAGCAGCTGCAACAGCAGAAGGTTTGACCTGAGACGTGATCTCCTGAGCGGCTGATGCTTGCTGCAGGTGCCATCTGGGGACACGCAAATGAGACGGAGGCGATTGTCCTTGGTCTTCGAGGTGAAGGGAGGCCGGGTTTGGATTGTTGTAGAGATGACGAGATCTCATAATTTTATTGTACATGGTTTTCATTCCTCTTTTGACATGTTGACATTGTCTCGACTTCATCCTTGTTTGCATTCCACTATAAAAATGTGTATGTACATACACATGTACATTTGGTGTATTGCATTTTTCTTTGTCCTCTTCTTTTTATCCTCGCTCTTTCGGTTCAGAGCCTAGGCTCGCATGAGAACCCCTGGGCAGGGGTTTACGTTTCTTACGTGACACCGCAGTGTCGGAGACGTCGCCGTCGTTGCTTTTACACATCTTGCGCTTTCGTGTAGCTCGCACCCTGTCATCATTGTACTCCTCACGGAGGTCCTCTTGCTCATCGTTGTTCTAGTGGTGATCATCACCACCCTCGTAATCATCAATGCCATCGCTGTCTCTCTCCTCCTTAACATGACCCGTTAGACCTTCCTTGGCCAATGTGAGAAATTCATCCGTCCAGTTTCTGTTGGACTGAGAGACGAGCAGCTTAGACTGAGTGTCCAGGAAGCAGGGCTCGATCAAGTGATCGTCAGTGGTAATCGTGGCACACTGATGTTTTGAGTACAGCTCGACTCTCCCCTTGACCATCCAGAGAGGTTCCAAGCTGAGCTCTGTCAGGTCTGCTAGCGACACTCTTATCCGGAAATACTTTTTGGCTGACGGCATGAGCGTATGTAGAGATGTCTCTATCGGTATGGACTTGTCTCGCAGCGCCTGGGTGAACATGTTGATCTGCCGAACGGAGTCGATCTTTAACCCTGCACACTTTTTGTGTTTCTCGGTGGGCCTGTATTGCACAAAGGCGTACTTTTGGCCTAGAGACGCTTCTCCGATTATGTAGTCGAGTGTAGAGCAAGCGGACCCCCTCAGTGTTTGATAACGCCATGATCGAGGCAGCCGAGAGCGTTATGGAACTCAAGGACCCTGAGGATGTGAGCGAGTATCTGGAGGCTTTCAAATGTAATACCACTCGCAGCTGCTGCCTCGACATCGGGGACGTAGAGTGTTACGGCAGTGAAGACTGTCCCGATGAGGACTGCGAATACGAGATGAGCGACTGGTGTTCGAAGCAGGACGATCAGTGCTCCTTGTCTGCGCCAGTCCAAGGGGACGTTACACAAGGCGGCGATACTGGGGGTTTCCAGGGTGTATTGGAAGACGAGACTGTCGAGAAGCCTAAAGTTATCATTTACGACTAGTGACCGTTTCTTCCATTGTGTGTAGCTTTGGTGATTGTCATACTATAGACAGAGTTGTCTCATTTTGTTGTCGCTTGTAACACTGGAAATAAAAACATTTAGTTTGAAACGCAAGTCTGTCTCCTGTCTGTCTAGCGCAGAGCAGCTCACCATGGAGCTATGTCAGAGAGGCGACTGGAGCCTACCCGGCACATAACCGTAAGGTTCGACGACGTAGATGCTTTAAGTCGTATAGAATACACCTGGGTGCATATGTTCGATATAGAGAAACGGATACCGATGTCTGTAACTCTGACGGAGCCAGGGCTCTACGGGGTCTTTCGCATACCTGTCGAGTCCGCTGTGATCACCAGTGTGCGTTACATCGTTCTCCGGGCTGTATACACGCACTGCGGAGACATCTACGGTCTCGTTACAGCCAAACACTTTTCCAACACGTACACTGACACCAAGGGCCACAAGGTGAAAAGGATCAGCGTTCTAGCCAGAGCGCCCTTTGCCTGGGTGAAGATGAACGCACCTCACAATACGCCAGTGTGCCACCTAACCTACCCTTTCACAGGGGAATCGGTTTGTGGGTACCAACCCGAGATGCTCATCTCTAGGATATACGCCAGTATGAACCGTCACGTACACAACACCTTAGTGTGTACCTCGTACACCCCGGACTCTACAGAAAGAGATACTCTGGCCTCACAATTGGTATGCGAGACGCTGTCGGCACTCGGGGCTCCGCTTGCATTCAAGGTGTTACATGAGCAGAGCAGGCTGACCCTGGAGCGGTTGCGTTGCGGCGGAGACCGTGAGAGCCCCAATGCGCGCTTTGGGGGACCTGTGTATTGTGGCAGTTGGACACCGACCTAGGCACTCTCTCACGCGCAACTGTTAACCAACACACGGACCTGTCACCAGTCCCGTCTTCGGTTCAGTGGTTGATCGTGAGGCTCACGTATATGGGTTTAGAGGTGACCAGGTGCTCGGGTGGAACTTCTACCAAATACGTTATACAGGCTCCCTACTGGGCAGTTATACTCACGGCCCTGTGTTGTGGAGCTCTGGACCGTTGGTGGCGCGAGCTACACAACCTGACGGAGGTGTTGAGAGTCAAAGATCATCTACTCTCGAGTGATCGAGAGAACGACGAATTGTGTCAACGCTGTGGGTATGCTTATAAATCATCACCTATGGTGTGTGAGCCCGAACCCAAAAGGGTTTAAGCTGTGTTACAGATAGACAACTTGCTCCTGGGTGGCACCACTCTGTGCGCTACGGTCTCTCGACATACCGGCGATGGATGGATCGTGGCCGGATCAGAAAAAGAAGCGCGTTACCCTCAAGGCAACCGAGGTTGGGCAGAACGGGAACGTAGATATTGCCTCAATCACCGGAGGGTCTACAGCTCGAGCTGTGAGGAAAAATGGGAACTCGAAAAGTGGAAGGGAGATGAACATTGGATAAAAAGAGGAGAAGTCAACCAATGCCAAGGAGAAGAAGACGTCCAAACCTCCAGCTCAAGAGTCCTCTCCCCGTGTGAGAAAAGAGCCAGAACGAACCAGATCGCCTCCTGGTGGGAGGACGGATCAAGGGGCTACTGGGGACAAGAAAAAGTAGAAAGAGAAGAAGAGCGACAAAGATACAGACCGAGAAGGTGCTACTGGGGACAAGAAAAAGAAGAAAGAGGAGAAGAAAGAGAAGAAGAGCGACAAAGATACAGACCGAGGCAAATGCTCTCGACGTACAGGGGAGGAGGAGGAGGAGGAGAAGACCAAGAGCGATCGAGACCGAAGCAAAAGAGTACAAGGAAAGAGGCTGAACAAGACCCAGACTCAGGCTGGTGGTCATGGCAGAAGGACTGTCGACAGAGTCAACGCGAGAGAAGCGGGTGTAGCGCCAATGGGCAAACTGTCCGCAAACACAGGTTCTGGGAGCTCTACCTCTCAGGATCACTGGGGAGACGAACACTGTAGATCCTCCACTTCGATCGGATATTAGAAGCGATTCTCGTGCCACGTTCTTCGATATCATATCAAAACTGTTCCCTTTGGCTATCAAGGTGGACCCCTCAACATCTAGCACAGAGCCTGACGGCGTCTCCACAGCCCTGGTCACAGGATCTGCTGAGCCCAGCGACCTGGATGTGACCTTAGTAGCAGTTGAGGTGCTGGAGAGTACTTTCGAAGACCTGGCTAAGTGGTTTAAATCGTTTGAGAGTACGAGAGCTCGGAACGTCATAGGGTTCGATCTGGCTATGGAACTGTGCGGCTGTTACGATCTCGCCATCCGTAGACTGGGGAATGGTCTACGAGACATGTTTGGAGAGTGTAGCTTTATACAAGCGCACAGCAGGTCCAACAAGCGGACCAAGTGCTGAAGTACATTGAGGGTATTCTAAAGGGAAGCGTGAACTGTGAATTGAAAACTCTCCTGGAGGATCTGATGCTCGTATTCCACGACGCAAATGACCCCGGATTCAACACCCTACAGAATACTGTCCAGAAATTGTCTCATGACACAGCTCATGAGACAGGCCACCTATCGTCGGCGATCCACATCGAGGAGGCCGTGAAGGTGCAATGCGGCCTTCTACTCGAGCTAGGACGTGCTCTCGTCTCGATGATCCGGAACCTCAGCAACCTGAAATAGCCCGGTTGCACCTTGAGTGTGCCAAAGGCAATACAGCCTTGGCTCAACTGGAATGTGATCAGCGTGTCATGAAACAAGTGGCATCTACGTCAGAAATGTCAAAAGAAGATACCGAGAGGAAGTGCCTCGAGACTAGCAATCGCATCAGTGACCTACAAGAGTTGTATAACAAGACTCAAGTCGCATACCACGACCTGAAATGGAATGTGAGCTTAATTGCACACGATAAAGACAGGTCGGAGTGGAGTGTGAAACTTGAAGATACGTTCAATCAGATAGCCACAAAGGACTCCAGAATTGAGAGGATGCAGAGGGAACACCTCAAAGCACAAGGTGAACTTGAACAGCGGATCACGAGTCTAACAGAGTGTGAGGAGATCTTGACACAGTCCTTGTCAAAGCTAAAGAATGATATGGAAGTGGCCGAGAGTAGACACACTGACGAGATATATAACGCTCAATGTGAAACAAGTGTGACAAAGGACAATCTGTCTAAGCAGCAAGGCCGTGCCAAGGAGCTTATGCGCACCATCGCCTTGCGTGAAGACAGTGAAAAAGAGCTCTGCGGGACTGTGGAAACACTTACCCAGGAAATATACATTCTGAACAATAGGACCAAGGAATTGCTCATGTATAAAAATACTATATTGTGTTCACTAGAGCAGTTGTTCGGTGTTGTTGGCATGTACCAGTGTGATCTTGAAACAGCTCTAGATAGAATCAGGGTTCAGAAAGACGCCTCGGTTGAAAGGATCGAGAAAGTGCTTAGACGAACGTGCATTCAGGTAATGAAGGTCGATGATGATGAAGATCATGGAGAACAACACCAGATGGACACTCTGGCCGACACAGGTCAGATGTTCAAAGAGTATGAGAGTCAGATACGCAACATAATAGAAACCTTGAGTTCAGAGCATACACCCATGGAGGTGAGCTGTTATACTACACGGCAAAGGCGTATCAAAACCCCAGTAAAATGAAAACCTTGCCACATTGAGAGTATCGCATCTGACAACCACCCCCCCACACTTAAGAACAAGCGTGAAGTGAAACCCAACGTGAAACCCGACATGAATTCCGAAGTGGAACCTGGACACAGTGTCAAGTCTGAGAAACAAGAGGTGAATCCTGAAATCAACTTCAGGTCACAAGTGCACCGGGACGAGTGTGAAGTGCTACCACAACCAGATAATTGGGGTTCTTCAATCCAGGAACATGTCGGTGGGCACAGTGAGGTTCACACGTTCGACATTGAACTTTGTGAACATGATACCATTGTCAGGATACCCATTCCAGAGTACATAGCAAGCTTGAGTAAACATGTTGATGTCAAGATTATCAATTTAGGATATCAGAGCCCTATTCGTACTCTATTGGGTGTGTTACAAGTCAAGGAAGATGAAGTCAATGCTTGCTCTGAAGTTACACTAAACTCCTGTCATTGTACAGAGATGGAAGTGATCTCCGAGAGACTGAAATGTACACTTTTTATATGTTGGAGTCCAGGGAGGGAACACGAGGTATATGGACATTCCCTCAAGAACATGTGTTTGTATACTATCATAGTATACAAAGGCCACACAGGGAGATCTTACTACCTGCTATCTGTCAAATTCGACAGTTCCTACACATACAACCTTGCAAAGCTACCATATGGAACACAGTTTCAGCCACACAAAAAACACTGTTTTTAAATAAATCCGATGGTTCATGTCAAGGTCCCAGTGTTTCCAACCCCACACATACCACTGTAGATGCTATTGAAATGAATCAGCTTGTATTACATGGGGATGTATAAATAAATGCAACATTGTCAACAAAGTGAGTTGTCCACAGTTGTTTATTGTTACCAGGTCATCGCATATCTGAGTAATGTTATCTGAGTAGTGTTTACAATGTATCTTACAACTAGTTACAACACAACATATATACTGTATATTGTATAGCCATTCCACTGAGTGTGTTCTTACAAATAGATTGTTATTCACACATGTCTGTGTTCTTACAAATAGATTGTTAGTCAACAGAGCACTGTGTCTTAACGTATCCTTGACCCTTTACGAAGTAAACACTCTTCGAAGCGCAGTGATTGCTGTACTACAGACAGTACATCTTACGTTGTAGCATGTACATGTTAATTGGCCGCAATCTGAGACCCATTGCTTCGGCTTCAAGCATGCTAGTAGTGTGATATTTCCATGGGCCTGTATAAGCTGGAATCCTTTCTGCAAATGCCGCATGGGAAGCCGCCACCGTTCTTCAGTTGTTGTATACAACTTGTACAACACAGGTGTCCACATTCAAGGTATGAGTTAGCAGTGGTGTAGCAGCAGAAGCAGGCAAATGGGTTGGTGTCCTCAGATCCAGTGTCCTCCGATTCGTCATCCGACAAATCTACAAGCCTTGGCCCTATACGATAGAAACACAGAAGTCACCATTATGTCAGGCTCTGGCCATAGAGAGGCCTATTTGCTTCTCTATGTAGCTATTGTCAGAGTCTGACAGTGTCTTTCTTTTCTGTTTCTTTGTGGGGTTTGGGTTGGATCCCTAATTAGAGGCAGCTGCACCGCATTGTCTCTAATTAGGGATCATATACAGTGGGGAGAACAAGTATTTGATACACTGCCGATTTTCTGTCATTTTTATCATAGGTACACTGTGAGAGACGGAATCTAAAACAAAAATCCAGAAAATCACATTGTATGATTATTATTATGGATTATTATGGTCTTCCAGCATGACAAAGACCCGAAACACACAGCCAGGGCAAGTAAGGAGTGGCTCCGTAAGAAGCATCTCAAGGTCCTGGAGTGGCCTAGCCAGTCTCGAGACCTGAACCCAATAGAAAATCTTTGGAGGGAGCTGAAAGTCCGGATTGCCCAGCGACAGCCCCGAAACCTGAAGGATCTGTATGGAGGAGTGGGCCAAAATCCCTGCTGCAGTGTGTGCAAACCTGGTCAAGAACTACAGGAAACGTATGATCTCTGTAATTGCAAACAAAGGTTTCTGTACCAAATATTAAGTTCTGCTTTTCTGATGTATCAAATACTTATGTCATGCAATAAAATGCAAATTAATTACTTAAAAATCATACAATGTGATTTTCTGTATTTTTGTTTTAGATTCCGTCACTCACAGTTGAAGAGTACCTATGATAAAAATTACAGACTTCTACATGCTTTGTAAGTGGGAAAACCTGCAAAATCGGCAGTGTATCAAATACTTGTTCTCCCCACTGTATATGTTTGTCTGTCCTTCACTCTTGTGTGGGTCGTTATATTCCTCCAGGCACGGGTGAAGTAAGTGCTTTACGTTTGTCCATTCGTGTTTGTTTGTTTGTATGTTCCACAAGTGTTGAATTATACATAAAGAAATAAAACAATGTCGAACTATTACTGCGCTGCGCCTTGGTCTCTCCTTCCACCCACTTTACACTATTCCTACCCATAATGAAACGTGTGCTGTCTGTTTCCACTTCCACCATGTATGTCTCTCTATCTCTTCTCGTTCTCTCCCTGATGCTTGTATCAACACACTGGACAAATCGACCGTCTGCCTTGATGACATCTCTCAAGTTTGGCAGGTCCTTGTTGTAGTACATCGGGTTGTTCTTCACCAAATGTGTCGGTGTAGGGGATCCTGTTTACATTAACTATATTCATCTTGTGGTCACACAGTGCTGTACAAGGAGACCTCGCTGACAGGGCTATTGTTGAATCCCAGACATTGGAGCATGTCCATACCTCTTCAGCAGGTCGTATATTCTCTGGGGCTTTTCACATCGTACTGTTATCATCTTGGTCCCAGACCCCGGCGCCAACACCGTCACACTGTGAGGTTCCTGTGGGTGACATGTGCAAACACCTGTCGTAAGGAGTATAACACACAGTTTACAGTTTGATATTTCAACAATGTATTGCTTACACACTTACATGTTTGCAGTACAGCTTAAATAATATAAGCTTGTCAGCCATGGTTTGATACTTCCTGATTGTCCACTTGCACCCCTTAACTACTGCCAAGGTGTTAGTCACGTGGTTGTAGAAGCTGACTCCTGGTATACTGTTGGTATGTGTGACACTATATTTGTTGGTGTTTCCTGTCAATCTGTTTTTATCTTCCAACAAGGTATTCAATGTCCCGCAGTCCTCCATTGAATTATGTCTCGGTTCTACCCACATATTTGTCATTACAGTCAGTATCTGTTCTAGATATTTAGGAGCACTTTTAGATGCTACTTCAACGCAGATGACCGTAATATTTAGAGTGCCATGGTTTACATATGTTCATCTGCTTATGTGCCAGTTCGCAAATTCTTTGGAGATGAAGTCTGACAAAGATTGTCATGTACTCCATTATTCTTATCTCTGTTAGGGGACAAGAGTGTGAGACCTGTTGTTTAGGGTAGACAAGCACAGAATGCAATGTAATGTGGAGCTGAGATGTTTTATACCTGAAGCATAGCAAGAAACGACCAACCTCTGCTGAATTACCCTACCACGGCTGAATCACCCGACCACTTGTCTGCCTATGGGTGTTCGGAACATCCGACCAGGGCTGTGATACCCAGCCATTGCTGTTTTATCAAATACCAGATGTGTATCCGACCACGGCTGAATTACCCGACCACTTGTCTGTCTATGGGTGTTCGGAACATCCGACCAGGATTGTGATACCCAGCCATTGCTGTTTCATCAAACACCAGATGTGTATCAGACCACGGCTGAATTACCCGACCACGGCTGAATCACCCAACCACTTGTCTGCCTATGGGTGTTCGGAACATCTGACCAGGGCTGTGATACCTAGCCATTGCTGTTTCATCAAACACCAGATGTGTATCTAACCTCTGCTGAAATATCAGACCAATGTTAGACCATCAGACCATGACTGTGATACCCAACATCGGCTGAAAATCAGACCAATGTTAGGTCTATGTATGTGAGTCTGATTTCAGAACATCAGACCCATCCATTCCGCTTGCAGGAGAACATGTTTGCCTAGGCCTACACCGACAACAGTCTTGCTCATTTAGGCACACAAGAATGTAGCTGCCAATGAGGCTGCCAATGAGGCTGCCAAATAGGTTAACAAATCACTGTGCTCTTGCTTCCGGTGCTGCTGCTTGTGTTAACATTCCCTGGGGTGTTGATGGATAGACATCATGTCACAGCATACAACCCTGTTGGTCCTGATACTGTGGTTTATAATACGTAAGCTATATCATTTCTGTAATTTATCCTAGGTGGAGGCAATGCTATGGTGCATTACTATCATGGTGTGTTTTATATGTAACAACCACTGTTGAGTCTGCAATAAAAGGATTTCAATGCAGAATATCCCATAGTCTGCCTATATTCATTTACGGTATCTAATCAGGGCTCATGTATCCAACTACGGACATACCGGCTGGTACGTGAATGACTGAAATGTACAAGATTGGGGTTTATTTGTATATTGAATATATAGGAAACACATAATATAAAACACGCATATCATATTCCAGAAACGTATACCATCCCCCAAACACTTCCAATTCACAATACGTACAGAGAATGTTGGGGTTTGTACGTTCCACGTTCGTAATCTCTCTCATATACATGACCTACATAATATATATCACAATAATATAAATCACACAAGCGTGTTATACACATAGACATTTGCACAGCGATTTCAGTTTCCTGTGAAACAGGAGGTTCATACACAGCGCGTTTCCTACTGTGCCTCGGTCTCTTACAACAGAGACAACAGCATATCACACAAGACATTGAACTGATAACCAAGACGGCCACAAAGCTGATAAGTATGTGCAGTCCATATCTTTCCCAAAACATGACAATTGCTTCCTGTTCGTCCTGGTGTAGATCTTCGCCTCTCATAACTTTGTCTTTTTCAGACTCAAGGTAAGATAATAGATTGGCGTAGTTGATCTCACCGTCCTCCAAGTCTTTTGAGATCTCATGTTCCTCTTCCTCTCTCAGTGGTCGACCAGTCAATTCGACCAATGCCTTTAGGCCCCCATCAAAATCTCTGGTGTAAAAGGAATTACTCAGTCGAATGATTTGGTCCATGTTGTTCATGGTATTCTGAGGTATTCCAATAGGTTGAGGATCTTGTCTTTGTTGTTGATCACTGTAGCCCCAATCGCTGATGCGACACCTTTGGCTTTGTCAGAGGTGGCATATTTCTTGATATTGTCCAGGGACTGCTTTAGTTTTTCAGTTTTTGAAGATTTTGTATCAACTTGATAGGTGCCTCTAGATGTAGCCACTTTACCAGAGCTAACCTTTTTGGTTCCAGCGTAGACTTTGCAGTTTCTTGAAGTCTTGCATGTATCACATTGAGTCGTCAGACATTGTTTCATGGTAGCGCTTGTGTAACAGAGTGCCTTCTGGACATCTCCTCCAGGACATTCTTGGATTTCATCTGACCCGTAGTTCCTCAGCCGTAGTCCATCCAAATTGCTGGTACTCACGATTCTGTCTTTAAAGAGTCTAGTTTCTTTGCAGTTCGCCACGCTGCAGGCAACACAGGCGAGGTCCTTGTAGTCTTTGTATTTGGAAAACCTACCTATGGCAGGAGCCTCAACTCTTACGGTTGAACCACTAGATCCCAAAGACACACATTGGCAGAAATTACCAAAGAATCTCAAATACTTCAGATCTGCGATGATAATTTGGGTGGTGACACAGATTGGGAAACTACTTTGAAAATTAATCCCTACCCATTACAGTTGAAAATAACTCTGATAACCGCAATCCATGGATTTTCCACAGAGGCTGTGGCTCTGATAAAGCGCAGGGCTGAAAATGTTCAGTTATCTGTAGCGCCCATGATGGAAAAGGTGCCTGATGTGACCAGACATTGTTAACACTGTATAACTAACCAATTCATATCATTGAGATGGTAGATGTAGTTTTAATCAGTTAGGAACTTGTCTTTCTTTTCCCATAGTAGTGTATTCATTGCCTGTAGAGTGTACAATGCAAATAAACGTTTTTATATTGATGTTCCAATGTCATCGTGTTTTGTTGGTGTCCTAGACTGCCTTTGCTTCATGGTGGATATCTTTGTTGGAATGAAACTGTGTGGTGTTTATGAAACTCAATACAAAGGGAACTTTGTGTATCTTTTAAATAAAAATTATGTTATCCTTAGTTGGATGAAAGGACACCCTGTTGGATATATGACCTATGGTGGGAGTCTCCCATATAGTCAATAACAATGAACCCCAGGACGTACATAGCGTATGAATAATCCCCACGGCGATATATATACGTTACCGTTTTCGAACTGAGCTGAGGTCAGATACACGCTGTACTTGGGTTGCGGCGAACACAGTGGTATTGTGGAGGGACTAGAACCTGTATAAGATACTTTGCACGCGCTTGTAGTCTCTATGCCATAACTGTCGTTGTAACCATGTCTCTAGCTTCCATCAAACACACCGATCTACACTCCAACTCAGGACCATCTCCCGAATCACAGCAGACATCTGGTGTAAATGACAATGTAAGTTATAATGCAGGAGTGTCTGTCATATACACGCTGGGGTTTCTTTAATCGATCTCCTTGTTCTCTCCCCAACAGATACATCACACCTTCGGGTACTCATTACAATGTGATCGGCGTTACAAGATACAGTGTACCTACAAGGACATTGATACTATTGAGAATGATCTGGACAAGTGCCCTTTTTTTGCCATGTTAGACAGGACTGTTGTGCATAACATTCTGATTGTCATATTTGTGCCGGGGAAGTGGATGCCGACGTGGATGCCTAACAACTTTCCATGTTATCTTATGCCTAAGGTAGATCGAATTCGCCTCACTGTGGTACCCACGTCTACTCCCCAACCAAACTATCCCAAGAGAAGCATAACGCATCGAAATTACATCTTTACTATACGGATAGCTTCACAGTACATCCTTTCACTGTACCACCCTGCAGGGCTTTGTGTACTCAATGTTCGAACGACGGGCTTAACGCCTGAGACATTGTTGGTGTTGGTGGACCCCATAAAGACCATAAGGGAATAGTTGAAAGATGACGGTCGGTTCAGCTCAGAGGTACTCGAGAGTCCCTACGCGAAACTCACAACATGCAATTCATCATCTGAAGATGAAGTAATCGTGGTTCCAGTGGATCAATTCGGTGTGGTTCTGGAACGTAATGCCGAGTATGGTCTATACACCAAAGCACCTAAAGGTTTTGGCGCTTACTCAAAAGAACAATGCAGCGGTCCCTTGAAGATGGTCGCAAGCATTCCCGACTAACTGTGAGGACAGTTAACTGTGAGGACAGTTAGACAAACATATCTCTGAACCTGAACCTGTTCTGTTTGATATATGTCTTTGTTTGTTATTAAATAAAGAAACCCGTGTGATGTTTATGAAACCCAAAAAAGTGTTCCCCAAGTATTACATTATAAAGTGCAGTGTGTTGTATGTCCATCGTATCTCGGAGTAAACCTACAGGAGTTGTTGTTGTTATTGTCACCGTAAGACTAAGGGGTTGTGGAATCATGCCTTCCACACGCAGTAGTTCATCTCTGTGCAGAAAGAGGACCCGTGCAGAGTCATCCGGTACGTGTAACGACTGTTCTCACATAACGATGATAGCAAACCTGAAACGTGAAATCCTGGAACTCAATACATCACTGGATGTGGAGCACGAACAGAGGATAGAGGCCCTGCGTGAGAGAAAGGTGTTGAGTCCGGGACGCTCGAAATGGGAAGGAGAACACGCAGTGGCAGGAGGAAAAGATGTGGCTATGGTAGATGTGACTATGGTAGAGAAAACAGCGACCAAAGCTGACATTGACCGCTTGAGCGACATGCACAGGCACACGCTATATGAACTCGAGTTGTGTACAAAAGAGCTTGAGAATACAAGGGAGGCTCTCCAGGAAGCCTGTGAGGAGCGGGAAGCCTTGACGATCACTCTGTCAGGAACATGGTCTTGCGCTCTGTACTGGAAGGGATCGGAGCCCCCGCTCACATCAGCAGCGCGTCGGCAAACGCTGAGGTAGACAGAGTGTCTCGTGAAGACCGCCTTCGCTTAGAGCAGTCGCTCTCTGCGTTCATGAAACGTAGGGGTCTGGAGGGTCAGGGTAAAGAGGGGAGGTCCGCTGTTCATCGGAGTAACCAGGAACACGTCCCCTTTAAGGTGTCTACGTCAAGCGTCCTACCAGGGCCTCTTGAAAAGCGGGTGCTCTTCCATTCACCTTGGTCAAAACCTGCTCTGTAGCGCTTTACAAGGAGGAGAAGAGTAGGGAGATATATACATATATAGCTAGAGAGATATAGGCAGAGAGATATAGTCAACCATACAGACATGAGTGGGTCCGCCGAGCTACGCAGAGATGAGCTAGTGGTGGGCGAGTCTGATAGCAAAAGACGATGTCTGGAAGAGGAGGTGGACCTGAGAAGGAAAGCAATGTTGGCCATGTCTAGATACTGCCAGGATCATTGGGTGAGGACAATGGTCAAGCTGCACATGTCCCGAGGCGAGCGTATGAAACTGAGACGCCGGCTGCGGCAAATCGTACGCCATATCACTGCTGGAGAAAAAGTTAAAGAGCATGAACATCAGCGTGGTTGTGAGCGCCATGACCAACAAGGCCGCGGGCATCCTGATGGAATCCTGCGGCCTGGACCACGTCTACACATTCCACAAGATGATGGGGTTCAAGAAGGAACTGTTGGACGACAAGCTTTCGCTCGAAGAGTTTAAACGACAGTACTGCAAAGTGTACTGAACGTGATATCTTGTTTCAATACACTGCACCAGTCCCACTTGCCCCCAGAACGGGACGATGGGATCAGACGATACTCGTGTAGGCAACTGAGAGTCGTGTGCGGTGTGCAGTAAAATGCTTGAGCGCTTGAGGGTGTCTAAGAACCCCACGGAACTGGCACCCATGCAGGACGCCCCTCCGTTCCTGGGAGTGAACGTGCTGATTGTAGACGAGTACGGACTGATGAACGTGGAGCTACTCGAGAGGATGTTGTGCTGCCTGGCTCTCTTCTACGGACCCGGGAAAGGTCCTCTGATAGACTTCTCGGGCAGCGTCTCACAATTGCAGCCCGTGGGAACCAATCTGCGCATTTGGGAAACGGTTTCAAATGTCTCCTATCTTCCTCGACTCCGCTCTTTGTCAACAGGCAACAGTTCAAGGACCCGTGTTAAGCGGAGGCCGTGACGTACCTTCAGTTCAACACGGGCACGGAAGAGTCTCGGCTCATTTTCAGGAGCCAGGTGGCTGTCCGCGACGTGGACGTTATGGACCCAGACTACGAACCTCAGAAGCTGAGGATCTTCCACCAGGACGACCAGCAGAATAGATACACAGCAGCGTAGCGCTCAGACGCTGCCCAAGATCTTTTCAGTGCCCAAGGTGCGAATGATCTGGCACATGGACTTCAACGGTATACAGGTTGCGAACAAAAAGACATCGTGGTCCTCATCTGCCATGCTGGGCACGCAAAGGGGGATACAGCAGCAACTCCCTTCCGTGGCGGACACGGAAGGTGTAGTGCTAGGCATGTCGTTCAATCTACAGGGCCAGTTCAACGAGTTTTACGTGAAGGGGGATCAGACGGGAACCCTGTACAAGGTGGCTCCTTCCAAGTGGAACTACATGAACTGGACAGTGACCACGCACCCGCTGGCCTGTCTGTTGGCGATGAACACGTACGACTGCCAAGGCTGCACCGTGCATGGGCAAGTGCTCTACCACCCGGCCAAGCATTTCTCCATGTCGCCGATAAAACCCTCAGTGTACGTTGTGCTCACTAGGGTGGTGAAAAGAGAGAATCTACAAATGACAAACTGCAACTTTGCCGAGAATGTCGGAGCTGTCGAATTTTACAACGAGAGACTTGTGGCTTATCTCAAGAGGGTGGAGATGAACTATTCATCTTGACACACCTATACTACAATACTCACCTCTATAAACAAACACCCTTGTGTCGGCAGGCCTCATTTGAACTGTCACAGTCGACACACTAGAACCAAAAGGTGAGGAGATGGGCTGGGGTGCTAAATGGCACACGCTAACACTGGAGGAGTTGATATGCCTCACGTCATCCAAGTCTCTAACGGAACTCACTGAAGAGTACGAGAAGAAGGCTAACCGAGTGCAGCTGTTGATCAACAAGCAAGGGTCTACGAGTGAGCCGGACAAGAGTCTCACACCACCCCAGGCTAGTGCACAAGACGATCTCAATTCGTACATCATTCTAGGTTGGTGCCCTTGGTTTTCGCAAACGTTCGGCTTGCTGTCGGACGCCTATCTTAACATGCTTACGATCAGGTTGCTCAGGCTCAACAGTGAAGAGGCCCCTATCCTCCTGGAACTACTCACAGCGGCGTCGCTCGTCCTCAAGCATCCCAACGTGCCGTACTCGCCAACCTGTCGAGATCCATCTCAGGCAGAGAGGTTCCTATTCCGCAGCTGACTGACAATTCTCTGTACTAGCACATCGTCTGCCACAGTCTAGCGAACCCGAACCTCTGCCTCTAGTTAGAAATCAGCTATGTCGTCCACCAGTGCACCAACCGATTCGCACGTACACACACAATCTGAGCAATCGGCGGACCGGTACCACCCAAGTCGGCTAAGAACTACCTGTTCCACTTTGTCAAAGACGGCGATTCGTACGTGCCCACTCTACATGGACTGAGCTCAGACCTCATACGAAACCTAAAAGAAGTGGCGGTCTGCGCCACCAGCAGCTCCATTGCGAATAGACCGTTCCTGAACACCCCGCACCTGTACGAAGTGGAGCTGATCAACAAGGGACACGAGCCCCTGAAGCAGGGAGACCGTTTCACAGTGCAGCTCCCCAACTGAGAGGATGTAGCGGCTCAACAGGAGGTGGAGGTCGATCTAGGTTACAACATGTCTGTGAACAAGGGCATCTGGGGAGGACTGTTGGCTACTAGAAGAGTGAATTGTGAGTCAGGCGGAGACCCCGTGGAAGAGGTGATACAGGCTATTAAACACGAGTACGAGTTCGACGTGTTTCAACTGATGTCACCTTACACTGTCAATGATGACGCTGGTGGCCAACGGGGCTGATTATCACGAAGTCACCGATGTGATGAGAAACAGTGCCGCTGCGGCCGTCAACCAGGACTGCGACCATCAACACTATCGTGGAGAACGACGGCGTCAAAGGGTTTCTGAGGAACGTGGTCAGGCATGCCATGACCATAGGCTTCGCAGGAGGACAGGTGGTACGAGCCTGCAACAGTTATAATTTCAGCACAATCAAGACCGGTGACAGATTCATGGCCCAGCTCAATATGAACAGATGGCTTTTGTGAGAGGTTCCGTGGAGACCAAGATATAGACATTCCCTACTCTGTTTGCCTACGTGTAGTAAACAGTTCCACTGTATCTTGTATCACCACCAATTTACGTTTGTTTTTGTTGCAATCATTTTGTACAAGGTGTTGTGTTTGCTTCATAATAAAGGATGAACAAATAAAGAAACTCTACAACATGTACCTGTCTTTCATACATCTTTATTTGTTTTCACAAGATAAGAGTACAAAACAAATAGTATAACTAGAGGAGGATAACTAACATGAAACTGAATCGGTAACATATTTATTTTTCAATTGACGCTCAGGGTTCCCAAGGGAGATCTTCTTACACTTCTTGATGCACTTCAGGCTATCAGTATATCTTATGAGCTGGCGACCGGAGGGGCTTGCATTATCAACTTTAGCATAAAACATCTCTAACATGGTAGATGTGTTGACTGAAGGTTTGAGTCTGCTGAATACAACTTCTGAGTTAGAGTCCCTAGAGGCCCCGGCACTCACAGCCAGGTCGCTCGCAACCTGGGAGCTCTCGAATGCTTTGTTAGAGTTAGAGTTATTGTCTACCAGGCTGTTGGTAGCAGACCCAGCAGCCTCAACACTCTTGTCCTTCCCAAATGCTATGGTCATCCACCATTGATCGGCCCAGGGCTCCGACGCCTCACATGGCTCGCTAGTTATCTTGGGGAGATTCACGTGTCTGATGTCGAGCCACCAGCTATCGGCGTGTCCATATCCGAAAAGGTCTTCTTCGCTGTGTCATTCAGTGGGCTTCTCTTTCAACAGGTTCATCCACCAGCTGTCCTCCTCAAGACGACCCATTCCTTGCCAAGATCTCGAGTCGTCTCACTTGTCACTCAACTAAGGCGCTGGTATAGAAACACAGTCTAGCGAACCACAGGCCGATATTCAGTAAGACCAGTATGCATAGGATTACAGTAATATACTGTTCCAGACGTTTCTCCAGGGAAGCAGATTCACTTTTTCTTGAGCTGACCTCGAGCTCTCGTTGTAGATCCTGGTAGACCATGTCCTTTGGGCCCTAGGGAGACGGGTTGCCTCTTTAATTAATAAAATAAAAATAAATATATATATATACAGTGGGGAGAACAAGTATTTGATACACTGCCGATTTTGCAGGTTTTCCTACTTACAATGCATGTAGAGGTCTGTAATTTTTATCATAGGTACACTTCAACTGTGAGAGACAAAAATCCAGAAAATCACATTGTATGATTTTTAAGTAATTAATTTGCATTTTATTGCAAGACATAAGTATTTGATCACCTACCAACCAGTAAGAATTCCGTCTCTCACAGACCTGTTAGTTTTCCTTTAAGAAGCCCTCCTGTTCTCCACTCATTACCTGTATTAACTGCACCTGTTTGAACTCGTTACCTGTATAAAAGACACCTGTCCACACACTCAATCAAACAGACTCCAACCTCTCCACAATGGCCAAGAGCAGAGAGCTGTGTAAGGACATCAGGGAAAATTGTAGACCTGCACAAGGCTGGGATGGGCTACAGGACAATAGGCAAGCAGCTTGGTGAGAAGGCAACAACTGTTGGCGCAGTTATTAGAAAATGGAAGAAGTTCAAGATGACGGTCAATCTCCCTCGGTCTGGGGCACCATGCAAGATCTCACCTCGTGGGGCATCAATGATCATGAGGAAGGTGAGGGATCAGCCCAGAAGTACACGGCAGGACCTGGTCAATGACCTGAAGAGAGCTGGGACCACAGTCTCAAAGAAAACCATTAGTAACACACTACGCCGTCATGGATTAAAATCCTGCAGCGCACGCAAGGTCCCCCTGCTCAAGCCAGCGCATGTCCAGGCCCGTCTGAAGTTTGCCAATGACCATCTGGATGATCCAGAGGAGGAATGGGAGAAGGTCATGTGGTCTGATGAGACAAAAATTTAGCTTTTTGGTCTAAACTCCACTCGCCGTGTTTGGAGGAAGAAGAAGGATGAGTACAACCCCAAGAACACCATCCCAACCGTGAAGCATGGAGGTGGAAACATCAATCTTTGGGGATGCTTTTCTGCAAAGGGGACAGGACGACTGCACCGTATTGAGGGGAGGATGGATGGGGCCATGTATCACTTGGCCAACAACCTCCTTCCCTCAGTAAGAGCATTAAAGATGGGTCGTGGCTGGGTCTTCCAGCATGACAACGACCCAAAACACACAGCCAGGGCAACTAAGGAGTGGCTCCGTAAGAAGCATCTCAAGGTCCTGGAGTGGCCTAGCCAGTCTCCAGACCTGAACCCAATAGAAAATCTTTGGAGGGAGCTGAAAGTCCGTATTGCCCAGCGACAGCCCCGAAACCTGAAGGATCTGGAGAAGGTCTGTATGGAGGAGTGGGCCAAAATCCCTGCTGCAGTATGATCTCTGTAATTGCAAACAAAGGTTTCTGTACCAAATATTAAGTTCTGCTTTTCTGATGTATCAAATACTCATGTCATGCAATAAAATGCAAATGAATTACTTAAAAATCATACAATGTGATTTTCTGGATTTTTGTTTTAGATTCCGTCACTCACAGTTGAAGAGTACCTATGATAAAAATTACAGACTTCTACATGCTTTGTAAGTGGGAAAACCTGCAAAATCGGCAGTGTATCAAATACTTGTTCTCCCCACTGTATATGTTCAGTGTAACATCATCTGGGTCGTTCTCATAGCTCCCCAGTACAGCACGTATGCGGGCGTACCGAAGAATAGAGGCAATGTGTACGAGAAGGGAACTAGAGCAAGATGGGCCGTGTTGTAGAGGACAACGAATGCCATGAGACTGCACCAGAACACCGGAGTCGGGTTGTATTTGTCATGAGGGTGAAATGGTATCTGCTCGCAGTGTCCAAAATCTCGCTTGCTGTAGCGAGCCTCGTCCGTGTCGGAGTCAGTCAGTCTCTCCTCCCTGTACAGTGCGAGCACCTCGCCTTTGCTTATGGTCGAGAGGGCTGAGTACTGCAGCTGCCTGATCCTCTCGAGTAGGGTGTTCAGTTCCAGGCATACGTACGATGTCAGGGATTTCACAGTCGCGACCAAGAAGATCACCTTGTACCCGGCGAGCCAGATGGAGTTCCTTGGTGTCAGGTCCCCCCGTGCCAGGTCGTACGACAGGTAGATTATGGAAAAGAACAGAAGGTATAACCGAGTCCCTTGATAAGACGGCATGAGTTCAATTGGATCGAACTAGTCTGCCGAAGCCGATCGTGTTAATCCAGACAAACACGAACGTCGTCCAGTTCAGAATTGGGACCAGAGACAGACCTCGTCTGTCCGAGCATTCGATCCAAGAGACCTCCGTGCCGTGCCGCCGCAGTTCACAAAGATAGTGGCGAAAAACTAGCACGCTCGAGATAACCTTGAGTAAGTTGTACACGACACCCTTGCACGCTTCATTTGCACACAGGTCCGATTGAGCCAACACACAATGGGAGGTAGGTACAAGGGGTGAATGTTTGTAGTCATCATAGTCCTGTTCAGAGAGGCACACAGGATCAAGTCATGATCGGCTAAAAACTTTCTGTCCCCGTCGATAGAGATAGCGAAAGGAAAACCTGCAAAATCAGCAGTGTATCAAATACTTGTTCTCCCCACTGTATATGTTCAGTGTAACATCATCTGGGTCGTTCTCATAGCTCCCCAGTACAGCACGTATGCGGGCATACCAAAGAATAGAGGCAATGTGTACGAGAAGGGAACTAGAGCAAGATGGGCCGTTTTGTAGAGGACAACGAATGCCATGAGACTGCACCAGAACACCGGAGCCGGGTTGTATTTGTCATGAGGGTGAAATGGTATCTGCTCGCCGTGTCCAAAAGCTCGCTTGCTGTAGCGAGCCTCGTCCGTGTCGGAGTCAGTCAGTCTCTCCTCCCTGTACAGTGCGAGCACCTCACCTTTGCTTGTGGTCGAGAGGGCCGAGTACTGCAGCTGCCTGATCCTCTCGAGTAGGGTGTTCAGTTCCAGGCATACTTACGATGTCACGGATTTCACAGTCGCGACCAAGAAGATCACCCTGTACCCGGCGAGCCAGATGGAGTTCCTTGGCGTCAGGTCCCCCCATGCCAGGTCGTACGACAGGTAGATTATGGAAAAGAACAGAAGGTATAACCGAGTCCCTTGGTAAGACGGCATGAGTTCAATTGGATCGAACTAGTCTGCCGAAGCCGATCGTGTTAATCCAGACAAACACTGTTCACTATGGCAATAACGCTCTCTTTCTGGCCTCCCAGAAAGAGTATCCCTGATTAATAGGGTGAGGGTGAGAACCGAGCCGGACGACGTCAACGAACAACCTCCTAGTAAGAGGCGAACCTCTGCCAGCGCCGGTAACGATCGGGTTTCGCTGGGTGAGATGCACGCGGCTCTTTCTATTAGTAATCCTAACATGCCCCGCAATGGATCTCCCGGAGCCTCAGACGATGGAGCCTCAGACGTTGGAGCTGGCGAACGCCGCTTCTCTTCGCATCCTGAACCGCATCCAAACACACATGGGTAGACCGGATGTGGCTAACGTTCACAATGATGCCGTCAAATAGTTCATTGGCCTCGCGTCTACATGTCAGGCGTTGATGAAATATAAGCACAACGATAACGAAAAGGGTTCCCTCTACCAATCCTCTGTTGTAAGTCTTTCACAGATAACAACTTACTATATACCCTTACCATATCATAGTGTGGCCGAGGTTGTTGGCATAGTTTAATTGCGTCAAACGCGTTGCCATCGTTGTCTGCCCGTGTACAACGATCCGCACCCATGAGGCTCCTGATAGCCCTCTCTCTTTCCTCCTGTGCCTCGTGGGCTCCCCTGTCAACAACAATGACCCTTACGGCTACGCTCCCTACATTAAGATCGCCGTCGGCGCATGCAGCAAACAGACTGGCTGGTGTCAGGGCCGGAGCCACAGCGGCTTTGCTTTGACGGTGGACAACTACAACCACACAAGCGACATGTGCATGCACTACTGCCCGGGGACGATCTACGCTGACTGGAGACCCTTTCCAGACCAAGCTGGTGATCTCAACAAGCACGAGTCTGAAGGCTCCTTACTCAGCGCCTATGTTAGGAGGTTGGACAAGTCGTCCTGTCTCGCGGCCCCCGGAGGGTTCAAGTGTTCGGACCGCGTTGTCGCAAACACCCCCTTGAACAAGATATCGATTCTGCTCCACGCCAGGCCCCGTAACAGAGACTATTACTTCAGAGAGGACCAGATGGCTGACTGTGAACCCGATCCTCAGTGCGCAGCTTTCAAGCTCTTGAGGAGGACGCTACACGCACCCGCTGCGAGCCGAAAATGGCCCGAGACAGATGACGTCCTGACTATCTGAAACTCCCCATACGCCTGTGTGCTCACCTATGTGGGACTCGGGGACACCGAGTCCATCTGTACCTGTTACGCACAACTGGGGGAAAACTGTCTGAAGGTAACAGGTTGTGCATAGGCAATTTTAGAGCCCCTCGACTGGGCATAACCAACGCAGACGGTGCCGCCTCAGCCCCTATTGCCATCTGCGAGGTGTCAAGCGCAGCGAGTCTAAAGGATCGGGACCCGGACTACAAACCCACCGCCACAGAGATCAGGGACTTTCTCATACCCTCCTCCTGCGACGCGACCATTCTCTCTGTGGACCGAGCCTTCTTCTCTCTGTGAACTATCTTTCGGTGGCGCTCGACGTAGCCACCTTCTAAACGGTGGCTGAAGCAGGCCATGTCATCATGAAGTTCTCCTTTGACATGTGCCTCGTTCCCATCTCATCCGCAAGCCACGATTTCCCCGGGGTCGTCAACACAGTAGCCGAAACGCTATCCAAGTTGAGAGTGTCCACGTACTCCACCGCTATCATGCTGACTGGGGCATGACTGAGTGCTCTCGCACAAACTGGCAGGGCTCTGATTTCAGCAGGGTCGCAGTTGATCTTGCCTCGGCTCTGATCAGAGAGGGGGTGTCAAAACTCTTCCTCAGGCTGCCCAGATCCCAGAAGCTCTTGAGCGTTTGGGATTTGGTCAACATGAGTCGAGCTGGACACTGTCAGAACATGTGGGCGTCCGGGAGCAGAGACGATTCCTCCAATGGGGTCCTGTCGTACATCTTGACTCTGCTAAGGTAAGGAGTAAGGGCCAACAAGGTAATCTTCACACTGTCTCTTACCGGGGGCCTGAAGATCAGGCCGCTCGAAAATAGAGATTCGCAGCAGTTCGATATCACCGGCGAGCTGTCGCTGGCCGACATGGAAACCAACACTGTGTTAAACTGCGTAGAGAACCTCAACACCAAGTGCTGCTCGGGGTCCAGTGTCACTGTGTGGGCTAGGGACTTCGGAGTCCGACAACCCTGGGGTTGTGGTGAAGCTGGACAACGTGGTCGTAAACATCCCTGAAACCCAATACAAGGACCCAGCCTCCGGTTCCAAGAACTGTCTGGACCCCCAGTACAACATAGGCTTGAGTAACACGGTCGTGTGTCCCGGGCTCATAGCCGCTCACGGCACGGTGGGTATATTCAAGGAGCCCCAGAAGGAGTTGGACAGCACCAGCTACGATAAGATCAACATAGCCGATTTGTACAAGCTCGAGTCGTGCACCCCGGGAGAACCCAGCAAAAAGGCCACCGTCTCCACGAAGCCTCCTCAGATCGCAGTGAACATCAACACCCTCATCCCCATGACGGACCGCAACCACTACATGGTAGGCATTCTGGATTCTGATTTAGTTGTGGAGTACGTGCCTCCCGTGAACAAGGTGTGCACCTCCTACAACACTGGCGAGACCACACACAGCATGAACGTGGTCTTTGTGGACGACGGTTACATGGTTGACACCCCGGTGGTTGAAGCCACACACGTGGTGATAGTGAAACCGGTCGAAGCTGTTCATTTCGTCTCCAACTTCACTCCTGGCATAGACTACATCAACCTGAACGTCAGCTGCGTCAATTACGACGTGAGCGCTCTGCGGCCCTGTCTGATTGCAGGAAGGACTACGGGAGGCTCTGCAACTCAGCGCACGAGATCATCAACGACGCTCGCAGGGCCGGAGAGCTGATGAGGAGTTGGCTGTACAGGAGAAGAAGGCTAAGATGTACGAGCTGCCTTACAATGCTCCCGTCCCCTGGCTTGACAAACCACAGGGAGGCCGCACTAGGCACAAGAGGTTTCTCGGAATTGGTGTCAGGAGTTGCGGCCTTGGGGCTCGCGTGGCACGTTTCCAATAGGGTGGACGGCTTGGAGAATCAAATGGACTCCCTGAAGAACTCTTACGTGTCGGTGACGAACACCTTAGTCGAAGTGAGCAACAAGCTCAACACGAACATAGGCCTGGTAAATGGTAGGATCGACGACCTGGAGAAGAAGATACAGAAGAACAACGACATCGTCAACAGCAACTTTGCCATGATGAGGGACGCCATGATGAGGAACACGGAGGGAGCTTTGCGTGACACCAACGTCAAGTTCTCGGTCATGGCCAGTTATCAGATGTGGTACGCTCAGATGCAGAGCGTCACCCATCAGATGATGCAGGGCGTGATGCACACCAAATTCATGACCAGAGGAGTGGAAAACTGTCTGAGGCAGATAGCGTCAAAGCGTTCATGGAGCTGCCCCAGCGGCATGACAGTCATGCGGGAACACCCCGGCCTGTCCAAGTTCCCGACCGTCGGCACGGCCCTGTTCAAAGACAGAAAGCTTTTCATAGTACACTCTTTCCCCGGCACCGTTGAGAAGACCGTAGTCAGAGGGGTCATACCCATGCCCAAGATGAGCACTGACGGTTGATAGATGGCAGGTATTATGAACCATCCGATTGTTACGGCAAGTACTGTCACAAGGCCGAGCCCCACGAGAGATCCCGGCGAGTGCAAGACAGTATGCTCCCCTTGTCACTGAGGTATTTGCTACCAGAATAAGAAAGTCACATGGATGGAGGGTTCCGCCGCGGTAGAGATCGAGTCTCCTCCACTCAAACCGTTCTCCAGAGCGCATATATCAGACGGACCCGTGTCTTTCTCAGATCTACTGAAAGACGACATCCACAAATGTCCATAAACACCAGCGTAAAGCTCATCAACGTGAGAGAAGACCTGGACAACATCACCAGAAGCCTTGAAGACTTTGATAAGCGGTACGATGAGATTAAGGCCAGCAGGGTGACGTTCGGAGAGTGGCTTTCCGGATTCGCCAGTGATGCAGCCATATGGACCTCTGTAGCTATACTCATGGCTTGGTGTACTGCGCTATCAGTGGGGATCGGGTACATGGTTTTCTTTGGAGGAGGCGGTGGTGGCGGCGGCGGAGGGGGTGTTGTGCTCACGAACTATGCAAAGAGAAAAATGTAATAAAATGTAATAGACAACACCAGCACCCTTTCTGTACATTTGTGCATATGTTGAGTATATGTTGACGACATCACTTTGTCCTGGGATGCTTGAATAAAGATTCTATGTGTCCTTGTGTTTGTGTCCTTGTGTTTGTAAACTAGGATCCTGGGAGTGGAGGGAGGGAAGGTACTTAGGGTTAGAAACACAACCGAGTTCAAACAAGGTGTTGTGATTACACAGCTTTATTTATTTCATCATACACCATGTATACATACACATGAACTGCAAAGTATGTACGGCTCTCTTGTCCATGGTTGAAGCTTATACCTTGGTTTATACAAACATATCAATACACTTTGATTATACACTTCCGTTCTGCAAAGCTAACATTGTGTTACAAGTTATGTTTATTCAGTTCAGAAAGTCTTTGAAATACGACAATTGTCTTGGTCTCGATCTGATCTTCACGTGAATGACGAACTGGCATCAGTAAAACCGCCACATCCCCGGACGTGACGACTCCTCCGCCTGAGCACAACAGCACTGAAGCGTTTTCCCTAGAGATCACCAAGTCGCCAGGTTCGACAATCGCCAGTTCGGTTTGCTTCTCAGGTATCACGATCTCCTTGGGTGGTTGGAACCACTGGCCCGAGTGCGGCTCAAAGAACCAGCCTCTCGTGGAGCCTGCAATGAATTTGTTGACGCAAATATATTGGTCGACGATCATGGAGCCCTTGACATGTATGTTGCTTATACCCCCGTTGGCATCAGGTTTGATCTTGGTATAACCGCTTCTGTCCATACTCAGGACTGGCATGTCTTCTTTGTCTTTGGCAAGTGTAAAGTTAAGAGCCAGCACCAATACACCGTGCGAGCTGACTCCCGGGTCATCTTTCTCGGTATAGACGACCACGCTGACATTAGCCTCAGTATCATAGTGTAAACCCAGCCAGTCTCCGATGTCTTCGTCGAATATAGCCGAGGCTCCCCTGGAAATGAGCACTCTGCCGTTTGATGTCATATGGTCATACTCCCCAAAGCGAACACTGGTACCATCTCTGGATATGACAAGATACGTGCTGGATGATTCCATCTTGTCATCTGGGGTGCACTGGTAAGCTTGTGTTTTGTGGAGGTTTGGATTAATTACGGTCGTGAAATCACCTTCAATTTTCATATTCTCGTACACGACCAAACCGACCAAGCCCTCCTTGCTGATCATGTTGGTGAGCAGAACGTCCATTGACACTGAGCCATCATAGACAGTGACTTTGGGAGGATCACATTCTTGAGGTGTCTCGGTGTTGCTCATGGCTGTAGCGGACTGTGTATTGTCAATCTGTACTGGTATGGGATCCTAAGGCTGTAACAGCGTGTTAACCTTCAAGTGTGCTGCTCTCTTGCTCCTACATATACAAAGGTAACATCTAACTGAGGGTCTCCAACAATGGCTAGAATATACAACCAGGGCTGACACGTCTGACCAGGATAGAATATACAACCTGGCGTAGCCCCGTGAGCCTCCCTTACACAAACATGGAGCCCATGCGAGCCTCTCCTAAACACACTTGGAACTTTTGAGCCCTGTGAGCCTCCCCTACACGAACTCTGAGTCCCGGTGAGCCTATCCTACATGAACCTGGTTAGTGGGACAAACTAACCCTTGCCTGATAAACCAGCCCTGGTCGGACAAACCAGCTCTGACAAACAGTGAGCCTGGCCTGTAAGCCTCTCCTACACAAACTTAGAATGTTAGAGCACCATCCCTGGTTGGATGTTTGAGACAAGGTTTGATGTGTATGGTTGGACAATTCAGGCATGGGTGGACAAGTCACCATGGTTGGACATTCATGTCAGTGTCAGTGTCAGAGTGTCAATTATATAAACCACCACATGATGGCAGCATACTGAGTAACAGTACTGATATATAACAGTACCAATGGTTGGACGGTTCGACAAGTCCCCATGGTTGGACATTCATGTCAGTGTCAGAGTGTCAATGATATAAACCACCACATGATGGCAGCATACTGAGTAACAGTACTGATATATAACAGTACCAATGGTTGGACGGTTTGACAAGTCCCCATGGTTGGACATTCATGTCAGTGTCAGTGTCAGAGTGTCAATGATATAAACCACCACATGATGGCAGCATACTGAGTAACAGTACTGATATATAACAGTACCAATAGTTGGACGGTTTGACAAGTCCCCATGGTTGGACATTTCAGGCATGAGTGGACAAGTCCCCATGGTTGGACAAGTCCCCATGGTTGGACATTTCAGGCATCAGTGGACAAGTCCCCATGGTTGGACAAGTCCCCATGGTTGGACATTTCAGGCATCAGTGGACAAGTCCCCCTGGTTGGACAAGTCCCCATGGTTGGACAAGTCCCCATGGTTGGACAAGTCCCCATGGTTGGACAATTCAGGCATGAATGGACAAGTCCCCATGGTTGGACAATTCAGGCATGAGTGGACAAGTCCCCATGGTTGGACAAGTCCCTGTTGTTGGACATTTCAAGCATGGGTGGACAAGTCACCATGGTTGGACATTCATGTCAGTGTCAGTGTCAGAGTGTCATTGATATAAACCACCCCATGATGCCAGCATACTGCGTAACAGTACTGATATATAACAGTACAAATGGCTGGACGTTTCAGGCATGGGTGGATACTATGACCTGGAGCCAGTGGGTTTGGCGACGAATATATAATGAAGGCCAGCCAACGAGAGCATACAGGTCGCAGTGGTGGGTAGTGTATGGGGCTTTGGTGACAAAACGGATGGCACTGTGATAGACTACATCCAATTTGCTAAGTAGAGTATTGGAGGCTAGTTTGTAAATGACATCGCCGAAATCAAGGATCGGTAGGATAGTCAGTTTTACAAGGGCATGTTTGGCAGCATGAGTGAAGGAGGCTTTGTTGCGAAATAGGAAGCCAATTCTGGATTTAATTTTGGATTGGAGATGGTTGATGTGAGTCTGGAAGTTGAGTTTATAGTCTAACCAGATGCCTAGGTATTTGTAGGTGTCCACGTATTCTAATTCGGATCCGTCGAGAGTAGTGATGATAGTCCGGTGGGCGGGTGCTGGCAGCGTTCGATAGAAAAGCATGCACTTAGTTTTACTAGCGTTTAAGAGCAGTTGGAGGCCACGGAAGGAGTGTTGTATGGCATTGAAGCTTGATTGAAGGTTAGTAAACACAGTATCCAAAGAGGGGCCAGATGTATACAGAATGGTGTCATCTGCGTAGAGATGGATCAGAGAGTAAGTAACAGCATCTCTGGGACATCTAGACTTTATCGACTTTGACTCTCACCATGCTGGGATTCATCAGTCATGTGTGGACAACGCAGCCGTAGGCGGACGATATTTCGAGCTCCTATAGACTTCACATCGGTCTGATGATTCAGCTGTAGCCGCCCGCTCTGCCATGGTTTGACGATTCAGCAATGGTCAGCTCTTTGAGCTCCGGTACACCTAACATCGGTAAGATGAGTCAGCCGCGGTCGGGTGATCTGCCATTGTTGGATACCTTGCTGCCATCTGGTAGTTCTTGGTTCAAGCATATATATATATATATATATATATATATATATATATATATATATATATATATATATATATATATATAACATGATCACATACAGTATTTACACTTGCACATTTCCAGCTATTGGAAAGACCAGAGCAGACACACAGAATGGAACTGACTCAGAAGTTCAAAATGGCCAACTACCTAATGAGAAATAAAGAGGTCTTTGATAAGCTGGTGGCAGCTATACAAGACTACAAAGGTCTTGCGCTAGTTGGTGAACTGACAGACATAATTGGCATTATGATTAGGAAGCAGAGGTCTGGCATGCATGTGAAACACCCTGAGAAACTGATCAACATAATGTGGTCCTACCTGAGCAGTGATTTTGCGTGGTATGTTCTGGTCCACACACTCCAAAGGCACAACCCTGACTTCAAAGTGACTGATCTCGAGGCACACGGCCTTGAGAAACTTGTGAAGTATGATATGCTTTGGAACTCCGACATAAAGACATCCTTGCAAGACACCCTGTGGAACCTCAGTGAAGTAGCTGCGAAACGAGTGAAAGTGTTGCTGTGATGGGAAATCGTCAAGGGTTACCATAGTATTCCCTACGGACGTATTGAGATGTTAGACATGGTCGACCTAGCAAACATGATTGTCTCTCATTACTTTAACCACGCAGTGTTTGTGATGAGTTTGACCTTCACGCAACTCGAGCAAAATGACCTGGTGGTGGAATTCACCTCAGTGGCAGACAGCTCAACCCCAAAGTGATCCCGTGTGACTACACTGATTGGATGGAGCTGCAACGACACCACACCCTACATGCTAGAACAAGGACAGAGAAGGATATTTGCTTGCAATGTAATGACAATACGAGGTATGATGTGACCAACCAGCAGGAAGAACATTTCATCTATGCTACAGATGCGTCGGTGATTGGAGCTGTGGACAGGGGTAACGTTATCTTACCTTTGTACATATACAATTTACATATAAAAGCCAGTCAGGAAAGATCCTCCCGCAGTGGAAATCACAGACAAGGTGCGCGCCGCACTCGGTGATAAGGTCAGCGATTTACTGTGGATGCCTCTGCTACGCTGTTACAACCGGAGGATCACATGTATCATGTCCGCGATGGACGTAGTGCTGGCTCAAGATCAACTGCTTCCCGAATAATACACTGAGTTCATGCTACACGGAGATGATGACAATGCTACGATTTTGACACTGGAACAACTGTGCAGGGACCCTACCATCCCTGTACCCACCCGGCGGTTCATCTCCTTGGTAGTGTCTTCGTTTAACATGCATGTGTTTGATATTCCGAACATGACTATGAAAGATGTCTTTGTGTTTGCGTAGTACAACTGCGTCCTTTTGCCAAACCAATCTGTGTATTACAAACAAAATAAACACCTTGAAGTGAAGAGTGAAAGACCTGTTTCGACCGTTCCCTTATTAGGACTGTGTCTCCTTGTTCATTTCAAAGCCAGAGGTGTGTTTCGTAGATGTGCAATGAGCTTGACAGATGTAACAGACAGATGTAACAAATGGGATTTCTACATACACTTGAAAATGTGTTATGATAAGGACCCCGTGATGTTCCATACCAGATTAAATCACAAGCTTTATAACTCATCTAGTCTGGGGAACAAAAAGACGTCTTTCAAAAGGTATCACACAGAAAACACTCTCAGAGACAGTCCAGTCAAGTTGATAGAGTTTATTGTATACAACACACACTTCATACAGACCGCATTCTCCTCACAACCGCTGAATTCTTAGACCGGCCATATAGAACATCATGTATATCATCATTGCCCTCAAGGTCCCATTTCATTAGCGACGGAGACAAACAGCGAGTCGTCGTCACAGTCAAAGCAGACTACGCCGCCGTCGTCCACAGAGAAACCATACTTGGGTCCGGGTGTAGGCCTCTCCAGGTTCCACAAATCGCAGACATATTTCATGGTTTTAGCCATTAATCCGCAATTCAACTCTGTCCAGTACTTAGACCGGGTGTTTGTTGGGATCTGTGAAATCAGCCAGCTTCATACCCATATTGTAGTAGTCGCACTCCCGAGGAGACCCTGCTCCCCACAGTTAACTCTTCAGCTCTTTGCACCACGAGGAAAAGGACTGGTAGTTGGTCACCACTCCTGTCAGCAATCTCTTAATCCCTAGTCCCATCGGAACGATGTTATAATAGGTCCCGCATAGAATCATGAAAAACTGCTTTTCCGTTCGATCCGTATTGTCTCGGATTACATCTCCTTTCACTCGCATGAAAAAGTGTCGCCCTGCTCAGTTCAACCTCAACTACCCCTCGGTACCATCCCGTTCATGTACGCGTTACTCAAACGCTTGAGGCAATTCATGACCTTTTTCTCTTCTTTTATCAAGACCACCTTATATTCTGCGTCTTTGTCTAGGTAGAGCTCGGGGACTTGGTGTCCCTCGAGACATGAGATCTTCCTCTTCTCCCCGGTAGACGGGGGGTTATCCGACTTGGATCTGGATAGCGGACTCTCATCAGATGCGGGGCATAGCGTTTCGAAGATGTAACAAGCCGTCTTTGTGCCGACATAGCCGTTGTCTACAGTGAGCCCCAACCCACCCAGTACTCGTAACCTATCCTTGCTCGAAGCCAGCTCCCTAAACGTCAGCTTTGGGGTGCTGTGTTTGGGAATGGCAAACAGCAGCTGCCCGAAGGTTGACATGTGCATGTCTATGTGAGGTACAGGGGTTCGGTTGAGTCTGATCTCCCTCACGGATGGCTTCTGAGCAACCGAGCCGTCCTTTACGAGCACTACACACAGGCTGTCTGCAATCTCCGAGATGTAGCTACGCACCAGCTTTCTGGCCATGTTCACTATGGACGCCTGAGAATCACCCTTGATGTATTCACTTTCCTTGACTCTGTGGATTACCATGAGATCCTGTGGTCTATCAGAGTCCAATCCTGTCGCTGTACCGACCTGTCGATCACTTCGAAAGGCGCCAGGTGAGGGTTTGCGAGCATTGCGTGGATAGCCTTGAGTTTCAACCCATTTCGGCTCAAAGCGTTATCCGATCGACTAACAGCCAAATGGAGTAAGTCTATAGTCTGTGTACACGGACAGTAGCCAAATGGACTAGGTATATAGTCTGTGTACACGGACAGTCTAACCTGGGCAGCATGTGGCACCCTTTGTTTTTCCTTGGTGGTGGTGGCGGCCTAGGGAGAGTCCTGCTCAAGACCTATACAAAGAGACTGTCTAGAATGGACACAGTGTGTAAGTTTATAGTAGTCGTCGTGGTCGATTTCAAAACGAGAGACATCATCCGAAACACAGGTCATTGACGCCTCTACAGTCTTCCTGTTCTTCATTTTCTCCTGGTTGAAAAGTATGTTCCTATAACACAGGTTGGTAGGGTCTAACCAGGAGACCGTTCTCCTTACTGATGAGGCCAGCTGAGTCTCGACTCATGTTCACACACATAGGAGCTAGACAGTTAAGCACCTGGGTGCAGAAACAGTTCAGCCACGGGAACTTGGCGCGTTTACTCTTAGAAATCGTGGGCCTTAAACAGCTCCGTATGGTAACCTGGTTGGTCCCCGGCCTGATTATCACCAGGTACGCGGCGGACCGCTCTGCCATGCTGGGGTAAGTGAGCGAGAACATCACCCAGGTCAGCCACAGCTGAGTGTTGTATCGCCACAGGCTAGTCTGAACACGTCCTTGCACTGCCCGTCTACCGCGTTCAGGTCTTTGACAACCCTGGTGAACAGATCCATGCTTATCATGTTGTGACCGGATAGCCGCTTCCTGCAGTACACCATGGAGTGTATGGGTTTGGTGATACCCTGAACCTTGTACCAACGGTGGTCGGCTGTAGACTTCACACACCGCTCACAGCCTGAGCCTCGGAACTCGATCACAGGGTCTTGGAGCTTCATGGTATTAAATGTTCTAGGATTGTTAGGCTGCTATGATAACCGGATCCCCTTGAGAAAAAACCCCCCAGAAAGAGGGCCGTTCGGTTACTCCCAGTCTCGCAACGTGAGTACGTAAGGAAGGACAAATAGAAAGGGGTAACCGAGGAGCCCCAGCGATCCCCTAGAAGAGGTATGAATTGCAAGAAACCAAGCCTGGGAGGCTTTGAGTCTTTGATATCCAAGAGCAAGGATCTGTTTAACAGCAGAATGTCAGCCGTCCCTAACGGCACCATCCTGAGCAAGGTCTGTTTCAGGGGCAAGCTGGGAGGTGCCATCCAAGTCATCACCTCTCTCATCGTGGGCTTTCTCACCATTCCCAACAACGTTCTTTACTTCATCGACAACAGGCACGGTACGAGGACCACGGGCGGGCTGGACAAAGCCGCCACCCGGTCGCCTCCTTCCCAAGGCAGACCCGAATACGAGTACACCTACATCGCGGGGATAGCCCTCGCTCGGGTGCCTGGCCATGGTGGTGAGCATAGTACTCAGCTACTTCGCAGCCAAGAGCAAACGGAAACTGGACGACTCTGAGGGCTCCTACGAGGGGCCGGAGTATACCAAGAGCACCAGGACCGTGCTGACGTGCCTCATCATGATGAACATTGAGCTGTTCATGGCCGTGATCGTGGGCTGCATGGAGCTGCTGTACCGACCTCTGATCAGTAATCAGCAGAGGTTGCATAACATGGAGTGTGCTATCGCCGTGTTCAATATCATAATCTACCTCATGTACATGGTGACCATGGTGCTGACTTCTACCATCCTAAAGGGGAAGCACGAAAGGATCCCGGTTGATGGTCAGAGAGACATCCCGGAGGCGGTGACCCCCCTCAGCACGAGACTACATGAGCAGAAACATCAACCCTTACAATTCGCAATCCAGCTTCATGTAAGGAACTCCATTCTCTCTGTCATCTCCACCTCTGTCTGAGCTAAGAAACTTGGGGAGCGTAGAGCTGGACCGCACCCAAACCGCACTCCCTACAGGCAGACAGGCCCACGGTCCTCCTGAGACCATGGGTAGTTTGGTATGGCTATTATAATATTTTCAAGGAACCCTGAGTGTGTTGGGTGTTGGGTGTTGTGTGTTATGGTTACAGCCCCCAGTGTCAAGAGCTGCATTGCCAACACACAAAGCTGTCTACATGACCCTAGGCTTCGGAAGACATGCAAACAATGTTGAAGCAGTCCCTCCCCGGATAGCCTCCTTGCAATGAGTTGTAACTTAACACATGCTGTCTTTATTGTCAGTTTGAACTGAACATTACACTCGACAC
The DNA here is from genome assembly GCA_023634145.1 of Thymallus thymallus. Taxonomy (NCBI): domain Eukaryota; kingdom Metazoa; phylum Chordata; class Actinopteri; order Salmoniformes; family Salmonidae; genus Thymallus; species Thymallus thymallus. The sequence continues at coordinate 36,997,600 of CM042393.1, forward strand.
AACAGGGAACAAGTGTCCAAATATCAGAATATCCTCCTGTGTGTTTCTCACCTATCACAGCGATATAGATGTACAGCGGGTGAAATAAGTATTGAACACGTCACCATTTTTCTCAGTAAATATATTTTCAAAGGTGCTATTGACATGAAAGTTTCACCAGATGTTGGTAACAACCCATACATACAAAGAAACCAAAACAAATAAGTTCAGAAATTAGGTTATGTGTAATAATGTGAAATGACACAGGGAAAAAGTATTGAACACATGAAGAAAGGGAGGTTCAAAAAGGCATGGAAAGCCAAGACAACAGCTGAAAACTATCAGTAATTAAAAAGCAATCCAGCCCCTTGTCAGTGCAAATTAATATCAGCTGGTTCAGTCCCAACTGATGGCCTACAAAAAGGTCTCATTGCCAAGGTGTCACACAAGACACATCTCATGATGGGTAAAAGCAAAGAGCTGTCTCAAGACATTCGCAACCTAATTGTTGCAAAACACAATGATGGCATTGGTTATAGGCGCATTTCTAAGCTTCTGAATGTTCCAGTGAGCACTGTTGGGGCCATAATACGGAAGTGGAAAGACAATAATTTCACCATAAATTTGCCTCGACCAGGTGCTCCTCGCAAGATTGAGTGAAAGAGTGAAAAGAATAATCAGAAGAGTTGTCCAAGAGCCAAGGACCACTTGTGGAGAGCTTCAAAAAGACCTGCAATTAGCAGGTACTGTTGTCTCAAAGAAAACATTAAGTAATGCACTCCACCGCCATGGCCTGTATGAAAGCTCACCACGCAAGACTCCATTGCTGAAAAAAAAGCATGTTGAAGCTCGTTTAAAGTTTGCTGCACAACATTTGGAATGTCTAAGAAGCTTAGAAATGCGCCTATAACCAATGCCATCATTATGTTTTGCAACAATTAGGTTGCGAATGTCTTGAGACAGCTCTTTGCTTTTACCCATCATGAGATGTGTCTTGTGTGACACCTTGGTAATGAGACCTTTTTGTAGGCCATCAGTTGGGACTGAACCAGCTGATATTAATTTGCACTGACAGTGGGCTGGATTGCTTTTTAATTACTGATAGTTTTCAGCTGTTGTCTTGGCTTTCCATGCCTTTTTGAACCTCCCTTTCTTCATGTGTTCAATACTTTTCCCCTGTGTCATTTCACATTATTACACATAACTTAATTTCTGAACTTATTTGTTTTGGTTTCTTTGTATGTATGGATTACTTGGGTTGTTACCAACATCTGGTGAAAATTTAATGTCAATAGCACTTTTGGAAATATATTTTACTGAGAAAAATGGTGACGTGTTCAATACTTATTTCACCCGCTGTATATGTGGTGCATCAACATGTGGTATGTACGTGAATAAATGACAAGGAAAAAATTGTCTCAGACTCTGGTGTATCTTTTATTGACACAGGTTCAAGAGTGTAACAGAAAAGACTATGAATAGGAACATAGAAAACATTGACAGGTTTAGGGTTAATATGAAACCGTACAGTTGGTCAGTACATGACTGACGCACATCACTTCTTTATTACAACCAGAGAAGTATCATAGATAGGAGGACAGTGGTAGACTGTCTCCAGACATTCACTAGAGGCTTAAGCGTGCAGTGTGGAGCGAAGTATATATTTACATGCAAGTGGCACACATTAACACATCTCACACTCCCTAACTGTATACACACTCACGGATCCCATAGAGGCCAGAGTATAATCAGCCTGGCCTATAAACGAGTCAAAGGGTTTCAAACAGCATACATGATGCCTCACAAGTCCAATATCGATACACACAGACCAATTACGGTGAGATGCTTTCGGGGCAGAAGGAGCACGACGATCACAAGCTCTCGACTGAGACAGTCCAAACCTCCACCGCATCCCAACACAATGCCCTGTGCGACATCCTAAACGAGTATTAGATTCAAGCCACTCGTCCGCAACGCAGACGCCGTGGCAGACGTAGACGTGCCGGGATACAGGGCCAGGATCAAGTTGAGACGATTGTGAATGAGACAAACAACAAGAAACAACAACAACAACACCACAGTGTACATTTCAGCAACCCCATAGCCCATGTACACTTCGTATCCATTTCGGAAGACTCCAGGGATGCACGCTCATCATATTGGACACGGCTCGCAGTCAATACCGAAAGGTTCCGAAGGAGGATAAGTCGGTTAGATCCCTCAATATCTAGATGTCTAGACAAGGTTCACCGGGACCGCATGAGGAACTATATACGGATTAAGCTCGAGAACGCGTGTCACTGAGCGCTCTTCTTCGGAAACCTTATCTCGGCACAGCACACTTTGCCCAGTCGGTCACTCTGACAACAACTCGCTCCGTGGTCTCATCAAGCCCACCTCGGATAACCGAAGCAGACCTCCTATACTATCCTCCCTGGCGCCCCGCAATCTACACCAGGATCACCCAGAGAATCGACTAACGCAATGGCCACGTGGTACAACTGCCTCCTCTTGAAGAACATGACCCTGACAGATCACGAGAAGGAAACCCTGGGCCGTGTCAACGTGGAATCCGTCAGCCACGACGGAGTCGATGTAATGATAGGACCCAAGGACATTCCCTTCACAAGACCCATGTACATAGAGTTGACGCACTACCACCATCTCGACTCTCTGTTAGCCATGCTTGCGTGCTACGTGGGCCCGTCAGTGCAATTTGCAGCACCGCAGCGAGTCGTCGTCCACGCATCAGAAGCGACATCACTGTGTCTAAAAGTAAAGAAGATGTATGTATGCATGTATTATGGCAATGAAACCGAATAAAACTAACAACTGAAAAGGCCATTGAACACGTCTGTGTCTCTCATTTCAATGATTATGTTTATCTATCCCTTAGATCTGTCTCTCCGTCATTACTATCATATCCCAAATAGTATAGTCATTACACTGTGTCAGATCATTGCGGCCACAATTACCTAGACCGGAATAGCTCAGGACACTATAGGAACGCTAGGGGGAGATGATGAGAAGGCACACAAACAAGCACACCGAGATAGATGTGCTCAGGATGAGCGCGAGGCTCAAAGAAGCCTAATCTCTCGACGTGGCCGAAGGAGAAGAAGGAGAACGAGAAGATCGAGAAGAAGAAGAAGAAGGAAAACGAGAAGAAGGAGAACCAGAAGAAGACGATCGAGAAGAGCGAGGTGACCACCGACAACATGATGAAATCCCTCAAGTGGAAAGAGAGACTTTAGTGTCAAGAAAAGACCAAATAAAATGGTCCTCGGTGCCCTGCGACAACAGTCGGGCGGAGGGGTGGCAGAAAATAATAGGCCTGTGGCGGCGGTGCCGGAGGAGATGAGGCCAGGGCTGGCGGCGGCGGCTGGAAAGGGATGGACGCCACTGACCTGCGCGCCTACGTAGGGCTGCTCATCCTAGCCGGAATGTACAGGTCCCGAGGCGAGGCCGCCGCTAGTCTGTGGGACGGCGAGAGCGAGTGGACCATTTTCTGCGCCACCATGCCGCTCAAAGTCTTTCACGCTTACTCGAGACTCCTTCGATTCGGCAACCGCCAGACCAGACCCGCCAGACGCGCCGCCGACAAACCGTGAGAGAGGTCTGGGACAAGTGGGTTGAGAGGCTGCCGCTCCTCTACAACCGGTCCCGTTCAGAGGTGGGCTGGGCTGGGCTGGGCTGGGCTGGGGTGTACAAGTCATTTTCTCACACATCTGTAGTAGAATAAAAACAAAACACACAAAAAAAAGAAATGCCTGTCATTCGATCCATCACCACCACCACCGCCTCTGCCTATTGCTAATCGCTTCTTTTTCCTTTTCTTCTCTCTTTCTTCTCTCCTCCAAACACACAAACGCGACAATAAAACACAAAACAAAAGGTCTCTGTCCTTTCCGTCAGTATATTCCCAGCAAGCCAGCGAAATACGGCATCAAGTCGTGGGTGGCCTGCGACTCCAAATCCAGCTACGCCTGGAAGATGCAAGTCTACACCGGGAAGCCCACCGCCGGAGGCCCAGAGAAGAACCAGGGGATGCGGGTCGTGCTCGATTTGACGCAGGGACTCAGGTGTCACAATGTCACGTGCGACAATTTCTTCACCACCTACGAACTCGCGCGGCAGCTCCTTCTGAGGAGGAACGTCACCGTGGTCGGCACCGTCAGAATGAACAAGCCTGAGCTCCCGCCCGTGCTGCTCGCCTCAAAGGACAGGCGGCTCTTCTCCTCCAAGTTCGCCTTCACGCCCACCACTGCTCTAGTGTCCTACCTCCCAAAGAAAAACAAGAACTCCTGAGCATGCTGCACGCCGAGGCTCACATTAGCCGTCGCCCCGACAAGAAGCCGGCCATCATCCTAGACTACAACAGCAACAAAGGAGGTGTGTACAACCTGGATAAGGTGATTGGAACCTATAGCTGCAGAAGGATGACCGCCCGCTGGCCCCTGGTAATCTTCCACAACATCCTTGACGTTTCCTCCTACAACGCCTTTGTCATATGGAGAGAGATCAACCCTACTTGGATGCCAGCCTCTGGGGCACTCGTCAAAGCTGTTCAGAGGGCTACGTCTCGTGATCCACCCCAGGATCCGGCCGCCACCCCGGCCGCCGCCGCCGCCCCAGCTGGGCAATCAAGTAAGAGGAAGAGGTGTCAGGTCTGCCCGACAAAGAAGGACTGTAAAACACACACTGTGTGCTACAGGTGTAACAAATACATCTGCAAAGGCTGTTCACACGCATACTGTCCCGCATGTTCCAATTGGGCCTTTAGTGAGAGCGGGACAGTTCGACCCGGAGGGCACAGCGTGTGTACAGAATACCAGGACAACTGGAGGGTTAATGCAAAGTTAAGCTTCAACTAGTGAATTACTGGTAGGTGGGATGAAAAAGATACTATGAGAAAACTAAGTTGTGATTTTACAGTGACCAATCTTTTTTAATAGTTTTCAATTAAGGTTGTCTAAAATCATTCTCAACACAATGTTCAAACGAAAACTATTGCAGAACTGGTAGTTGAGATTATTTGAGACACTATGAGACATATTTAGTCATATCCATGAACATGGTCTGAAATCAGGCTTAATGCAAAGTTAAGCTTCAACTTGTGAATTACTGGTAGGGAGAGATGAAAAAGACTCTATGAGACAACGTTATTGTGTTTTTACATTTAACTATATTTTTAACTTTTTTCAATGAACATTGTCTTAAAATCATACTCAACCCAATGTTCAAGCTAAAACTAGTGCAGTGCTGATGTTAAAAGGCTAAATAAAGTGCTCTACAGGTAGGTAGGACAGATGAAAGAAACACTTTGAAACAACTTAGTTGTGTTTTTACTGTGAACTATATTTTGTTATAGTTTTCCATGAGCATGATCTAAAATCATGTTTTCAGAAAGGTTTCAACAATGCAACTTGTACAATACAGGGTTGATTAATTGTAGGAGCAACTATGTGGCTTTATGAACAGTTTTCAATGAAAATGTTCCCAAAAAACATGTTTAACTAAATGTGCAAGCAAAATAAAATGTACTGCTGGATGGTGAGCTGAAATAGACACTATGAGACAACGAAGTTGTGATTTTACAGTGAACAAACTTTTTTTAATAGGTTTCAATTAAGGTTGTCTAAAATCGTTCTCAACACAATGTTCAAACGAAAACTAATGCAGAACTGGTAATTGAGATTATTTGAGACACTATGAGACATATTTAGTCATATCCATGAACATGGTCTGAAATCATGCTTAATGCAAAGTTAAGCTTCAACTACTGAATTACTGGTAGGGGGGATGAAATAGATACTATGAGAAAACAAAGTGTTTTTACAGTGAACAATGTTTTTTTTAAGTTTTCAATTAAGGTTGTCTAAAATCATTCTCAACACAATATTCAAACAAAAACTAATGCAGTTCTGGAAATTGAGATAATTTGAGGCACTATGAGACATATTTAGTCATATCCATGAACATGGTCTGAAATCATGCTTAATGCAAAGTTAATGCTTCAACTAGTGAATTACTGGTAGGGGGGATGAAAAAGACACTATGAGACAACGTTGTTGTGTTTTTACAGTTAACTATATTTGTAACTTTTTTCAATTAACATTGTCTTAAAATCATACTCAAAACAATGTTCAAATTAAAACTAATGCAGTACTGGTAATTTAGATTATTTGAGACACAATGAGACATATTTAGTCATATCCATGAACATGGTGTGAAATCATGCTTAATGTAAAGTTAAAGCTTCAACTAGTGAAGTACTGGTAGGGAGAGATGAAAAAAGACACTATGAGACAACGTTGTTGTGTTTTTACAGTGAACAAACTTTTTTAATAGGTTTCAATTAAGGTTGTCTAAAATCATTCTCAACACAATGTTCAAACGAAAACTAATGCAGTTCTGGAAATTGAGATTATTTGAGGCACTATGAGACATATTTAGTCATATCCATGAACATGGTCTGAAATCATACTTAATGCAAAGTTAATGCTTCAACTAGTGAATTACTGGTAGGGGGGGATGAAAAAGACACTATGAGACAACGTTGTTGTGTTTTTACAGTTAACTATATTTGTAACTTTTTTCAATTGACATTGTCTTAAAATCATACTCAAAACAATGTTCAAATTAAAACGAATGCAGTACTGGTCATTTAGATTATTTGAGACACTATGAGACATATTTAGTCATATCCATGAACATGGTGTGAAATCATGCTTAATGTAAAGTTAAAGCTTCAACTAGTGAAGTACTGGTAGGGAGAGCTGAAAACGACACTATGAGACAACATTGTTGTGTTTTTACAGTTAACTATATTTTTAACAGTTTTCAATGAACATTGTCTTAAAATCATACTCAACCCAATGTTCAAGCTAAAACTAGTGCAGTACTGGTAAGAGAGAGAGGAAAGAGACACTTTGAAACAACTTAGTTGTGTTTTTACAATGAGGTTTTCCAAGACAATGATCTAAAATCATGTTTTAAACAGGTTTCCACAATGCAACTTGTACAACACAGGGATGATTGATTGTAGGAGCCACTATGTGGCTTGTTGAACAGTTTTCAATGAACATGGTCTAAAATCTTGTTTAACTCAATGCTCAAGCAAAATAAAATGTACTGCTGGTTGGAGAGCTGAAGGAGTAATATCAAAATATGGGTAGAATAGTCATTTTTATTATATTTATTCGTCCGACCATACATATAGGCAAATTGAACAAGCGATTCAATTCAATGCTTTAGTTATTTTGTCTACTAGGGGGGGTCATAATTTGCTGGGATTATTTCACTGAGTTCAGGAGTGATTTTAACACCCAAGTACCCATAACCTTCAGTAGTTGTCATAAACAGAGTATTTACTATGGGACTATGTCTTTCTTCCTTATTAAGAAACATTAATACCGATTTGGAATTGTTAATTTTATATACAGAAAACTCCCCTAAATGTTAAAAAAATCTAATCAAATTGGGAATACTATTTTTTTAATTTGTCAGTAAAAATATGATGTCATCATCTACATGCGATGACCCCAATTGTAATACCTGATAATCCTGTATGTGTTCTTACGGCCATGGCTAGGGATTCAATTGCTAACGTAAATAGCAGTGGAGACAAAGGGCAACCCTTACGGGTGGATCGCGGTAAACTAAAGGTTCTCGAAATGGTACTATTAGTTAGGATCTCAGTGGTTGGGTTTTTGTATAGTAGTTGAATCCATGGAAAGGTTAGTCCTCGCTCACCTCAGACCCCTGGTGTGTTCATCAATGGACCCCCTGCAGTTTGCATACCAGCGCAACATTGGGGTGGATGATGCAATAATCTACCTTCTGCAGAGGGCCTACTCTCACCTGGACAACGCAGGTTGCACTGTGAGGGTTATGTTTTTTGACTTCTCCAGTGCCTTCAACACCATTCAGCCCCTGCTACTGGGTAAGAAGATGAGGAGGATGAAAGTGGAAGCACCCTTAGTCTCCTGGGTCACGGACTACCTGACCGGTAGGCCACAATTTGTGTGACTACAGAGCTGTGTGTCAGAACGGGCAGTTAGCAACACAGGGGCCCCCCAGGTTAACGGTCCTGTCCCCCTTCCTGTTCACCCTCTACACCTCAGACTTCAGATATAACTCTGAAACATGCCACCTACAGAAGTTCTCGGATGACTCTGCTATTGTAGGGTGCATCAGGGGTGGGCAGGAGGAGGAGTACAGGAGCACAATCAGTGACTTTGTGTTGTGGTGTGAGCAGAACCACCTTCAGCTCAACATCAGCAAAACAAAGGAGATGGTGGTGGACTTCAGGAGAACCAAGGCACAACTGACTGCAGTCCCTATACAGGGGATGGATGTGGAAATGGTTGGGTCATACAAGTTCCTGGGAGTCCATATGGACAACAGGCTGGAATGGGCTGGTAACACCGGGGCCCTGTACAAAAAGGGCCAGAGCCGACACTACTTTCTGAGGAGGCTCAGGTCCTTCAACGTGTGCAGTAAACTACTGCATACCTTCTACCAGTCTGTGGTGGCCAGTGCCATCTTTTTTGCAGTGGTGTGCTGGGGAGCAAACATCAAAGCCGGTGATGCTTCTCGGGTAAATAAGCTGATCAGGAAGGCTAGCTCTGTCCTGGGGATGAGCCTTGACACTCTAGAGGAGGTGGCGGAGAGACGGATCTTGGCCAAACTGCTGGCCATCATGGACAACGTCACCCACCCTCTGCACGCTATGGTTATGACGCAGAGGAGCACTTTCAGTCACAGACTGATCCCACCACGGTGTGCCAGAGAGCGCTACAGGAGGTCCTTCCTGCCGGCGGCTATTAGACTATATAATGCCTCACCGGGGTGCCGTGCCGTCGGCAACATAGATCTGGAACTGTTGGGGTGCTAGGACCTAGTTTAACAATTATGTATCCATCCGTGAGTAACTCTGGTCCGTCAGCACCTATTTATTCATACAGGTCTGTATATACATACTCATGTACAGTTGTTATATCATATCACATGCAATATTGTAAGTAATTATTGGACTTAACTTACGTAGGCATTCACTCAGGAATGCATATTAGTATCCTGCCAGTTGCACCTTTTCTCATTGCTTTTAGTATATCGAATGTGCTATACGTGCAGTTGTCTGTAATTAAACCCTGCGCACTAATGATATCATACACACATTTAGCTATTAAAGTATCTCTTCCTGTCATCTACCTGTACAGTTTGTGTAACCATGCAAGTATTCACTTATCTGTAAGTATAACTGTATACCTAACTGTACAGCTAATTTAACCATGCAAAATGTTCACTTACCTGTTCATTTACCCAGTCTGTCTATGAAGTAAACTATTATTACCCTCGCTCATATCATAGGCATTTTTAGCTACTGAAGTATTTCTCTGCCATCGACCTGTATAGTATAGTTAACCATCCAACATCCACCAATGTATAGTGTACATATTCAGCCAACCACCCATACTATGCAATGTCTTTTTTATAGCTTTTATTTTTTTGCACTCCAGATATCTTGTATTTCTATACTTTTTCATACTGCCGCTCTATGTATCATGTACCGTGTATCTGTCTTTTGTGTACTTTCGTTGTGGCATTTTGCACCTGCCCTGTGTTTTGTTGTAGCTGCTTGACAATGAAATTCCCCCCCCGGGGGATCAATAAAGTACCTATCTATCTTTGAGAAAAGTTTTGCCTAATCCAAATCTTGGGAGTACTTCAAAAAGGTTGACATGCATCTACTGACAGCATTGCTGTGTCTTTTGCATTATGCCTCTCATGTAGTATAGACTCTTCTAATATTGTGATAGCCTTATTTGTTCAAAACCTTGTTGATCATCAATAATCAACTGAGGAAGATATTTATCCAATCTTCTAGAAAGCACTTTAGAAAGTTTTTTTGTGTCACATCCCATTAAACTAATTGGTCTGTAAGACGAGAATTCATTTGGGGGCTTGTTTGGTTTTAATATTAGGGTTATTATAGCTAATCTTAATGAATCTGCGAGCTTTCCTGTCAAGACCCCTCCTCCGTGATTTCTGTTTTGTTTGTTTGTGCGTCCTGTTTGTTTCTGTCTCTGTTTCATGTCTCTGTGTCTGGTTCCGGTTGCCCGGGTAACGTGTGAGGGGGCGGGATTACTACTCCATGAGTTGATTCTCTCGCCCACCTGATCATCATCTGCAATTACTCACCTGTTCCTGATCAGTCATCTGCCACATTACTAAAGACACGACCTGACATCCAGTCCCCGCCGGATCTGTATGTCGTATTTATGCACCAGCCTTGTTTCTTACCAGTCTGTTTTTTCCCCTGTTCGCTGTTTGTCTCCGCCAGTTTAATTACCCTGATATTATCTTCTGACTAGAAAATTCCCACCTCGGAAACCTACCTGCCACGCCACCCGTCCACTCTCCTGTACCACTCACTGGGATTCCTGGATCTCCTCCTCACGACCCTACCCTTCTACCCCAAATCCACATCACAACTCTTCTCTGTGGTCTGTTCAATAAATATCTTAATTGTACTCTTCGGTGTCCGGTCTGCTTTTGGGTTCTCCCCTGATTACTGACAGTTCCTTCAATAAATGATTCTTCATACATGTCAAGAAGTGGCCTTACAAGTTGTCTTTTAAATGTTTTGTAAAACTCTATTTGTAACCCATCCGGTCCGGGTGCTTTACCGCTATTAATATCCTCTATAGCTTTTCAAAGGTCTTTTGTTTATCAATGCAACTTTCCACAAATTTAACAAATGCTGGATCCTGTAACAAATAAACTTGTAACCTCCATCTTGAACAATGCTCAAACCTACCTAAGTGGATCTCCATAGATACTGCTGCATGGTCACTAATTACTATACTATTGTAACAGCATTTTGTTTTACATTAGTCAGTAGTTCCATAGAAATTAAAAAGTAGTCAATGCATGAATGAGTTTTATCTAAGCTTGAGTAACAAGAGTATTCACTTTTGTTTGTGTTCTGCGTTCTCCAAACTTCAATTAATCTTAGATCCTTCATATAGTCAATCCTCCAAGGCAGACACAGTTAAAATAGTATTTCAAAAAATTATGGGTTGTCCTCATTAGGGCCATAGATATACGATTTAGTTTTTGTGACAAAGTTAAGAAATTGTAAAAAACAAATAAAAATAAAATTGATGCGAGTGTACACACATTCACAGACCCCCCCCCCCCCACACACAGACACAGTGTTTCGAACAATCCAGCTCTCAGCCCAAGCATTTCCCCAATTGAAATGCCTACCCTTCCCCTTAAGTAGAAATTTGAGGGTCGCTGATCCACAATATTTGAGGAGCAACTAGTCAGCGTAGCTCAGCCCAAGGCCTCAACAAAACAATCAGTGCCCGTCAACCATACACTTTCAACTTTGTATAGTAATTTTCCCCTTTTTAAATATAAGACAATACGATTTGACCATGTAAAAACAATATTCACTGGTATAAACAACTGAACAAAATGGTATTTCAATAGGCGTATTTAAAAGGAAGAAAAATAAAAAATTATACATATATATCTATATAAACCATATACTGTATGCAACTTAACTCACAACGACAAAAGCTTACTTCGGATTATTTGGACTCTATCCTACTGCACATCTGGTCTACGGCTCTCCATGGATCGCACATCAGTAGAAGCTACGTTGACTGTGGGATGCTTTTGTAGAACTTTTCAGCTTCCTGCAGCGTTGATAAAATATGGATCTTGCCGTTGTGTAGTACTCTGAGCTTGCAAGGATTGTGTTGGAATCCACGGAAGGCGTTTATGTCAACAAATAGCTTCGTAACCGGATTAAATCCCCTTCGGATCCGAACAGTCTCTGCCGAGAGATGCTGCGCGAATGATATCTTGACCCCGTCGTGTGTGATGTCTCGCCGCCTTGATTCACGATAGACAAACTCCTTCTCCTGAAATCTTTAAAAGCGAATGAGGACCGCTCTGTTTTGGTTGGGCTTCCCCGATGCTAGAGTACGATGAACCCGCTCCAAGGTGAACGATCTATCAGGATTCATCTCCAGCAATCGTGTCAACATGTCATTGATAAAGTCGAAGAGTGTTTGTTGGCCCTCAGCGCCCTCTCATATACCAAAGCCGAAGGTTCTTTCTTCTGCCCTGGTTCTCCATGTCGTCTGTTTTGGATTCAAGATAAGTGATTGGTTTGGTGGCAGAGTCTAGTGCGGCTTCTGTTTTTTCAAGTGTTTTTTCTGCATCGTGTATGCGGCATTCAGCTTCCTCGATACCTGTTGCACTGGAGGAGACATCTCGTTTTCGTTATGTCACTTTGCATTCCAATGCAGCCATTGAGTTCACTATGTCAGTCAGACAGGTGTCAATATTGTCCAACTATGTTCAGAAGTCTGCTCTGAGTTATTTTAGCTCGCTCAGAACTTCAGCTATGCTAGTCATGTGGTTAGCTTCTGCGTCACTCAATGAATTTGGCGAAGTTGTTTTAGTCCTAGTCTTGCGTCCTCGAGTAAAAATATCACACTGCTTGGTTGCAGGAGGTTTTGACATTTCAACGCTGATGTTCTATTTAAAAAGTTAGCAGTATATATTAGGGGTTTTGTATTGTGCAAGGTTGCTCGGAGCCTTCCCGCTAAGCTGCCATCTTGATCCTGGCCACGTAGGTTGACTGACTCCCTATAGCTCCTAATGATTTTAAGCAGAGTGTTGGCAACATTACTTCTGGTCCAGCAGGTGGCGGTGAAATCCCTCCCTATATGAGTTGACTTATCCTTTGAGCTAATAAATTAACCATAGGGTGTCGACAGTGCATCTCGGCTGAATCCTTCCAGTCTTCTTCATCTCCTCTTCATTAGTTCTTCTCCATGTCTTCCTTCCTGTCTTGTCCTGTGGATTCCACTGAAGTGTCTGTCTTTTTATGTTGTTAGGAGTTTTCCTCAGTTTGTGTCCCCCTTCCGTTTCCACTTTCTGTCCCAGTTGGGTAGCTATCCATTATACTGTAGCCTACTTACTACCAATGTCACTGTAGTCAAATTAGATTTCCTAGGCTATACGGTGCGGTAACAGGCCCTCTGTGATTTGTTGTTGTGCTGTACATGTGAAGTATCTGCACTCTGGCCTACAGAATAACAAGGCTGTTGAGAATAGGGTAATGCAAGCAGTTGAAGGAATCTAGTGAAAGAGTCTCACTGGCTGTTCAACACAAGGCCCCAAACACCTACGCATATGATTAACTCCCAGTCCTATGATCTTGCTCTGTGAAGGTTGTTTGCATTTCAGCATCCAATTCATGGCAGCCTTCTCCCTAGTTCGTTTGTGCATGTGAGTGATTTTAAAATATTTGGCTTTGGTGTCCAAGGTGTTTGAGAATGTTGGGTACCACTGTTCTGAGGGGCCGACTGTGACATGATAAAGTGAAATGTAGTTAGTATGCTGTTTGAGGAATTCCAATTAAATTATGCCAACAATAAGTTGTTATATGATATCTAGTCCCAACTGAGACGTTAAACTTCACTGAATGATAAAGTAGCAGTATGTGCTCTTGGGCCCTTATGGCATCAATGGACCCCCCCCATTTGTCCCTTTTGAAATGAACCGTGATCTATATTTTATGAAACATCTGAGGCCATCTTGCGGGCATAGTGCTGTCTAGGCTACAAATGATCAACATCATACCAATATGTACAAAATTAGTTACAAACAATGCGAAAAAACAAACAAAATAGCACAGTTATTTTAGGAGCCCGAAAACGGCAGCCATCCCCTCCGCCACCATTCTCATTGGCCTTGGCTAAACGTGTTGGGGACCTCCACACATTATCCGTACACCTGTACTCAGTTCGACCCAGGCTACTCTAAGTCACCTCCTCCTTTTGCTTCTGAAGAGCAACAGCGGTTACATGCCCTGTGTCCAATGTGAGCTTTATGCACATACATTGAACGGACCCGGGATATCCGATTATGTGATCAACCTTTTGTCTGTTTTGCAAATCCAGCTAATGGCAGGATAGCCCTAAGCAGCGTCTCTCCCACTGGATTGTGGAGGCTATCTCCCTGGCATATAGCAGCAAGGGGCAAGGGTTATTGAGCAGTGTACATGCCCACTCCACCAGGTGTCTGGCAGCATCTTGGGCGAAGTTTAAAGGGTTGACTATAGGAGATATGTGTTGCGGCAAATTGGGCATCACCACACACTTTGTGAGGTTTTATCGCTTGGATGTCACTAGGCAGTGCGTTGTGTGCGCAATACCCAGACATCTGGCGGGGTCAGGTCTGGGTGGTCTGCCATGGCCTGTTTCATTTAGTATCTGTTGGGGTTGGCTTGGGGCATGATTATATTTCCCCATAGTATGTTGTACTGAAGTTGACTGACTGAAAGGGAATGTAACGCTATGACTACTGTTCCCCGAAGGAGGGAAATGAGGTACAACAGCTGTTTGGCCCCGCACTGCCCGTTCCTCGGTGAAGAGTGATATTAAATTGAAGTAATGAATCAGAGCCTCACGCTTTATCACCTGTGGAAGACAGGGCTTTCAGCGAGGTATGGATTTCATTGTCATTGTCAGGCGTGATTGTAGATCCTTCGACCGAAGTCGTGAGACTCCCCATAGTGTGTTGTACCTCATTTCCCTCCTTCAGGGAAGAGTAGTTAAAGTCATAACTTTACGTTTTATATCAATACATCTCCCTATCAAGCAGTATGGTCCATTCTCTAACATACCGCCCATAGTCAACTATCAATTTCAAATCAAATCATAATTTTTTCTCTCTCTCATTAATCCATACAACATACATTGGAATAATTGTCACTAACTGACACAAGGAGGAGCGCTACATCATTTGTGGGTGGCAACATGTTTACTGTAGACTTGTCTTAATTGTGACATTGTGCCTGAAAATAATACATCTTATTAAAAGAAAAAGAAAATGGATCCAAATTATCACGACAGTGACACCGCTTTGAAGGGGGGAATGACACCAGCCATGAGAATCCTCTTGTCACTATGATAATATTAGTTGCTGAGAGGCTCATGCAGCGCCCAAAACGTTTCAGTGGAGCAGGGAGTGCATCTTGTGGTTAAAATCAGGTACTGCCAGTGTATGTGTGTACGCACATCATAGTGGTTTATGGTAGTTTCCCTTTTTGTATTTTATCATAGGCTATTTATAGTCTATTAGTATGATTTGGTTCAATAGCTTTTCTTATTTTATCATTCGGTTATTAGTAGCCTACTAGAATGATTTGGTTCTATTGCTTTGTTGCAAACTACTGAAGTATGTGTTTTAATTGCTTGTGCCAGTTGTGACTGGTCACGCATGCAGCCAATGTAACTACTTGTCCCAGGTGAGGCATCAAATGTTAATCCAATAGCAAGAAATACAAGATACATGTTTCAAAATTGCTATTTGAATGTAGTATGCTACAGTATTATAAATTACAGTACATTACACTGTGAAAATCTAATTTCCATAATTTCTATCCCATGTTTGATCAAAGGTGTGATCATTGATCTTTCACAATCATTGATGCAAAAAATAAATGTATTGATAAGATATAATTATCAATACATTTATTGAAACAAATGGAATGAATGAAAGAAACTTTCAGCAAGTAATCGTTTGCATCAAGTCTGTCTTAAGCCATAGGTTCTAATCGACATTGCAGTAAATGTCCTTATTGTTCATGCACCTGGGGAAAAACCTTTTGGCATGGCGAATCCAAGCCTGACATACAGTACCAGTCAAAAGTTTGGACACACCTACTCATTCAAGGGTTTTTCTTTATTTTACTATTTTCTACATTGTAGAATAGCAGTGAAGACATCACAACTATGAAATAATACATATCGAATCATTTAGTAACCACAGAAGCGTTAAACATATCAAAATATATTTGAGATTTGAGATTCTTCAAAGTAGCTACCCTTTGCCTTGAAGACAGCTTTGCACACTCTTGGCGTTCTCTCATCCAGCTTCATGAGGTAGTAACCTGGTGTGCCTTGTTAAAAGTACATTTGTGGAATTTCTTTCCTTTTTAATGTATTTGAGCCAATCAGTTGTGTTGTGACAAGGTAGGGGTTGTATACAGAAGATAGCCCTATTTGGTAAAAGACCAAGTCCATATTATGGCAAGAAGAGAAATTACAGTCCATCATTACTTTAAGACATGAAGGTCAGTCAATACGAATAATATCAAGAACTTGAAGTGTAGTTTCAAAAACCATCAAGTGCTATGATGAAACTGGCTCTCATGAGGACCGCCACAGGAAAGGAAGACCCAGAGTTACCTCTGCTGCAGAGGATAAGTTCATTAGAGTTACCAGCCTCAGAAATTGCAGTTCAAAGAAATGCTTCACAGAATTCAAGTAACAGACACATCTCAACATACGTGATACGTCATTCCATCTGGTTTGCGCTTAGTGGGACTATCATTTGTTTTTGAACAGGACAATGACCCAACACACCTCTAGGCTGTGTAAGGGCTATTTGACCAAGAATGAGAGTGATGGAGTGCTGCTTCAGATGACCTGGCCTCCACAATCACCCGACCTCAACCCATTTGAGATGGTTTTGGATGAGTTGGACCACAGAGTGAAGGGAAAGCAGCCAACAAGTGCTCAGCATATGTGGGAACACCTTCAAGACTGTTGGAAAAGCATTCCAGGTGAAGCTGGTTGAGAGAATGCCAAGTGTGTGCAAAGCTGTCATCAAGGCAAAGGGTGCCTACTTTTAAGAATCTCAAATCTCAAATATATTGTAGCGTGCTCGGCCAGAGGAAGATGGCAGGTGCCCCATACACCGCACGACTCCAGGAATGTCACACTTTATTCAACACCTTCAATTATTAACAATGAACCTAACCTCCGGCCATGCAAGGAGGTTCTCTCGCGAAAGTGTGAGCCACTTCCAGCCGGTCCTGCAGTGGACGCACATAGTCTGGGCCAGGCAAAACCTCGCCAACATTATCGGGGGGCCGGCCAAACACCATCTCAGCTGGAGTACGCATTTCCCTGCCCAACATTAGTAGTGCCGGGGAGCAAGCGGTGGATGCTTGAACAGCTGACCTATATGCCATAAGGATAAAGGTTAAGTGGGTGTCCCAGTCCTTCTGTTTTGAGGTGACAATAGCCAGCTGCTGTGCCAAAGTTCTGTGAAATCTCTCCACGAGTCCATTGTTCTGTGGATGAAGGGGAGTAGTGCGCGTTTTCTCAATCCCCAGCTGTCTACACAACTCTGAGAACAACCGCGACTCAAAGTTCCTTCCCTGGTTGGTGTGGATAGACTGTGGTACCCCAAACCGGCTGACTATTCCCCCTATTAATGCTTCCGCTACCGTCTCTGCTTCCTGATCTGGGATAGCGTAAGCCTCTGGCCACTTTTTAAAGTAGTCCATAGCAGTTAGAATGAACCTGTTACCCCTGTCTGTGGTTGGAAATGGGCCCACTATGTCCACCCCCAGTCTCTCCATGGGCTCCCCTACTGGGAATTGCTGTAGGAGAGCGTGTGACTGACCTGAGGGTCCCTTTTTCGCAGCACACTCGTGACATTGCCTACAGAAGTCCTCCACATCTCTCCTGTGACTGGCCCAATAAAAACCCTGACGCACGCACTTTAATGTCTTGGAGACCCCAAAATGCCCGGCGCCTACCCCCCCCATGTAGCTGCTGTAACACCCTCCCTTGCAGCCCTTTAGGCACCACTACCTGCCATGTCATTTCCCCGGTTGCTGGCTTTTTCCACCCCCTCTGGAGGACCCCCGCAGCTACTCTAAGGTTTGTAAATTTGGCCCACAACCCTTTGGTGATGGGTGAGAGAGGGGCCACTTTCCCCCATGGTAGTCAGCTTCTCTCTTCCACCCACCTCAGAACGGGACGCAACTCGGCGTCCTCTTCCTGGCGACGTCTCCACTCCTCGATGTCCACAGTCTCGAGCCCCCGGCACTTTGCTGCCACCAGCTGACTCACCACGGCGGTGACTCCCTCCTCCATGCACAGCTCACGTTCCTGCTCCACCCGTTTAGCACAGTACCAACAGCCGTCCTCAGCACACGGGCGACTGGGACAAGGCATCAGCATTACTGTGGCGAAGACCCCACCTGGAAGTCGTAGGGCTGCAGCTCCTCCAGCCAGCGGGCGATCTGCCCCTATGGCTCCTTGAAGGAGAGAAGCCACTGCAGGGCAGAGTGATCCGTCCGAACCACAAACGGCTGCCACAACAGCCAACAGTTCCCTCCTGGTTACGTTTTTCAGCCTTGTCAAAGGTTCTGCTGCAATACGCTATAACGTGTTCCCCATCCGGCCCACGCTGAGCCAGCACAGCCACTGATAGACTGTGTCATTTTTGAGGAGGTGGTTTAAAGGAGCAGCTATTCCCGCAAATAACCAGCCAGCCCCAGGAATCTCTTCACCTCTTTTTTTCCCACTGGGATTGGCCACCCCCTTACAGCCTCCACCTTGTCTGGCAGCATGCTGACGCCCTCACCCCCCAGCTGGTGACCCTTCGCATGAAATGACATTTTTCTGGGTGTAGTTTTAGTCCCGCCCCCGAGATCCTCTCTAACACTCCCCTAAGTGCACCCAGGGCCCCCCCCAAACGATGTGCCGTGCACCAGTATGTCATCCAGGTACACAACACACTCCTGTCTAGGAACCCCAGCCAGCACTCTGTCCATGAGCCTCTCAAAGGTGGCAGGGGCGTTGCAGAGGCCGAAGCACAGCACCTTAAACTGCCAATGCCCCGCGCCAACGGCGAGAGGGGCACCTGCCAGTAGCCACTGCGCAGGTCAAGGGAGGAGAACCACGACGACCCCCTTACGTGGTCCAGCGACTCATCAATCCTCGGTATGGATTGATGAGTCGAAAAGCCTACTACAGTGGGGAGAACAAGTATTTGATACACTGCCGATTTTGCAGGTTTTCCCACTTACAAAGCATGTAGAAGTCTGTAATTTTTTATCATAGGTACTCTTCAACTGTGAGTGACGGAATCTAAAACAAAAATCCAGAAAATCACATTGTATGATTTTTAAGTAATTAATTTGCATTTTATTGCATGACATAAGTATTTGATACATCAGAAAAGCAGAACTTAATATTTGGTACAGAAACCTTTGTTTGCAATTACAGAGATCATACGTTTCCTGTAGTTCTTGTACATGCGCTGGCTTGAGCAGGGGGACATTGCGTGCGCTGCAGAATTTTAATCCATGACGGCGTAGTGTGTTACTAATGGTTTTCTTTGAGACTGTGGTCCCAGCTCTCTTCAGGTCATTGACCAGGTCCTGCCGTGTAGTTCTGGGCTGATCCCTCACCTTCCTCATGATCATTGATGCCCCACGAGGTGAGATCTTGCATGGTGCCCCAGACCGAGGGAGATTGACCGTCATCTTGAACTTCTTCCATTTTCTAATAATTGCGCCAACAGTTGTTGCCTTCTCACCAAGCTGCTTGCCTATTGTCCTGTAGCCCATCCCAGCCTTGTGCAGGTCTACAATTTTATCCCTGATGTCCTTACACAGCTCTCTGGTCTTGGCCATTGTGGAGAGGTTGGAGTCTGTTTGATTGAGTGTGTGGACAGGTGTCTTTTATACAGGTAACGAGTTCAAACAGGTTCAGTTAATACAGGTAATGAGTGGAGAACAGGAGGGCTTCTTAAAGAAAAACTAACAGGTCTGTGAGAGACGGAATTCTTGCTGGTTGGTAGGTGATCAAATACTTATGTCATGCAATAAAATGCAAATTAATTATTTAAAAATCATACAATGTGATTTTCTGGATTTTTGTTTTAGATTCCGTCTCTCACAGTTGAAGTGTACATATGATAAAAATTACAGACCTCTACATGCTTTGTAAGTAGGAAAACCTGCAAAATCAGCAGTGTATCAAATACTTGTTCTCCCCACTGTATTTAGAATGCAAGTATTCTACCAGATGAAATGCCGAATTCTACTAGATGAAAATATGAAATGATTATGACATCCTGGCAATATCGCAGGTAGTTATAAAATAAAAATAATTCCAAATTTGTAGTATGTAATATGTAGCATGGTTTCATGCTGTACAACACTCTTGATTAACTTTACTGCTAGGCTATTCATGAAATGTGCTTCTGGGTTAAGGTTAGGGTTATGTAAACGTTGAAACTAATTACCCTGCAATTCAGAATCCTGTACCTTTTATTTACTTAAATTCTCTTCTTTTAAATGTCTGTATGAAAAAAGTATATACTAGCCAGAATGATTTTTATTATACCGTTGATAATAGCATGTTCTTTTACGGAGCAAAACAGCCATTTACCCCACCAGTCAACCTAATAAAACTCGCATCCATCTAGCCCTTACTGTAGCCATCTGGTTTAGATTGCAGGCTCCCAGTGTCACAGGAACATTGAAATGGATTGTTTTATGAAGACCTCTGTGCCATGCAGAGGGCAATGAACCATAAAAAATTAAAGGTCCCACCTACTGCTAATTTATTTAAACAGGGACTTTAGCTCCCAGTGCTGCATTAAGTCCATCTGTTCTGGAGGCAGTCTGGAGAGAGCGCACTAATCACTGTACCATTCAAAGTCATTACAGCCAGGATTTACCATTCAAAGTCATTACAGCCAGAATTGATTATGGCTCAACATGCAGCGATACACAGATGTGGGGGCTAATGTTTATGCAAGCTAGGAGAGACCAGAATGATATGGGTAGGGTTGTGTTGAATGTGTCGTAGAGAGACATTTTGATTCCAAGATACTAATGGATCGCATAGGATACCAATGCTATTACATTGTTAAATACAATACCTTCAGAAAGTATTCATACCCTTTGACTTATTCCACATTTTGTTGTGTTACAGCCTGAATTCAAAATGGATTAAATATATATTTGTTCACCCATCTACACACAATACCCCATAATGACATAGTGAAAACATGCTTTTAGAATTTGTTGAAAATTAAATGCAAAAATATCTCATTTACACAAGTATTCACACCACTGAGTCAATACATGTTATAATCCACTTTGGCAGCGATTACAGCTGTGAGTCTTTCTGGGTAAGTCTCTAAGAGCTTCCACACCTGGATTGTGCAACATTTGGCAATAATTATTTTCAAAATTCTTCAAGCTCTGTCAAATTGGTTGTTGATCATTGCTAGACAACCATTTTCAGGCCTTGCCATAGATTATCAAGCAGATTTAAGTCAAAACTGTAACTCGGCCACTTGGTAAGCAACTCCAGTTTACATTTGACTTTGTGATTTAGGTTTTTGTCCTGCTGAAAGGTGGATTAATCTCCCAGTGGAGATTATGACGGCCTACACCGGCCAAACTCGGACTACGCTGGGCCAATTGTGCACCGCCCTACTCCCAATCACAACCGGTTGTGATACAGCCTGCAATTGAACAAAGGTGTCTGTAGTGACGCCTCTAGCACTGAGATGCAGTGAGTCCATGCAATTTATTAAGTGAATTGTTAAGCACATTTTTACTCCTGAACTTATTTAGGCTTGCCATAAAAGGGATGGAATACTTACTGACATTTCAGCTTTTCATTTTTAATTCATTTGTAAACATTTTGAAAAACGTAATTCCACTTTGACATTATGGGGTATTGTGTGTAGGCCAGTGACACAATCTAATTCAAATTTAAAATTCAGGCTGTAACACAACTAAATTTGGTGTAAAAACTTTCTGAAGGCACTGTATGCAATGGCATGCATGCCAAATAGTACCGTAGCAAAAAATAAAATAAAATGTAACCAGCATATCCTAACTTTTTCAGAGTCATACTCTCACCACCTGGAATCACATATATACTTTCTACTGACTAATCTAATCTAATCCCTCCACTCAAGTGGGCCCTTTTTAAAAGGCACTGTACAATATTGTCAGATTGGGCTGAGGCAATTATCTTTAGATTGGTCAAAGATAGCCTCATTGGAATTCAGTTCACTCTCAGGGCAGTGGCGTTCGATCTCCTATTGTAAACCATTTGGAGGTAGACCGAAATGTACAGACTCATACAAGGAAAGATCATCGCTTTTTAGCATTATGAATGCTGTGGTCACAGGATAAGTGTATAATATTCTTACTATGCCAGTCACCTCAATTACCTCAAAGATCAACAATCCCCCCTGGTTGATGACTTTTCTGAAAGCCAGTGCATTTTCCACATTGATTCCTTGTCACAATACGTTGACAAATTACGTTCAACCAGTGTGTGCCCAGTGGGAAGGCTGTTACAGCGCCACACGTCTTAGTAAATCATAAGCCAATTGGATTAAAACACCGCTGGCTGGAAGGGAGGAGGCCACAGGCTTAGGAGCCCAAAGGCTTTGTTTATTATATTACCATTAGTGGTACACCACTGAACCAAGTCCAGAAATATCATCATGTCAGCGCATCCACTGCAACTCAATGTACACCAAAATCAATATCAGAACGACTCCACAAAATATTTACCCTTCTGTATATGTAGATGGTATACTTGTTATTTGTGGGCATTTGAGAATATCATCAATAATGGATAACAAGTACTCTTTCCATCTAATTTCAACCAACGTTGCAAACATTGAAATTAGGGTAAACCTTCAACTCCCTAGTGGGGCAGCAGTCTAAGGCACTGTATCTCAGTGCTAGAGGCATCACTACAGACCCTGGTTTGATTCCAGGCTGTATCACAACCTGGCTGTGATTGGGAGTCCCATAAGGCGGTGCACAATTGGCCCAGTGTTGCTGGGGTAGGCCGTAATTGTAAATAAGTATTTGTTCTTAACTGACATGCATAGTTAAATAAATAAAAAATTACATTGACTTAACCTGACTAAAAGGTTGTTACATCAATCTAATAATTGTTTTTTCTTACCCAAGCTGTATGTGAAAGTAAATTAGGAGGTTGGGTATACATTGACATCTGATTTGCCCAACAATGGACACCATCATTTCAACTTGTAGCTAGGTATACCATTGTTCATCCATCTTTGGAAGTTTAGTAGTTACACTTTTACCTTTGGATAGTCTTGGTTGGAAGGATATTTGGTTGAGTTCAAATTTAATCTTCAAGTTATTAATGTTTGATTCACCTCTCCATCTCAACCAAAAATCTGAATAGGACTAAATTAAATCAAACTTTATTTGTAGCGTAATTTTCTTTAATTTATATATTTTTTGGGTAGAGATGGATATGTGAATCCAACATAATAATAATTAATTCATAGACGAACCATACATTGAATTGTGAACACAACCAAATAATAACATTTGAAGGAGATGTCTTCTGTTTGGATAGTATATACACTGGGCGAACAAAACATTAGGAACACCTGTCTCCATGACATAGACTGACTCCGGCGAATCCATGTTGATTTCACTAGTTAAATCCACTTCAATCAGGTTAAAGAAGGATTTTTAAGCATTGAGACAACAGACATGGCTTGTGTATGTGTGCCATTTAGAGGGTGAATGGGCAAGCCTAAAGACTGAAGTGCCTTTGAACGGTGTATTGTAGTAGGTGCCAGGCACACCGGTTTGAATGTGTCAAGAACTGCAATGCTGCTGGGTTTTCCACCCTCAACAGTTTCCTGTGTCCACCACCCAAAAGACACCTAGCCAACTTGACACAACTGTGCATTGGAGTCAACATGGGCCAGCATCCCTGCGAAACGCTTTCAACACCTTGTAGAGTCCATGCCCAGACAAATTGAAGCTGTTCTGAGGGCAAAAGGGGGTGCAACTCAATAATAGGAAAGTGTTCAATGTAGCCTACATAAACCCAACCTCACTCTGAATTTACTTTCACATACAGTTTGTGTAAGAAAAGTTAGAGGAGTTACTAGGTAGTCTACGCAAATGAGTATGGAAGCTGATTATAGTCTATATGTGTTGACATAACAGCTGAATCGAACACAGCTTGTTTCCAGTGCTAAGCAGGGTACATAGAGGTGGGCATCTGGATGGTAGACTTGTTCTCACTGAAGTGCATTACCCTTGTTCAGTACTGTGGCTTCACATTTAATTTCAATATACCTCTTTATTTAGGTTGATGGCATTTTTATGATAGTGACTGCTTGCAGGTGAAGTCAGAATGTCAGCTGAACTTGAAGATAAGAAGCTAACAGAATGGAGGGGGTAAAGAAGATTAACTGTTACATCATCTCTGTCCATTCAACAATATCCCATGTGAGAAAAAGTGCAGGACAGATTTCTCTGAACAGATTTCCCCAATTCCTACAAATCACTAGGTACCAGGGTTCAAGCTGGATGGCCAGTACATACTGTGAACTCTGACTAATTCACCTGAATTAGAAAGTAGTCTGTTTGCCCAGTTTGGACTGCTATGCTGCCATACACATGCCAGTATTTAAAGACGTATACATAATATTATTTAGAGGTAACGCTATCAATGTTGCACATTTGACATCTTCAAGAGCCTCATATCCGCAAGATGACAGCTAGCATCCACAGTTTATCACTACAACGAATGGGCCACCTCTCCTCATCTGATATCAGCTGATCTGTTCCACAAGACATTGATAAGTTACTGTTACCATGTTTATGAATTAGATGTTTTCTTTGATCTATCGCTGTCCATCTGCTTTCTGCACTGACACAAATACCGGACCATCTAGTCACAGGCCATAATTTTGATCGGACTAGCCTGTCCTTAATATGTGATGTTTTTCTTAGGCCCGCACTATTTTACTAACGAGAACAATGAATATGCATTATGCTTCTAGTTACCCTACATTTTAGTTATTAATAATAATTTAGAAAAGTATATACGGTTGAGCTAACGTGCGCTAATGTGATTAGCATGACGCTGTAAGTAACAAGAACATTTCCCAGGACATAGACATATGGGCAGAAAGCTTAAATTCGTGTTACTCTAACTGCACTATCCAATTTACAGTAGCTATTACAGTGAAAGAATGCCATGCTATTGTTTGAGGAGAATGCACAGTTATGTACTTTAGGCCCATTTGGGCAGACTTGATACAACATTTTGAAAAGTAATGCAATGGTTCAGTGGATCATTCTAACTTTGCACATACACTGATGCCATCTAGTGGCCAAAATCTATATTGTGCCTGGACTCCTAAGTAATATTATGGCCTTTCTTTTGCATTTCAAAGATAATGTGACAAAAACACCCCCCCAGCTTGTTTTTTTCTTTGTATTATCTTTTACCAGATCTAATGTGTTATATTCTCCTACATTAATTTCAACATTTCCACAAACTTCAAAGTGTTTCCTTTCAACTGGTATCAAGAATATGCATATCCTTGCTTCAAGTCCTGAGCTACAGGCAGTTCGATTTGGTAATGTCATTTTAGGCGAAAATTGAAAAAAAGGGTCCGATCCTTAAGAGGTAGGTCTAATTGAGATTTATATCTCTTCTTCAAGGGAGCCCTGTCCAAGAGGATCGTAGCATCAGTATATAAAATATAATAAACATGGCAAATACAATAACACCATAACAAATATATAACTCATGGATCCTTTCATGGTTTTTGACCATTCCTTGCTTGAACAAACAGTACGATTGTTTTAAACACTATTCTGTTTTTTTGCTAAAAGTCTGCTGCTTAATGTCTAAAGCAGATTTTCTATTATATAGGCTAGGTGAGTGACATTGTCACTATAACATCAATACATCTTCAATTACAGCAAACAGAAACGAGAGACTGACTGTTGAAAATCTTTTTCTTTTTATAAGGGTTTTGTTTTGTTGACACTAAGACTGACGCTCAACAACACCCCTATAGAGTACCACAGGCATGTGAAACATGGCAGCACGATTATGATTAAAAAAGAATAACGAGCTATGTTGCGGGTCACTACTTCACAAGAGAGCCATTTGAAGGTAAACTTTTTTTGTATCAAAATGTGTTTTTTGGCATAAATACCTTTTTATTGAACCTTTATTTAACTAGGCAAGCCAGTTAAGAAAAATATATTATTTACAATGCTGGCCTACACCGGCCAAACGTGGACGACGCTGGGCCAATTGTGTGCCACCCTATGGGACTCCCAATCACGGCCGGTTGTGATACAGTCTGAATTCAAACCAGGTTGTCTGTAGTGACACCTCTAGCACTGAGATGCAGTGTCTTAGGCCACTGCACCACTTGGGAGCCTCAAAGTGTGCCTTAATAACAAACTTGTATGCCATCTGTAAATACAAATAAAATTGTTAAAATTACGAGTCTAATTGGTTAAGCCACAGAAAAAGACAGGAACCTTCCCACTAGCCATGATTGTCTGAGATAATGAGTGGGCTGGAGTTCGGATTGGTCTGCCATATAGAAGGCTTCTGTCTATTTGAGCTGGTCAGCATGTGTAGGTAATCCTGTCTAACGCAGCTTTTAAAAAAAAAATGTATCGTGTAGTGGAGCTGCATAGTGTTGCTCTCCATTTTCTGGAGGATCGAGTTTTGAAATCAGTGGAATTATAGTATGCTAGCTAAAGATATTTTTTATATTTTTTTATTTCACCTTTATTTAACCAGGTAGGTCAGTTGAGAACAAGTTCTCATTTGCAACTGCGACCTGGCCAAGACAAAGCAAAGCAGTGCGACAAAAACAACACAGAGTTACACAGTAACAAACATAGTCAAAAACACAATAGAAAATCTATATACAGAGTGCAAAATGTAGTGCAAAATGCAGTAAGGTTAGGAGGTAGGACAATAAATAGACCATAGTGGTGAAATAAATGACAGATTATCATCATTAACACAGGAATGATGGCGAAAACACCTGCCTCCGGATTACATCTTCAAACTAAGGGCAACCATGGCATCTGTGACAGGGAGACGCGTCCATCATGCATTATGTATACGGGTAAGATCGTCTAGCTAGCTACATTTTCAGATATTACACATTTCAAATTTTGACAGAAAGTGCTTTCATTTCAAATTAAAGTGTACTGTTAGCTAGCTAGCTAACGTTAACTGGCTCACTAGCTAACATTATGTGTGTGATCTTATTATTCATATAACAGAGCCCTTTTCTTGCTAACATTGTACCTGGGTAGTAAAGGGTAACCATTTCGGGTGTGTTCTTAAATTCAGTCAGTATGCCAGAGCGCAGAACACCCGTTGAATATTTGAGCTGGTAAACGTAATAACATTTTTGCCAGCAAAGCTGGTTAGGCTGTTTTCATGTTATCCAGAGGGAAACAATTAACCATAATCACAGTTTTGTGTCTGAAAGTACATAACAAGCTAGCCAATATTAGCCAGATAGCTTGGGTGCTTGACTGCCGTTGTAAGGTCAGAACGCTCGGATCAACCCTACTCATCGGCCAGAGTGTCAAGTGTGCGCTCTGAACGCTCCGAGAGCAAAATGTGTAGACAAAGAAGAGCTCTTCACTAGGTACCAAAATATTCAAAGGCCATTTTCTCAAAAGTGAAATTACAAATTTATCAACATTCAGAGAATTACTTTCCCATTGTTCCCTTAAATGCTGTGTATGACATACCATTTTGTAGCTCTGTGTCTCTGTTTTTATCTAATGTAAAAAACACAATTTCTAAATGTATCAGTCAAGGGCCCAGATTTTTGAGGAGTGGTGAAGATTGAATTGCGAGTACCAAACATTTGCGGCCAGTAACTATACATTTTGCCGTTGATCTACTAAGTACCAACATGCAAATGAGCACAGATACGAATTGATAATTTGATTATGCAGTTTATAGAATAGAAGCCAGACCTTTTCCATCTTAAATAACATGGGCAAACAATGTTACAAAACCTTGATAAACCTGTTGCAGTAGTGTAAAACGGCTTCGCATACTGTCCTATTATTTTGCGCTCCTGCCTCTCAAAATGCAAAAACATATTGCTGGTTTTACAATCAGTAAATTATGGTAGTTCACCATAGGTGTTATCTAAAGGTACATTTACATTGGGGAGACATGGGACAACAAAGTACCATCGGTTATAATTGAATTTGAGTTTGGAGCAGTCAGATTACTTTTTATACAATTTCCACTGAGATTGTCAACCTGCAGTAACACTAGTTTTACATGCGCTGAGGGTGACCATTAATCGCATCAGTATAAATTGGGGTCAAACTCTGAAGGGACTTGCAGATAGAGAGCAGCAGGCGGCACCACTGACTAGAGGCCCATTGATTTTCAATTAAGAGACTAGAGGGACATGCGGCTACCCAGTGCTAGCCTGCCGCTCTCTATCTGCGAGTAGTCGCTTAAGGTGTCGGGAACTGGGGATGTCTTCCGACAGTATTAAAATGTATTAAAAAAAATCAGTTTTACATTCAAAACAGACTGTGCAGCCCCGCGCAAACCTTAAGTAAATCAAAAAATTGCCTCACTTAGGGCCCCCAAAAGGCTACATCTGGCCCTGACTCCACAATACTAAACTAATTGACAGAGTGAAAAGAAGGGAGCCTTTAAAGAATAAAGATATTCCAAACACGCATCCTGTTTGCAACAGGGCAATAAAGTAATACTGCAAAAACTGTGTCAAAGCAATTAATTATTAATTCCTGAATAAAAAATGTTATGTTTGGGACAAATCCAAAAAACCACATTACTGAGTACCACTCTCATATATATATATATATATATTTGTCGCTCCTTTTTCTCCGCAATTTTGATCTTGTCTCATCACTGCAACTCCCCAATGTGCTCGGGAGGCAAATGTCAAGTTATGAGTCCTCCGAAACATGACCCGCCAAACTGTGCTTGTAGGAGGACAACTGACAACCGAGGCCAGCCTGCAGGTGCCCAGCCTGCCACAAGGAGTCGCTAGAGCGTGATAACCCTCCCCTAAACCCGACAACGCTGGGCCAATTGTGCGCCACCCTGTTGGACCCCCAATCCCGGCCGGAATGTGATATTTTATAAATTTTATTTAAACTTTATTTTGACAGGGAAAACAGACTGAGACCTAGATCTCTATTTTCGGCTGTGCCCTGTGACCCTAACCTCCCCCCCCCTGATATAGTTTATTTATTACACATTTTGCCAGACAGACAGACATTTGGAGAAGAAAGACCTCAAAACATACAAAAACAGAGAAACATTTCAAGAAAAACAAAGAACACAGTCAACATCATATTGATCCTCCATAATATTTTTTAAATGGCAAAGGGCACCAAAGTGTCTAGCTTGAGGTGGGTCTGTGTCAGGCTCTGGCCATAGAGAAGCCTATTTGCTTCTCTATGTAGCCATGGTCAGAGTCTGACAGTTCTATTCTTTCTGTGTCTGGTGGTGGTTTGTGTGGGATCCCTAATTAGAGGCAGCTGTAGCGCATCGTCTCTAATTAGGGATCCTACAAATTATTATTATTTCGATTATTTCGCAAGTCACGGTGAAAGTAAGTGTGCAAATTTTTGTTACGTCCGTTCATTCGTGTGTGTTTTGGTGAACGTGACGTTTATTCTATCGTGTTTGTTTTGTATAGTTTGTTCATTTGGTGATTTATTTACATAGTAAATAATAAAAACAATGTTGAACTATAATCCCTGCGCTGCGTCTTGGTCGAGGTATGCACCCTCACGTGACAGAACGACCCACCAGTACGAGACCAAGCAACGTAACTGGGGAGAGACGGAGAGAGAGGAAGTACTGCGTCGTTAACGACACGCAAGACTGAGAGGAGCCCACAAACAACCCCAAGGTAATTTTGAGGGGGGGCTATGGGGGTGGTCTGGCTACAGTCAGGAGGAGCCAATACCACCCCCCCCGTGGAGCATGGAGATGCCGAGGTACAAATGGGGGGCGCAGAGCTAAGAGCATGAGGTGTATTTGGAGGAGCCTTTTGGAGAGGTTCTGGAAGAACTGAGGGAGATAGAGGAAGAGGTCGAGAGGGCGATGGCGGAGTGATCCAGTCCAGGTCCGGTTGTCTACTCCACTCCCGGGCCGGAGCAGTCCGCTCCACCGGTGCCCAGTCCGGGTCCGGCTGTCTACTCCACCTCCATGCCAGAGCAGTCCGCTCCTCCAGTGCCAAGTCTGGGTCCGATTATCTACTCCATCCCCATGCCAGAGCAGTCCGCTCCACCGGTGCCCAGTCCAGGCCCGGTCGTCGTCTCTACTCCCATGCCAGAGCAATCCGCTTCACCGATGTCCAGTCCGGGTCCGGACCTCTGCTCTACTCCCCGCACCCGACCTCCAGTGCGTGCGCCCAGCCAAGTGCTTCCAGTGCCGGCTCCACGCATCCGACCTCCGGTGCGACTCCCCAGTCCGGTACGACCCGTGCCGGCTCCCCGCACCCGACCTCCAGTGTGTGCACCCAGCCAGGTGCTTCCTGTGCCGGCTCCACGCACCCGACAACCAGTGCACCTCCCCAGTCCGGTACGTCCCATACCGGCCCTCCGTAGCCCGGAACCTCCAGCGAAGGTCCGCAGCTCGGAACCTCCAGTGAAGGTCCGCAGCCCGAAGCCTATAGCGAAGGTCCGCAGCCCGGAACCTCCAGCGAAGGTCCGCAGCCCGGAACCTCCAGCAAAGGTCCGCAGCCCGGAACCTCCAGCAAAGGTCCGCAGCCCGGAACCTCAAAAAGTCTGCCCCGCTCCTGAGCCTGAGCCGTCCGCTCCACCGGTGCCCAATCCGGGTCCAGCCGTCTGCTCCGCTCCTGAGCAAGAGCAGTCCGCTCCACCGGTTCCCAAGTCCGGGTCCGGCCGTCTGCTCCGCTCCAGTGCCTGAGCAGTCCACTCCACCGGTGCCCAATCCGGGTTCGGCCATCTGCTCCGTTCCAGTTCCAGAGCAGTCCGCTCCACCGGTGCCCATTCCGGGTCCAGCCGTCTGCTCCGCTCCTGAGCCAAAGCAGTCCGCTCCACCGGTGCCCAGTCCGGGTCCGGCCATCTGCTCCGTTCCAGTTCCAGAGCAGTCCGCTCCACCGGTGCCCATTCCGGGTCCGGCCGTCTGCTCCGCTCCAGGGACAGAGCAGTCCGCTCCACCGGTGCCCAGTCCTGGTCCGGTGGTCTGCTCCACTCCATGGCCGGAGCCGTTTACGACACCGGTGCCCAGTCCAGGCCCGGTTGTTTTCCCCATTCCATGGCCGGAGCCGTTTGCCCCACCGATGCCCAGTCCGGGCCCGGTAAATTGCCCAGCTCCATGGCCGGAGCCGTTTGCCCCACCGGTGCCCAGTCCGGGCCCGGTTAAGGGTCCCGCTCCATGGCTGGAGCTGTTTACCCCACCGGTGCCCAGTCCGGGTCCGGTTAATTGCCCAGCTCCATGGCCGGAGCCGTTTGCCCCACCGGTGCCCAGTCCGGGCCCAGTTCTTTTCCCCGCTCCAATTCCAGAGCCGTTTACCCCACCGGTAACTAGTCCGGGCCCGGTTAATGGTCCCGCTCCATGGCCGGAGCCGTTGGCCCCACCGGTACCCAGTCCGGGCCCGGATATAAAGAAGGGGCATGGGAAAAAACTCTCCACTTCGCCGGAGCCAGAACCGGACTAATCTTCCCTCCCATATACCCCCCCCATGTTTTTGTGTGTTTTCTTTGGCATCCGGGAGTCCGGACTCCCGGACGGTTTGTGTCTGGTGGTGGTTTGTGTGGGATCCCTAATTAGAGGCAGCTGTAGCGCATCATCTCTAATTAGGGATCCTACAAAGGCTTGTAATTTTCACATTGGGTTGTGGGTCGTTGTCGATTATTTCGCAAGTCACGGTGAAAGTAAGTGTGCAACTTTTTGTTACGTCCGTTCATTCGTGTGTGTTTTGGTGAACGTGACGTTTTGTCTATCGTGTTTGTTTTGTATAGTTTGTTCATTTGGTGATTTATTTACATAGTAAATAATAAAAAAAATGTTGAACTATAATCCCTGCGCTGCGTCTTGGTCGAGGTATGCACCCTCACGTGACAGTCTGCAATTTGTTCCACAGAAAAGGTGCAAAGGAACTGAAGGCAGTTCTACCCAAATCTGTGTAGACTGCAGGAATCTCTAATGTAATCCATGACTGTGATCTGGTATTACAATTAGTATGTCTAGTGGAAATTAATGCTGAAATATATGGCGGGTGTTTTAAAAGGAGTGCTTTATAAATAAACAGAAGAGCATGTTTTTCTCACCTCACAGACAAAGAGGCCCAACCCACATTTTGGTATAGAATACAGTGATGTGTTGTGAAACTATCCCCCATGATAAACCTGAGTGCACAATGGTAAATAGCATCCAGTGGTTTTAATGTGGTTGCCGAAGCATATACATACAGTAGATAACATCACCATAATCTAAAACTGATAAAAAAGTAGCCTGAACAATTTGCTTTCTATTTACAGAGGACAGACAGGCTCTGTTTCTGTAAATAGTATATAGCCTGGAATCGAACCAACCTCTAGCACTAAAAACTATTTGAAGGCCGGTCTACTGGCACTGTTGGGGCAAACTCTAATTATTTTAATGCAAAATGTGCACTTCAAAGGTGAAAGGCATAGGAAGCCTGGGTGAGAAGAATTAATGATTTCTGACATATTTCTTGGTGTAGTGAAGTAACATTTGATATGTGTATATTATACTGTATATACCGTACCTAACATGTGACTCATAATAAGGCTATGCAATTAGACTATTGAAATGTGTATCTTTATCTGACTCTATGAAGACAATTTAGAAATATGCAAGAGACTACAGTTGAGTTACAGGAATAGGCAATCAAGAAATGTCTGAGAATGGAATTGATGGGGTATCTGGGGGTCCTCCCCCAGAATTCTGTCATCTAAAGCTAATTTCCTGCATTTCTACACAATCTATGACCCATGGCCCTTCTGGCCATCTCTATTTAGAACAACAGCAGAAATTCCAGTCATCAAGCTAGGTAAGAGATCATTATTTAATATGTTTGAGTTATTGATAAGACTGAACTAGATCAAAGTTAATTCAAAAAACAATATTGTGTTGCAACTTTAAACACTAGCCTAACAAATTAACAAAAAAATGAAGTACAAAGATGTAACTTTTGATTGACTTGTCGATTGCACACCCGAAACCCATAAGTCTAATCAATAACTCAACTCTCCCCAACACAATTCCATTACTACAGACCCGGGTTCATATCCCGGCTGTGTCACAACCGGCCGTGGCCGGGAGTCCCATAGGACGGTTCACAATTGGCCCAGCGTCGTCCGAGTTAGGGGACGGTTTGGCCGGTGGGGCTTGGCTCATCGTGATGTGCCGGGTGCCTGCGGGCTGACCCTGGATCAAATCATATTTTATTGGTCACATACACGTGTTTTGCAGATGTTATTGCTGGTGTAGCGAAATGCTTGTGCTTCTAGCTCCGACAGTGCAGTAATAACTAACAATTTCACAACATATACCCATTACACACAAATATAAGTAAGGAATGGAATAAGAATATATACATACAGTATATGGACGAGCAGTGTCAGAGTGGCATGGACTAAGATACAGTAGAATAGTATAGAATAGAATACAATATATATATATATATATATGAGATGAGTGTCCTGGAGGGTGGGTAGTTTTCCCCGGTAATGTGTTGAGATGCCAGATGAACGAGGTTTCCTTCGACACATTGGTGCAGCTGGCTTCTGGGTTAAGCTGGCGGATTTTAAGGAGCGAGGTTAGGTGGGTCATGTTTTGGAGGATGCATGACTCCACCTTCGCCCTTCCCGAGCCCTTTGGGGAGTTTCAGCGATGAGCCAATATCGGTAAAATACAAACCCTAGAATTAGAATAGTGAAGACATCAAAACTATGAAATAACACATATGGAATCATATAGTAACCAAAAAATTGTTAAACAAATCAAAATATATTTTATATTTGATATTCTTCAAACAGCCACCCTTTGCCTTGATTACAGCTTTGCACACTCTTGGCATTCTCTCAACCAGCTTCATGCGGTAGTCACCTGGAATGCACTTCAATTAACAGGTGTGCCTTGTTAAAAGCCAATTTGTGGAATTTCTTTCCTTCTTAATGCATTTGAGCCAATCAGTTGTGTTGACAAGGTAGGGGGGTATACAGAAGAGTCCATATTTAATTCCATATTATGGCAAGAACAGTTCAAATAAGCAAAGAGAAACGACAGCCCATCATTACTTTAAAACATGAAGGTCAGTCAATACGGAAAATTTCAAGAACTTTGGACGTTTCTTCAAGTGCAGTTGCAAAAACCATCAAGGGCTACGATGAAACTGGCTCTCATGAGAACCGCCACAGGAATGGAAGACCCAGAGTTACCTCTGCTGCAGAGGATAAGTTCATTAGAGTTACCAGCCTAAGAAATTGCAGCCCAAATAAATGCTTCACAGAGTTCAAGTAACAGACACATCTCAACTGTTCAGAGGAGACTGTGTGAATCAGGCCTTCATGGTCAAATTGCTGCAAAGAAATCATTACTAAAGGACACCAATAAGAAGAAGAGACTTGCTTGGGCCAAGAAACACGAGCAATGGAAATTAGACCGGTGGAAATCTGTCCTTTGGTCTGATGAGTCCAAATTTGAGATTTTTGGTTACAACCGCTGTGTCTTTGTGAGACGCAGTCTAGGTGAACGGACGGTATCCGCATTTGTGGTTCCCACCGTGAAGCATGGAGGAGGAGGTGTGATGACGTGGGGGTGCTTTAATGGTGACAGTTAACCAGCATGGCTACCACAGCATTCTGCAGCGATACGCCATCCCATCTGGTTTGCGCTTAGTGGGACTATCATTTGTTTTTCAGAACAGCATATGTGGGAACTCCTTCAAGACTGTTGGAAAAGCATTCCAGGTGATGCTGGTTGAGAGAATGCCAAGAGTGTGAAAAGCTGTCATCAAGGCAAAGGGTGGTTATTTGAAGGATCTCAAATATACAATATATTTAGATTTGTTTAACACCTTTTTGGTTACTACATGATTCCATATGGGTTATTTCATATTTTTGATGTCTTCACTAATAGTAAAAATAAAGAAAACCCCTTGAATGAGTAGGTGTTCTAAAACTTTTGACCGGTAGTTTGTATAAAAATTTATAAAATCAAGGGAAAGGTTTGGAAACAAATGCAAAAAACAACAACATAAACCAACAAGTATACATTAACCCACAGAAACAGCACATCAAGTATTTGATACAATGACGATTTTGCAGGTTTTCCAGAAGTCTGTAATTTTTATCATAAGTACTCTTCAACTGTGAGTGACGGAATCTAAAACAAAAATACAGAAAATCACATTGTATGATTTTTAAGTAATTAATTTGCATTTTATTGCATGGCATAAGTATTTGATACATCAGAAAAGCAGAACTTAATATTTGGTACAGAAACCTTTGTTTGCAATTTCAGAGATCATACGTTTCCTGTAGTTCTTGACCAGGTTTGCACACACTGCAGCAGGGATTTTGGCCCACTCCTCCATACAGACCTTCTCCAGATCCTTCAGGTTTTGGGGCTGTCTCTGGGCAATACGGACTTTCAGCTCCCTCCAAAGATTTTCTATTGGGTTCAGGTCTGGAGACTGGCTAGGCCACTCCAGGACCTTGAGATGCTTCTTACGGAGCCACTCCTTAGTTGCCCTGGCTGTGTGTTTCGGGTCGTTGTCATGCTGGAAGACCCAGCCACGACCCATCTTCAATGCTCTTACTGAGGTAAGGAGGTTGTTGGCCAAGATCTCGCGATACATGGCCCCATCCATCCTCCCCTCAATACGGTGCAGTCATCCTGTCCCCTTTGCAGAAAAGCATCCCCAAAGAATGATGTTTCCACCTCCATGCTTCACGGTTGGGATGGTGTTCTTGGGGTTGTACTCATCCTTCTTCTTCCTCCAAACACGGCGAGTGGAGTTTAGACCAAAAAGCTCTATTTTTGTCTCATCAGACCACATGACCTTCTCCCATTCCTCCTCTGGATCATCCAGATGGTCATTGGCAAACTTCAGACGGGCCTGGACATGCGCTGGCTTGATTAGGGGGACCTTGCGTGCGCTGCAGGATTTTAATCCATGACGGCGTAGTGTGTTACTAATGGTTTTCTTTGAGACTGTGGTCCCAGCTCTCTTCAGGTCATTGACCAGGTCCTGCCGTGTAGTTCTGGGCTGATCCCTCACCTTCCTCATGATCATTGATGCCCCACGAGGTGAGATCTTGCATGGTGCCCCAGACCGAGGGAGATTGACCGTCATCTTGAACTTCTTCCTTTTTCTAATAATTGCGCCAACAGTTGTTGCCTTCTCACCAAGCTGCTTGCCTATTGTCCTGTAGCCCATCCCAGCCTTGTGCAGGTCTATAATTTTAT
This sequence comes from Thymallus thymallus, assembly GCA_023634145.1. Taxonomy (NCBI): domain Eukaryota; kingdom Metazoa; phylum Chordata; class Actinopteri; order Salmoniformes; family Salmonidae; genus Thymallus; species Thymallus thymallus. The sequence goes on from CM042393.1 coordinate 37,033,770, forward strand.
CCCTGATGTCCTTACACAGCTCTCTGGTCTTGGCCATTGTGGAGAGGTTGGAGTCTGTTTGATTGAGTGTGTGGACAGGTGTCTTTTATACAGGTAACGAGTTCAAACAGGTGCAGTTAATACAGGTAATGAGTGGAGAACAGGAGGGCTTCTTAAAGAAAAACTAACAGGTCTGTGAGAGCCGGAATTCTTACTGGTTGGTAGGTGATCAAATACTTATGTCATGCAATAAAATGCAAATTAGTTATTTAAAAATCATACGATGTGATTTTCTGGATTTTTGTTTTAGATTCCGTCTCTCACGGTTGAAGTGTACCTATGATAAAAATTACAGACCTCTACATGCTTTGTAAGTAGGAAAACCTGCAAAATCGTCAGTGTATCAAATACTTGTTCTCCCCACTGTAGCTAGGTCGCCCTGCCCCTAGTGGTCCACAGCCCTACAGCACCACTACCCAACAAACCCCACTCATCTTAAGATCTTAGTGAAACAATTTTGGTTTCAGGTGTGTTAGGGCAAGGCCAAAAATGATAACCCACAGGACGGCAGACCCCCATGGCTAGGACTGCGCAGCCTCACAGCTAGGGATTGCCTTAATAGGTAACTCCACTGACAATTAGCATGTTTTCAATACAGACTCCTTTTTGTCATACTGTATTCCACATGAGGCATACAGACCTTAAGAAAGTTGCCCAGTTTACCTTTAATCTTGTAATACATCTAGTCTAGTGATGCATAATCTTACATTGTGGGAGGATAACAAACCTTCCAATTAATGGCAATGCATTTCTTAGACACTATAAATTCTAGGTTACACAGTTTCTTATGATGTTTCCAGTATCAAGATTTCCAAGCAAACAAAAAAAGGGAAAAGAAAGAATCTGTAGACATACTAAGATTTAAGAACATACTCTTTGCCAGAGTTCAGCCAGCCTTCACAAGACCATAAAATATGCAAATACTGTATTTCCCCTTTTGTGGTTTACACCTCCAGCAGAGGAATTACATTTCCGAGAGCATATTATTCAGTTTTACAAGCACAAACAAACAGTTCTTAGTACTCGCAGAACACAGAGGAGTATTTGGCCACCTCATCCAGTAGATATCTGTTGGTTCGACACATTGAGACAGTTGTGGTGGAACCAGTCATAACTAAGCATTTATAGATCTACTATATAAGACCTCTGGTTATCTATGTATGTCATAGCTCAAAAGTGTGGGGTCAACCAGCCTCATTATTGCAGAGCACTCACTCTATTCACTTGTGTGTGGTGTGACCTGCTCCCTTATTAATATGTTTTGAAAAAAAGTATTACCTTGTCTTTCCTCATTAATTAATTAGAATTTCCACGTCATTCTTGGCAACGAGGATGGGTCTGCAACTTCACGCTCCTGAAGACCTGGGTAAACTGTGCACAGGGGATCTGAAATTGGGATCTCAGGGCAACCACACTCCTGAAGGAGCACCTGGACCCGGGTAGATACCGGATCCCGAACATAGTACTGAGAGAGGTGAGCTTGGACAATCTACCAATAGGTTAATAAGCCCCTGTTGAGGGTTTTGGCACAGCCCAGGATATGAACCAATGTCTGTAGTAACACCTCTAGCATGCGATGCAGTGCCTTAGAACACTGCACCACTCAGGAGGCTATCAACATCTATCATGTGAACTACACTAACATTTTAACCATTAGCTAGCTCGTCAGCATATTCAATAATAAGCATAAAGTAGAAACATACAGAAAACTTGCATACCTCATCGGCTGCGATAATTTAAGAGGAGTAAGAAAGGAAACTTCTAGGTTGGCAACTTCAATACATTCCACTCTTCATGAACATTACTATACAGCAACGTACTTGACATCCTCCTCTGTTGAACCTTTACAGGTGCTCTGCCTCCTGTGGTAATGCGTATCAACTAGTTATACTAATAACCCGACACCACTAGCACAGGAATATTGCTTCAGCTATGGAACTATTAGACAGGTAAAAAGACATGTTCTTAATGATATTTGTTAATTATCAAAACATTATCTTATTTAAATGTAAATTATTGCTATATTTAACTCAATTATTAATTTAACTTAATTTAAAATGTATATCTCACTCCGATGGCAGCTACAGTAGACCTGGAGGAGGACATGGACAAAGAAGACGAGGACATTTATCAGATGAGATTCAAGCAACATTGGTTGACCATGTTGTAAACTATGGGTTGACATTGAGAGAGGCTAGAGAGAGAGTTCAGCCCAACCTCAGCAGATATACTGTTGCAACAGTAATTTGGATATTTCGACAAGAGCAGAGGTGAAAAACTACTTTTTTCTACTGTCTACATTAAAATCAGTACAATGTAATTCTGAGAGAGTAAAAGACCTGCGGCATGAATATGTGGAGGTAAGTAATGTACACTTCATTATTGTGCACTGCACACAGAACCTTTTTACATGTCAATTTCTAGTAGGCCTATATTGAACTACACAATGTTGTCTTTTTTTCAGAGAGTTTTGCAAATGGATGCTGATGCAGTCCCGCATTAATTTATCATAGATGAGGCTGGGTTAAACCTGACAAAAGTAAGAAGAAGAGGGAGAAATATAATTGGCCACAGAGCTATTTTGAATGTCCTGGGCCAACGTGGTGGTAACATCACAATGTGCGCTGCAATCACGCAGAATGGGGTCCTCCACCGCCATTCCAACTTAGGTCCTTACAACACTGCCCACATACTCACATTTTTAGACAGACTACACAACATCGTCACAGCAGAAGAACAATGGATGCAGAGCAGATGAGATACATTGTTATCTGCTCTGGTCCGAAACTGGTTTCATCGGCATCCACAATTTTCACTCCAATACCCCCCACCATACTCTCCCTTCCTTAACCACATTGAGGATTTTTTTTCGGCATGGCGGTGGAAGGTTTACGATCTCCAGCCCTATGTCAGGATACCCCTCATTCAATTTGGCCTGCGACCAAATTAATTGGTTACGACAAAATTGTTAACAATGTATTGTGTATACAGCGGGTGAAATAAGTATTGAACACGTCACCATTTTTCTCAGTAAATATATTTCCAAAGGTGCTATTGACATGAAAGTTTCACCAGATGTTGGTAACTGAAAACTATCAGTAATTAAAAAGCAATCCAGACCCATGTCAGTGCAAATTAATATCAGCTGGTTCAGTCCCAACTGATGGCCTACAAAAAGGTCTCATTGCCAAGGTGTCACACAAGACACATCTCATGATGGGTAAAAGCAAAGAGCTGTCTCAAGACATTCGCAACCTAATTGTTGAAAAACATAATGATGGCATTGGTTATAGGCACATTTCTAAGCTTCTGAATGTTCCAGTGAGCACTGTTGGGGCCATAATACGGAAGTGGAAAGACAATCATTTCACCATAAATTTGCCAAGTTATAACGTTGCTGCGGGATCAGGGTAAGGGGTCAGCAAATAGGGCTGGCAGGGGTACCCTGTAGGTTTGTTATCCTGTCACCGAGCAGGTAACCATCGAACTCTCCTGTGATAATACGAGGATACAGTTTAAAAATGTCAGTTACAATAGGAGGAAACAGAATATTGATTAAGGTTAGCTTCACGGAGTATGTTGCCATAGTAACTGACTGGCTTTGTGAAACCCGAAAACCCAGATTTCAGGGCTCAGGTCATCTGATGCAGCACTTCATCACTCTCCTTCTTGGTCAAATAGCCTTCACACAGCCTGGAGGTGTGTTGGGTCATTGCCCTGTTAAGAAACTAAGCGCAAACCAGATGGGATGGAGTATCTCTGCAGAATGCTGTGGTAGCCATGCTGGTTAAGTGTGCCTTGAATTCTGAACAAATCACAGACAGTGTCACCAGCAAATCACCCGCACACCATCACACCTCCTCCTCCATGCTTCACGTTGGGAACCACACATGCAGAGACCAATAATCTCAAATTTGGACTCATCAGACCAAAGGACAGATTTCCACCAGTCTAATGTCCAATGCTCGTGTTTCTTGGCCCAAGTCTGTTCTTCTTATTGGTGTCCTTTAGTGGTTTCTTCGCATCAATTCGACCATGAAGGCCTGATTCACACAGTCTCCTATGAACAGTTGATGTTGACATGCGTCTGTTACTTGAACTCTGTTAAGCATTTATTTGGGCTGAAATCTGAGGTGCAGTTAACTCTTATGAACTTATTCTCTGCAGCAGAGGTAACTCTGGGTCTTCCTTTCCTGTGGCGGTCCTTATGAGAGCCAGTTTCAAACTATAGTGTTGGCAAGTCGGTTAGGACATTCCCTGTGTGCATGACACAAGTAATTCTTCCAAAAATTGTTTACAGACAGATTATTTCACTTATAATTCACTATATCACAATTCCAGTGGGTCAGAAGTTTACATACACTAAATTGCCTTTAACCAGCTTGGAAAATTCCACAAAATGATGTCATGGCTTTAGAAGCTTCTGATAGGCTAATTGACATCATTTGAGTCAATTGGTGGTGTACCTGTGGATGTATTTCAAGGCCTACCTTCAAACGCAGTGCCTCTTTGCTTGACATAATGGGAAAATCAAAAGAAATCTGGCAAGACCTCAGAAAAAAATGTGTAGACCTCTATACAAACAATAGTACGCAAGTAAACACCGTGGGACCACACAGCCGTCATATCGCTCAGGAAGGAGACGCGTTCTGTCTCCTAGAGATGAACGTACTTTGGTGAGAACAACCGCAAAGGACCTTGTGAAGATGCTGGAGGAAACAGATACAAAAGTATCTATATCCACAGTAAAACGAGTCCTATATCTACATAACCTGAAAGGCCGCTCAGCAAGGAAGAAGCCACTTCTCCAAAACCGCCATAAAAAAAGCCCGACTATGGTTTGCAACTGCACAAGGGGACAAAGATCGTACTTTTTGGAGAAATATCCTCCGGTCTGATGAAACAAAAATATAACTGTTTGGCCATAATGAACATCGTTATGTTTGGAGGAAAAAGGGGGAGGCTTGCAAGCCGAAGGACACCATCCCAACCATGAAGCACGGGAGGTGGCAGCATCATGTTGTGGGGGAGCTTTGCTGCAGGAGGGACTGGTGCACTTCACAAAATAGATGGCATCATGAGGAAAGAAAATTATGTGGATATATTGAAGCAACATCTCAAGACATCAGTCAGGAAGTTAAAGCTTGGTCGCAAATGGGTCTTCCAAGCATACCCCAATGGGCCAAAATTCACCCAATTTATTGTGTGAAGATTGTGGAAGGCTACCTGAAACGTTTGACCCAAGTTAAACAATTTAAAGGAAATGCTACCAAATACTAATTGAGTGTATGCAAACTTCTGACCCACTGGGAATGTGATGAAAGAAATAAAAGCTGAAATAAATAATTCTCTCTACTATTATTCTGACATTTCACATTCTTAAAATAAAGTGGTGATCCTAACTGACCTAAGACAGGGAATGTTTACTAGGATTAAATGTCAGTAATTGTGAAAAACTGAGTTTAAATGTATTTGGCTAAGGTGTATGTAAACTTCCGACTTCAACTGTATCTTCTGTATACCACCCTTATCTTGTCACAACACAACTGATTGGCTCAAACAAATTTAGAAGAAAATAAATTCCACAAATTAACTTTTAACAAGGCAACCTGTTATTTGAAATGCATTCCAGGTGACTACCTCATGAAGCTGGTTAAGAAAAATGCCAAGTGTGTGTAAAGCTGTCATCAAGGCATAGGGCGGCTACTTTGAAGAATCTCAAATATATTTAGATTTCTTCACTACATGATTCCATATGCGTTATTTCATAGTTGTGATGTCTTCACTATTATTCTACAATGTAGAAAGAAGTAAAAAATAAAGAAAAACCCTGGAATGAGTAGGTGTGTCCAAACTTTTGACTGGTATTGTACTTATGTTACGTCCCTTGACAATTTCCCTGTGTTTGGATGTCCTTATGTGCCCGCTTGTTTTTGGTTTCCCTCTATCAACCTCTGTTGTTCCCAGGTGATCCTGGTTGTGTTTTCTCTTATTGTCTCTGTTCTAGTCTGTCCCCTTTCCAGGTGTGGTGAGTTGCGGTTGACGACGTAGGCGTGACCATCAAGCTCATCAGCCAATCAAGTGTGGCTCATCATAGTATAAATGGTGTTAGTTTGGTTAGGTAAGGAACAACACGGCTGATTATAGGCAGGTTCGAGAGCGAGAGAGCGAGAGCTGGCGGAGTTGCACAACTGTATCGAGGCTGGCATGGCGGGAAGTTCGGATGGAAGTGAGAGGGAGATGGACGAGGGAGCGGAGGTAAGGAAGCAAGAGAAGTTTAAGACGGTGGTAGGGAAGAAGAATAGGAAAAGAGGTAGGATGGTAGCAGAAGCGATGGACAGGGAAACAACGAATGAAGGAGGGATACGGGGGGAGGTAAGAGGAAGTGGACAGCAGGGCGAAGAACGGGAGAATAAAGTTATGATAGTGTATACGGAACCCACGAGGAAATTGATGAATCCAATAGAGCTAACTAAGAATATCAAGGCAGAGATTGGACAGGTGAAGGATGCTAGGTGTTTGACTGGAGGAAGGGTTTTGATATTTGCTAGAGATGGGCAACAAGCTGAAAAAGTATTGAAGATACAGGCTTTAGGAGGGGGAAGAGTGAAGTGTTTTGTGCCAGGAAGCAATGCAAAATGGAAGGGTGTGATTACCGGTGTGCCGGTGGAGATCACCATGGACGAATTTCAGAGGGAGGTGTCAGGAGGGAAGGTGGTGAGCGCCAGAAGAATGAATAGGAAAGATAGGAAAGAGGGAGAGGAAAGCAGTACAGTGTTATTGGAGTTTGAGCAGGCCTTGCCGGAGAGTGTACCTAGGATATATGAGCTTTTATGTGCAGGAATTTGTACCGGCTCCGTTGAGATGTTACAACTGTCAGCGTATAGGGCATGTAGCAAGCATTTGTAGGGCGAAAATGCGGTGTGCTAGATGTGGGGGTCCACATGAGTATGGAAAGTGTGGTGAAATGGACAATGTAAAATGCTGTAATTGCGGTGGTGATCACAGTGCAGCTTATGGGGGTTGTCGAGTACAAAAACAGGCGGCAGACGCACAGAAGTACAAGGTTCAGAATAGAGTTAGCTATGCTGAAGCGACGAGAAGAGTAGGAGAGCAAAGAGTAGACAGGGGCGAGGAGCAGGCTCGCAAGTGGGGGGACACGGAGGAAGGTAGGGCGAAGAGACAGGAGGGGGTGGTGAGGAGAACATGTGAACGTGAGTGTAGGGTGGGTGAGGACTCCCTGGTAGTGAACAGGATTGATTTCTTGGCATTCATATGCAGTATAATAAATGTAGGTGCGCAGGTCGGTGGGAAGTCGTCTCGCATAGACGTGGTGGTGCGAGCCGCCAGAGATTATTTAGGCATCTCTGATGTCACGGGGGTAATGGTGCACGAAATGATGTCAAATACAAGTAATGATGGGGTGGAGAGACATGGTGTTGGTGGTCCTTCAATGGAATGCCAGGAGTCTGGTGTCAAATGGGCAAGAGTTTAAAAAGTTTATATATGAAATGGATGTGGTGCCTGATGTAGTGTGTGTTCAGGAAACATGGCTTAAACCTGAGTTGGATTTCGTGGTACATGGTTTCATAGCAGTGAGGTGTGATAGAGTAGGAGGAGTCGGAGGGGGATGTGTTACGTTTGTTAAGAAAGGGGTGTCGTATCGGCAAGTTAGTGTCCAAGAACCGGAATGTGTGGGTGTAGATGTAGATATAAGAGGGGGTAACGTGTGTGTGATTAATTATTATAATCCCTGTAAACCTCTGGTGTTAGAAAAGATGGAAGGTATAGAGAGAAGGTGGAAAGGTCATGTGGTGTGGTGATTTTAATGCTCATAATGAGTTGTGGGGAAGTGTGTGGACGAACGGTAATGGCGAAACTGTAGAAGAGTTTATGGAGAATAATGGATTAGTGTGTGTGAATGATGGGAGTGGGACCCGAATTAACGTGGCTACGGGGAGTGAATCGTGTTTGGACTTGACGCTGGTATCTGCCTCGCTTGCAGGAAGGTGTGAGTGGACGGTGAGTGGTGAGTCTACTGGGGAGTGATCACTATCCGATAGTGTGCAAAGTGGAGGGTGGTGTGGTTAGGCAGGACAGAGTATGTGGGGGGAGGTGGTGTTTTGATAAGGCCGATTGGAAGAAGTACCGGTTTCTATGTGAGGGTCTGGGAAAGAAGCTGAGGTTGGTAGGGTAAGTTGATGAGTGTGCAGAGGTGGTGACGAAGAGTATGATAGTGGCAGCAGAGGTGGCTATTCCAGTAAGTAAGGGTGGGGGACGACAGCGAGTGGTGCCGAGGTGGACGGATGAATGTTCAAGAGGGGTGAAGGAGAGGAATGTGGCGTTGAAGATGTTAAAGAGGGGATTGACGGTGAGGAATTTGGAGGATTATCAAAGGAAGAGGGCAGTAGCAAGAAACTATTAAGAGGGCGAAAAGGGAAGCATGGCGGGAGTTTTGCTCAACCATAGGGAGGGGTACGACTCTTAGTAGGGTGTGGAGGATGTTCAGGAAGATGGCGGGTAAGGGTACTGCAGGGGGAATTCCTGTGATGGTGGAGGGGGATGTACATGCAGTAAGTGACAAAGATTAAGCTGAAGTCATAGGAAGGGCGTTTGCTGCTGTGCACAGGTGCAATCATTTACAGCGGGTGAAATAAGTATTGAACACGTCACCATTTTTCTCAGTAAATATATTTCCAAAGGTGCTATTGACATTTCCAAGTAATCCATACATACAAAGAGGCAAAATTTATGGTGAAAATATTGTCTTTCCACTTCCGTATTATGGCCCCAACAGTGCTCACTGGAACATTCAGAAGCTTAGAAATGCGCCTATAACCAATGCAATCATTATGTTTTGCAACAATTAGGTTGCGAATGTCTTGAGACAGCTCTTTGCTTTTACCCATCATGAGATATGTCTTGTGTGACACCTTGGCAATGAGACCTTTTTGTAGGCCATCATTTGGGACTGAACCAGCTGATATTAATTTGCACTGACAGGGGGGTGGATTGCTTTTTAATTACTGATAGATTTCAGCTGTTGTCTTGGCTTTCCATGCCTTTTTGAACCTCCCTTTCTTCATGTGTTCAATACTTTTTCCCTGTGTCATTTCACATTATTACACATAACTTAATTTGTGAACTTATTTGTTTTGGTTTCTTTGTATGTATGGATTACTTGGGTTGTTACCAACATCTGGTGAAACTTTCATGTCAATAGCACCTTTGGAAATATATTTACTGAGAAAAATGGTGACGTGTTCAATACTTATTTCATCCGCTGTATGTGAGGAGGCGCGGAGGAGAAAAGGGGTAATGTTAGAGGAGCACAGAGATGTACTGAGCAGGAGAGTGGAGGGAGGTGATACCATGGATGCAGAGTTTTCTATATATGAAATGGCTAAAGCTCTAGAGGGGTGTGGAAGGACGGCCCCAGGTGAAGCTAGGGTGTGCTATGTAATGGTGAGGAATGCATCTGAAAGTGAAGAAGGCGGTACTGGAACTGTTTAATATGGTGTGGAGGAGTGGGGTCCTGCCAGGAGGGTGGAAGAGGGCAGTGGTGCTGCTGTTTGTGAAACCGGGGAAAGATCCTACAAAAGCCGCTAGTTATAGACCCATAGCACTCACGTCGAATTTGTGTAAGTTAATGGAGAAGATGATTGTGAATAGGTTGAAGTATTATTTGTACAGTAGGGGTTTGGTGAGTGAAGGTCAGAGTGGGTTCAGGAGAGGCCGGTCAACTAAGGATTCCCTGATTAAGGTTAGCACGGAGATAGCCAGTGCGTTGGCAAGGAAGGAAGTTGTTTGACTTATTTTGATGTGGAGAAAGCTTATGATACAATGTGGAGGGAGGGCTTGTTGATTAAGTTAGGTGAGATAGGTATTGGGGGTAGGATGTATAATTGGAGTGTGGATTTTCTATTTGGGAGAGTGTTTCGGGTGAAGGTTGGGGCAGACTTGTCAAGGGAGTTTGAGGTGGAAAATGGGACGCCTCAGGGCAGTGTGGTAAGCCCGGTTTTGTTTACCATGATGATAGATATCTTTAGAGAGGTGGGGCAGGGAATAGGGTTAGCTGTGGAGGTAAAGTGCAGAAGGGCGTTGAACCTTATGAGAGCGGTGGTGGGAGTTAATTGGGGGGCTGACAGGCAGACACTGAGTTTGTATCAGGCGCTGATCAGGTCGGTGCTGGATTATGGGCGCTTTGTCTATGGGTCAGCAGCCAGGACTGTGTTAGAGGCGTTGGATAGGATTCAGGCGCGTGCGCTGAGGTTGTGCTTAGGCGCATGTAGGTCGACGCCAACGGCAGCGATGCAGGTGGAGACGGGTGAGATGCCATTGGCATTGAGGCGAGATAAGTTGGCTTTAGCGTATTGGGTGAGGCTGAAGGGGAGCTCGTGAGGCATCCTGCAGTTGAGGTGGTGGGAAGGTGCTGGGAGAGAGAAGGGGGAAAGATGAGAGCGTTTGGGTGGGTGATAGTTCATATTCCTCCACCTTCTTCTCTAACGGGGAAGGATGTCGGACCGGTGGTCGCGTTAGGGAGGGTACCACATTGGTTGTTTCCTGTGCCGAATGTTGACATGAGGATATTGGAGAGGAAGAAAGAGTGGAATGCAAAATGCATCAGTAGTTGTGTGGAGAGGTTTGTGAGTGAAGGGTACAGTGAATATCTGAGGATATATACTGATGGGTCGAAGGATCCAGTTAGTGGGAAGGTAGGAGCAGGGGTGTTTGTCCCAGAGTTTGGAGTAAGGATCGGTAAGAGGGTGACAGATCATGTGTCAGTATATACTGCAGAGATGATGGCAATGATTTTGGGGATGGGTTGGGTGGAGGAGGTTAGGCCGCTCAGGGTGGTGGTGTGTACGGATTCGGCTGCTGTGCTGAGTAGTATAACATTGGGTAGGTCAGATAGAGGGGATTTGTTAGTAGAGTTGATGGTGCAGTTGTTGGGGTTGGAGAGGATGGGGGTGGTGGTATGGTTCTGTTGGGTTCCAGCGCATGTAGGAGTTGACGGTAATGAAGAGGTGGATAGGGTGGTGAAGAGTGCGTCACGGAAGGAGGGCGTGGATGTGAGGATACCGTATGGACGGGGGGAGATGAAAGCGATGATAAAGAGGGTGGGGATGGAATTATGGCAGAAACAGTGGGATGAGTGCAGGACAGGGAGGGGATATTATGGTGTACAGAAAACGGTAAGGGTGGAAGGTGGGAATAGGGGAGGAAGTAATATGGAGTAGGTTGAGGTTTGGTCATACAGGTCTGAATGCGACGCTGAAGATTATAGGGAGACATGAGACTGGATTGTGTGAGGGGTGTATGGTGGAGGAAACAGTGGAACATGTATTGCTGTATTGCGAGCTGTTTGATGAGGAAAGGGAAAGGTTGTATGACCGGGTCAGGAGGGAAGGGAGGAGTTGGGGAATGGGTGGTGTGCTGGGAGGAGGGGGTGGTGAAGGGATAGTGTCGAGGGAGCTGTTGCAATTTATCAAGGATACGGGTGTGGGTGCTAGAATTTAGGGGTAAGAGGCTGTGACCGGCCTCACACTCCGATACAGTAGGTGGCGGTGTATGCACCTTTCAGTTGGTTGCGATCCGCCAGTAATCCGAAGAAGAAGAAATGGTTAGGTAAGGAGGGGTGAGAATTTTGTTAGATACCAGTGTGTTTATAAACCGGCTTAGTTTGTAAACCTGATCCTTATTCTAGTAGTCTGTGGAGTAGGGCTAGGTAAGATACCCTGGGGTTTACATCCACCCGTAGGTAACCCACTGTTATATACACTAGGATAGAAGCAAGCGGCTGTCACCCAGTGTTATTGTATCAGTGAGGTAAGTTTGTGTTAAGGGTTGCTTGTGGCAGGCAGGGTTTAGAGGTGTAGGGAAGTTCAGGGTCTTTTTGTATGGTTTCTTTGCTTTGACAGACCGCTGGCACCGCCCTACTCCTAACCCCTTTACCTGCTGTCCTCCTTCCCTGATTGTGACGATGTAATGTGATTGTGTGTGTTGCTAAATGATAAATGTTTTAAGTAAATAAGTATAATGGTACTTTCAGTTGTGGCGTTCTTCTGTTTAGTTAGTGCACATAACATCACACCAGTTCCCTCATCCAGAATGTGTGGCCTTGTTGCGTCCTCCTCTCCCGAGCCATTGGAGTGGCGTAACAACTTATATAATTGTTTTGGTTTGGACACTCTTTCACACTTCTCATACCCTGCTGCTACTCTGTTTATTATATTGTATTTCCTGTTTGCCTAGGCACTTTTACCCCTACCCACATGTACATACCGTATTACCTCAACTACCTCGTACCCCTGCACATGGACCTGGTACTGGTCCTCTGTGTATAGCCTTGTTATTGTGTTACTATTTCCTTTTTTACTTAGCAAATATGTGTCTGACTTTTTTTTATTTCTGCACAGTGGGGAACGGGCTCATAAAACTGCAAAGTCTACCAATGTGACCAATAAAATGGGATTGATTGAAAAAGTGCTGTAATTTCTAAACGGTTCATCCTATATGGATGAAAAGGCCCTCAAATTAAAGCTGATAGTCTGCACTTTAACGTCATTGTATAAATTAAAGTGCCGGAGTCCAGAGCCGAAACAACATTTGTCATTTTCTAAGTACTTTTGGATCTCACTGTATGACTCAGCAAATTGTATGGCTTTAAGATACAAGTAATGTCAGTAAATTGTTTGGGCCCAATTATACTGACATGGGCAGAACTAAATGGATGAGTGGGTGCTTTAGCTGCCAGACAGTACACTTTGGCCATTCATTACTTTGTGGCATAAAAAGGGCATAATAGGCAATATTCTAAATTAGAGTGCTTAGTAGACATTATTGAGAAGTCAATTGAAAAAGCACTGGATGATGCCCAGAGCTTACCCATGATGTTGCACATTGATTTTAATTATTTTTTTATTGAACCTTTATTTAACTAGGCAAGTCAGTTAAGAACAAATACTTATTTACAATGACTGCCTACACCAGCCAAACTCGGACGACGCTGGGCCAATTGTGTGCCGCCCTATGGGACTCCCAATCACGGCCAGTTGTGATCCAGTCTAGATTCGAACCAGGTTGTCTGTAGTGACGCCTCTAGCATGCAAAACAAATGTACACATACATGTTATTCAATTATTGCGCGCGCGCCAATGAGCGTCTAAAATAGAAGATGGTTCTAATTGCGACACAGAACGCGCTACAAGTCCTGCCTCTCCATCTCCTCATTAGCTTTTAGGAGCACGTGCCATCTCCTCATTGGTGTTTAGGACATATACCCGTGGGCGATTGAAAGGTGAACTAGTCGGCTGTGGTAATGAAAGTTAGTTGCCAATCGCCACATAAAGTCCCAAAGAAAAATATGCCTGAAGGAAGGAGGAGCTATGACTACAAACGATTCGGTTGACCGTTTTGTGTGGATTAATTGTCGGAGTAGAGGACCTTGTGCATTTCAGGTGAAATAACAACCCAAAGTTTATATCCCAGGACAAATTAGCTAGCAACAGCAAGCTAAATAGGACAAATTAGCTAGTATTACATACAGGCGAAAATAACTTTTGGATATCATAGCGATGATAACTCACCAGCATTACCACCAGCAATACAACTTTCCCAAATTGCATCCTTTGTTCGTACCCACCAGGGCAATTTAACTGATTCCAGAGGCTGATCCAAAACATCCCCGGCGGAGAAGAGGTATTAGGAGTAGACTTCTAGTCTGACAGGAGGCGTGCACACCATCCACCGCTTCCAAGTATACTACTCGCTAATGTTCAGTCTCTGGTTAATAAAGTAGACGAGCTCAGGGCGAGGAGCTCATTCCAAAGAGACATCAGGGATTGTAACATACTGTGGCAAGCTCGGCCAGAAGAAGATGGCATGAGACAGAGATTGATTTTATTGGAGCAGCTCCTGTGTTCCATACACCGCACGACCCCAGGAACAGTCACACTTCAATTATTGACAATGAACATAACCTCCAGCCATGCAAGGCTCAGTCACGGTAGACACTATCATCCCCCCTGTCCCCATAACCTGAACCCAGACAACTTAAAACCACATAACATTAACTTGACTAACAAAACATAAACACATAACATAACCGTTTTATCACTGAACATTGAACTACCCACAATCCCTTGCGCCCTTCAACTACCATGCAATGCGTGACTAGCGCATGCCTGCCCAGATCGCTACAAGACTTTGTTTCACAGAAACATGGCTCTCTCTGGATATACTGTCTTCGTCCATACAGCCAGCTGGGTTGTCAGTACATCACACAGACAGGAATAAAGAACTCTCCGGGAGGAATAAAGGCGAGGGGTGTATGTTTCATGATTGACTACTCATGGTGTGATTGTGATAACATGCATAAACTCAAGTCCTTTTGTTCACCTGAAGCAAGGATATGCATATTATTGATACATTTGAAAGGAAACACTTTGAAGTTTGTGGAAATGTGAAATTAATGTAGGAGAACATAACACAATAGATCTGGTAAAAGATAACACAAACAAACAAATATTCTATTTATATTTTTGTTGCTTCATATTTGACATGAAGAAAAGCTGTACATTCAGATAGGAAGCTGGATGTAATTTAGATGTTGTCCACAATATGGCAACGGTGTATGTGCACAGTTTCAGACTGATACCTTCAATAATGAGGGAGCTACATAATATTTAGTATGAAGTCACCCAGGTGTCCCTCACGAGTTTGCCCAAATGTGGCCGAACTGGTAAATTGATACATTTTCAAGTACCTAGCTATAGAAACATACAAAAATGCTATGGTAATAAATAATACAAGTTTATACACTCCCAGAAATGTCATACATGATGGATCATTAGCTTCCGTACATAAAAGGTACTAACAGGTTACGTGACGAGAATGCTGATCCAATGCCTCACAACACAGAAGTGAACAATTTACAATAAGGGCCAGCAGCCAACACTGATCAAATGTGATAAGTGAACACAAACCACACACAAAGTAAAAAAATAAAAAACACTATTTACAATTAGAGTATTTACAACACCCTCATTCCTTTACACAAGACTGAGCTGCTGATGCCAAGTCCCATAGCAGTCTCTTTCTGCTGTGAAGCAGAGAGTAACAGCACAAGTAGTGCAGATGATGGGAGATTTCTTGTGACACAGAGTACAACAACGCCTCCCTGCTGTGCCCTTTTTGCCCTGAGGCACAGTCATGTCTGCCGTTATGTATTTTGGCAGGTGAACACCACTGGTGGCAGGAGTAGAGGGGTCAGAGGTAGAAGGGACAGAAGGTGCTGCAGTGGACTTCGTGCTGCAGTCAGCCAGCTCCTGGATTAGCAGCTCTCTGAAGGCTAGTTGTGTCATGGGGGTCTGTCCACAGCTCTTAGACATTTCCTTCTGGAGGATGAATGCATTCACCACAACAATGTCAATGAAGTGATAGAACAATGTCTTGTACCATTTCATTGTCTTGTGGAGAACATTGTAGTAGCCTATCAGTGCGTCTGACAGGTCCACACCTCCCATGCTCTTGTTGTAATCCTTTACAGCAGTTGGAATTGGGACATTCGATGCCCCATTAGCGCCCTTCACACGCCTGCTGACGTGATCGCCACTGTACGATTTATGGATAGTGGTGCACATGACCACCTCTCTGGTATCCATCCACTTTACAAAGAGCAGGTCATCTTTGCGAATCCATCGCTTAGCACCCATATCAGCCCTCTTAGGCATGTCGTTTACTTTTGTTTTGGGAAAACACACTGTTAGGACGAATGGTGCCACAAGACCATACACTCAGCTTCTTCAGGTCTGTAAACAGGGTAGGGCTTGTGTAGAAGTTGCCCACATAACGGAATCATAACTAAGTCCCTTACCGGTGGCTGAGATGGATTTCCCCTCGTAAACATAAAGAAATCCAAGTGTAGGCACACACAGAATCTGACAAAACAAACAGTTTGTTACCCCATTTTGTTGGCTTATTACGCATATATTTTTTGAGGCCAATTCTAGCCTTTGAGGCTACCATCCTCTCTTCTATGGACAGGTTCTGGGCGGGCTGACAATGGGTCTTGCAGGCCTCAACCATGCTGGAGTAGAGAGGTTTTGCAGAGCCTATCAAAGCTTGCTGTGCCTATCTTCTTCTCATTGTCGTCATCAGCTTGTGGGTCACTGATATGAAGAGCCCAAGAGACACCTGGTAGAAGACATGACAGTGGTAGGGAAAGGCAGTTGGTAGAGTGACGTTCTCCAGTAGTCCTTCAGGTTTTTAAACTTCACAAGCCCCATGTAAATGACCAATGAGATGTCACAGCATAGGTCTTGGATGGATATGGGCTTCCATGCCTCTTTCTTTCCTGCTTGCTTCTTAGCCCCATACCAGCAAACCAAGAACTGACATGGAGAAAAACATCAAGTGGGCTGTACTTTCCAGTCATGTCCAGCTGAGGTCCTGGCTGCCTTTTCGGTCAAAATGTTGGTGGAAGTGGCTCCACGTCATCCTCTATCAGCGTTCCCCTGCCTCTGTGGTTACCTCTGGTGCACTTACCCTCCTCTGCTTCTTGGCTTGCCTCTTCACACCTCTAGATGGCCGGGCGGGAGTGGGTCTGGAGCCACAGACAGCAGTAGGGGTCAGACTGAATTAAGTGGGGGATGGAGTACTTGAATGTGGTCTCTTTGGAGTGGGCTCCCATAGGTCATCAGAGTCAGTCTCTCTACCACTAGTGAAGATAAAAAAATAACTCAAGTTTACTGTTACTTATTTTATTGAACCTTTATTTTAGCATGGGGTGAGCCCTGCATCAATACATCAAATAAACAACACACCTATAAACATATACAGCGGGTGAAATAAGTATTGAACACGTCACCATTTCTCAGTAAATATATTTCCAAAGGTGCTATTGACATGAAATTTTCACCAGATGTTGGTAACAACCCAAGTAATCCATACATACAAAGAAACCAAAACAAATAAGTTCAGAAATTAAGTTGTGTATAATGTGAAATGACACAGGGAAAAAATATTGAACACATGAAGAAAGGGAGGTTCAAAAAGGCATGGAAAGCCAAGACAACAGCTGAAAACTATCAGTAATTAAAAAGCAATCCACCCCCCTGTCAGTGCAAATTAATATCAGCTGGTTCAGTCCCAAATGATGGCCTACAAAAAGGTCTCATTGCCAAGGTGTCACACAAGACACATCTCATGATGGGTAAAAGTAAAGAGCTGTCTCAAGACCTTCGCAACCTAATTGTTGCAAAACACAATGATGGCATTGGTTATAGGCGTATTTCTAAGCTTCTGAATGTTCCAGTGAGCACTTGGGGCCATAATACGGAAGTGGAATGTCACGATTGTGTGTATAGATGGACCAAGGCGCAGCGATAGTTCAACATTGACGTTTATTAAACTCAAATAGACTTAACAGACGAACTATACAAAATAACAACGTTGCTTAAACGTGAACATAAACACACTTACTTTGTCGATGACATAAAGACAATGAACCACGCCATGGGAGTGGAACAAACACATATAAGTAGGATCCCTAATTAGAGACAATGCATAGCAGCTGCCTCTAATTAGGGATCCCACACACAACACCACACAGAAATAGAACATGAAGAACTGCCAGACTCTGACCATAGAATTATAGAGAAGCAATAGGCTTCTCTATGGCCAGAGCCTGACAGAACCCCCCATCAAAGGCGCGGACTCCCGGCCGCAAGAAACCAAACACAATACATGAGGGGAGGGTTAGGGAGGGAAAACAACAAACCTATAACCATCGCAGGTGGCGGTTCCGGCCCTGGCGAAGTGGATAGATTCCTCTTTCGTTCCATTCTGATGACCGGGCCCTGACTGGGCACCGGTGTGGCGAACGACTCCGGCCATGGAGCGGGTCAGATAACCGGGCCAGGACTGGGCACCGGTGTGGCAGGCGACTCAACTGGCGGACAACTGGTCCTGGAATGGACCTCAGTGGGTTATTTGCCCCTCTCCATGGCCTGAGTCTTTTGCCCCACCGGTGCCATTTCCAGGACCGGTTGTTTACCCCTTTAAATGGCCGGAGTCGCCTGCCACACCGGTGCCCAGTCCTGGCCCGGTTATCTGCCCCGCTCCATGGCCGGAGTCGTTCGCCACACCGGTACCCCGTCCGGGCCCAGTAGAACTAAGGAGGAAGATATCCACTTCGCCGGGGCCGGAACCACCACCTGCGATGGTTATTGTTTGTTGTTTTTCCCTCCCTAACCCCCCCTGTTGTAATTGTGTTTAGGTTCTTGCGGCCGGGAGTCCGCGCCTTTGAGGGTGGGTACTGTCAGGCTCTGGCCATAGAGAAGCCTTGCTTCTCTATAATATTCTATGGTCAGAGTCTGGCAATTCTATAAGTTCTATTTCTGTGTGGTGTTGTGTGTGGGATCCCTAATTAGTGGCAGCTGCTATGCATTGTCTCTAATTAGGGATCCTACTTATATGTGTTTGTTCCACTCCTTAGGTGTGGTTCAGTGTCCTATCGTCCGTGTCGAAGTAAGTGTGTTTCCTTTTGTATTTGTATCATTGTTATTTTGTATAGTTCACGTTTAGTTTAATTAATAAATAATGTCCAACTTTCGCTGCGCTGCGCCTTGGTCATTATACACACCCGAGCGTGACATGGAAAGACAATCATTTCACCATAAATTTGCCTCGACCAGGTGCTCCTCGCAAGATTTCTGACAGAGGAGTGAAAAGAATAATCAGAAGAGTTGTCCAAGAGCCAAGGACCACTTGTGGAGAGCTTCAAAAAGACCTGCAATTAGCAGGTACTGTTGTCTCAAAGAAAACATTAAGTAATGCACTCCACCGCCATGTCCTGTATGCACGCTCACCACGCAAGACTCCATTGCTGAAAAGAAAGCATGTTGAAGCTCGTTTAAAGTTTGCTGCACAACATACGGAAAAGCCAGTGAAATACTGGGAGAATATAGTGTGGTCAGATGAGAGCAAAATTGAACTGTTTGGATGTCATAATACACACCATGTTTGGAGGAGAAATGGCACTGCACATCACCCTAAAAACACCATACCAACAGTGAAGTTTGGAGGTAGGAACATCATGGTGTGGGGCTGCTTTTCAGCAAATGGTACTGGCAAACTTCACATAATTGAAGGAAGGATGAATGGGCAAACTTACCGAGACATTCTTGACAAAAATCTGCTGCCATCTACCAGGATGATGAAGATGAAACGAGGGTGGACATTTCAGCAAGACAATGATCCCAAACACACAGCCAAGGAAACTCTCAATTGGTTTCAAAGAAAGAAAATAAAGCTGCTAGAATGGCCCAGCCAATCACCTGACTTAAATCCCATTGAAAATTTATGGAAAGAACTGAAGATCAAGATTCATAGAAGAGGCCCACAGAACCTTCAAGATTTGAAGACTGTTTGTGTGGAAGAATGGGCCAAAATCACACCAGAGCAATGCATGCGCCTAGTTTCTCCATACAGGAGGCGTCTTGAAGCTGTCATTACCAACAAAGGCTTTTGTACAAAGTATTAAATAAATATCAGTAAGTGTGTTCAATACTTTTTCCCTGTGTCATTTCACATTATTACACAACTTAATTTCTGAACTTATTTGTTTTGGTTGTATGGATTACTTGGGTTGTTACCAACATCTGGTGAAAATGTCATGTCAATAGCACCTTTGGAAATATATTTACTGAGGAAAATGGTGACGTGTTCAATACTTATTTCACCCGCTGTATATTATATAGAGTTTGAGGAACACAATCCTTATTATTATTGTTATTATGTCCACTTTATTTATACAATTCCAGCTACTGAAAACGGACAGTGTAATGTTTTGCTAATAAATATCATGTGATGTTTATGTGATAAAAGTTTGGTACGAGTCTTTCCAGTGTGCAAAATCTCTATGAGTGTTGGGAGTTCCCAAAGTATTATATATGCAACTTAAGCATTGAGGGAAAAGATGCAGTATTTTACTTTGAGACATTGTTTATATTATTCTGACAAGTGCAGAAGCATAAATCAATGCATCCTGAAAATGAATGCCTTATATTGCTTGAAATACAAACACTGAATATATTGAGGTTATAAATAGAGTCGACGTCACCAATGTATTAGCCGCCACCGATCCAGTTCACATTTTCCACCTGTCCTGTTTCACTCACACCTGGTTCCCATCCGACAAATTGTCTGTGTCCTATTTAATCCCTCTGCTCCCCCATGGTCTTTGTGTTTAGTGTACTCCGGTTGGAGGTTTATTTGCTGAGTAAAAACATACAAGTTTATTCAGGACCCTGTTTTCCCTGCGCCTGCTTCCACCACCACGACCTCATACGAGTGCCCTGACAGAATCACGGACCTTAAAAAAATAATGGAAGCAGCAGGTGAACCCAGCCCTCCTCTCCAGGTAGAGGAGCGTGTTCAGCAGCACGCGACGATGCTTGAACAGCTAGGCACCGCCATGGATCGCGTGCTGCTGACCATGGAGCGGTTGGAGCAAGGAGGGCTACCCACCTCTCGACCACTCCCACCATCTCCCCCACGGGTTCTCCCTCCTACACCTGGTCCCAGTGGGATTCGGCTCTCGCTCCCGAGGGAGTATGATGGGAAGGCTGCCGGGTGCCAGGGGTTCCTACTCCAGTTGGAGCTCTACCTGGCAACCGTCCACCCGTCTCCATCGGGACGCGAGAGCGTGTCTGCCCTCATCTCCTGCCAAGCTGGGAAAGCCCTGGAGTGGGCCAACGCCATTTGGGTCGAGAACGATGCGGTGTTGGACCACTACGGGGAGTGTCATCCGAGTCGATCATCCGCCTGAGGGGAGATCGGTGGGTGAACGTCTCTTCCATCTACGGCAGGGGACGAGGAACGCGCAGGAGTTCGCTTTGGATTTCCGGCCCTGGCTGCGAGCTCGGGATGGAATGACAGGGCCCTGATCGACCATTACCGATGCAGTCTACGGGAGGACGTCCGTAGGGAGCTGGCCTGTAGGGACACCACCCTCGATCTGGACCAACTGGTGGAGATGTCCATCCGTCTGGACAACCTGCTGGCTACCCGCGGACGTCCGTAACAGGGCCCGTTGCTTCCATCCTCCAGCCTGCCCGCTCCGACACCTATGGAGCTGGGAGGTGCCGCGCTCAGGGGGACCGGAGGAGGGGTCAGCTCCTGCACCAGCTGTGGCCGCCGCTGGGGAGCCCCCTCAGGGATTCGAGGCGGCAGGCAGAGCACTCTTGAGTCTTCCCAGGTGAGTCAGCACGGGACTCACCCAGAGCCCCCTGTTGTTCACATGTTTTTGTTAATAATGTTTCCTGAGTGTTCCCCGCATAAGGCGCTAGTAGATTCAGGCGCAGCGGGGAATTTTATAGACCGGGCATTTGCTAGTAGGTTAGGGATTCCCATTGTGTCTTTAAATGTGCCTTTCCCCCGTGCATGCCCTAGATAGTCGTCCTTTGGGGTCAGGGCTGATTGGGAAGGCCACAGCCCCACTAAGAATGGTGACGCAGGGGGGTCATGAGGAGCGTATTAGTCTTTTCCTCATTGATTCTCCTGTGTTTCCTGTGGTGCTGGGCATACCCTGGTTAGCCTATCATGATCCCAATATTTTGTGGCAACGGAGGGCTCTGAAGGGGTGGTCCCGAGGGTGCTCGGGGAGATGTGTGGGTGTTTCCGTCGGTGCGACTACGGTGGAGAGTCCAGACCAGGTATCCACAGTACATATCCCCTAAGAATATGCCGATTTGGCTCTCGCCTTCTGCAAAAAGAAGGCGACTCAATTACCACCCCATCGACGAGGGGATTGTGCGATAAACATCCTGGTAGACGCTACACTTCCTCTGAGTCACGTGCATCCTCTGTCACAGGAGGAGACGGAGGCTATGGAGACATATGTCTTCGAATCTCTGGGGTAGGGATACATTTGGCCCTCCACTTCACCTGCCTCCTCAAGTTTCTTTTTTGTGAAGAAAAAGGAGGGAGGGCTGTGCCCGTGTATTGACTATAGAGGGATCAATCAGATCACTGAGGTACAGCTACCCGCCGCCTCTCATAGCCAGTGCGATCGAGTCAATGCACGGGGCGCGCTTTTTCACAAAATTGGATCTCAGGAGCGCTTACAACCTGGTGCGTATCCGAGAGGGAGACGAGTGCAAAACAGCATTTAGTACCACCTCAGGGCACTATGAGTACCTCGTCATGCCGTACGGGTTGAAAAATGCTCCAGCAGTCTTCCAATCCTGCAGAGTTCTGTCATACTGTCCAGGTCTGTGCCCAAACAGTTTGAGCTTCTACTTTTAAAAATCCACCTATCCAGAAATAAGTCTCTCACTGTTGCAGCCTGTTACAGACCCCCCTCAGCCCCCAGCTGTGCCCTGGACTCCATATGTGAATTGATTGCCCCCCATCTATCTTCAGAGTTTGTACTGTTAGGTGACTTAAACTGGGATATGCTTAACACCCCGGCTGTCTTTCAATCTAAGATAGATGCCCTCAATCTCACACAAATTATCAAGGAACCCACCAGGTACAACCCAAAATCCGTAAACATGGGTACCATTATTGATATCATCCTGACTAACTTGCCCTCCAAATACACCTCCTCTGTTTTCAACCAGGATCTCAGCGATCACTGCCTCATCGCCTGTGTTCGCAATGGGTCAGCGGCCAAACGACCACCCCTTATCACTGTCAAACGCTCCCTAAAACACTTTTGCGAGCAGGCCTTTCTATTCGATCTGGCCCAGGTATCCTGGAAGGATATTGACCTCATCCCGTCAGTAGAGGACGCCTGGTTGTTCTTTAAAAGTGCTTTCCTCACTATCCTAAATAAGCATGCCCCTTTCAAAAAACGTAGAACTAAGAATAGATATAGCCCTTGGTTCACCCCAGACTTGACTGCACTAGACCAACACAAAAACATCCTGTGGCGCACTGCATTAGCATCGAATAGCCCCCGCGATATGCAGCTATTCAGGGAAGTCAGGAACAAGTACACACAGTCAGTTAGAAAAGCAAAGGCCAGCTTTTTCAAACAGAAATTTGCTTCCTGTAGTACTAACTCCAAAAAGTTCTGGGACACTGTAAAGTCCATGGAGAATAAGAGCACCTCCTCCCAGTTGCCCACTGCACTGAGGCTCGGAAACACTGTTACCACCGATAAATCCACGATTATTGAAAATTTCAATAAGCATTTTGCTACGGCTGGCCATGCTTTCCATCTGACTACCCCTACCCCGGTCAACAGCTCTGCACCCCCGGCAGCTACTTGCCCAAGCCCCCCCGCTTCTCCTTCACCCAAATCCTGACAGCTGATGTTCTGAAAGAGCTGCTAAGTCTGGACCCCTACAAATCTGCTGGGCTAGATAATCTGGACCTCCTCTTTCTGAAATTATCAGCCAAAATTGTTGCAACACCTATCACTAGCTTGTTCAACCTCTCTTTCGTATCGTCTGAGATCCCTAGAGATTGGAAAGCTGCCGCGGTCATCCCCCTCTTCAAAGGAGGAGACACTCTAGACCCAAACTGTTATAGACCAATATCCATCCTGCCCTGCCTTTCTAAAGTTTTCGAAAGCCAAGTTAACAAACAGATAACTGACCACTTCGAATCCCACCGTACCTTCTCTGCTATGCAATCTGGTTTCCGAGCTGGTCATGGGTGCACCTCAGCTACGCTCAAGGTACTGAACGATATCATAACCGCCATCGATAAAAGACAGTACTGTGCAGCCGTTTTCATCGACCTGGCCAAGGCTTTCGACTCTGTCAATCACCGCATTCTTATTGGCAGACTGAACAGCCTTGGTTTCTCAAGTGACTGCCTTGCTTGGTTCTCTAACTACTTTGCAGACCGAGTTCAGTGTGTCAAATCGGAGGGCCTATTGTCCGATCCTCTGGCAGTCTCTAAGGGGGTGCCACAGGGTTCAATTCTTGGGCCAACCCTTTTCTCTATATACATCAACGATGTCGCTCTCGCTGCTGGTGACTCTCTGATCCATCTCTACGCAGATGACACCATTCTGTATACATCTGGCCCCTCTTTGGATACTGTGTTTACTAACCTTCAATCAAGCTTCAATGCCATACAACACTCCTTCCGTGGCCTACAACTGCTCTTAAACGCTAGTAAAACTAAGTGCATGCTTTTCTATCGAACGATGCCAGCACCCGCCCACCGGACTATCATCACTACTCTCGACGGATCCGAATTAGAATACGTGGACACCTACAAATACCTAGGCATCTGGTTAGACTATAAACTCAACTTCCAGACTCACATCAACCATCTCCAATCCAAAATTAAATCCAGAATTGGCTTCCTATTTCGCAACAGAGCCTCCTTCACTCATGCTGCCAAACATGCCCTTGTAAAACTGACTATCCTACCGATCCTTGATTTCGGCGATGTCATTTACAAACTAGCCTCCAACACTCTACTTAACAAATTGGATGTAGTCTATCATAGTGCCATCCGTTTTGTCACCAAAGCCCCTTACACTACCCACCACTGCGACCTGTATGCTCTCGTTGGCTGGCCTTCACTATATATTCGTCGCCAAACCCACTGGCTCCAGGTCATCTATAAGTCTTTATTAGGTAAATCCCCGCCCTATCTCAGCTCACTGGTCACCATAGCAACACCCACCCGTAGCATGCGCTCCAGCAGGTATATCTCACTGGTCACCCCCAAAGCCAACACCTCCTTTGGCCGCCATTCCTTCCAGTTCGCTGCTGCCAATGACTGGAACGAATTGCAAAAATCATTGAAGCTAGAGGTTCCTATCTCCCTCAATAACTTTAAGCATCAGCTGTCAAAGCTGCTTATCGATCACTGCACCTGTATATAGCCCTTCTGTAAATAGCCCACACTACTACCTCATCCCCATATTTATTTTTGTTTATTTTTTCACTAATCTTGCACTCCAGTATCTCTATTTGCACATCATAATTTGCACATCCTTCATTCCTCTGTTAATGATGATAATTCTGTAATTTATTTCTACTCTATAGTCTATTTATTGTCCTACCTCCCAACCTTACTGCATTTTTGCACTACATTTTGCACTCTGTTTATAGATTTTCTATTGTGTTTTTGACTGTTTGTTTAATGTGTAACTCTGTGTTGTTTTTTTTGTCGCACTGCTTTGCTTTGTCTTGGCCAGGTCGCAGTTGCAAATGAGAACTTGTTCTCAACTGACCTACCTGGTTAAATAAAGGTGAAATAAAAAAATAAAAAAATCCTTTGTATACGAGATTTTCAGGGACCTGCTCGGGCGGGGTGTAGTGGTGTATATCGATGACATACTGATATACTCCGCTACACGCGCTGAGCATGTGTCCCTGGTGCGCAGGGTGCTTGGTAGACTGTTGGAGCATGATCTGTATGTCAAGGCAGAGAAGTGTCTGTTTTTCCAACAATCCGTCTCTTTTCTAGGATATCGCATTTCCACGTCCGGGGTGGAGATGGAGAGTGACCGCATTTCAGCCGTGCGTAATTGGCCGACTCCAACCACGGTAAAGGAAGTGCAGCGGTTTTTAGGGTTTGCCAACTACTACCGGAGGTTTATCCAGGGCTTCGGGCAGGTAGCGGCCCCCATTACCTCACTGCTGAGGGGGGTCTGTCCTGTTTTTCTCACACCTGGTTCCCATCCCACAAATTGTCTGTGTCATATTTAAACCCTCTGCTCCCCCCTGGTCTTTGTCCGTGATTGTTATGTGTTTAGTGTACTCCGGTTGGAGGTTTATTTGCTGAGTAAAAACATACTAGTTTATTCATGATCCTGTTTTCCCTGTGCCTGCTTCCACCACCACGACCTCATACGAGTGCCCTCGACAGAAATATAATTTACTGGAATTGGCCAGAAGGTGTAATAACTTAACCTAATACAACCCTCACTCATCCCATATTGTCACCCCTGACAATTTCCATGATTTCCATTTATAAATAATTGGGTGTTTGGATCAGCAATTTCATTTTGATCTATCAAATAACTGATGGACACAGTAATATTTCAGTATTGAAATTAGGTTTATTGGATTAACAGAAAATGTGCAATATGCATCAAAACGAAATTAGACAGGTGCATAAATTTGGGCACCCCAACAGAAAAATCACATCAATATTTAGTAGAGCCTCCTTTTGCTAAAATAACAGCCTCTAGACGCTTCCTATAGCCTCTAATGAGTGTCTGGATTCTGGATGAAGGTATTTTGGACCATTCCTCCTTACAAAACATCTCCAGTTCATTTAGGTTTGATGGTTGCCGAGCATGGACAGGCCACTTCAAATCATCCCACAGATTCTCAATGATATTCAGGTCTGGGGACTGGGATGGCCATTCCAGAACATTGTACTTGTTCCTCTGCATAAATGCCCGGGTAG
Organism: Thymallus thymallus; assembly: GCA_023634145.1. Taxonomy (NCBI): domain Eukaryota; kingdom Metazoa; phylum Chordata; class Actinopteri; order Salmoniformes; family Salmonidae; genus Thymallus; species Thymallus thymallus. Next base: position 37,060,203 of record CM042393.1, read on the forward strand.
ATTTTGAGCAGTGTTTTGGGTCGTTGTCTTGTTGAAATATCCAGCCCCGGCGTAACTTCAACTTTGTGACTGATTCTTCAACATTATTCCCAAGAATCTGCTGATATTGAGTGGAATCCATGTGACCCTCAACTTTAACAAGATTCCCAGTACCGGCACTGGCCACACAGCCCCACAGCATGATGGAACCCCCACCAAATTTTACTGTGGGTAGCAAGTGTTTTTCTTGGAACGCTGTGTTATTTTGCCGCCATGCATAACGCCCCTTGTTATGACCAAATAACTCAATCTTTGTTTCATCAGTCCACAGCACCTTATTCCAAAATGAAGCTGGCTTGTCCGAATGTGCGTGTATGCAGAAAAGGCTTCCGCATCACTCTCCCGTACAGCTTCTCCTTGTGCAAAGTGCGCTGAATTGTTGAACGATGCACAGTGACACCATCTGCAGCAAGATGATGTTGTAGGTCTTTGGAGGTGGTCTGTGGGCTGTTTTTGACCGTTCTCACCATCCTTCGCCTTTGCCTCTCCAATATTTTACTTGGGCTGCCACTTCTGGCCTTAACAAGAACTGTGCCTGTGGTCTTCCATTTCCTCACTATGTTCCTCACAGTGGACACTGACAGCTTACATCTCTGCGATAGCTTTTTGTAGCCTTCCCCTAAACCATAATGTTGAACAATCTTTGTTTTCAGGTCATTTGAGAGTTGTTTTGAGGCCCCCATGTTGCCATTCTTCAGAGGAGAGTCAAAGAGGACAACAACTTGCAATTGGCCACCTTAAATACCTTTTCTCATGATTGGATGCACTTGTCTATGAAGTTCAATGCTTAATGAGCTCACCAAACCAATTGTGTGTTCCAATTAATCAGTGCTAAGTAGTTACAGGTATTCAAATCAACAGAATGACAAGGGTGCCCAAATTTTTGCATAGCCTATTTTTCACATCTGATTTAATTTCATACAACTTAATATTGCTACACTAAAAATCTTTGTCTGGACAATACCCCAGTACTCAGCTTTTATTAGAAAATGAATGGCATGCCACTGTGATCATTTTCTGTGACGACAGAGTAAATTATTATGCAGCCTCAGAGGAGTGCCCAAACTTTTTCATTCGACTGTATATATAGGCTAATTCATTCCCACTGTTAGATACACTGCACTGTCAGAACTAGAAGCACAAGCATTTCGCGACACCTGCATTAACATCTGCTAAACATGTGTATGTAACCAATAACATTTGATTTGATTTGAGATTAGAAAGCACCGGCCACTTAAGGAATGAAACACTAGTCACTTTAATAATGTTTCTGTATCTTGCACTACTCATCTCATATGTATAACTGTATTCTCGGTATCTTCGTCACCTAATTGTATTTACATACTGCATCACCAATCTCTTATGTGTATATTGTATACTTTAAAGCTTACTATTCCACTGGATCTTAGTCCAATGCCGCCCTGGCATTTGTATATATTCTCAATCCTTTCTTACTTAGATTTATGTGTGTTACATGTTGTGAAACTGTTAGACATTATTGTTAGATAGTACTGCACTGTCGGAGCTAGAAGCACAAGCATTTCGCTACACTAATGCAATAACATCTGCTAACCATGTGACCAATAAAATTTGATTTTACCATAATACAAATACTAAACAAAGAGATCATCAGAACTTGCCTCACATAACAAAAAAACCATAACAGCAACATAACAATAACAATCTGAAAAATAATTTCATTAACATGTATGTAGTGGTAACAAGTTAATATATTATAATAATTCTAGAAAATGCCACTAAAAAAATCACGTTAAAATTAAATAATAAAAAAGGAAAGTTCTTTGAAAGGGCGGGAATTATACAAAACAGGGTTTGTGTAAAAACTAGTCCCAGTTGTGTTTCTCATGCATTCATATAAAGCATTCACACAGAACTTGATCTTCTAATCTCGTCTTCACTAACTGCTCATGTTTGCTTATGAGATCTAAAATCTCAAGAAAATTGCCCGTTTTCTGAATCAGAAGATTCCCTATGCAATATTTTGGGTTGCTATAAGACACAGTATTTCCCCTAATGTTTTGATGTATTTTTATTTTCATTGACCTTTTTCCTATTTTCTGCTTCCATCAATCCTACAATTGATGTGTTTTTCTCCTCCATTCTTTTGTTCTCTTTCCATGCAAGCATTGCATTGACATGATGCTCAGATTTTGCATGACAACAAAATCCACTATCCTTAAATGTAGCTTTTTTCCAATTTGAGTAACCATCCACTGACATAAATACACTCTTAGGGACATTAGGTAGAGAAAAATGCCTACAAAGATAGCAATATGCTGCATCTTTAGAATGTGAGTACTCAAGCCATGAGTGTTCTTTGTACCACTCTGCATGGAAACTTTGCCTGGCTCCACCCTGGAGGGTTTTGGGGAATGCCTGCAGGGTTGGTTGAGTTGGGCCGTCACTTCGAAGCTTAGATATATCTGGAACAAGAGAAAACGGAGGCTAGTACAATTTTACACTGAAATTAAGTTGACCTGATTCCTCTACAGAAATCCTACTGATTACTTTCAATATAAAATGTACCTACTTTGATACAAGCTACTCAATTATCCTTACTACTCATGATCTTTTTAAGTGCTTTGTTAATAAAAACAATTAAATGCAACCATATAAATGTAACAGTATTATCTGATCTGAGACATACCATGTGGACCTGCTGGACTGGGTATGTCAGCTGGGGGCTCTGGGCTGTCTTTCCGTGGCACTACCTCTCCCTGTGACTGTCTGGCTGACACTCCATTATGAATTTAATCTCTCTCTTGCTCTCTATCTATTTCCTTTTGTTATGCTGTCTCCCTCTGCTCATTGTTACAACGGGTGGCTGACCTTTTCACCAAACTTCTGATGTCACCTTTCCTCTTCATTTTATTTTCTGGGACCTGAAACTGCAATATTGCTAGTGGTTTAACTTTAAAGAGGATCTGAACAGTGCCATCAGTTTTTATTTACTTATAGTAAACTGATTTAGTGCTAACTGGTGATTGGATGGTATGTTAAGTAGGCTATGATCTTATTGAACCCATTAAATGTGTGTGTGTAAAACACTTACAATGAGTTTAAAAACTCCAAACAGTCCAACAATGAGTTCTCTAAAAAGGAGAAAAGCAAACTGCATTCAGAACCCACAGCACAAAATGTTCATTAGATATTACACTTCATAATGACAAAGCATTTTCTAAATGGCCACTAATTGTGTATGTAGGCTATCACATGCTAAATAATTTATACCAAAGCTATTGGTTAAGTTAGCTACAAGCAAGCTATAGCTAGCTAGCTAGGCTAATGATGTTTACAAGCTAGCTAGCAATTAAATAGACTAACACAATTTAAATTACAACTATCTATCACATATGACCACACATCACATTTTGTTGATGTTATAGAGATGTCCAGAGATGTCTAATTTAGAATAACTGTAGGTAATCCTTGACTTTCTCCACAGATTAAATTAACAATTGAATTATCCATAGCATGCTACATCAACATTGTTCAATGCCCCTTTGCTAGCTAGCTATCCGGACAAGCATTTACATGGCAATGATGGCAGCTAGCTACAAGCTACTTCATCTGCAAATTTGCTAGCTAGCTAACTTTACCAATATTATTGATGATTGCATTACATTAGCTAGTAGACAATATCAGACATATCTTAACTATAATAAATGGCTGCTCCTAATGCAATATTATAACATGTTGTATCGTATATTTAGTAAACATGTGCAGCAGTACCTTCTTTCATTACTGCTAGGCTAGTCTAGTGCGATTCTGGCTGTTCCGTTGCTTAGAGTATCATGGACCGACGCCTGGTGTTTTCACTGGAAGGGAAAGGGAGCAGCACGGTGACAGGAGTAGGCGGACTTCGGGACTCAACCATTTTACGGGGAAGCGGGGAATTAAAGATATTGGAACGGGTTAAAATAGAGATTAACAACTAAAGTAGAAAAAATATAATACCATTCAATAAAATTAAATATGATTATATTATAGCAGACACTCCTGACAACTGAAGTGGGGTGGCAAGACATTTTTTTAGGTTGGCAGCTATAGTGTCGAAAACCAAAGCATGCCATAGTCAACATAAAATACATAGGCTATACATCGTAGGACTATATATAAAAGCCAATGGAGGCTGGTGAGGGGAAGTTGGCTCATAATAATGGCCAGAATGGAGTGAATGGAATGGTACCAAACACATGGTTTTCATGTTTGATACCATTCCATTCACTGCATTCCACTCCATTCCAGCCATTCCTCCCCTCACCAGATTCCATTGGCTTTACCTCTCCTGCACTCGCTCTTTACAGCACTACAATGTATTAGCATAGCCAATGTGTATTTTATGTAGACTATCACAGGCTTTGGCATTAGAGTGCCCTATTTACTATTGGTAAACATTTAATTATATTGACTATATACAGTGTGTATACAGTCGTGGCCAAAGTTTTGAGAATTACACAAGTATTGGTCTCCACAGAGTTTGCTGCCTCAGTGTTGATGGCATTTTGCATATACTCCAGAATGTCATGAAGAGTGATCAGATGAATTTAAATTAATTGCAAAGTCCCTCTTTGCCATGAAAATGAACTTAATCCCCCAAAAACATTTCCACTGCATTTCAGCCCTGCCACAAAAGGACCAGCTGCCATCATGTCAGTGATTGTCTCGTTAACACAGGTGAGAGTGTTGACGAGGACAAGGCTGGAGATCACTCGGTCATGCTGATTGAGTCAGAATAACAGACTGGAAGCTTTAAAAGGAGGGTGGTGCTTGAACTCATTGTTCTTCCTCTGTCAACCATGGTTACCTGCAAGGAAACATGTGCCGTCATCATTGCTTTGCACAAAAAGGGCTTCACAGGCAAGGACATTGCTGCTGGTAAGAATGCACCTAAAACAACCATTTATCGGATCATCAAGAACTTCAAGGAGAGAGGTTCAATTGTTGTGAAGAAGGCGCCAGGACGCCCAAGAAAGTCCAGCAAGCGCCAGGACCGTCTCCTAAAGTTGATTCAGCTGCGGGATGGGGGCACCAACAGTGCAGAGCTTGCTCAGGAATGGCAGCAGGCAGGTGTGAGTGCATCTGCATGCACAGTGAGGCGAAGACTTTTGGAGGATGGCCTGGTGTCAAGAAGGGCAGCAAAGAAGCCACTTCTCTCCAGGAAAAACATTAGGGACATTCTGATATTCTGCAAAAGGTACAGGGATTGGACTGCTGAGGACTGGGGTAGAGTCATTTTCTCTGAATCCCATCCGGAAAACACCTTGTCCGGAGAAGACAAGGTGAGCGCTACCATCAGTCCTGTGTCATGCCAAAAGTAAAGCATTATCAGACCATTCATGTGTGGGGTTGCTTCTCAGCCAAGGGAGTGCGCTCACTCACAATTTTGCCTAAGAACACAGCCATGAATAAAGAATGGTACCAACACATCCTCTGAGAGCAACTTCTCCCAACCATCCATGAACAGTTTGGTGACGACCAATGCCTTTTACAGCATGACGGAGCACCTTGCCATAAGGCAAAAGTGATAACTAAGTGGCTCAGTGAACAAAGCATTGACATTTTGGGTCCATGGCCAGGAAACTCCCCAGACCTTAATCCCATTGAGAACTTGTGGTCGATCCTCAAGAGGCGGGTGGACAAACAAAAACCCACAACTTCTGACAAACTCCAAGCATTGATTATGCAAGAATAGCATGCCATCAGTCAGGATGTGGCCCAGAAGTTAATTGACAGCATGCCAGGGCGGATTGCGGAGGTCTTGAAAAAGAAGGGTCAACACTGCAAATATTGACTCTTTGCATAAACTGAATGTCATTGTCATTGTCAATGAAAGCCTTTGACACTTACATACTTGTAATTATACTTCAGTGTACCATAGTAACTACTGACCTAAAGATCTAAGAACACTGAAGCAGCAAACTTTGTGGAGACCAATACTTGTGTCATTCTCAAAACTTTTGACCACGACTGTACATCCTGGTAATCTGTCTGGTCCTGCGGCCTTGTGAATTGTGACCTGTTTAAAGGTCTTACTTACATCGGCTACGGAGAGCGTGATCACACAGTTGTCCGGAACAGCTGATGCTCTCACCAGTCCGGTGCAACCTGTTCCGGCTCCACGCATCAGGTCTTCAGTGCGCCTCTCCAGTCCGGTACGACCTGTGCCGGCTCCCCGCACTCAACACTGCAAATATTGACTCTTTGCATAAACTGAATGTCATTGTCAATGAAAGCCTTTGACACTTATGGAATACTTGTAATTATACTTCAGTGTACCATAGTAACTATTGACATAAAGATCTAAGAACACTGAAGCAGCAAACTTTGTGGAGACCAATTCTTGTGTCTGTGGCAAGGGGGACGTGGTTCAGCGAGGTCTGTGGCGAGAGAGAGAGAGAAAGGAGACGAGCGGTACGTAAGTGGGGGAAGGGCAAATGACAATCACCTGTGCCTCGTTTCAGTAATTGGCGTGAAGAGACTGGATAAAAGCCACCTGGAAAAGGTGGCCGGGAGGAGAGGGACTGCCTGAGACTTGTGGGGAAAAAGCCAGGGGACTGAGTGGGGCTGTTTTATGCTCTAAAGAGTTCTGGTGGAAAGAGTTATTTTTGATTGGTGTTGAGAAGCGCCCGCAGCGTGGATTTATCTTATTTTTGTGATCTACTTTTTTGGACAATAAAAATCACGAGTCTCAAACAAGCCGACCCCGTCTTCTTCCTTCACATATTGAACAGAACTTACTACAGTGTCATTCTCAAAACTTTTGGCCATGACTATACTATGTGTGTATATATATATATATATATATATATATATATATATATATATATATATATATATATCAAAGAAAAATATCTCAAATGAATAATATGCAACCATTTAAACAACTGCATAAGCATGAGAAGATAAAAGTATTTGACTTACCAGTCAAATTGCGTCTTTGCCTTCCAAAAACATGCATCCTGCGTTTGAGTCTACACTGGCATTACTGAGTCCTCATTACCTTCTATGTCACTTTCCCGATCGATTTCTGCAATAATCTTGTTCAAATCTGATTACTTTGTCTCCGATTGAGATTTTCCTGTTTTATTAGCCATGTTCTACTTTCTAAATTAGCAATAAACTTGGTTCAACATGCGTGCGTGCGTGCATGCGTAAAACAACTTCCTTTTTGGGCTCTGGATCTACTCAGCAAAAAGTTTGTTGCGTGCAACCTCAGCACAATGGATTTTACTCCCACAATTTTACTCCCCCATATGCCAGTAAAGCCCAGCTCATTGGCAATCTAGCTAGCTATTTTTCAAAGTGATACATGGTCATTCGACCAAGGTACAGTCAATCAAGTGAACACTTCCCGTCTCGTCTGAACATAATGATGTCATGTATTTCTGGCTAAAATTGGCTTGCTATCGGATATTCCTAATGCAGAATTGTAAAGGAAAGGCTGGTTACTTTCTAGAGTGTCTGAGGAATAAATCGGAACCTAACTTGACTGGTTTAAACGAGTGGAATTACAAAATCGATCATGCATTCACCATGAATCTTGTAAGGAAATACAAATGGATTTTATCAATCAAAACTATGCTCTCTGGGACCCTCAGGATGACAAATCAGAGCAAGATTACTTAATGTAAGTAAAATATTTACCTTCAGATATGAATGTATCAAACCTGTCACTGTAATAGCTACTGTAAATTGGACACTGCAGTTAGATAAAAATTTTTTTAAGCTTTATGCTGATATAAGACATGTATATGTCCATATGCGGGACACGATCCAAACAAGTTAACAAAGCAAATTTGGGGAAAGTTCTACCAATACATTGACTGTGGTACTCGTTCTGGAAAAATGCCTACAAGGCCCTGCCCCGCCCTCCCTTCGGCAAATCTGACCACGACTCAATTTTTCTCCTCCCTTCCTATAGGCAGAAACTCAAACAGGATGTACCCATGCTATGGTCTATTCAATGCTGGTCTGACCAATCGGAATATATGCTTCAAGATTATTTTGCTCACACGGACTGGGATATGTTCCGGGTAGCCTCCGAGAATAGCATCGACAAAGACACGGATGTGGTGACGTTAATCAGGAAGTGTATAGGGGATGTTGTACCGACCGTGACAAATAAAACCTACCCAAACATTTAAGCGTGTTAACCCTCGCATGGCTGCTGTCCCAGACGGCATCCCTAACCGCATCCTCAGAGCATGTGCAGACCAGCTGGCTGGAGTGTTTACAGTCATATTCAATCTCTCCCTATCCCAGTCTGCTGTCCCCACTTGCTTCAAGACGTCCACCAAATCAAATCCAAATTAAATCAAATTTTGTGGGTCACATACACGTGTTTAGCAGATGTTATTGCGAGTGTAGTGAAATGCTTGTTCCTGTACCCAAAAAAGCAAAGGTAACTGAACTAAATTACTATCGCCCCATTGCGCTCACTTCTGTCAGCACAAAGTGCTTTGAGAGGCTAGTTAAGGATCATTTCACCTCTACCTTACCTGACACCCTAGACCCACTTCAATTTGCTTACCGTCCCAATAGATCCACAGACGATGCAATCGCCATTGCACTGCACACTGCCATATCCCATCTGGACAAGAGGAAAACCTATGTAAGAATGCTGTTCATTGACTATAGCTCAGCAGTCAACCCCATAGTACCCTCCAAGCTCATCATTAAGCTCGGGGCCCTGGGTCTGAACCCCGTCATTTGCAACTGGGTCCTGGACTTCCTGACTTGCCACCCCCGGTGATGAAGATAGGACACAACACCTCCGCTTCGCTGGTCCTCACAGAGGGGCCCCACAAGGGTGTGTGCTCAGCCCCCTCCTGTAGTCCCTGTTCACCCACGACTGCGTGGTCACGCACGCCTACAACTCAATGAAGTTTACAGACGACACAACGGTAGTAGGACTGACTACCAACAATGACGAGACAGCCTACAGGGAGGAAGTGAGGGCCCTGGGAGAGTGGTGTCAGGAAAATAACCTCTCACTCAACGTCAACAAAACAGCTGATCGTGGACTTCAGGAAACATTGACGTAACCGCAGTGGAGAAGGTGGAAAGCTTCAGGTTCCTCAGCAAGGCACCTAAAACCCTCACAAACTTTTACAGATGCACAATTGAGAGCATCCTGTCAGGCTGTATCACCGCCTGGTACGGCAACTGCACCACCCACAACCGCAGGGCTCTCCAGAGGGTTGTTCGGTCTGCTCAACGCATCACCGGGGGCAAACTACCTGCCCTCCAGGACACCTACAGCACCCAAGGTCACAGGAAGGCCAAAAAGATCCACCTGAGCCATGGAGACAGGGAGTAATGTAGAGATCTAGGGGTCTTTAGCGAAGTCCAGCCAACCTTTAGATACAGGATGCAGTGATGAGCATCAAAACTGTCACCTGTAACAAAACAAAGGGCACTATGGTAGATGGCATCCAAAGGTTTAAGAGTAGTAGCAGCTACACTTTGATAAATAATATCACCATAATCAAGAACAGATAAAAAGGTTGACTGAATAATCTGCTTCCTACAGCTTAGAGAAAGGTTTCTATAGAAAAAGCCAACTTTAAAGCTTAGCTTATTAACCAGCTCATCTATATGTTTTTTAAACATCAAATCCATATCAATCCAAATTCCTATGTGTATATATATATTTAAGTCAGTTAAGAGCAAATTCTTATTTACAATGACAGCCTATCCCGACCAAACACAGACAACATTGGGCCAATTGTGCACTGCCCTATGGGACTTCCAATCACAGCCAGAATGTGATTGAACCAGGGTCTGTAGGGATGTCTCTAGCACTGAGATGCAGTGCCTTAGACCACTGCACCACTCGGGAGCCAAATATATGAGCACATGTTTGATTGGAGAAACATATATAATGAGTGAACATGTAGTTCATCTGAAACATTCTTACGAGAGTATGAAAACAACAAGTATTTAGTTTTGCCTGTATTAAGCACTAGTTTTAAATGCATAGCTATAAAATCGGATAGTAGTTTTGACACAGCCAGATCAACAGTCGGGTCAATAGCATACATAATAGTATCATCAGTTTATAGATTAAGTTTACAGTTTTTAACAGATTAACCATTGGTGTTTATATAAATAGTTAAGAGAATAGGTCCCAAAATCAACCCTTGTGGTACAGCTTTATGTACAGTATATCAAGAAATTCAGACTTAACCCCATCAATGACGATGCCCTGAGTTCTGTCACTAAGATAATCATGAGACCATGAACAGGCGTCAGAGTTTAGGCTTATCGAGGACAACTTATTCAATACAATAGCATGATCAACAGTATCAAAAGCTTTTGACAGGTCCACAAATAAAGCAGCACATTTCCTTTTAGTGTCTAAAGCATTGACACAATCATTAAAAAATAAACTATGCCGAGACCTAAACCCTGATTGGTTTACATTCAAATTACATTTCTCAAATAAAAAAGAGCGAAGTTGTACATTTACCAATGATTCAAGAATCTTAGCTAGACAAGGATGCCTTGAAATGGAGCGATAATTATTAAGATCACTAGTATCCCCACCCTTCTGGAGTGGCAGCACAAGAGCTGATTTCCATATTTCCAATATTTCCTGATAACAATAAATGAATGATATGCACACATATCTGGTAATGGATTTTAGCTTGAAATATACTTATTCATGTTACCATACTAGAACTTATTGATTACTTTACATATGTATGGAATGTATATTTTGGGGTCAATTAAGGAACTGAGACAAGGGGAAGTGCAGAATGTTCATATTCTGTTAAAACTTGTTATTATTAAATATGTTCCTAAAGAGGGAGGCAAAGGGTAACAGTCTAGTTTCAGTTCCTGATAAGGCAGGCCAGCTGTGGAACTAGGGAGGAGCAAGGAATTCGACTCGAGGTCAAGTCAACATCCTCCTAATACAGTCCTATCTCACACACATACACTTCTACGCCCACAAAGGTTCTAGCATCAGGCAAGGCCATGACTACACCAGTGAAGGAACCAATGAAGTTCGTGACTAGCAACAAACAAAGATGAATTGGCTGTCTAGATGTGTAAGGAATTGACCCTGCCTAGTATGTGTCAGGCTCTGGCCATAGGGAGTACCTTTTGGCCATGGTCAGAGCCTGACAGATCTAGATACCTAGATCTATGTTTTTCATTTTGTGTTGAATCCCCAATTGGAGACAGCTGTGAGACGTTGTCTCTGATTGGGGATTCTATTTAAGTTGATCTTACGTTGTTGTTTTGTATAGTTCGGACTGAGTTTAGTTTATTTGTGAATAAACATGTCGAACTATCGCTACGCTGCGCCCTGGTCTCTCTCTACACACGATCGTGACAGAATGACCCACCACTACCAGACCAAGCAGCGTGAGAGGGAGAGAGAGGAGGTGCCGCCGCGTTATGCGCGACGCGCGATACGGGGAAACGCCCGCCAACAACCCCAAGGAAATTTTGGAGGGGGGCTATGGGGGTGGTCTGGCCGAGAGGAGGAGGCGCCAGTACCACTCTCCAGGTGGAATAACGAGGAGGAAGAGGAACAGAGCTCGGTTCGCTCCGTGCCGACTCCGCACACCACCCCATCGGAGTGCATCAAAGGCACGCAGAGGCGGGAGGAAGAGGATCGCCCACCACTTCGGATGCCAACGGTCCATGACCGAGAAAAACCCGAGGGGTTTTTTGACCGCCCGAAGGAGGAACAGACAAGGTGGTGGTGAGCTTGGGTTGCTCTTCCATTGGAGCAGCATAAGGACCCGCTGCTAATAGAGATAGAGGAGGAGGAGGACTTCGGGCGCCGATACGCTCTAGTTAGCAGGTTGATGGATATGCGGGAGCGGGCTTCTAAGCCAGCCAAGGTCAGCAGCCCTGAGCCTCCAGCCAAGGTCAGCAGCCCTGAGCCTCCAGCCAAGGTCAGCAGCCCTGAGCCTCCAGCCAAGGTCAGCAGCCCTGAGCCTCCAGCGAAGGTCCGCCGCCCGGAGCCTCCAGCCTGCTCCGCTACAGCGCCGGAGCAGTCCGCTCCACCGGGGCCCAGTCCGGGGCCGGTCGTCTGCCCAGCTCCAGCGCCGCAGCAGTCCGCTCCACCGGTGCCCAGTCTGGGGCCGGTCGTCTGCTACGCTCCAACGCCGGAGCAGTCCGCTCCACCGGTGCCCAGTCCGGGGCCGGTCGTCTGCTCAACTCCAGCGCCGGAGCGTCCTGCCACACCGGTGCCCAGTCCGGGTCCGGTCGTCGGTACCGCTACATGGCCGGAGCCGTTCACCATGCTAAATATATGTGTTTGTGTAATCACACCTTGTCTTTGCAGCTGTATGACCCAGTGGGTGAATACATTTGGTTTGAGCTTTTTCTAGTTGTCCCGTTTGAGTTTTTACTCTGTTTGTTCAGAACCTAAATCTAGGCTTAAAGCTATCCTAAAATATAAGACACTCCTAAGACATTGCCTAACCTAGATGTTTCATGTGCACGACAGCGAGAATGAAGATGATAGGACTAATTAATAGACAAATGTCTTATCCTGTAAAGGGGCAATCTGGGATAAACCAAGACAATTATCCCACTAATAACTAGCTGGGGAAAGCCTGGAGAAGTCACCACTAATGTAATGAACAGCTATGGATGATAGTAAATCTATGATTGAGCTACAGGGTTTGTAATAAAACACACTACAAGCAAGTGCCCAGACATATAACATGTTTTGGGCATAGACAGGCCAGACAATGATGGGGCAATGGTGAAAGAACAAAGCATTAGTAAATATAGCTCAACGACGTCAACGTGTGGTCTGCCCACAATACAAGCAAAGATGAACTGAGCCAAGTACAAAGAATCCTTGATGAAACCCTGCTCCAGAGCGCTCAGTACCTCAGACTGGGGCGAAGGACCTTCCAACAGGACAACAACCCTAAGCACACAGCCAAGACAACGCAGGAGTGGCTTCGGGACAAGTCTCAATGTCCTTGAGTGGCCCAGCCAGAGCCCGGACTTGAACCCGATCTAATATCTCTGGAGAGACCTGAAAATAGCTGTACAGTGACGCTCCCCATCCAACCTGACAGAGCTTGAGAGGATCTGCAGAGAAGAAGGGGAGAAACTCCCCAAATACAGGTGTGCCAAGCTTGTAGCGTCATACCCAAGAAAAGTCGAGTCGGTAATCACTGCCAAAAGGGCTTCAACAAAGTACTGAGTAAAGGGTCTGAATACTTAAGTAAATGTGATTATTTCAGATTTTGCTTTGTCATCATGGGGGTATTGTGTTAGGGAAAAAAACTATTGAATACATTTTAGAATAAGGCTGTAACGTAACAAAATGTGGAGAAAGTCAAGGGGTCTGAATAATTTCCGAATGCATTTTACATCTGGGTATCTGTATTGGCGAAAAGCTAACTTTCAAAAAGCATATTGATGAGTTAGTTAAAGGTCTAATGCAGCCGTTTTCCTCTCAATGTCAAATAATTTCTCAAAACTCCATCCCACCACAACAGGCTAAAGTTTCAGGTGGTCTTTTCAAACAGCTTTTACACTAAAAGGACGTAATCATAATTTTCACAATTTCACAGTATTATTCCAACATCAATGTGTGCAATACACTAAGTGTACAAAACATTAGGACCCCCTTTTGCCCTCAGAACAGCTTCAATTTGTCGGGGTATGGACTTTACAAGGTGTCGAAAGCGTTCCACAGGGATGCTGGACTATGTTGACTCCAATGCTTCACACAGTTGTGTCAACTTGTCTGGATGTCCTTTGGGTGGTGGGCCATTCTTGACACAAGGGAAACTGTTGAGCGTGAAAAAACCTAGCAGCATTGCAGTTTGACACACTCAAATAAATAATCCTGGCACATACTACCGTACCCTGTTCAAAGGCACTTAAATATTTTATCTTGCCCATTCACCCTCTGAATGCCACACACACACACACACACACACACAATCCATGTCTCAATTGTCTCAAGGCTTAAAAATAATTATTTAACCTGTCTCCTCCCCTTCATCTACACTGATTGAGGAGGATTTAACAAGTGAAATCAATATGTCATGGAAAGTTTTGTACACTCAGTGTACACTCATGTTTTGTACACTCATTGTATATAAAACACAGGAAGATCAAGGTTTTGACTGCACTTAGCCTTTAAAAAGTTAATAATTAAAATTGGCTTCCTTTATATGAATAGGGCATGCCTTTCGTTAAATAGCAGAAAATAAATCGTTGTCTGCATTTATTCCGGCTTTAGACTATGGCGATATCGTCTATATGAACGCAGCTGCCACTGTATTGAAGACATTGGACACAGTTTATCATAGCGCACTACACTTTATTATGGGCAATAGGTTCAGTATACATCACTGCATTCTGTATCAGAAAATAGGCTGGCCCTCTCTTAAGTCTCATAGATCAATGCACTGCTCTCTTGTTTGTTTATAGCCCTCCTGTGCAAACTTCCGCCATACCTTACTTCATTGTTAAATTACAGACATACTGTAGAGTCACCAGACCCAATCACAGGGGATCAGTTTGGTCTCTACTGAGTTAAGTAGAGGTATGACGGAAGTAAGACACCTTACTCGTGAAATGATCTCCAGAACTCTGTAAAGTTGGATGTTTTGGTGCCACTAGGGAAGTTCAGATGGCTGGTTGATTACTTTTTTATTGAGAAATATTTGTTTTTCATGATCGTGTTTTGTAAGTTAGTTTCTAAAATTGCTGGTAAATATTTTATGTTTTTTTTGCATTGGAATTGCAATTATTGTAAAAGAGGTCTTGATCTCAATGGGATAAAAAACACAGAGCCCAAGCTAAGCCCAGTGAAGCTAAGCCCATCAATTATGCCTTCTTCATATCAACCCTGAACTTTGGGTGTTGATTTTGCTTTGCCAAAATAGTCAGTGTGGTATGTAGTTTGCTTAAATTTTGTTGATCTTTCTGTTACTATATTGTGGTATTGATTTCTATGTATTTTAAAGAGAAATTAAGGAGGCATAGAAACACTTTTGCCTAGGGAGCCAGGGTATATTACAAAGAGCTATACCGCACGTCCACCTGGCCTGGCGTGCTGGCCTGTACATATCAGCCATCTCTTCGTCTGCATATTTGTAGACCTTTTGTGTTGTCCTTTTGTATATTTTTGGGGGGAACCACAATCGCTCACTGTGTAGGTCAAACAGTTCCCAACAAAGTCAAGACAACTGTAATCAGTGAATGAGGAGGGCCTGCTTCTGTAATCTATGTTTTAAGTACTTTGACCTTCTTTCACTCTATGGGTGCTGTATGTCCAGCGTTAATGTTAAATGTTCATGATATCATATTTTCCAACACAATCGCACACTCAATTTGTGCAAATATGTACAAAAAGATTGTGTGTTTTTGTGTGGCTTAACTAGTGTGAAAAGACACACATTTTTGGGTGACCGAATTGATAGGAAAATAAATCGGAGGGGGGGGGGACTTCGAAACAATCTTTTGAAAGTCATTAGAGCAATGCATGATGGGCAATGGTGTTCTACACAGCCTTTTTCTTTGTGTCACACATTTATTTATATATAAAAAAAACTTGTTACCAACCTAATATTGTTAATCAACCAGTTTGTTATGATGGGAAATGATAATACACACCATAATACACACACATGCACACAAACACATCCACACATATACACACACTCAGTTTGTTTGTACTCATGTTATAGGCAACTCTTGACTTTTGAATGAATTATTTTTTATAAAATATTTGTATCTAGTTGTCATGTATTCATAATCTTTAACTGGTTAAATGTTTGTAGTTTGCATGTTTCAGTATTGATATGTTTCAATAATGATTAACATGGTTAAATAGTCGTAAATCTCTGCTTGATTTATCTTTTGATATATTTGGCATTTTTACACATTCTGCATTTCCACTGACGAAAGGACACTACTTGTTCTAAAACGGAAATTGCTCTCTGTAAATAAATGGTGAGAAATGCTCAGTCTGAAGCCATTAGGCTATGGGTTACACAGCCCTATAATAATGATACATGTTATATAACCTTAAAAAGGGTTTATTTACAACCTCTGGGGTATAACATGTTGGGCAAAGTGGTATAGTGGTCTAAGTCACTGCATCTCAGTGCAAGAAGTGTCACTACAGTACCTGGTTCAAATCCAGGCTGTATTACATCCAGCTGTGATTGGGAGTCCCATAGGGTGGTGCACAATAGGTGCAGTGTCGTGCAGGTTTGGCCAGTGTAGGGTGTCATTGTAAATAAGAATTTGTTCTTAACTGACTTGCCTAGTTAAATAAAGATTAAATAAAAAAGTAGAGTCTGACACATAAATGCTGGCATATGCCTTGTTACAATAGCCTAAGCATTGTCATGTCTCTGGCTCTTATTTAAAATGATGACTTGCTATTTTATCAAATCGATTACCTAACATTTAATTGATTACGTGATTGAATTAAACCATGCAACAATTAACTGATTAATAACCTGGGGCACCACGGAAGCATTCATTTATATAGAGCGGCTATCTCCCGAATCCGCTCTCTTAAAGATCTGATGATCCTTTATATTAATAGCAGTCAAGTATTAATCGTTACCTTAATCGTTATCAGTCAGTCTCATTCTGAACATCGTAAGATCTAAATCTGCACGAATCCTAGCTCAAATGTTTAAATCAGCATTCACAAATTGTCTTAATGATTTATTTACTAGCTAAAGAATAACACAGAATTACACATATACAGTACATACAGGATAAATCATATTTGTTAGCAATCATGCTATGAAAGGTCCCTAGTGGGTTTTTCTGATATGACGGCAAGTTACACAAAGGAAGTGGAGGGGTTGGATGAAACGAAAGAGAGGGAAGGCTCTGGGACAAAGGAATGATATGGGAGATCTGCTCATATCTGCTCACATCAATATCAACACATAGGCACTTTAATAACCGCCCATTCGGAAAAAGATAACGCAATTAGATATTTACGATTGCTTACTCTTTCTGATGGTAGTGTCTGTGTTTGTCTTAGGGCACGTTCACCAACTGTAGTCTGCTAACCGCGACCACTAAGATCTAATCACTTATGGTTCAAAGTTCATACCAAGTTGGCATAATTTGCTCATACTGTATTCTGGCTGGTCTTTGTCAAAATTCACCATTCCACGTGTCAATTGTCACCTCCACGTTGAAAATGTGCCCTTCTATGCATTCGGACAAAGTCCTTGCATTTCTGGAAACCAGAGTTTTACTTCCGGCAACAGGCTTTATACTAGGGAGAGAAGGGCGTGTTTCATAGCTCTCAACCAATATCTGCTCACTTGGGTGTGGCTACTGACTGATGTGAGTTTACTCATGAAATCACTTTTCTCATTCACAAATAGTTTCATATTCAAACATCTAAATTGCATCTGACTTCCAAAGATACAATTTATGTTGAATTATCATCGGTAACAACATCCCAGACAGTTACTGATCTATCAGATTCTTTAAATACCAACGGACACTTTAACCTGTTTGGGTTATAGAAATATTGTTCATTGTCCAACCTATTGTTGTTACCATACCTTCTCTGTGGTAACAAAGATTTTTCCCAGAGAGAGAGAGAGAGAGAGAGAGAGAGAGAGAGAAAGGAATTGATTGGGGGAGTCATAAACCTGTTGGGGAAAGGGAGACAGAAAAGGGAGGTTATGACCCCCAACCCAACAGGGCAACGCCGTGACAGTCCCCCTCTGGTGGGTTCAATCTTGCGATCATCCTGCAAGTTGCAAACCAACATAAAAACGACCGTGGGTTGTCCTGGTTGTGGATCATCGTTGTGGTCCCCCTCTGGTGGTTGACCCGGGAAGGATTTCTGCAAATGAAGCAGGCCGCTCCAAGGATAGGCAGCAGATGTCCGGTTGGTGATCTCCGTGACGGTCCCTCTCTGGTGGTTTCCCTGGGTAGGTTCTCTGGAAGCTGCAGAGCACCACAGGAATGACCAGGGGATGTCCGGGTTGGGGATTGCCGTTCCGGACCTGTAGTCTGGTCGTCCAGACTGGAGGATCTGGGCCGTGGCTTAGGCAGATGTTAACGCACACACACTCACAAAATATATAATTAAATTTCCCCCCAAATGAGCGGTTGTTGTGGCACTAACTGATAGTTGTATGGGGAAGTTGTTTATGGCTCTATCACTTTCTAAGTGTCAAAGAAAATGAAACAAATTGAATGAAAGCATAAACAAAACAAAAATACAAAATATACTGTAGTTATCACACTTTAATCATCTAACTGGACTGTATTCTATATTCATTGTCTCTAATGTCATATCTAGGGCGTTCCTACTTAGTGGAGTGTTGCTTAGACACTATCCTAAGATGATAACTACTCGATAAGTCTAGAGCTGTAAGGCACTAGTTTTGGGAAGTTTACAGGTATGTCCTATGGACTTCTGGGGAGAACTGGTGAGTACGGTGGCTGTAGGATCAAAAGGCCTCAGTGATCCTAGCATAAATCCTAATTTAATGTTCTCTTGTACATGTGCGTTTATGCTTACAAGTGTCCTGGTAGACTATGACTTGTTCAGAATGAGTCTGATATAATCAGGTAACTTTCAAATCAATGCCTGGAGGTCAGTCAGAATTGTTAACCATTGGAAGAGTGCTCAAGAGATTCCCTTCCACGTGTTGCACTCTGAGTTACTCCTAACTACTGTCGCTGTTGTCAAGGGTAATTTGATTTGTTAGGTCTCTAACCTTCTTACTGATTGTAGCTGGACTGACTCTCCCTAGACTGGCATTGGTACCGATTTGTTCTGAAATGTTATCCTACCGGAATAAATGATTGGAGCACTTTATTAGTTGCATTGTAGTTGAAACTACACATGGCAAGGAAAGATTATTGTTGACATTTATTTTGGAGGTGGACTTTCTTGTACGACCAGTGTGGTACACCTCAGTTCAGTGATATCTCAGATGTGTTAGTTATCCCCGTCGAGTGGCCTGTCCGCTCCTCTCTGTTCTCATGGGAAAGTTGACAACTAGTCTACCAGGACACTTGTAAGTCTACCAGGACACTTGTAGTTTTGTTTCCTGCTATGGCGGTCACGTACAGCGTTGCATGTAGTCTTGACCCCCCCCCCCCTCTGTGTCTCAGGACCCCCCCACCAGTGGTTGGTGTGGGTATCCGAGGCACAAGCGAAAAGGTCGCACACTGTGTACGAGTTGTACGAGTTGAATTCAAAAGTACAATTTTTTGTCTTTCAGAATTTGGTCAGATATACTTGGATGTGTAGCATCAGCGTTGGTTGCTGGCATGTCATACCTACGTTTGCTAATCTTGCCAATGAAAAAGTAATCAAAGTAGTTGGCAATATCAGTGGGTTTTGTGATGAATGAGCCATCTGATTCAATGAATGATGGAGCCCAGTTTGTCTTTTTTTCCCCGAATTTCATTTAAGGTGCTCCATAGCTTTTTACTATCATTCTTTATATAATTTATTTTTGTTTCATAGTATAGTTTTTTTTTCGTTTAGTCACATGATTTCTTAATTTGCAGTACCTTTGCCAATCAGTTGGGTTGCCATACCTTTTGCCTCATCCCTCTCAACCATACAATTCTTAAATTCCTCTTCAATCTAAGGGGATTTAACGGGTCATTTTAATGGGTGTGGTGCTTATTAGTAACTGGAGTATTTTTTTATTTAACCTTTATTTAACTTGGAAAGTCAGTTAAGAACACATTCTTATTTACATGACGGCCTTGCTCAAGGACTGTAAAAACTGTTAAATACCCTTAGATTGATGAGGAATTGAAAAAGTGCCTTGCTCAAGGACACATCGGCAGGTTTTCCACCTTGTCGGCTCGGGTATTCAAACCAGCGACCTTTCAGTTACTGGCCCAACGCTCTAACCGCTAGGCATAAATGTGTCAAGTGCAGCGTCTGGTTGCTCCTCATTACACACCACAGACCAGGAAATATTCTTGACATCATCAACATGTGAATCACTACAAAAATTATTATATGACCTCTTATACACTATTTAGGCCTAGCTTTTGGAACGTTGGTTTTCCTAGATATGGCTACTATATTGTGATCACTACATCCGATGGATTTGGATACTGCTTTAAATCAAATTTCTGCAGCATTAGTAAAGATGTGATCAATACATATTGATGATGAGCTCCCAAGTGGCGCAGCGGTCTAAGGCACTGCATATCAGTGCTAGAGGTGTCACTACATACACCCTGGTTTGATTCCATGCTGTATCACAACCGGCTGTGATTGGGAGTCCCATAGGGCGGCACACAATTGGCCCAGCGTCGTCTGATGGTGTCTGAGGTACAAACGAAAAGGTCGAACCCTTTGTACGAGTTGTCAGCAGCCAAATTGTTATTAGATTGGCTGTAAACTTTTAACCAAATCTCTTGGTGTTTGTGCTTCAAAATGCTCAGTGGCTGTCGTGGCCTGCCAGTCACGACAGCGTCCACGTGTGGCAACCGTTCCAGTACCTGCGAACTGAGATGATGATATCTTTCTGTGATATCGCACAGTGTTTCACCAGTGGGAGTCATCGGGTCAGTGGCGGGACTGACGCCATTAGTGTCAATGTAAGGGGTTTCAGTCCCCTTCAAAGCGGAAAATGTATCATCGGAAGCAGAATCCACTCTGCCCGTTGATGCTTATATTTCTGAGATGGCTACAGTGGTTGCAGGGGTGTCCGAAAGACAAGTCTGCTCCGAGTAGCAGGGGTTCAGTTTCGAGATTGCAACACGTGGAAGGGAATCTCCAAAACACTTGTTGATGGTTAACACACATGCTGCTAAAAAATAGAACCCTAAATTCAGGAAGAAAGTTATTAGAAGTCATGAACCATGATAACACTGCGTATGACTGGTTCAGTGCTTATAGAGTACTTATGTCTTGAGTTTAGCTCCTCTGTGGATAACATAGCTATGAAATAGACTCCTTCATACCTAGCGCCACTACAATGGTGTAAGACACATTGACTTGTGGTAAAGCCACTACAGGTCCCCTTTGCACATGGATTGAGGTCGGCACTGATTCTTACTGACCTCCAGTCATTGATAAGGAAATTATCTGATGACGTCAGACTCATTCTGAACAGGTTGCAGCCAACCAGGATACTTGGTTCTTTCCCTTGGCATGTGCGCTTGCGTAAGCATGAACAGAACATTTAATGAGGATTTATGGTAGGATCACTTAAGGGTCCAAGCAAAATACCAGTCTTGGTAAAGTTGAAAATGACTGTACAAAGCTGGTGCCTTACAGCTGTAGACTTATCATGTAGTTATCAACAGGATAGTGCCCTAAGCAACACACCGCTAAGTAGGAATGCTCTAGATTTGACATTAGACAATGTCATGATAGAGTAATTTAGCCAAGACCGTGGACATATACAGAATACAGCTCAATTAGATGATTAAGGTGTGGTAACTATATTTTCTTTGACACTTAGGAAGTGATAGAGCCACAAACAAGTTCCCCATACAACCACTAGTCAGTGCCACAACAATGTAATGATGTCTTTCATGAGTGTTGTGCGTTATTAACGTCTGCCTAAGTTACTGTCTAGATCCACCAGCCTGGACGACCGGATGACGGGTCCGGAACGGAGATCCTCAACCAGGACATCCCGTGGTCATTTTTATGGTTGGTTTCAACTTGCAGAATCCTTCCAAGGTTGAACCCACCAGAGGGGGACTGTGATGACTGTCCTGTGTGAGGATCCAAGGCCTCAGATTATATTGGCAATTGTTGACAATAGCCATACCCTCTCTCACCCACAGAAGAAGAGAGAGGGGGGGGCTGGACCGGTTTTGACACCTCACACCCACTCGTACATCTAAGAGGAGGAGAATCATCTATCTATGGCCTTCTATTATGGTGATTGGAATGTGCTTTGTCCCTCAGACTTTTGCCGCCAAAACTATAACATCCAAAAGTGAATACTGTAATAATATTTTCTAAGATAAGAATGTGGGGAATGGTCAATGGGGATCTAAAGAATAATCATGTCACATTGTTTATTATTTTGTGATGTCATTAAGGATGGTATCAAGAAAATACTGTAACTTTGAAAGTGTACACATCTGTCAAGTCGTCATCCAATACGTTGTGTATAAAATATGAACAATGATGAAAGTATTTTTGTTAAGATAGGAATGTGATTTTAGTTTTCTAATGAGAACGACGTCATTCACAAGTACATTGATGATTTCTTACTCCAAATGGGCGGTGGTTTGTGTGCAAAGTAAATTATTACTTTGAGGGTAGTTTCCAAATGTATCAACGATAAGTGTCTCTTTGTCTCTCTCTCTCTCTCTCTCTCTCCCTCTCTTCCTTACCCCTCCCTCTTTTGATAACCAAGCAGTCATGCTGTTGTTAGTCCGCTAGGGACTTTTTCTCATGTATTGTCACGTGCGGGTGCATGTACAGACCAATGCGCAGCGCAGGGATAGTAGTTCGACATATTTTATTATACTATGTAAGAATATTCTTTACTATGTATAACAAGACAAAAATGATGAATTACTGAAAACACAAAAAAACACGAATTGACAAAACGTCACGTTCACAAAACAAACACGAATGAACAGATGTAAATCAAGCACACTTACTTTTCACTGTGACATGCGAAATATACGACAACGACCCACAACCCTGTTTGAAAATCTACAAACCTATGTAGGATCCCTAATTAGAGACGATGCGCTAAAGCTGCCTCTAATTAGGGATCCCACACAAACCACCACCAGAAGCAGAAAGAAAAGACCTGTCAGACTCTGACCATGGTTACATAGAGAAGCAAATAGGCTTCTCTATGGCCAGAGCCTGACATGTATTAAGTGTGTATGTTATTCTGTGTTATTATTTAGTTAGCTAGTAAATAAATAATTAAACCAATTTAATGTGTAGTGCTGAATCATAAGTAAAGCTGGGGTTCTTGCAGATCCAAGAGGTCTATGACCGTTCAGAATGAGACTGATATGAGGTAATGATTAATAAGTGACTTATCGATATATAATGAATTTAATTTGGGAGATGGTAACTCTATAAACAACTTCTTCTGTGGTGCCCCAAATTCCTAATGAGTTAATTGTTACAGTAGTGATGACAGTCACGACACTACTAATAAATCAAACTTGCCAGCATATTAACTATATGCTATCTAACTAACTACCCAATGTTTATTGACTTGATTATTCCCGTCATTCTTAGCTTAGCTAAGTGGTATACCCATATGTTAGTATGGGTATTCGAACACAGCTCCAGTTTATTTGGAATACGTCGACACCTACAAATACCTAGGCGTCTGGTTAGACTGTAAACTCAACTTCCAGACTCACATTGACCATCTCCGATCCAAGATTAGATCTAGAATCGGCTTCCTATTCCGCAACAGGGCTTCCTTCACTCATGCTGCCAAACATGCCATTGTAAAACTGACTATCCTATCGATCCTTGACTTCGGCGATGTCATTTACAGAATAGCCTCCAACACTCTACTCAGCAAATTGGATGTAATCTATCACAGTGCCATCCGTTTTGTTACCAAAGCCCCATATACTACCCACCACTGCGACCTGTATTCTCTTGTTGGCTGGCCCTCATTACATATTCGTTGCCAAACCCACTGGCTCCAGGTCATCTATAAGTCTTTACTAGGTAAATCCCCACCTTATCTCAACTCACTGGTCACCATAGCAACACCCACCCGTAGCATGCGCTCCAGCAGGTATATTTCACTGGTCATCCCTAAAGCCAACACCTCCTTTGGCCGCCATTCCTTCCAGTTCTCTGCTGCCAATGACTGGAACGAACTGCAAAAATCCTTGAAGCTAGAGGTTCCTATCTCCCTCACTAACTTTAAGCATCAGCTGTCAGAGCTGCTTATCGATCACTGCACCTGTATATAGGCCTTCTGTAAATAGCCCACCCTACTACCTCATCCCCATATTTATTATTTTAGCTCATTTTGCACTCCACTATCTCTATTTGCACATCATCATTTGCATATCTATCACTCCAGTGTTAATTCTAATCTGTAACTTATTTCGCCACTATGGCCTATTTATTGTCCTACCTTCCTAACCTTACTGCAATTTGCACTACATTTGCACACTCTGTATATAGATTCTCTATTGTGTTATTGACTATTCTTGGCCAGGTCGCAGTTGTAAATGAGAACTAAATGAGAACAGCTAAATAGCGTTAGTAGCTAGCTACTTTCTGGTGGATGTTGGTTGTTACACAGCAATATAGCTAACGTTATCTAGGTAGCTATGTGCTAAAGCAGGCTAGCATAGATAGCTAGCTAGATAACTCTGGTAGCTACTGGAGCAGTGCATCTGTTCTCTATACACTCTATTCACTGCACTCCCTCCCCTCGGGAGATCGGATCACAACCTTGTCCACCTCACCCCACTCTACAGGCCTTTGGTCCAACAGCAGCCTGCAACCACCAGGACTATTATTAGTAGACCCTGGGTCACCAGCGACCTGAAGGCCCTGTTGAATGAGAAGAAGAGGGCCTTCAAGGAGAGGGACAAGGACAAGGACAAATTGAAATGCGTCCAGAGGGAGCTGAAGTTGCGGAGGGGAAGAGAGTGTATAAGGAGAAGATGGAGGACAAGCTGAGGCAGAGCCAGGTGAGAGAGGTGTGGAAGGGTATGAGAAATATCACTGGCTTCAAAAAGTCAAACAGTGGGCAGGCGGAGGGGACCCAGGACAGAGCCAATGAGCTGAACCAATTTTTTAACAGGTTTGATACTGGCCCTGTCCACCTCCCCTCCAGCTCCCCAGACCACACACCCTGTCCCACCCCCACTTTGCTCACAGCATCTCTGCTGAGACAATCAGTGACCCCACCTCCGCCCCTGCTCCCCCTGGACTGATCCTCAACACCCCCCTTCCCCCCACCTGGGCTGGCTTTCACCACCAACCAAGGGAAGAGAGAGCTGGAGAGACTACATCAGTGGAAAGCGGCGGGCCCTGATGGCATCAGCCCAAGGGTGCTGAGGGTCTGTGCTGACCAACTGTGTGGAATACTCCAGCGTCTTTTCAACCTTAGCCTGAGCCTAGAAAGGGTCCCTGTGCTGTGGAAAACATCCTGCCTCGTCCCAGTGCCCAAGAAGGCACACCACACTGTCCTGAATGACTTCAGACCTATAGCGCTAACATCCCACATCATGAAGACCCTGGAAAGGTTAGTCCTCGCTCACCTCAGACCCCTGGTGTGTTCATCAATGGACCCCCTGCAGTTTGCATACCAGCGCAACATCGGGGTGGATAATGCAATCATCTACCTTCTGCAGAGGGCCTACTCTCACCCTGACAACGCAGGTTGCACTGTGAGGGTTATGTTTTTTGACTTCTCCAGTGCCTTAACAGCCGTTAGCCATGGTATATTGTCCATATACCACAAACCAAATGTTAAGACTATAAACAAATGAATGGCCCATTTGCGAGATTTACTTGTCATTTCAACAGGCATTGGATACAGACAAAAATCTGGATTTATGATTGTAATTCAATGTTGCCATGGTTTGCTTAGATATATGCAGGTAGCCTATAGCCCCTGAGAGGACTACAGTGGGGAGAACAAGTATTTGATACACTGCCGATTTTTTCCCACTTACAAAGCATGTAGAAGTCTGTAATTTTTATCATAGGTACTCTTCAACTGTGAGTGACAGAATCTAAAACAAAAATCCAGAAAATCACATTGTATGATTTTTAAGTAATTCATTTGCATTTTGGCCCACTCCTCCATACAGACCTTCTCCAGATCCTTCAGGTTTCGGGGCTGTCGCTGGGCAATACGGACTTTCAGCTCCCTCCAAAGATTTTCTATTGGGTTCAGGTCTGGAGACTGGCTAGGCCACTCCAGGACCTTGAGATGCTTCTTACGGAGCCACTCCATAGTTGCCCTGGCTGTGTGTTTCGGGTCGTTGTCATGCTGGAAGACCCAGCCACGACCCATCTTCAATGCTCTTACTGAGGGAAGGAGGTTGTTGGCCAAGATCTCGCGATACATGGCCCCATCCATCCTCCCCTCAATACGGTGCAGATGTCCTGTCCCCTTTGCAGAAAAGCATCACCAAAGAATGATGTTTCCACCTCCATGCTTCACGGTTGGGATGGTGTTCTTGGGGTTGTGCTCATCCTTCTTCTTCCTCCAAACACGGCGAGTGGAGTTTAGACCAAAAAGCTCTATTTTTGTCTCATCAGACCACATGACCTTCTCCCATTCCTCCTCTGGATCATCCAGATGGTCATTGGCAAACTTCAGACGGGCCTGGACATGCGCTGGTTTGAGCAGGGCGACCTTGCGTGCGCTGCAGGATTTTAATCCATGACGGCGTAGTGTGTTACTAATGGTTTTCTTTGAGACTGTGGTCCCAGCTCTCTTCAGGTCATTGACCAGGTCCTGCCGTGTAGTTCTGGGCTGATCCCTCACACCTTCCTCATGATCATTGATGCCCCACGAGGTGAGATCTTGCATGGTGCCCCAGACCGAGGGAGATTGACTGTCATCTTGAACTTCTTCCATTTTCTAATAATTGCGCCAACAGTTGTTGCCTTCTCACCAAGCTGCTTGCCTATTGTCCTGTAGCCCATCCCAGCCTTGTGCAGGTCTACAATTTTATCCCTGATGTCCTTACACAGCTCTCTGGTCTTGGCCATTGTGGAGAGGTTGGAGTCTGTTTGATTGAGTGTGTGGGCAGGTGTCTTTTATACAGGTAACGAGTTCAAACAGGTGCAGTTAATACAGGTAATGAGTGGTGAACAGGAGGGCTTCTTAAAGAAAAACTAACAGGTCTGTGAGAGCCGGAATTCTTACTGGTTGGTAGGTGATCAAATACTTATGTCATGCAATAAAATGCAAATTAATTATTTAAAAATCATACAATATGATTTTCTGGATTTTTGTTTTAGATTCCGTCTCTCACAGTTGAAGTGTACCTATGATAAAAATTACAGACCTCTACATGCTTTGTAAGTAGGAAAACCTGCAAAATCGGCAGTGTATCAAATACTTGTTCTCCCCACTGTACATCTTATTTCAGTCTACAGTAGCCTAGGCAAGATAGAGGTAAGCTTGATTGATTTGCAATGACTCCAGTCATTTCAACATATTTATTGTATAAAATGGTAGCCTACAATGGCATATACAGTGCCTTTTCCGACATTTTGATACGTTACAGTCTTATTCTAAAATGGATTAAATAAAACATTTTCCTCAGCAATCTACATACAATACCCCATAATGACAAAGCAAAAACAGGTTTTTAGACATTTTTGCTAATTTCTTAAAAATGAAAAACATAAACCTTATTTATATAAGTATTCAGACCCTTGCTATGAGACTTGAAATTGAGTTCTGGCGCATCCTGTTTCCATTGATCATCCTTGTGTCATGACTGTCCAGGTGATCCAAATGGAATAAACTTCCACCAGACCCTATCTCAACCGCAGAGAGAGGAAGGAACTGGTGTGGGTTTTTATGATAGCTCAAGTTCTACAGCTGCACCATCGAGAGCATCCTGACTGGTTGCATCACTGCCTGGTATGGTAACTGCTCTGCCTCCGACCGCAAGGCACTACAGAGGGCAGTGTGTACGGCCCAGTACATCACTGGGGCCAAGCTTCCTGCCATCCAGGACTATACCAGGCGGTGTCAGAGGAAGGCCCTAAAAATTATCAAAGACTCCAGCCACCCTAGTCATAGACTGTACTCTCTGCTACAACACGGCAAGTGGTACCGGAGCGCCAAGTCTAGGTCCAAAAGGCTTCTTTACAGCGTCTACCCCCAAGCCATAAGACTCCTGAACAGCTAATCAAATGGCTACCCGGACTATTTGCAAACCCTCCCCTAACCCGGACGGCGCTGGGCGCCTCATGGGTCTCCCGGTCGCGGACGGCTGCGACAAAGCCTGGGTTCGAACCTGGATCTGTAGTGAGACTGCTGCTCCACTCAGTAGGCCCTCAAAATATATTTTATATTTGAGATTCTTCAAAGTATCCACTCTTTGCCTTGATGACAACTTTGCACAATCTTGGCATTCTCTCAACCAGAGGTAGTCACCTGGGTGTTAAAAGTAAATTAGTGGAATTTCTTCTCCTTCTTAATGCGTTTGAGCCAATCAGTTGTGACAAGGTAGGGGCGGTATAGAGAATATAGCCCTATTTGGTAAAAGACCAAATCCATATTATGGCAAGAACAGCTCAAATAAGAAAAGAGAAACGACAGTCCATCATTACTTTAAGGCATGAAGGTTAAGAAATGTCCCCCTCGGGGGATCAATAAAGTACCTATCTATCTATCTATCTATCAGTCAATACAGAAAATGTAAAGAACTTTGAAAGTTTGTTCAAGTGCAGGCTCAAAAACCATCAAGCGATATGATGAAACTGGCTCTTATGAGTATCGCCACAGGAAAGGAAGACCCAGAGTTACCTCTGCTGCAGAGGATAAGTTCATTAGAGTTACTAGCCTCAGAAAGTTAATATGAAATTGATCTCTGCATGTGTGGTTTCCACCGTGAAGCATGGATGAGGAGGTGTGATGTGTGGGGGTTTATGCTGGTGACATTGTCGGGATTTATTTAGAATTCAAGGCACACTTAACCAGCATGGCTACCACAGCATTCTGAAGCTGGTTGAGAGAATGCCAAGAGTGTGCAAAACTGTCATCAAGACAATCTCAAATATAAAATAAATTCTGATTTGGTTACTACATGATTCCATATGTGTTATTTCATAGTTTTAATGTCTTCACTAGTATTCTGCAATAGCTGTAGGATCAGCAGAGGCATTCAGGGCAGTTAGAGGGACAACTCAGCGACACAATAGTAGGGATTAACTGAGCTGGGCTTGGGTCATTGCTAAGTCATTGTCTCAACGCAACCTTATAATGCTGTGACAGGATCCAGGAACCCAAATGATTTGGGTGGACTCCATCCTCCTTAAAAAACGTGTTGTATTTCCAAAAGGTATCAAAATTATCCAACAAAAGTTACACCCACTGCAATAATCATGTTGCCAGTTGTGAAGAGAAAGAATCCTGCTAAAGCATTCAATTTGGGCTCCCAAGTGGCGCAGCGGTCTAAGGCACTGCATCTCAGTGCAAGAGGTGTCACTGCAGTCCCTGGTTTGAATCCAAGCTGCATTAATATCTGTATTATTATTATTATTATCTGGCTGTGATTGGGAGTACCATAGGGCGGTGCACAAATGGCCCAGTGTTGTCCAGGTTTGGCCGGGGTAGGCTGTCATTATAAATAAGAATTTGTTCTTAACTGACTTGCCTAGTTAAATAAAGGTTAAATAAATAAAAATTCCATGATTCAGAGAGAGCACAGGGCCAGATATGATTGATATTTTATTAGTGTCCAGCGGAGAGTCAATCAGCTCTTTAAAATCCAGTTTCAAATTTTCAGAGCTGCCCTTCATAATGTCATTAAAACCCTACAATAGAATCGATTTCCATGTCCTGACGTAGTACATTTGGGAGCAGCTTAGTAATGTAATTTACTCGAGATCGGATAGAACATTGTTTTTGCACCAGGAACAGTCACATTTCTTACCATGAAGCTGCCCAAAATCACGGCTGGCGAGAAGGGACGAAGAAATCTGCCCACCCACACATCACAAGATTCAGTGAACCCTTTAAGGACGGGCGAGAGGCAGGATAACATGAGCCCATAGCTCCCGGCGCCTGGTGCAGGCCTCAGACAGATGGAGAAGCCCCGCTCGATCCAGAGCAGGGACAGAAGGTTGCCGACCTCGACTTTCGAAATCGTAGGGGAAGGAGCAGGAGTAAGCACAGCGGCCGCAGACACAGGTACCCCCAGCAACGAGGGTGAAGGAAAATCAGGCCCCAGGGCGGCAAAACTATTTGTTGTATGTATCCATTCCAGGCCTCTTGTTGGAAGTGTAGACTGCTTTGCGAGAGGTCACTGTCTTCGGCTTCCACGTCTCGTGAAATGAGACCATCGTTGATTGCCATGCTCCTCTTGCTGTGGTCCTTCGACTCCGCTATCAAGATTGGGGAGGAGAGGCAGCAGATGGCTCCCCTGGCGAACGAACTCCGGGTAACACCGGCCAGTCGGATAACGACAAAAGGCGAAGATGCATCCAACAAGCACGACCCCCGGCCAGCCACTGGCGGAGAAAAGGTAAACATTCCACGTTTTTCCCAGTTTCTTATGTAGGCTGGCGACCTGCGTGATAAAGTAAGCCATCTCAAGCCTATAATCCTCGGCAAGCAAACAATTGCCACATTGGAACGCAGAGTGATCCAGTTTGTCCCGAATCAAAGCATAGTTGATACAGCTCCTACAGTGCTGGAACCATTAATTTACTTCTCCAGACAAAGAGGGCTCCATTACAAAACTAATCTGGGACCTACTTTGTTTGCTTGATGGCTAGCCGCTTAGCTAGGTTAGTGGCTCTGTCAAGCAGACTTCAACCTTCTGGTATCGGTGGGTGAAAACAGAGTTGGGTGCTGTAGAATCGATGAAGGTGCGTTAGAGGCAGGTTGAGGT
Source organism: Thymallus thymallus (assembly GCA_023634145.1). Lineage (NCBI taxonomy): Eukaryota > Metazoa > Chordata > Actinopteri > Salmoniformes > Salmonidae > Thymallus > Thymallus thymallus. Next base: position 37,090,797 of record CM042393.1, read on the forward strand.
TATATGCTGAGGCAGTGAAGAAAGTTGAGGAAGATGGGTCAAGTGGGAGGGAGAGGAGTCATGTAAGTAGTAGATCTGTATCACTACAGAGGGATAGGCCAAAGAGTGATATGTATTCAGTAAGATTGTCTTTTAGCGTTCATTGTAATGGTGATCAACTGTACTGCAGGGATGGAACGTAAGTCACAGAAAGGCTGCGGAGAAATATTTGGGAGTACAAGATTTGATGTCAGAAGAGTTACAGGGTGTGTTGAGTGGTGGTGTCCCGTCATGTCCTTTCAGGCTGTTGGCCTGATGTAGGACTAGATAGGTGATCCCGTGTAGCGCAATGGTAGAGCATGGTGCTTGCAACACCAGGGTTGTGTATGCACTAACTAACTGTAAGTCGCTCTAGATAGGAGCGTCTGCTAAATGACTAAAATGTAAATGTTTAAACAGTGGTAGGGTGGTGGGTTTTTAATGAGTCTAGGGTTAGATGGTAGGATATTTGTTGATTTATTAAACGTTTTTCTAGCAACGTATAAGGGAGTTATACTCTAATCTAGTTGGCGGTAATGCAACATTTAGCATGTAAATCTTTGAGGGGCAAAAAAGTGTGATGCATGCCAGCAAAGCCACTACACAACACAACACTAAACAATTACATTAATTGTACTAAAACGGTGACAAACTGTGCCCACAAACTGTTGAGTCCCAACAGCAGTCCCAACACCGCTACACCTGGCTAACAGCAAAGCCTTGTCTGGCAGCGAAACAGTTCACTCAGCCTCATTTGCTGCCTTTTTAAAAAACACATCTTACTCTAAAGAATTAACATATTAGACTCTAAAGAATTAAGTACACCAAATTATAACTACTGACACCAATAAATGTGCATATTGCTGTTATGATACATTTTAAGATGAGTGTTTGCCTTCTATTAGAGCTAATGTACCGTAAAACCTTAATTAAATGGCGAGTCTCAAATAGCCACCTGTCCATTTTAATAGCCGGGCAAATGCACACATTTTAGGAAATAAACGCCTGTTTCAAATAAATGCCGGGTCTAAATGAATTGTTAGAGGTTTAATGTTTGATTTCTTACATTAAATAATTCAGCAATAATTCTGGCTGGTTAACAGCTGAGAACTGCTAGCCAACTGGTAAGCACAAAAATGGTCAACAACTTCGGGAGTACAGACCCCTATCAAATTGGCAGACTTGTCAGGTGGATGTATTACCTTGGCAAAGAAGAAATGCTCCCTAACCGGGATGTAAACAAATTTGTGCACAAAATTGGAGAGAAATAAGCTTTTTTTGCATATGGAAAATGTATTATATTTCAGCTCATGAAACACAGAACTAACACTTTACATGTTACATTTATATTTTTGTTCAGTGTATTTTAATTGACTGATTTCCTTATATGAACTGTGACTTAGTAAAATCTTTGAAATTGTTGCATGTTGCGTTTGACTGGAAGTCTATGGGTATCTATTAGCATGACATAAAAATGGTATCCACAAGTTTATCTGACTCTGGGGAAGTAGATAAAGAGCCCTAGTCTGTTAGATATTCAAATTGCATTATTCCACAAGGATCCAAAAAATTGGATCAGCAAACTTGGTAATCATTTAGCCAATAAATTATAACATTCATCATATTGAGAAGTATGTTCATAATCTTTAATATAATTTCCAATGATGCAACAGCACATACACAATAATATAATATTACAGAGCATGAATCAAAAGTGCATTTCATGTTTTCATATCTATGAGTCAGGTATGAGGATACTGACCCACCCAGAGGACAGTTTGATGAATGATGGCAAGGAGCATATTCCACGCTTTCCCTAATGTTACATAATCCTCTTTGACAGAGATATTTGGCAGCAGGAAACTAAACCTATACATCACAATGACTTACACAATGCTCCAAGATTCTTCTAATTACAACATTGTGTAACAATACTAAATTACAATTATTAGAATACAATTTTACAATAACAATTACGGGATAAATAAAAATGTTCACGTTTCACATTCAAAAGCAAAGGCCTTGAACTTTAAAACAAAGGAAAATACATCAACTTTGCCTGATAGTCATCTGGAATTTCTACATTCACTAGCATTTGCTAGTGGGCACAAGTATATCATGCAAGCAAAATCTGTTTGTTTCCATTGCATGCACCATAGTTGTTTTGTGTGTCCATCAGGTATTGAAACAACGATTAGAAAATCTTTGCAGAGACAGCAGAGCGAAGTATTTTATGCATCACTTGAGATCTATCAATTGTACAATTATTTCTTACCTAGGCTGTTAAAATTTAGCAAAAGTCAGAGCAGGCTTTTTACAAAAGGCTAATATGAATAGATAATACAGGCATTTCTCTTGTTTGTGGAATTGTGACATAATTAAGACAAGTTTAACAGTTCAAAAAAGTCCTTATGTAATTTATGATGATGTCCTTTTGAAGGGATTCATTAACTTGCTATTGACTCTAATTACACTTTAATCTTTCTGTTTGGCAAACAGGCACAAAGAAATGGTGTATTTAATTAACCAAAATTTAACTCAAAAAGTCATACCGTATGAGAGTAGAATACAAACATATTCTCATCATACCTCTTTCAGCATATACTGTATGATATGCAATGTCTCTTATCTTTACCAGGATCCTTTGTCAACTGACTTAGGGTACTGACTGTCCATGGGGCAAACAGGTACATCAGCTACATGCATGAGTGATCTGACATAGCAACCTGGATTCAGTTAGCAACTGTGGATCCTCCAGGGCTCATAAAACACCATTCTCAAAATTATGTAATTATGCCCCTGTATACTGAAGCAGATCTTTCTTGTGGATAATTGCTCAGGCTGCATGATGGTCTACTCACAACATGTGCAGAGGCACAAGTTATATAGCACTATTAATTAGAACTGGTTTCTAGCGGTTTTGGTACAAGGCAAAAAAAAAAAGCAAATAATGGTATCACTTTTTATTAAGGTGCTCTCTAAAGCTTCCCAGTCGAAAAGGTTTGCGCATATATTATGAGTAAAATGTGGGACGTTATTGTTATTGTGTTCTGCAGGGGTTTTTTTCCGGATGTTCGAGCACACCATATTTTTTCTTGAGGCTTGTCAAATTTCGGTATCCAAATACTACGCCCCTTTGTCGGTAATTGGTCAACCGTAGGGAATCTTCAATTGTGTTTGTAATTCAATGACAGACTACTAGTTTTCATACACATTTGTTCAATGAAATTCAATGATAGATTTAATTATCTTAGTTTAATTCAGACTATTTTAAGGAAGTGTACTGGCTATGTTGTTGAAAAGGCGTCTCAAGAGGGAAAAACAGTAATATTGTCGCTTTTGTCTCGTTTTCAAGCAATTTTACGGGAGCATGCGAACACAGACGTTCACTTCGCCTAGCCGAGTTCTGCTAGGAGCAAACCAAACCTATGTATGCAGATGCCTTTAGGGGGGCTGTAAAGGGTAGTTGTTTTTAGACCACAAATTATTATTAACTCATTGGTAAATTAGGTGATTATTTGCGCTAACGAAAAATGTATCAACCCCCCAAAAAAACAAAAAGAAACTATAATCCACATAATATTTCACATTACGTGTTGCTGCAGGATTTTGTTCCTGCTTTACCAAACTGGCTTAAATTTAGATCCTACATCTGTAACATCAAGTACAGAAATTACGGGGGAGCAATATAATCCCATTATTTGGCATCACCAAAATGACTAATCACACAATTTAAACTAATTTCAAATGTTATAATAACTCATTATTTATAAACTACTTATTGCAGCGAATTCAGGGGTAGTCCAACCAGTACTCAAACCATCAACTATCAACCGAACATCTTAGCCGTACGCCAAGAGATCCGTACCTCTTGCCTATGTTGATGGGTGTCCTTTGGGAAGTGTGCCCCTGCGATTCTCTTTCTCAAGCCCCTCAGGCTTGGGCACGCCATCAATGGTCTCATGGTAGCTTCATCTCACGTCTCACACCAATGCAACACATTTTGGGGGTGGCCTGGGGGGTGGGTCCAACAACTGTCAACCCAACACCTTAGCCCTTACAAACCTCTTGGAGAGGATGCTAGGTGGTTATGGTCTCTACAATAGGAACTAATAATTAAACGTTGTTAAAACCCCAATAAAGGGTACCTTACTGTAGTACCTCAGTGTTACCCCTGAGGGTGCAACATTGAATTACAGTGTATGCATTATTTTGTCTTATCAGAGATGCTATTATCCAAGGCTAAGGTAACGTTAAAGTAATTTTTCTCAAAATCCTCTATCCACATAGTAGTAGACCTACTGGTCTTATTCATTCATATTATATGAGAGCAAATAATGTCTTACAAAGCTTATAAAGCATTTCCTATAAAGAAAATGTGAGTCATTATGGAACAGATTACTAAGTATTGAAATGGAGTGAGTGTACTCAGCAGGGATCATTATCACCTTTTTTCCTTTCTTTTGTGGAAGTACTGGATGAGGAAAATGTCATATTTACCTCCAGATAGTCTGAAGAGCAAAGCCATGGAAAATTACCTATGGACAATTAAAATGGTATAGCATGTTGATCAAAAAATGCATAGATGAAGTGATACCGATAGTATCTTTCAAAACGTACCCGAATCAGAAATCGTGGATTGATCGCAGCCATGTAGGAAAACTGAAAGAGAGATGCTGCTAATAAACAGGGCAAGGTGACCGGGGACAATAGTTTGGTTAAACAGTACAAATATGACTTACGCAGATCGATCAAGTGGAGGAGCAATCCAGCGGGTCGGACACAAGGCGTATGTGGCAGGGGCTCCTAACGATCACGGATTACAAGAAAGCCAGCCACATTATGGACACCAACGCCACCCAACCAGACGAGTTAAACACCTTTTTCTCAAAATTTGAGCACAATGACCCTGAGCGGCCGAGGAATGTTCGACGCAATTGCCATTGCACTGCACACTGCCCTTGCCCACCTGGGCAAAAGCAATGCATATGTGAGGATGCTGTTCATCGACTACAGCTCGGCCTTCAATACCATAGTGCCCTATAAGCTCATTACAAAGCTCACAGCCCTGGGTCTGAACTCCTCCCTATATAACTGGGTCCTGAACTTCCTGACGGGCCGCCCCCACAGCTAGTGAAGGTAGGCAACATTACCTCCTCGACACTGGTCCTCAACACTGGGCCCCACAACAGTCCCCTCCTGTATTCTCTGTATACCCACGACTGCGTGGCCTCACACAGTTCTAACTCCGTCATCAAGTTCACTGATGACACGACAGTAGTAGGCCTGATCACCAACAACGACGAGACAGCCTACAGGGAGGAGGTAGGCACTCTGACGGCATGGTACAAGATGAACAACCTCTCTTTCCACGTTAGCAAAACAAAGGAGCTGATTGTGGACTTCAGGAGGAACCAGGCTGGACATTCCTCCTCATCCTCATCAACGGGGCCGCCGTGGAGAGGGTCAATAACTTTACATTTCTCGCCGTACACATCTGAGGAGCCGAAATGGTCTAACCACAAGGACACCGTAGTGAAGAAGGCCCGACAGCGACTCTTCAACTTCAGGATGCTGAAGAAATTCGGTCTGTGCCCGAGGGCCCTCAAAGTGTTCTATAGGAGCACCATCGAGAGCATACAGCATACAGGGCTCTTCAGAGGGTGATGCGTGCAGCCGAACGCACCATTGGGTGCACACTGCCTGCTCTACAGGACACCTACAACAGCAGGTGTCGCAGGAAGGCCAAGAAGATCATCAGGGATCCCAGCCACCCAAGCCATGTCCTGTTCTCCCTGCTTCAATCACTGAGACTTGGGCATTACAGGAGCATCATGGCAAAAACTGAAAGACTGGCCAATAGTTTCTACCCTCAGACCATCAGGTTGCTGAATAACCACCACTAGTCAGCTACCAGCTTCCCTCTCTCCCCTGCTACTCCCCCTATGGACATTCCCCCCCCACACCGTCAACTCTCACTTAACTTACCTGTAACAACTCCCCCTATGGAAACTCATTCTCCTGCTGCCCCTGTCTGTAATAACCATGTTGACAGATAATCATTGCCATAGGTGAGAAACTGAAAATATAGTTTGCCTGCCAATTACCATCATTTTGTTACCCAAGTAACTAACTGGGTAGTTGGCTCATGTTCTTCAATACGCTAGGCATGGTGAGGCACTGTATAGTATGACATCTTTCATGTTGTTGTCCAGGGTACTGGACTGATGAAGAAGAAGTAATGGCTCATGGAGAACATTATCCCACTGACATGACTCATGAACTACTACATGCAACATGAAAGAGAACGTTATCATATCCATTCACAGCATAGGCTGCTGTAAGCATGACCATATGAGAAATATACAGTACATGCTTAAGAAAAATCATTAATTCAGGTCTACCAATGCTTTTGTTTGAACATATCCAATCCCTTATTAAACAACAGACTCAAGAGACAATAGGATTAAACAAAACCTTTACATGACCAAAATGTAAATTGCAGAAGCTCAATAGGTTCCATAATTATTGGCAACCTTGATAAATATGAGCAAAAAAGAAGATCAAATAAATAATATACAGTACCAGTCAAAGGTTTGGACACACCTACTAATTCAAGGGTTTTCTTTATTTTTACTACATTGTAGAATAATAGTGAAGACATAAAAACTATGAAATAACACATATGGAATCATGTAGTAACCAAAAAAGTGTAAAAAACAGTTTGCCTTGATGACAGTTTCACACTCTTGCCATTCTCTCAACCAGCTTCATGAAGTAGTCACCTGGAATGAATTTAAATTAACAAGTGTGCCTTGTTAAAAGTAAATTTGTGGAATAGCTTTCCTTCATGCGTTTGAGCCAATTAGTTGTGTTGTGACAAGGTAGGGGTGGTATACAGAAGATAGCCCTTTTTGGTAAAAGATCAAGTTCATATTATGGCAAGAACAGCTCAAATAAGCAAAGAGAAACAACAGTCCATCATTACTTTAAGGCATGAAGGTCAGTCAAAGTTTCTTCAAGTGCAGTCGCAAAAACCATCAAGCGCTATGATGAAACTGGCTCTCGTGAGTACCGCCACAGGAAAGGAAGACACAGAGTTACCTCTGCTGCAGAGGATAAGTTCATAAGAGTTACCAACCTAAGAAATTTACTGGAATTTAAACAATGCTTCACAGAGTTGAGACGCATCTCAACATCAACTGTTCAGAGGAGACTGCATGAATCAGGCCTTCATGGTCGAATTGCTGCAAAGCAACCCCTACTAAAGGAAACCAATAAGAAGAAGATACTTGCTTGGGCCATGTAACGAATGCCCCGCGCAGAGCTGCGGTCCCTCCTCTCCAGCGCTCATCCTCGCCGGCGTTCTAACCGGCGGTCGTGGGAAGATGGTAGCAACACCCTGATGATCCACACCTGTCATCAGGTTCACTAATTAGCACTGTCTGTTTTGGTTCACCCCTCGCGGGTTGTTGTTTCTTTGTGTATTGCTGATCTTATTAAATATTTCCTTTTCGCTAAATACCTTTTTGACTCTTTCGCCTCCTCTCTCACTTTCACACCTCGCAATATCACAGAATAACCCACCCAACCCAAGGCACCTTTTTATTTTTTCACCAGATTGTATTTGCCCGCACCTTTTAGATTTTTCTCTTTCTTTTTCACTTCATTTCCCTAGGTCTCCATGGACGGGCGTGGAGAGGGAGCAGGACTACCCGGTCGGGCACCCCAGCTAGAGGAGAGACTCCGAGCCATGGAGGAACAGGTCACTGGGTTGGTGACCGCTCTCGGGGGTATGATGTCCCTCATGGCAGCACGATCAGGCGGGGAGCACCCGGTGGGTTCATCTGGAGCCACAGCATCCCCAGCACCCGATCGTGTGGAGTCTCGTCATGTCCCGAGGGGAGAACTCCGGAGAGCCGTCCCCGATAAGTATGATGGCGATCAGCCTGTGTCGGACTCGGAGAAGGTTCAAACGATGATTACTCTCCTCACGGGGCATGCACTCGATTGGGCAACGGCACTGTGGGGGAGCGGGGCTGAGGAGTTAAGGTCTGTCCCTAGGTTCATTGCCCAGTTTCGAGCTGTTTTTGACCATCCTGCGGAAGGACGAGATGTGGGCGAGTGGATTATGCGCCTTGAACAGGGTCGGGGCACGACCTTGGAGTATGCGCTGTCGTTCCGGACGTTGGCGGCGTCCAGTGGGTGGAACGAGCCGGCTCTTAGGACTGCGGACTGAGGTCCAAACGGAGCTGACTCGTGTGAGTCAGTCGATGACGCTGGACGCCTACATCGCCCGGGCCATTGCCATCGACGGGAAGCTCCGGGACCGTGACCAGCTGGCATGCCGCGCGCATCTTCCCCTCCCCCGATCTGAGCCGGAACATGAGCCGATGGAGTTGGGGATAACGAGACTCTCCGCAGAGGAGAGAGAACGGCGGAGTCATCAGGGGCTATGCCTGTACTGCGGCGAGAGAGGGCACGTCAGGAGGATGTGTCCCTCTGCCCAGGCTGGACGCAGGAAAGGGGTAAGTGGCCAGGAGGCGCAGGTGGGCACAGTAGGTGTCTTGCGTGCGGAAAGCATAGCTAGCCCTTTCTCTTGCTCAGTTGTGCTTTCTGGTAACTTCCCCAATCATGTGTCCACAGCCCTGATTGACTCCGGAGCTGCGGGGAGTTTCATTGACGTTTTCCGACTGCCGTTGCGCCGTTTGAGGTCCCCTCTGGATGGTCGACCAGTGGGGTCTGGCTCCATTACTCACGTGACTCGTCCTGTCACCCTCACCATTCACGGCTGCCATCGAGAGAGACTGGAACTGATGGTGATCTCTTCCTCCATACATCCGGTCATCTTGGGACTTCCTTGGCTCCAGCAGCACGATCCCAACATAGGCTGGAGTGCACAAAGGATCCTGGGATGGTCGGATAAATGTCGGAGGACCTGTTTGACACCAACTGTGGGGGCTACATCTGTAGAGAGCCCTGAGATCACCCTCACGGGGAGCATTCCGCCTGAATACGAAGATCTGAGCGGGGTGTTTTCCCGAGAAAAGGCCAAGTGTCTCCCTCCACACCGTGCTTGGGACTGCCATTGACCTAGTACCAGGTGGCACGCCCCCCGAAGACGAATCTATCCGTTCTCTGTGGCCGAAACGGAGACTATGGAGACATATCCGAGAGACGCTGGAGCAGGGGCACATTCGCCATTCCACCTCCCCTGCTTCAGCCAGTTTCTTCTTTGTGAAGAAGGGGGATTTAAAGCCGTGCATTGATTATCGAGGACTGAATGAGGTAACCACGAAGATCCGATATCCAATGCCCCTTGTTCCTGCGGGCATAAAGCAGCTAAGGGGTCGCGTTTCTTCACCAAGCTAGACCTCTGGAGCGCATACAATCTCGTGCGGAACCGGGAAGGAGACGAGTGGAAGACCGCATTTAGCACGGCGTCGGGTCACTATGAATACCTAGTGATGCGTTAAGGACTAGCCAATGTCCCAGTGGTATTCCAGTCGTTTCTGAATGAGGTATTTCGGGATATGTCGGGGAGGTATGTGGTGGTGTATATTGACGACATTCTGGTCTACTCCCCGACATTCCCAGAACACGTGACTCACGTTCGTGCTGTACTCCAACGTTTGTTACAGAATAATCTGTATGTAAAGGAGGAAAAATGTGGTTGAGAGAATGCCAAGAGTGTGCAAAGCTATTATCAAGGCAAAGTGTGGCTACTTTGAAGAATCTCAAATATAAAATATATTTTGATTTGTTTAACACTTGTTTGTTACTACATGATTCCATATGTGTAACTTCATAGGTTTGATGTCTTCACTATTATTATACAATGTAGAAAATAGTAAAAATTAAGAAAATCCCTTTAATGAGTAGGTGTGTCCAAACTTTTGACTGGGACTGTAAATACTGAGCTATATAGTATGCTCCAAAAATTTAGCAATTATTTGTTGTGGTACATTGAACACAAAATCAACATTTTGCAATGGCCATCTGTCAAGACTTGAACCCCATTTGAAAACCTGTGGTTTGAATTGAAGAGGGCAGTCCATAAGCCCAGACAAAGGATATGGAAATATTCTGTATGGAGGAATGTTCCAAACTTGCAATCTTGTTACATAATTTTTTATTTAACTAGGTTAAAGTCAGAACAAATTCTTATTTACAATAACAGCCAACACCAGCCAAACTCAGACAACAATGGGCCAATTGAGCACCGCCCTGTGGGACTCCCAATCACGGCCATTTGTGATACAGTCTGGGTTCAAACCAAGTTGTCTGTATTGGTGCTCCTAGCACTGAGATGCAGTGTCTTAGACCACTGCGCCACTTGGGAGCCCAATAATAATACTGCACAATCTATTCCAGTTTTGAGTACACTTGCTTTGCACTTCAGAGGTTTCCTTTTTTAAAATTTGGTTACAATTCTAGTCTATTACAGATGACAAAGTCAAGAACGATTTGAATTAAAAATGTCACACATTCCATCCATCATTACACTTAACATCAACTTTGTTACATGAAATACATGTATTTCCAAAGGCCAAAAACGATATTCCATCAACAATTGTCAACTGTCAAAAGGCTACATTGTTTTAACTTGGTTGAAAAACCAAATGGTATCTTCTGATTTCTGTTTTCTGTGTTTGGTAGGGCTGTAATGTTATTGAGCAGGTTGCCGAGGTCACGTTTTCACATGCTGGTTTTGTGAGCCTCACTGGAATGTATGCCACCAAACAAAAATAAGTGCACATGGAGAGCATTGCCGGGCCCATTAACACACTAACATGGCCATTTCTGTCATTAGTGGCTTGTTCTGGGAACGTGTCCAGCACAATAACTGTTTTGTATTCATCCGAGTGGTTTTGGACTGTGGGTAATAAAAAAATAAAAATAAAAAATTGTAATCAGGTCAGGTTATCCTTAAGTTTGATTCGGTCCATTTACTGTTTCCGCAGACTGTTAGTGTCAGCAAGCTGCTTGTTGAGGGCATCCAGGGCCGTCTGAGTCTCCTTTTGTCCGTCTATGGTGCAGTTGGACAAAGCATTGGCCACCTGGCAGAACTTGCGTAGTAGAACCTCCCTTACAAGCAGGTAAACCCAAGGGTCCAGGATCTGGTTCAGAGAGGCCATGCGGATAGCGGTGAGAAAGAAGTTACAGTCCACCTGGATTTCACGACTAGGACTAGGAGTGGAAGACACTTCTGCCGGTTTGCAGTGATGTGAAGACGTCTGTGTCGAGATCATTCTTAACATCAGCACCTAAAGAAGAGAGTCGGTGACAATTGTATCAAGAGTACCTTGGAGGGTATCGCTATATTTAACATCATTACTAACTTATAGATATACAAGATACCATACCTGGTCACAGGGATGTCTGACTCTTGAAATTCCTTCTGTCACTATAGATTTTGGTAAACCGTCTTTTAGTTTCTACATACCTCACTTGTTTCTTATGATCCTGCCTTGATTATGTAATTGTTTGGTTTTGTCATGCAGGGCTCACTTGGAAAATAGACATTGCTCTCAATGGGACTCCCCTGCCTAAATAAATGACATTAAAAATAAATAATTGTTGCTAAATCTATGTTTTTATGGTAATCACATAGGTAGGTATATTGTAATAACACTGCAAATAAATAGGCTATATTTGTTACAACTGTGCTTACAGTGTTATTAGTATTAGTTTGTGTAGCCTATGCAATACACCTGCAGTGCATTGTGTAGGTCTATCTGGTGTAGTTAAACAAATTAAGTGGAGTTACACCAGCCATGGAATACATTTAGCGACACACCATAAAATAAATATAACACTCTTGAAAAAATCTCATCCTAATTACTTAGTATGTCGTCCAAACAACTTAGTATCTTGTTTAAGTCATTCAGACGAGATACTAAGTTGTTCAAACGAGATTCTAAGTTATTTGAATTACTTATTTGTTATTTTGTCTAATAGGTCAAATTTTTTATGCATAGCCAGTTGTGTTTGTCAGACCGTTGCTGCAGCCATTCATTCACTGATTCCATCCATTGATATCATTATTCATTGACAGTTCTTTGATAGGGCTGCTTTTGAATACCAGAGCATGTGTCACGGCTTGTATGGACGGGACGATACACAGAGCGTTGGTGGAGTGACATTCCTTTTTATTTTGTTTAACTCAAAACACAAAACAACAAAGGAGAGAAATAAACCGTGCACTGGTGTGAATACGAACAGACAGACACACGCAAGAACCCACACCCAGGTGACAAGCACAGTAACTGAAATAGAATCCCCAATTAGAGACAACTAGAGACAGCTGTCTCTAATTGGGGATAGAAATTAACCCACACCACCAACACCCAGTGAACTGTCAAGCGCTAACCGCGGCTCTCCAACTCACCCACTAGAGGGAGCCAGACCTAGCCACAGTCAGAACCTGACAGCATGTACAGTCATGGCCAAAGGTTTTGAGAATGGAGAAAGTATTGGTCTCCACAAAGTTTGCTGCTTCAGTGTTCTTAGATCTTTATGTCAGTAGTTACTATGGTACACTGAAGTATAATTACAAGTATTTCATAAGTGTCAAATGCTTTCATTGACAATGATATTCAGTTTATGGAAAGAGTCAATATTTGCAGTGATGACCCTTCTTTTTCAAGACCTCTGCAATCCGCCCTGGCATGCTGTCAAATTAACTTCTGGGCCACATCCTGACTGATGGCAGGCCATTCTTGCATAATCAATGCTTGGAGTTTGTCAGAAGTTGTGGGTATTTGTTTGTCCACCCGCCTCTTGAGGATCGACCACAAGTTCTCAATGGGATTAAAGTTTCCTGGCCATGGACCCAAAATGTCGATGTTTTGTTCCCCGAGCCACTTAGTTATCACTTTTGCCTTATGGCAAGGTGCTCCATCATGCTGGAAGTGGCATTGGCCGTCACCAAACTGTTCTTGGATGGTTGGGAGAAGTTGCTCTCGGAGGATGTGTTGGTACCATTCTTTATTCATGGATGTGTTCTTAGGCAAAATTGTGAGTGAGCGCACTCCCTTGGCTGAGAAGCAACCCCACACATGAATGGTCTGAGGATGCTTTACTGTTGGCATGACACAGGACTGATGGTAGCGCTCACCTTGTCTTCTCCGGACAGGTGTTTTCCGGATGGGATTCATCAGAGAAAATGACTCTACCCCAGTCCTCAGCAGTCCAATCCCTGTACCTTTTGCAGAATATCAGTCTGTCCCTGATGTTTTTCTTGGAGAGAAGTGGCTTCTTTGCTAACCTTCTTGACACCAGGCCATCCTCCAAAAGCCTCACTGTGCGTGCAGATGCACTCACAACTGCCTGCTGCCATTCCTGAGAAAGCTCTGCACTGGTGGTGCCCCCATCCCGCAGCTGAATCAACTTTAGGAGACGGTCCTGGTGCTTGCTGGACTTTCTTGGGCGCCCTGACGCCTTCTTCACAACAATTGAACCTCTCTCCTTGAAGTTCTTGATGATCCGATAAATGGTTGATTTAGGTGCAATCTTACCAGCAGCAATATCCTTGCCTGTGAAGCCCTTTTTGTGCAAAACAATGATGACGACAAGTGTTTTCTTGCAGGTAACCATGCTTGACAGAGGAAGAACAATGATTTCAAGCACCACCCTCCTTTTAAAGCTTCCAGTCTGTTATTCTGACTCAATCAGCATGACAGAGTGATCTCCAGCCTTGTCCTCGTCAACACTCCCTCCTGTGTTAACGAGACAATCACTGACATGATGGCAGCTGGTCCTTTTGTGGCAGGGCTGAAATGCAGTGGAAATGTTTTTTGGGATTAAGTTCTTTTTCAAGACAAAAGAGGGACTTTGCAATTTATTGCAATTCATCTGATCACTCTTCATGACATTCTGGAGTATATGCAAATTGCCATCATCAACACTGAGGCAGCAAACTTTGTGGAGACCAATACTTGTGTAATTCTCAAAACTTTTGGCCACGACTGTACTGTAAGTGGTCCAGCAAGATCTCACAATTTTACTAATTTCACTACATTCTGACGTTTAACCACGTTTCCAAATGTCACATTTATTTAGAATTTTGGGTTGCTCCTCCCCGCCTACTCAGTATCGTATTTCATTAATTATACATGGTTAAGGTAAGGGTTTGTCAGGTTCTGACTGTGGCCAGGTCTCTGGCTCCCTCTAGGTGGGAGCTGTAGGGCCACAGTTGGGGCTTGACAGTGGACTGGGTGTTTTTTATGTTGGAGTTAATATCAATCCCCAATTAAAAGGCAGCTGCCTAATTGGGGATTCTATTTATGTTCCTCTGTTTTCCACCTGTGTGTGGATTCTTGTGTGTGTCATTCATTGGGTTTATGTTCACACCAGTTCACGGTTGCTACCTCTCCTTTGTTTTCGGTTGTTTGGAATAACAAACTAAATGTTATGTCGCTCTGCTCATCGTCCCATCATTTCGCATCGTGACAGAAGAATCCACCACCATGGGACGCAGCGAGGTTTGACATTGGGGGATATCCTCCTCGGTATGGGGAAAATGACCGAGGAGGAATTCCTCCATTACCATGCGGTGGAGGAAGGCTGGTGCCCGGAGCAGCGGCGCCGTCGACGGAGGACACGTCAGCGGGCCAAGAAGAGGACGGACCAGCCTGGAGCCCAGAAGAGCCCCCAAACTGTTTTTGGTGGAGCGCTATGAGGGTGGTCGGGGTTCGAAGGCGAGGAGCCCCGGCCACTGCACTCGTGGGGGTTCCAGGAGGAGCCCCTAGAGCCATGGGAGCGGGAGTACGCAGAAGTGTCGGAGGAGGACGACGATGATGTGCTCCTGTTCTCTCACTCGTCGGAGCTCTCACAGGATGGGGATTGGCAGTGGAGAGAAGACGACTTGGGCAGTCGGAGATCTCCAGCGCTGATTCCCAGTCTGGTGCCCCCAGCGCCGGTTTCCAGTCCGGTACAGCCCGTGCCGGCTCCGTGCACCAAACCACCGGTGCGCATCCATAGTCCGGAAACGGTCAGTGCCTGCTCCTCGCACCAGACCAATGGTGCGCCTCCACAGCCCGCTCTAAGGGTGCCCAGGCTTGGGCTGGTAGCCAGCATAGCTACGTGGTGGGGGATCTTCTCTGTGCTGGTGTCCAGGTTGGGCACGGCGTTCAGGTCCGCTGGGGAGTTCCTCAGAGTGCCGGTGCCCAGTCCGGGGCTGGTAGCCAGCACAGCAGCGTGGCTGGAACTCTACTCTGCGTCGGTGCCCAGGCTGGGTACGGCGTTCAGTCCTGCTCCAGCACCAGAGAAGTCAAATTGGTAAACCCATTTGACATCAGATTCATAGGCAGTTAACCCACTGTTCCTAGGCCGTCATTAAAAATAAGAATATGTTCTTAACTGACTTGCCTAGTAAAATAAAGGTAAAATAAAAAAATAAAAATATTAGTTTGGAGCCCAAATGGGCTACAGGCAGAAGTTGGCACATCAGCGTTACCAACTTCAGACAAGTCCCATGGGGCTTGTGGGGGTCTTAGAGCAAAAGGTTTGGATGCTACAGGCGTTTACGTGAGAAGACCGATTTTCGGAATGTCTCATGGTCTGACAAACACTGCTGTTCCTCGGCAGTGTTGAGATGCAGCCCATGCAAAAAACCTGATATCTCTTGCTTAAACCGACAGATTTTTATGGGTATTTTTTTATATGTTAATTCACCTCGAATTAACATGTGGTTTTCGTCATCTGATTAAGATGATCCGATCACTAACTGATTGAGATTTGTTGTGTCTACACATGATAACAAAATGTGTCTCATCTGCCCAATGCAAATTAATTCAACCTGCCTTGGACATCCCCTTATGACAAGATGTATAACATTGACAGAAAACAGCACACTTTTATAGTCAATAGTTGTATAATCTCATCACTACAACTTACTTTTGTTATCCGACGATTTAAGACTGGGAGTAATACTGTTCCGATAACCTAGCCTTGTCCCCAACCGTCAAATAAATATTCAAAGAACCTCTCCTATCCCTAAAAAAGTCACTGCACAAACGAGCTGAGTATCTGGATGTGTGTACAAAATACAATTAATGCACAGTATCTATACAAATTACACTTAGGCCTTATTGCACACAGTACAAACCGAAACAGGTTAAATGATAGAGTACGCCAAAAATTGCATGTATGCCAACGCATTTATCCAAACAGGTCTCTGGACAGGGTTGATATTTACACATGGATGTGTACATACAGTGCCTTCAGAAAGTACACACAATACCCCATAATGACGAAGTGAAAACACATTTTTATACATTTTTGCACATTTATTGAAAATTAAATACAGAAATATCTAATTTACATACAGTGGGGAGAACAAGTATTTGATACACTGCCGATTTTGCAGGTTTTCCTACTTACAAAGCATGTAGAGGTCTGTAATTTTATCATAGGTACACTTCAACTGCGAGAGACGGAATCTAAAACAAAAATGCAGAAAACCACATTGTATGATTTTTAAATAATTAATATGCATTTTATTGAATGACATAAGTACTTGATCACCTACCAACCAGTAAGAATTCTGGCTCTCACAGACCTGTTATTTTTTCTTTAAGAAGCCCTCCTGTTCTCCACTCATTACCTGTATTAACTGCACCTGTTTGAACTCGTTATCTGTTTAAAAGACACCTGTCCACACACTCAAACAGACTCCAACCTCTCCACAATGGCCAAGACCAGAGAGCTGTGTAAGGACATCAGGGATAAAATTGTAGACCTGCACAAGGCTGGGATGGGCTACAGGACAATAGGCAAGCAGCTTGGTGAGAAGGCAACAACTGTTGGCGCAATTATTAGAAAATGGAAGAAGTTCAAGATGACGGTCAATCTCCCTCGGTCTGGGGCACCATGCAAGATCTCACCTCGTGGGGCATCAATGATCGTGAGGAAGGTGAGGGATCAGCCCAGAACTACACGGCAGGACCTGGTCAATGACCTGAAGAGAGCTGGGACCACAGTCTCAAAGAACCATTAGTAACACACTACGCCGCCATGGATTAAAATCCTGCAGCGCACGCAAGGTCCCCCTGCTCAAGCCAGCGCATGTCCAGGCCCGTCTGAAGTTTGCCAATGACGATCTGGATGATCCAGAGGAGGAATGGGAGAAGGTCATGTGGTCTGATGAGACAAAAATAGAGCTTTTTGGTCTAAACTCCACTCGCCGTGTTTGGAGGAAGAAGAAGGATGAGTACAACCCCAAGAACACCATCCCAACCGTGAAGCATGGAGGTGGAAACATCATTCTTTCGGGATGCTTTTCTACAAAGGGGACAGGACGACTGCACCGTATTGAGGGGAGGATGGATGGGGCCATGTATCGCGAGATCTTGGCCAACAACCTCCTTCCCTCAGTAAGAGCATTGAAGATGGGTCGTGGCTGGGTCTTCCAGCATGACAACGACCCGAAACACACAGCCAGGGCAACTAAGGAGTGGCTCCGTAAGAAGCATCTCAAGGTCCTGGAGTGGCCTAGCCAGTCTCCAGACCTGAACCCAATAGAAAATCTTTGGAGGGAGCTGAAAGTCCGTATTGCCCAGCGACAGCCCCGAAACCTGAAGGATCTGGAGAAGGTCTGTATGGAGGAGTGGGCAAAATCTCTGCTGCAGTGTGTGCAAACCTGGTCAAGAACTACAGGAAACGTATGATCTCTGAAATTGCAAACAAAGGTTTCTGTACCAAATATTAAGTTCTGCTTTTCTGATGTATCAAATACTTATGTCATTCAATAAAATGCAAATTAATTACTTAAAAATCATACAATGTGCTTTTCTGGATTTTTGTTTTAGATTCCGTCACTCACAGTTGAAGAGTACCTATGATAAAAATTACAGACTTCTACATGCTTTGTAAGTGGGAAAACCTGCAAAATCGGCAGTGTATCAAATACTTGTTCTCCCACCTATAAGTATTCACACCCCTGATGTTAGAATCAACTTTGGCAGAGATTACTTTGGCAGCGATTACAACTGTGAGTCTTTCTGGGTAAGTCTCTAAGAGCTTTGCAGACATGGATTGTACAATATTTGCAGCCATTTTCAAGTCTTGCCATAGATTTTCAAATGATTTAAGTCAAAGCTATAACTAGGCCACTCAGGAACATTCAATGTTGTCTTGGTAAGCAACTCCAGCATATATTTGGCCTTGTGTTTTAGGTTATTGTTCTGCTGAAAGAAAACTAGTCAGTATCTGGTGTGACCACCATTTGCCTCATGCAGTGAGACACATCTCCTTCGCATAGAGTTGATCAGGCTGTTGATTGTGGCCTGGTTCCCTTGCGGGCTGAATAAATGTTACCACTGAAAAAATCTATGATCTCGTAGATTATTTAGGGTTAGGAAAGTATTAATGAATCATAAAAAACTGGTTTGGAGAGCCTTTTACGCACAAAAGAAAGAAAATGGTGGTTTGATTAATCCTTGCCACAATCAGTTTTTACAGATGGCATGCAAGTTCTTTATTAAGGCACATGAAAGTTCACATGCTCCAGAAGACATTTCTGCCAAAAAACGCATTTTGATAAAAAATAAAACAAAACGTTTAAATGGCTCTCCTGTGAAGTTGTGACTTGCGGACATTCGCCTAGTTTCCTGAAACGGGTCACCACCTGGAAAGTTCTCTTTTATTTTACAGCTTTGGACAAAAGGATATGTAATCTTCACTTCAACACTATTGTCAGGTAAAGGTTACCCAATTTAACAAATCACACAAAAAAAATTACTTTGAAAATATTATGCAATTAAAATAAACAGTTAATACACCCTTACCTTTTACCATCACATACAATTGCTAAAATTAGAATTAGCTGTACCAAAACAAGTGCAAATGATTAGAAAACATTAGGAGGCTAAGGAGGCTCCAGCCTTCCATAAAGATATGAAAATTGGTCTGGTTTGGACTTAACCATATGGGTGTGTGGTAACACATTTAAAGATCAAAAGACCTACCCGAGGCCCTCAGAAGAAAGATTATTTACACAACTTTACCCAGGTGTTGTCTGTCAAAAGTTAGTTGTGTCTTGATATTCTTTTTTTAGAGCAGAGGCTTCTTTCTTCCTGACCTCCCATGTAGGCCAAGTTTGTGCAGTCTCTTTCTGACAGTGTACAATTGCAATTTTACATTGATTGTGGCAAGAGAGGCCTGTAGATCCCTTGATGTTACCCTGGGGTTCTTAGAGACTTCTATGAGCATCTTTCGGTCAGCTCTTGGGCTGACTTTGGTGGGACGACCTGTCCTAGGTAGATTTGTTAAATTGGGTAACCTTTATCTGTGTCACGGAATGGGGTTTGGAGAGACCAAGACGCAGCGCAGGGATAGTTGTTTGACATTTTTCTTTTATTTACTATGTACTAAATATTCAAAATGAACGAACTATAACAAAACACAAAACAAACACGATAGACAAAACGTCACGTTCACCTAACAACGCAATGAACGGACGTAAAACAAAGCACACTTACATTCACCGTGACTGCGACATATACCTCGACATGTAACGATAACGACCCACACCAACGTGAAGGACAGACTCAACATATATTGGATCCCTAATTAGAGACAATGCCGTGCAGCTGCCTCTAATTAGGGATCCAACCTAAACCCCACACAGAAACAGAAAAGGACGACACTGTCAGACTCTGACCACAGCTACATAGAGAAGCAATTAGGCTTCTCTATGGCCAGAGCCTGACAGTACCCCCCCCCCCAAAGGCGTGGACTCCCGGACGCCTAAGCAAAAAAAAAAAAACACGGGGGGGGGGGGGGGGGGGGTAAATGGGAGGGAAAACTAGTCCATCGGGGGCGGCTCCGGCGACGTGGACAGTTTTGTCCCGTGCCCCTTCCTTATCACCGGTCCTGGGCTGTGTACCGGTGGGGCAAAAGGCTCCGGCCATGGAGCGGGGAAAACAACCGGGCCCGGACTGGGCACCGGTGGGACAAACGGCTCTGGCCATGGAGCTGGGCAATTAACCGGGCCCGGATTGGGCACCGGTGGGGTAAACGGCTCCGGCCATGGAGCGGGGAGAACAACCGGGCCCGGACTGGGCATCGGTGGAGCCGACTGCTCTGGCACTGAGGCGGAGCAGACGGCTGGACCCGGAATGGGCACCGGTGGAGCGGACTGCTCAGGCACTGAGGCGGAGCAGACGGCTGGACCCGGAATGGGCACCGGTGGAGCGGACTACTCTGGCACTGAGGCGGAGCAGACGGCTGGACCCGGATTGGGCACCGGTGGAGCGGACTGCTCAGGCACTGAGGTGGAGCAGACGGCTGGACCCGGAATGGGCACCGGTGGAGCGGACTGCTCTGGCTCTGGAGCGGAGCAGACGGCTGAACCCGGACTGGGTACCGGTGGAGCGGACTGCTCAGGCACTGAGGCGGAGCAGACGGCTGGACCCGGATTGGGTACCGGTGGAGCGGACTGCTCAGGCACTGAGGCGGAGCAGACGGCTGGACCCGGAATGGGCACCGGTGGAGCGGACTGCTCCGGCACTGAGGCGGAGCAGACGGCTGGACCCGGATTGGGTACCGGTGGAGCGGACTGCTCAGGCACTGAGGCGGAGCAGACGGCTGGACCCGGAATGGGCACCGGTGGAGCGGACTGCTCCGGCACTGAGGCGGAGCAGACGGCTGGACCCGGATTGGGCACCGGTGGAGCGGACTGCTCAGGCACTGAGGCGGAGCAGACGGCTGGACCCGGAATGGGCACCGGTGGAGCGGACTGCTCTGGCTCTGGAGCGGAGCAGACGGCTGAACCCGGACTGGGTACCGGTGGAGCGGACTGCTCAGGCACTGAGGCGGAGCAGACGGCTGGACCCGGATTGGGTACCGGTGGAGCGGACTGCTCAGGCACTGAGGCGGAGCAGACGGCTGGACCCGGAATGGGCACCGGTGGAGCGGACTGCTCCGGCACTGAGGCGGAGCAGACGGCTGGACCCGGATTGGGTACCGGTGGAGCGGACTGCTCAGGCACTGAGGCGGAGCAGACGGCTGGACCCGGAATGGGCACCGGTGGAGCGGACTGCTCCGGCACTGAGGCGGAGCAGACGGCTGGACCCGGATTGGGCACCGGTGGAGCGGACTGCTCAGGCACTGAGGCGGAGCAGACGGCTGGACCCGGAATGGGCACCGGTGGAGCGGACTGCTCTGGCACTGAGGTGGCGGAGCAGACGGCTGGACCCGGATTGAGCACCGGTGGAGCGGACTGCTCAGGCACTGATGCGGAGCAGACGGCTGGACCCGGGAATGGGCACCGGTGGACTGACCTTCGCTGGAGGTTCCGGGCTACGGACCTTCGCTGGAGGTTCGGGGGCGCTGACCTTCGCTGGAGGTTCGGGGTCGCTGACCTTCGCTGGAGGGTCGGGGGCGCTGACCTTCGCTGGAGGGTCGGGGGCGCTGACCTTCGCTGGAGGGTCGGGGGCGCTGACCTTCGCTGGAGGGTCGGGGGCGCTGACCTTCGCTGGAGGTTCGGGGACGCTGACCTTCGCTGGAGGTTCGGGGACGCTGACCTTCGCTGGAGGTTCGGGGACGCTGACCTTCGCTGGGGGTGCGGGGCTGCTGACCTTCGCTGGAGGTTCGGGGACGCTGACCTTCGCTGGAGGTTCGGGGACGCTGACCTTCGCTGGAGGTTCGGGGACGCTGACCTTCGCTGGGGGTGCGGGGCTGCTGACCTTCGCTGGGGGTGCGGGGCTGCTGACCTTCGCTGGGGGTGCGGGGCTGCTGACCTTCGCTGGAGGCGCAGGGCTGCTGACCTTCGCTGGAGGCGCAGGGCTGCTGACCTTCGCTGGAGGCGCAGGGCTGCTGACCTTCGCTGGAGGCGCTTGGCTGCTGACCTTCGCTGGAGGTGCAGGGCTGCTGACCTTCGCTGGGGGTGGAGGGCTGCTGACCCTCGCTGGAGGTTCCGGGTCGCTCACCATCGCTGGAGGTTCCGGTCCAATCACACGCCTCGCCACGAGATTCATCTGGCGCTTGAAGTCCTCCAACACCTGTACGACCAGCGGATCCATCTGTCTCCAGAGGAAGAGCATTCCAGGCTCTCCACCACCTCGTCTGCTCCTCCTCCGGGTACTCATAGAACCCCTCTGGCCGCTCCCGATCCAGATCTGTGGGCATACGAAGTGGTGTTGGTTCCTCCAGGAGCCCCCACGGGTAAAGGAACTGAAGCACGTCCACATCGTCGTCCTCCTACGACGAGTCCGACTCGAACCCTCCGAGGAGTTCCGTGTCCGTATACCGACGCGGGAAAATCTCTCTCTCCCTCTCTCTCCAGTCACGCTGCTTGGTCTCATACGGGTGGGTCGTTCTGTCACGTAATGGGGTTTGGAGAGACCAAGACGCAGCGCAGGGATAGTTGTTCGACATTTTTCTTTTATTTACTATGTACTAAATATTCAAAATGAACGAACTATAACAAAACACAAAACAAACACGATAGACAAAACTTCACGTTCACCTAACAACGCAATGAACCTATTTGGTGATCAAACTGAAGCTGGGTTTCCAGTCGTTCAGTCGGTGCTAACTCATGGGCGGTGTGAGCTAGCTAAACAGACGGCTCTGTAGAGCATCCGTGTGACATCACGCACTCAAGAACATAACAAATCACCTCAAGAAGTCTCAACCAATCCCCCCCTCCTACAAAGAAGTACATTTTGCTTACTGTGAATCAGTGGCGATTTGAGCATGTTGGGTGGGGCCAAAAAAAACTAACAAAGGTGGGATGCATGCCAGTAAAGCCACAACACAACACTAAACAATACAAGAATTGCACTATAAACGGTGACAAACGGTGCTCACAAACTGTAAGGGCCTACATAAAGCTGTCCCAACAGCAGAGTCCCAGCAGCAGTCCTAACACCTTACCACTGCTACACCTGGCTATCAGCAGAGTCTTGTCTGGCAGTGAAAACAGTTCATTCAGCCTCCTTTGTTGCCTTTAAAAAAAACATAGCTGAAATGGCTGACTTGATTAAACAAATGTGACCCGATTTAGGAAGCTAGGCATATGTCGCAAGTCCCGACTTCACAGGAGAGCCTTTTGAAAGTAAAACATTTTTTTTTTATCAAAATGCGTTTTTTGGCAGAAATGCCTTCTCAAATGTGCCTTAATACCAAACTTGTATAACATCTGTAAATATGAATAAAGTTGTTAAATTACGAGTCTAGCCGGTTTAGCCACAGAAATAGACAGGAACCTTCCGGCTAGCCATGATTGGCTGAGATAATGAGTGGGCTGGACATGCCAAGAAAAGAGTTTGGATTGGTCTGCACGCATCTGTCTATTGGAGCTGGTCAGTATGTCTAGGTAATCGTGTTGAACGCGGCTTTTTATTTTTTTTTGTTGCATAGTAAAACTGCATAAACCTAATGTCAAGTTAAAGTGTACAATGGCTAACGTTAGCTGGCTGACTCGCTAGCTAATGTTACGTGTATGCTTTCCACTTTCTGGAGGACTGAGTTTTGAAATCAGTTCGAGTATGATAGATAAGGAGATGGCATCAGACAGGAGATGCATCCAACCATGATGTATACGGGTAAGATAGTCTAGCTAGCTACATTTTCAGATATTACACGTTTCTAATTTTGACAGAAGGTGGTTTCATTTCAAGTGTATTGTTAGCTAGCTAACGTTAGCTGTCTGGGTCGCTAGCTAATGTTATGTGTATGATCTTATTCTTCTTCTCTCAGACACATTTGCTTGACTAGTTATAGTCATTGAACCTAGTTGGTTAGCTATCTGCAGATTAATGCAGGGTAGCAACGTCATGAGTTGTGATTATGGTCCATTGTTTAGCTAGCTAGCTGTCTTAACAAAAGACTTCACTATGCAAGTATCCATTTTCAATAGAATTTCAGTCTATCAACTGTTGATAGATGTTCTAGCTGGTAAATTCGCTCTGGCTATCTACTCCGATTTCAGACCACGGGTAAGATAGTCTAGCTAGCTACATTTTTCAGGTATTACGCATTTATTTTTGACAAAGTATTTTATTTCAAGTTAAAGTGTACTCTTAGCTAGCTAACGTTAGCTGGCTGGCTCGCTAACTAACGTTACGTCATGCGTTGGGATTCAATGTTTACCTAGCTAGCTATCTAGCTACATTTCTTAACAAAAGACTCTCGTCTTAGTTGGCCAGAGCGCAGAATAATTTATGAATTTATGAATGCTCAACACAATTTGAACATGGCCGGTGTCAGTAAACGTCGGCAACAAAGCGTAATTCAATTTTTGCCAGCAGCACAGTTAGTCACGCTCTGGATAACATGAAAACAGCCTAACCAGCCCTGCTAGGGTGAGTGAAATGGTCAGAGTGGGCTGTTCTCTCATTATGTGTCTGGAAGTAGCTAGCCAATGTTAGCCAGTTAGCTTGGGTGCTTGA
Source organism: Thymallus thymallus (assembly GCA_023634145.1). Classification (NCBI taxonomy): domain Eukaryota; kingdom Metazoa; phylum Chordata; class Actinopteri; order Salmoniformes; family Salmonidae; genus Thymallus; species Thymallus thymallus. The sequence goes on from CM042393.1 coordinate 37,115,216, forward strand.
CTGTCGTTGTGAGGTCAGAACTTTTGGATCAACCTTACTTATTGGTCAGAGCATCCAGTGTGCGTTCTGAATGCGAAACGCTCCGAATTTACGAACAGACAATCTGACAGCACAGTTGCAGTCACCAACGCTCTGAATAACATGACAGCCTAACCTGCTCTGCTAGGGCGAGTAATGTTCAGTAAGCTGTTCTCTCTCTCTTAGATGTCTGGAAGTAGCTGGCAAGTTAGTACAGAACGCTCAGATCAACCCTTAAAGAGATGGGTGGGGCTAAGGCTTAAGGGGGTGTGAACTATGCTGAATGGGTGTAGACAAAGAAGCTCTGAGTCTCTACTTTTATCCAATGTAAAACACTGAAATTCAAGACAGAATCCAGGTTTTGGGTCACAAATGTGGTTTCTACTTACAATTGAAATGTACAAACTATGGCATAAGGGGACGGCAAGCGGATAAGAGGCAATCCGAAATTTCGATAAAGACATAAATGAGCGAGCTAGGACGGAAACTATTACATTTCTCAAAAACAGGTTATAGGCTACATGTACACCACCAAGTCAGAACAGTAGGCGAAATTAAGAGGTGAAAATAGACCAAATTATTAGAGTGAGGCACATGGGCTACTAATAGCTTACTACACAACATACACTTAGTATTACTTACTTAGCTACAGCATACATATCTTCCTGGCATGTTACATCATTTATGCAGCAGCATACAATACATTTTTGTACTCACCTTGTTGTGCTGTGCTTACTTGAACAGGAAGGTGACGCAACAGACCTTTGTGGGAAAAGTGTCATCAAACTTTGTCATCAAAGTCTGGCATTCTCTGGATTTATGGTGCTTTCAAGACAGCTGGGAACTCGAGAAGAAAAAAAAATGGTTGAATCTTGATGACATCAGTGATCTTCAGGTCGTAGCTCTAGAAAGAGTTCTGGATTTAAAATTCTGAGTTGGATGAAAGTTCAAAACGTATTTTCCCAGTCGTAGCTCGTTTTTCCCAAGTTCCTAGTTGTCTTGAACTCACTTAAGTCAGATTTTGCAGATCTGAGTTAACAGTGGTTTTGAGCGCGGCACAAATCATGCTTCATTGACAGCATGGCCAATGTTGAATATTTATCATTTTAAACTAGGAAAACAGACCATTAATCTTAGATTTGGGACCACACAGCCCTCCACTGAATAACAGGCTAATGATTGCTTTGCAATGCTTGCAGTTAGCCACTGATTCATTCCAAACCACTCATTGTTGAATTTGCAATTTCCAACTTGTTGTGTAATGTTTATGTCCAATGGCCGATGAGCAAGATAGGCTTTATCTATAATTTCTCTTCATTATTTATCTTCAAATGACAAGGATTAAAAAGGATTTTCCAGTAGATTGTCAACTTGATTCCTGATGATGACTACAAGCTAAGATTTTGAAAGTATGATGTTGACATGATCAGTCCAATCCAAGCTACTGTAGATATAACGTGATTTGATGTCATTTTATCTGTGGCCAATGACCTTGAGCCTTTTTGGATGGGCACTTCTAATGTAACTCTATGGCAGCACCCAAGGGGTTGACATTTTCTAGCTCTATCCTTAGACTTGGCGGTGACGTAGTGTCCCCATGAGTGACAGAACACTGAGCCAATCACGGCGCAACACTCCGTATTTTCTGCTGGCTTGCCCCACCACCACAGAAAGCACTGAGCTAGGTTGAAACACATGCATTTTGGAGCTGCCTTACTCAAGAAAACAAAAAAGAGAACAAGTTTGTATGTGGCTTTATTAACTCAATGATATCTAATTTTGTTTACATATGTGACACGTATTAATGCCAAAATAACATGCAAAACAGGCAAGCCCCCCCCCAAAAAAATGTATTTATTTCTGCAAAAAATGTGGGGCTCTGCCCCACCTGCCCTGAATGACGAGTCGCCACTGCTGTGAATGCAGTCGCAGCAAATGCAGCAACATTGCCTTTAAATTTAAATTATGCTGTAACGCTACATTTCCGCGATAAGAATGTAATAGTTCCATCCTTAACCTACTCTTCTACTACTTCAGGAATCATTATGAGGTTAAATGCAGTTATCAGGTATATTGTTTACTTCCAATGAGATGTTAATAAACTACATGTGTCAATAAGGTTGCAACTGAGGCCATTCCTTTTTGAACTTTTAATTAAATTAAATGTACATCCTGAAAATTATTTGTAGTATAGGCGTGCCTTGTCAAATGTGATTGTAGTCTGTTAGAGAGTTCGACACCACATTACCACATTGCTATGAAACAAGAGGAAAACCACTAGAACTTACCAGTAAAGGAGTCCAGCATATAAGCAGCACACACATGATTCCCAATAGTTGAATGACTGTCTCCGTGGTTAATCGTTCCCACTGCTTGGATGAGTGAGATGTGCCAGTTTTCGTTTTGCAACGAATAAGTAATCCACGAATTGTGACGACGTTGCAGAAGAAAGTCACAAGAAGTGAGAATATCCCAAGAACAGCGAAAGTGATGGAGAAAAACATGTTGCCCGCGACCTCTCTGTCTCCAGTGCTTATAAAGCACCAAGTGCCTGGCCATTGCAGCGTGTACTGTCCTACCCCTGCGATCGGTAACAGCGCGAAAAACAGAACAAGACACCATATAACTGCCAGAACCAGCTTTGTCACACTTGTTTTCATGTGATTGGAGTACCAATGAGGACTTGTAATCGCCAATGCCCTCTCAGTTGCCATTGCGCTGGCAATGAATAGAGAACACAGGCCAAAAGTTGTCATGCACACTCCAAAGAAAGCACACAGACTCCCCGATGAGTCTATGCTGTCCCATTTCAAATCGGCTCTGTAAACCGATATAACTATCGGGCTGGTGAGAAGCTGTCCAAACAGATCAGTCAATGCCAGCGACCCTATGCAGATTAGGAAAGACTTTTTTCTGTAATTTTCTTTTTTTCTGTATGAGCTATAAACCAGCATAAGAGCGAGAGAATTACCCACTATTCCCGTTACCATCATAGTAATGGGGAAAACAACTGATACGGATCCACAGTTGCCACTTTTGGCGACATTGCTCTCACGCAAGGACTTGTTGGATTCTAACATCTCTCTAGGCGAAGAGTTGCGCAGTTGTCAGAAGTCATCCTCCATGTGAGGATACATACAGTATAAGTCCACTGTACATGCCCGGCACCCAAGTGTTGTCTGCGTCAGACCTTTTAAAGCATGGGAGGCGGGACTACCTGCAAGAGCACATGCACATTTCAAAATTCGGCAGGCCTACCTTTCAACACCAATGGTTCCAGCAGTCTAATTTTGGCAACTGTACAAGGGCCTAATTGGCCATTTCACTGAATTTAAACAAAATATAAAATGCATGCATCTGGTGGACACTGGGCATAACACAAGATGGAGGAGAGCCAGTCTCTTGTCAGAGATTGCATTTAGATTGCAAAAGATTACCTTTTCATTCAAGACAGGATAAAGATAATTTTTCAATTGATAATAAAACATGTTTAGTTACTGTACTTTTACCTCAACATTTTCTCTAACTTTATACCAAGTAAAGCTAGCTTCCACTGCAGAGCAGCTAGCTAGCTCGATAAAAGCTAGGCTAGGTTGAAGATGCTATTGTAGCTAGCGACCTCCACCTGATAATTATAATAAAAAACAAACATCATTACCATCACAAACTTAAACGGGAGGAATAGGTCATTGTTTACAAGTGGCCCATAAAGTTTCCCATAAAGCCATCACCAAAAATCACACATTTTCCATCTTTGTTTTGGTAACTGTTTTTCGACAGACTCTGGCTGGACTGAAAAGACTGCAAAGTAAAAAAAAAAAGTCAAAGTATGCAGTGTCCATCTCGCAACAGAGCCTTCAACTGCAAGGGGTTGTGGATGTCCCCATTGAAATGCATGGCATCTGGCGCAATGTAAAGGAGTGCTTATTGGTAATGTGAACCAGGTTTGTGTCTGGAACACACCTACAGCGTTGTTGCACAAAATGGTACACAGCATCATCTGGATATGTGTGCAACAAAAGTTCAACATTCACCATCTGCTACCATTTCTGTCAAGCCCTCTATGTTTACAATTTGATGCATACTTTAGATTTATCCAATGTATGCACCACACAGGACTCACTGCAACTTCCTCTGCAACGCTGCAAGTCAAACGCAGCGTTCCATTGGAAATGAATGTACCAAAACACAATAACACTATAGGTGTGATCGAGGCATTAACCTCTGTGGGCCGTGGCTTCTGTGGGGCGTGGCACGAGTGTGGGTAGCCAGGCAAGCCATTTGCTGCACTGAAAAAAGCTTTAGAATAAACTTGTCACACATTAACCTACCATGAGTGGATAATTCTTCCTCACTATACACTTGATAGGCCTATCCCATCATCACAACATTTGTACATAGCCTCCTGACACAGGAGGTTGGTGGCACCTTAACTGGGGAGAAAGGGCTCGTGGTAATGACTGGAGCAGAATCGTTGGAACGGTCTCAGTTAATTTAGTCTAGTAGTTTCAGTGCACCAAGTGCCACCTACAGACAAGACTGAGAACAGCAATCAAATATGATTAAACCGTAACATGATGTGCTTTGATTATAGAAGTGAACTGTATTTAAAGGTCCAATGCAGCCATTTTTATTTCAAAATCAAATCATTTCTTGGTAGCAATTAATTAACTTAATGTGTTGTTGTTTTCCAAGAAAAAGAAACAAAAATAACTTCTTAGCAAAGAGACATTTCTCAAGTAAGAATTTTACTAGTACTGTCTGGGAGTGGTCTTAGAAGGGAGGGGAAAACTGAAAACGAGCTGTTATTGGCAGAGGTTTGGAACACTTTTTTATTGGCTTATTAACTAATTTCAAACAGCTTTTACACTTAAAGGCCATTATCATCATCCAACCTGTGTGGAAATATATATAAAACACACGGAATTCATGTTTTTGAATGCACTGGACCTTTAACAATGGTCTCATGAAAAATACCATAGCAATGAGTTTGACAGGACATTATTCACATTTTGCTTACATTTCCGTTTATTTTTAGTGATCAAGATGAGACTTCATCATCACATTCTATTGATGCCATCATTTAACAAAAACATATATGTTTAAGTTATCCTTACTGCACAATAATCCTGATCTGTTTGAGTATACAACATGGAGCAGAGAAATTTAGCAAAAATAGATTTTAGCTCGCACAATAGCAAAAATAAAGTAATTTCATGAGGTAAACTCTTACCAAAGAAGAGTAGAGTGTTTTTATAGGCCCTACACATGAATTGTAACTGTATGGCATACACCATGCTCTTTCCATGACAGACTGACCAGGTGAAAGCTATGATCACTTATTGAAGCCACTTGTTAAATCCACTTCAAATCAGTGTAGATGAAGGGGAGGAGACATGTTAAAGGATTTTTAACCCTTGACACAATTGAGATATGGATTGCCATCCAGATGGTGAATGGGTAAGACAAAATATTCAAGAGCCTTTGAACTTTACAGTGGGCACTATGCTTTCGGGCAGGTAGTGTTCTCCTGGCATCCGCCAAACCAAGATTTGTCTGTCGGAATGCCAGATGGTGAAGCGTAATTCATCACTGCAGAGAACGTGTTTCCACTGTTCCATGGTGATCTTAGGCCAGTGTGCTGGTGCTCGGGCATGGAAACCCATTTCATAAAGCTCCCGATGAACAGTTCTTGTGCTGATGTTGCTTCCAGAGGCAGTTTGGACCTCGGTAATGAGTGTTGCAACCAAGGACAGACGGGCTACGCGCACCAGCACTCGCCGGTCCCTTTCTGTGAGTTTGTGTGGCCTACCACTTCACAGCTGTGCCTTTGTTGACAAACTGACTTGCTGGAAAGGTGTTATCCTATGATGGAGCCACGTTGAAAGTCACTGAGCCATTCTACTGCCAATGTTTGTCTATGGAGATTGCATTGTGGTGTGCTCAATTTGATACCCCTGTCAGCAACAGGTGTGGCTAAAATAGCAGAATCCACTAATTTGAAGGGATGTCCCATACTTTTGTATATATAGTGTACTTAGGCCAAACATTTGAGTTAAGGGGGTAAAACTAATGACTAAACTGTCATCTCCAAATCATGTGATTGTTTCCTAAGCCTAAAACCACACCATATCAGAAAGTAAAACATCCTTGGTAAAAATGGAAGTTCATTCTATGATATTCTAATTTCTCAAAGCCTAATGAGTGGATTTAAAATGTAGCCTGCCATGACATTGTGCAGTTTGGATAAAATTGATGTAGCCTTTTCACAATATTACTCAATTTCTCTAAAAAGAACCAGACACCATAAGCCTATTGAACACTTAGTTACACACTTAGTTACAGACGGAGATCTTGGTGAGCTTTAAAAAAAGGCAGCACGTAATGAATTGTAAAGAGAGAACAGGAAAATATTTGTTGTGTACTGCAACGCTCTGGTAAAATGAACAGCATAATGAACAGATCTGTCTTGTTTTTTTGTTTGTTAACACATCCATTAAGATTAATTTTTCCTGTTTTACGGGCTGCTTTAAACTTATTTATTTTATAAACTTGAGTGGTAAGATCCAGAGGACTAGACAAAATACCAGAGATGTGAGTAAGGTGGAAAGGCACAACCCTCTACCTAAGTCATCAATTCAGCACATGCACCTGATATAACAGCATTAAGATAAGGCACTGTACTAAGTAACATAATTTAAACAAAATCTTGACTCCCGTAGTGAAGAGGGTAGTAGGTAGCAAGGCTAATATTCAGTACACCATTTTGCGGTATTCCACAGAAACCCAAACTTTTCCGAGGATGGTGATCTAGAGCACCTTTTTTTCTCTTTCCAGATAAGGACCTGGAGCGAATGCACTTCTTTCCTCTCTCTGACGAGGAGGGCAAGCAAGACCTCTTCCTGGGAGAAGATCCCTTTCCAGACCTGGAGCTGGATCTTTTGTATAGATAAAGCAGTCAAGTCAGTGAGGCAAAAACAATAATGAACCAGGTATATACAGCAAGATAATTAAAAGGGGGCATTGTCTTACAATGTATATACAAAATAAAAATAAAACAGACATGACATATACAGTTGAAGTCGGACGTTTACATACACCTTAGCCAAATACATTTAAACTCAGTTTTTCACAATTCATGACATTTAATCCTATTAAAAGGTCCCTGTCTTAGGTCAGCTAGGATCACCACTTTATTATAAGAATGTGAAATGTCAGAACAATAATAGAGAGAATTATTTATTTCATCTTTCATTCCCAGTGGGTCAGAAGTTTACATACACTCAATTAGTATTTGTTAGCATTGCCTTGTTTAACTTGGGTCAAACGTTTCGGGTAGCCTTCCACAAGCTTCCGACAATAGGTTGGGTGCATTTTGGCCCATTCCTCCTGACAGAACTGGTGTAACTGAGTCAGGTTTGTAGGCCTCCTTGCTCGCACACACTTTTTATAGGTTTGAGGTCAGGGCTTTGTGATGGCCACTCCAATATCTTGACTTTGTTGTCCTTAAGCCATTTTGCCCTCATGGAGCAAAGCACCCCACAACATGATGCTGTCACCCCCGTGCTTCATGATTGGGATGGTGTTCTTCAGCTTGCAAGCCTCACCCTTTTTCCTCCAAACATAACGATGGTCATTGTGGCCAAACAGTTATATTTTTGTTTCATCAGACCAGAGGACATTTCTCCAAAAAGTACGATCTTCATCCCCATGTGCAGTTGCAAACCGTAGACTGCCCTTTATATGGTGGTTTTGGAGCAGTGGTTTCTTCCTTGCTGAGCGGCCTTTCAGGTTATGTCGATATAGAAAGGCCGCTCATTTTACTGTGGATATAGATACTTTTGTACCTGTTTCCTCCAGCATCTTCTCAAGGTCCTTTGCTGTTGTTCTGGGATTCATTTGTACTTTTTCGCACCAAAGTACGTTCATCTCTAAGTGACAGAACGCATCTCCTTCCTGAGCGGTATGACGGCTGTGTGGTCCCATGGTGTTTATACTTGCATACTATTGTTTGTACAGATGAATGTGGTACCTTCAGGCGTTTGGAAATTGCTCCTAAGGATGAACCAGACTTGTGGAGGTCTACAATTATTTTTCGGAGGTCTTGGCTGATTCCTTTTGATTTTCCCATGATTTCGAGCAAAGAGGCACTGAGTTTGAAGTTAGGCCTTGAAATACATCCACATGTACACCTCCAATTGACTCAAATTATGTAAATTAGCCTATCAGAAGCTTCTAAAGCCATGACATCATTTTCTGGAATTTTCCAAGCTGTTTAATGGCACAGTCAACTTAGTGTATGTAAACTTCTGACCCACTGGAATTGTGATATAGTGAATTAAAAGTTAAATAATCTGTCTGTAAACAATTGTTGGAATAATTACTTGAGTCATGCACAAAGTAGATGTCCTAACCAACTTGCCAAAACTATAGTTTGTTAACATGAAATCTGTGGAGTGGTTGAAAAATGAGTTTTAATGACTTCAACCTAAGTGTATGTAAACCTCTGACTTCAACTGTACATGTACTGAATACAAATATGAACGCAACATGTAAAATGTTGGTCCAATGTTTCATGAGCTGAAATAAAAGATCCCAGAATTTTTCCATACGCACAAAAAGCTTATTTCTCAAAAATACACACATTTGTTTACATCTGTGTTAGTGAACATTTCTCCTTTGCCAAGATAATGCATCCACCTGACAGGTGTGGCAAGTCAAGAAGCTGATTAAACAGCATGATTATTACTAGGACTGACCTAAAACAGGTAGATTGTTTTAGTTTTAGTTGAGCAGTGGCAAATATATAAAAATAATTTATGGCACGAGACACCTGTCTGATTCACGCCTGTCTGAGTGGACTAATCCACTGTGGAGGCCGCAGGGATTGCACACCAGTATGACTAGTAGTACATTTACCGTAAATTACCCGTTTGGTTATGGTAATTTCTGTTAATGCATTCAATATATTATTATTACAGTCTTACCGTTGTCATTGTAGGAGTGGACACGTTGATTACAGAGCGTACAAACTAGGCTACACTTTTGGTTTCTTTCATTACATTTAGAAGGTTTTTTCGTTGGGTCAGCCCAAATTATTACACAGGTGCACCTTGTGGTGGGGAAAATAGTTGATTTAACATGACAAATAAATTCAGATATAGGGACAAACTAGTCAGTTATATTGTGACACTTTCCAGAAACATCCAAGGAGAAGTTTTGCAGCCTCTTTTACACTTTAAATAGGGCAGTATGGTTTCTGGAACATTCTGCCCAGTCACATACTCTCTCCTAAGTGCATGTCACCTCATTCACCTGGAGTTGGACCTGCAAGACTGGTCTCGTTCTTGGGAACTGGAGAGAGATCTAGATCTGGAACTGGATGAGCTTCTAGATTGGGATCTGAAAAACAGAAAACACCTCTTACGAAAAAGCACTATAGGATTACTATAAAAAAGTATTATACAAATATCACTAAAAAACGTATAGTATTCTTTTGGTAAATTCAGACATACTATAGAATAACTATAGCAATCTTATAGTAATAATATAGCAATAACTATAGCAATATTATAGTTATTAGAATATGATATTATAGAAATATCACAGAAAAACCTTTTTAAAACTATAGTATTCTTATGGTAAATTCAGACATACTATATAATAACTATAGTAGAGAGAGATTGGCGCCACCCTGTTGTGGTCGCCTGTTAAGCAGCTCCCATTGTTCGTTTGTTAATTGTTGTTTTAGTATGATGCCCCTTCAAAAGAATCCACAAGTGCATACATGTTTGGTGATATTTTGCTTGTGCTGCAAAATGCAAACTGAGAGTAAACCATTATTTTCTTTGCTCGCGCATATTTTTTTTACTTTCGCCCATGCACACAATTTAGTTATGTAGAGCTTGGCGCCTTTCATGCTTTGTTTTTTTTATAGCTAGCTACGGAATCAGTTTCATTAGCGGTTTTCAACAATTAGCTAATTTGCTTACCCTTGTAAGAAATGCCTCCAGTCCGAGTGATAAAGGGACCATATAAAAAATGGATGCGTGATGAAAACTTCCCTTTTCCTCGATAGACCAGGTCAAGCAGGAATATTAAGGTATTGTTGTTGTTATATTGCCTTAGCTAGGTGTGAGCTCTAGAAAACTAGATTTATTTGTATATGTAGCTACAACCATATTACTGCTTGGGGTGTTCAATTGCTTATGCTATGCTGTTACTGGTATGTACAGTCGTGGCCAAAAGTTTTGAGAATGACACAAGTATTGGTCTCCTCAATGTTTGCTGCTTCAGTGTTCTTAGATCTTTATGTCAGTAGTTACTATGGTACACTGAAGTATAATTGCAAGTATTCCATAAGTGTCAAACGCTTTCATTGACAATGACATTCAGTTTATGCAAAGAGTCAATATTTGCAGTGTTGACCCTTCTTTTTCAAGACCTATGCAATCCGCCCTGGCATGCTGTCAATTAACTTCTGGGCCACATCCTGACTGATGGCAGGCCATTCTTGCATAATCAATGCTTGGAGTTTGTCAGAAGTTGTGGGTATTTGTTTGTCCACCCGCCTCTTGAGGATCGACCACAAGTTCTCAATGGGATTAAAGTTTCCTGGCCATGGACCCAAAATGTCGATGTTTTGTTCCCCGAGCCACTTAGTTATCACTTTTGCCTTATGGCAAGGTGCTCCATCATGCTGGAAAAGGAATTGGTCGTCACCAAACTGTTCTTGGATGGTTGGGAGAAGTTGCTATCGGAGGATGTGTTGGTACCATTCTTTATTCATGGCTGTGTTCTTAGACAAAATTGTGAGAGAGCCCACTCCCTTGGCTGAGAAGCAACCCCACACATGAATGGTCTCAGGATGCTTTACTGTTGGCATGACACAGGACTGATGGTAGCGCTCACCTTGTCTTCTCCGGACAAGGTGTTTTCCGGATGGCCCAAACAATCGGAAAGGGGATTCATCAGAGAAAATGACTCTACCCCAGTCCTCAGCAGTCCAATCCCTTTATCTTTTGCAGAATATCAGTCTGTCCCTGATGTTTTTCCTGGAGAGAAGTGGCTTCTTTGCTGCCCTTCTTGACACCAGGCCATCCTCCAAAAGTCTTCGACTCACTGTGCGTGTGTGAGAGTTTGGCTGTGGTTAGACCTTACTCCCAATAAGGGGAGTGGTAGAACCACACTCAAGCCCTCACACCCTAACTAGGGGAGGTAATAATCATCAATCAGAGACAGCTGTACAGGGTTGTCTCTGATTGGGGATTGCATTTAGGCACCACTCCTAGCCACCTGTGTGTGGGTCATTATTTCCAAAGTCACGGTCACAGTAAGTGTGTTTTCAGTTTGGTGTACATTCGGGCTTGTTACGTTACTTTTGTGTATCGTATTTTGTTTGTTGGTTTAATCAGTTCGTACCTTTGAGTTTATTTATACAGTGTATAAATAAAATGTTGAACTCCAATCCCTGCGCTGCGTCTTGGTCTCTCTCTACACCCACTCGTGACAGAATGACCCACCACCACGAGACCAAGACGCGCAAGGAAAAACAAAATCGACGGGCAAAACCAACAAAAAAACAGTCTGGAGCCCAGAAGAACCCCCAGACTGTTTTTGGGGGGGCTATGGGGGTGGTCGGGGATCGAGGGTGAAGAGCCCCGGCCACTGCACTCGTGGGGGATCCTGGAGGAGCCCCTACAGCCATGGGAGCAGAGGTATGGAGAGGAGTCGGAGGAAGACGACGACTATGTGCCTTTGTTCCCTCACTCGTGGGGGCTCCCGGAGGAGTCCTCACAGGAAGGGGATTGGCGATGGAGAGAGGAAGATCGGGGCACTCGCAGCCCTCCAACTCCAGTTCCCAACCCGGTGCCTCCAGCGCCGGCCCAGAGTCAGGTACGGTCCGTGCCTGCTCCGCGCACCACACCATCGGTGCATTCCAAGAGCTCAGTTCGGTCCGTGCCGACTCCGCACACCACCTGTTGGTGTTGGAGGGTTTTTATACTTATCACAAGCAATAACTATAACATTTGATTACTAGCAATACCTGTAACATGTGCATTTAAGTTCTAGTAAAATAGAGGCCCTAGACCCTGGTACTTAGCTCTGAACTTTAGATGTTCCCTAGTAAGAAACATTTGTCTAGTAAGAAACATTTGTCAGATACACCTCTGGTAGAAAGCTCTGAACTTCAGATGTATCCCTAGTATCAGAAGCATTTGTCAGATGCACCTTAGTAAAAAGGTTCTCAGGATCGCCTTGGTCTATCAGCAGTTTAAATTTGTCATATGCACCCCTAGTAAAACGGTTATGTTAACTTTGCTTGTCAATGGGATGAACTGTATTCTAAACTGTATGTATTTAGGATGAGATTAATTGTATCCTAACTCTATGTAACATTCCGGGTTACTTGACTGTAACCCTGTTCCCTGAAAAAGCGGAACGAGATGCTGCGCTGCTTAGCGCATAGGGAACGTCTTTAATCGTGACCCGCTGTGAATATAAGTGTGTAAACACGTCCATGAAATCGACCGGAAGTAATATAGCCTCGGTCGGTGACATCATCGGCGCGAACCCGCGACGCGAGGTTATAAATAGATGAGCCGCAGGTGCATCGTCAGGATATTTTGTCTGAAGAGCAGTCCTGGGACATCATCAGCACGGAAATGCAGCGCAGCATCTCGTTCCGCTTTTTCAGGGAACAGGGTTACAGTCAAGTAACCCGGGAACGTTCCCTTTCAAAAGCTACAATCGATGCTGCGCTGCTTAGCACATTGGGAACGGGAATGCCCACGCCGCCGCGCTTGACTCAAGGATGTGAGAGCCCGGAGTGGCATGAACATCCAAACTATAAAATCTTATGAATGTGTGCGGAGAGGACCAGCCTGCCGCATCACAAACAAACTGCAAGGGGGCACCTCTTGCCAAGGCAGCAGAGGAGGCGACCCCTCTGGTGGAGTGAGCCCTTGGACCCGTTGGGGAAGCTTGGCCACGCGCCTCATAGGCAAGAGCAATAGCATCCCTGACCCAATGTGACATGGTCTGTTTGGTGACGGCAGCACCCCTGTTGCTGCCCCCATAACAAACGAACAGTTGCTCTGACTTACGCCACTGGCTGGTGCGGTAGACATAGATATGAAGAGCACGGACTGGACACAGTCTGTGAGATCTCTCCTGCTCCGGCGTTGTGAACGGCGGAGGGCAGAAGGCCTCAAGAGTGACCGGATGTACAGCCGAGAAAGGTACCTTAGGCAGATAATCAGGATTAGGATGCAAAATCATAGAGAGGTTATATCCATAAGAAAAACCATCTTTAGGGTCAGATGTTTGTCAGACGCTGACTCTAGAGGTTCAAAGGCGGTCTCAACCAGACCCTTGAGGACTATAGCTAAGTCCCATGAAGGGATCTTGGTTCTTACGGGAGGCCTCAGTCGTCTGGCCCCACGAATGAAGCGAGCGAGCAGAGGATGTCTCCCGAGTGCAACATCGTCAACCAAGGCGTGGCAAGCCGAAAGAGCGGCCACATAAACCTTGAGAGTGGCGGGGCATGTGCCTGTTGATAATTTTTCTTGCAGGACATCCAGAACTGAAGCAATCTGGCAGTTGATTCGGTCTCGATTCGAGCGGGGGACAGTTATGCCCGCATCGTGATCGAATCCCAAATGATCCCAAATGAAAATATGCGTCATTCAGATCGATCGTGACGAACCAATCGTGATGTTGAATTTGCGACACAACCGTCTTGACGGTTAACATCTTGAACTTGAGTGCTTTGACTGTACGGTTTAAGCCTCGAAGATCTAAGATTGGACGTAAACCCCCGTCCTTCTTGGGGACCAGGAAGTATCTGCTGTAATAGCCCGACTCCCTCTCTGGAAGAGGAACATGTTCTATGGCCTCTTTGCTCAGAAGAGTTTGTAGCTCTTGTGACAGTACATGCATCAGCTCCGGTCTCACGGAAGTGGAGACCATGCTGTTGAAACGCGGAGGACGATGAATAAATTGGATTCTGTATCCTACTTGTACTGTGCTTAATACCCAAGCAGAAATGCCTGGCAGAAGTTTCCACGCTGCCAGACTCTCTGATAGTGGTATCAACTTTAACACTTCCTTTTGAGGGGATGTTAGATGTTCCGTGTCCTGTATGAGAGCAGGAAACATCGGAACAGCTAACATTTAGCTGGAAACCGCTGCCCCCCGAAGCACCAGATGTGGCGGGGATGGAGAGGTTTCGTGGGGGTAACGAGAAGGGGCGGTCAGATATAATACGCGCCCCATCCCGTGGGGGATACCCCCACCAGACTGGACGCCAGACCATCAGGACTTCCTCTTTTTATTGAAAAAAGTCCTAAGGTCTGGCCTGGGAGGCTGCTGAGTGCGGCGAGCCGGTCACCCATCCTTACTCGCCACACTCTGCTTCTTAACCTCCCTAGCTCTTGAAGGACCGGAGAGAGGTTGGGTGGCTGATGGCCCCTCCCCTTGAGTGCGGCGAGGAAGGAACTGCACGAACGCTTCCTCATGCTTTTTAACTTCTCTGAACCTGGTGACGACGGTGTTGACTGAGTCGCCAAACAGGCCAGAGGGTGAGATGTTTGGAGAAGGCTTCCTCGTCAATAGTACTGCCAATACTCAAGTCCTTTAACAAGTCAGCCTGGTACGCCTGCAACAGTGTGCAGCGCAGCACCAGCCTGACCTGCAGCTTGATAAGCTTTTCCCACGAGCGCTGATGTTGTTCTACATGGCTTCGTGGGGAGGGTAGGTCTCTTAATCGAAGATGCCGATACGGGTGACAGATAGCTCGCGAGCGTCTCTTCAACCTGAGGCATCTTCGAATACCCCCGCGACTTCGCACCCACGACAGTTGAAAAAGTCGACGTTGAGGGCACAAAGACACGGGAAGTATATGGTTTACCCCATGACTTTGATAGTTCGTCATGGAGGTCCTCGAAGAAGGGGAGAGACTGGTGTTTTGGTGCCACTGGACAGAAACCTATCCTCTAGCTTAGACTGTTTGGGTATCTCTTGATCGCGTGGCCAGTCAAGCTGTAACCTGGCCACCGCTCGAGTAACCACCTCGAACAATTCCTCGACAGATTTAGCTTCGCGAGAGGAATGCTCAGGCTGGCTGCTCATAGTCCGCAGATCCAAGAGATATTTCATCGTCCCCCGTGTAAGCCGAAGAAGCACCGGGGCGCGCTTCGGGATCACGTGGATCTGGTGACAAAGCATGCGAAAGGGACGGACCCGTCTCTTGCTCGTCAGCCCGATCCATGCGAGAGCCCCACGTTGGTAATGTGGGTGCGGTCTGGAAGTAGCTAAGGCGAGCGCGCAGCTTCCTGATTGTTAACAACTCGCAATGCTCGCACTCGCCTTGCTCAAACGCAAGAGCCGCATGCTCTTCCCCCAAACAGACAAAACAGTAAGCGTGTGTATCCAGTTCTGACATGGGACGAGAACATGGAGGGACACAATACTTACCTTTTTGTTGACTCATTTCTCCTTCTCTTACTTTTTCTAAGATCCTTTTTAGAACGTTAAGAGATGAGAAAGAGAAAATCTGCACACTGTCAGCTTAAACTAAATAACTCCTAGCAAAGATCTGTAGTAGATAGAGAGGAGATAAATGCTTGCACACCAAACAAAGAGAGGTCTGAAGACAAAAGACTTGACGATGCACCTGCGGCTCATCTATTTATAACCTCGCGTCGCAGGTGCGCGCCGATGACGCGCGCCGGTGACGTCACCGACCGAGGCTATATTACTTCCGGTCGATTTCATCGACGTGTTTACACATTATATTCACAGCGGGTCACGATTAAAGACGTTCCCAATGCGCTAAGCAGTAGCTTTTGAAAGGGAACCCCAGTTAAAGAAACATGTAGAATGAGATGGCCTGTACCTCACCTCTTTTTGGGAATGTCATTAAGTGATGTCATTAATGGAAAATGTACATTATATTGTTTAAATGATGGACCCTGTAATATAATCATGTTATCAAAAGTATAAATGATGGACCCTGTAATATAATCATGTTATCAAAGGTGATGAAGAGCCCACAGGTGGCTCTATTAAATTTTAAGGCAAACTTTGGGTTTCGCCACCATTATCTACAAAAATAGAGAGAACGTCTGTGTTTTGAGACAGTGGTGGCAGAAATAGATAAGAGCAGGAGGAGTTAGATATGCCTTATGAATAATCATTTGTGACCCGTATAAAAGATCAGAACAAAGAAATATAAGTCAGTTGTATCCTGCAGGCCAACTCGACTTTATTGTGTTTTGTAATAAAGTCCGTCTTGATTCTACAAACTCCAGAAGTGCTTTATTTTTAAGAATTGGGAAAGAGTTTTTCCACCACACCCCCCATCGGAGTGCATCAAAGGCACGCAGAGGCGGGAGGAAGAGGATCGCCCACCACTTCGGATGCCAACGGTCCATGATCGAGAAAAACCCAAGGGGTTTTTTGACCACCCGAAGGAGGAACAGACGAGGTGGTGGAGAGCCTGGGTTGCTCTTCCACTAGAGAAGCAGACGGACCCGCTTCTCATAGAGATGGAGGAGGAGGAGGACTTCAGGCGCCGATATGCTCTCGTGAACAGGCTGATGGATATGCGGGAGCGGGCTTCTGAGACAGCGAAGGTCAGCAACACGAAACCTCCAACGAAGGTCAGCAACACGGAACCTCCAACGAAGGTCAGCAACACGGAACCTCCAGCGAAGGTCCGCAGCACGGAGCCTCCAGCGAAGGTCCGCAGCACAGAGCCTCCAGCGAAGGTCCGCAACCCAGAACCTCCAGTGAAGGTCAGCAACCCAGAACCTCCAGCGAAGGTCCGCAGCCCGGAACCTCCAGCGAAGGTCAGCAGCTCGGAGCCTCCAGCGAAGGTCGGTAGCCCTGACCCGACAGTGAAGGTCCGCAGCCCGGAACCGCCAGCGAAGGTCAGCAACACGAAACCTCCAACGAAGGTCAGCAGCTCGGAGCCTCCAGCGAAGGTCCTTAGCCCTGAGCCTACAGTGAAGGTCCGCAGCAATCTTACCAGCAGCAATATCCTTGCCTGTGAAGCCCTTTTTGTGCAAAGCAATGATGACGGCATGTGTTTCCTTGCAGGTAACCATGGTTGACAGAGGAAGAACAACGATTTCAAGCACCACCCTCCTTTTAAAGCTCCCAGTCTGTTATTCTGACTCAATCAGCATGACAGAGTAATCTCCAGCCTTGTCCTCGTCAACACTCTCACCTGTGTTAACGAGACAATCACTGACATGATGGCAGCTGGTCATTTTGTGGCAGGGCTGAAATGCAGTGGAAATGTTTTTGGGGGATTAAGTTCATTTTCATGGCAAAGAGGGACTAATACCAATACTTGTGTCATTCTCAAAACTTTTGGCCACGACTGTATACACTAGCTGTATATCTGCTAGCTAGATACAGTAGCTAGTTAACTTGCTTGCTAGATGGTGTATTGTCAGTGTTTGTATTCAGTTTCTAGTTTCTAGCTAGCTACTTACAAACCTCAATCAACATGGCTTCTGACTATTTAGAGCTTAATGAGCACCCCCCCATCCCGCAACACACCCACACATACACAACACACACAGACATTCAGTTTCTTAGCCTCACCCTTGAGGTCAGTGTTATGTATTCTATCAAATATTTTAGTTAGATAATGTTCTGTGTTGGTTTTCTCCATGTATTCCTAATTTAGAATCCCCTGACACACCCCAGTCAACCTGGCTCTGATGATTTAGACCGTGATCATGCCCCTGAGATGGTGTCAGGTGCACAAACATACACACACACGTTTGTTTTTCTATCCTTGTGGGGACTTGAGACCTAAACTTGGCCCAAAAAAACATGTTCCCTAGCCCTAAACGTAAACCTAACCCTAGCGCTTATCCTAACCCTAACCATACCCTCATCTTAACCCTAACCATAAACCTAACCTCAATAACCTAAATATTAAAGGCTAAAATTCACCTGGCCCTAATGCCTAACCATAAACTTAACCTGCAATGCCTAAACCTAAAAGTAACTCCTAACCTGCCGAATGTCCCCACAAGGTCCACTTTGTCAGGTTTTTGTACATAAATGTGGACACACCCCAGTCAACCTGGCTCTGATGATTTAGACCGTGATGATGCCCCTGAGATAGTTAGTGTCAGGTGCACCAACACATACAACTCTCAGGCCTTAGCAATCTGTTCTACCTTTGCAGATTTGTTTCCTTCTGCCTTAAACAAATGTCTAAATATACTTTGCATCTAACTCTTTTCAAAATGAAGAAAGGATTTACCCTGGTGTATCAGTAACAAAGGGATGATGCCTTATGGCAATAATGCTCATTGTTCTGCGTCATCACCTGACTGGAACTGCCCTGATAGACCTACTTGCCTTGCTGAATTTGCTTGTCCCCAACTTGGTTCCAACTTCTAAATAGCTCTTCAAAAGGTTTTTGGGTGATCCAGCCCTGACAGCTGTCTCTCATTTTTTTTGTGATGAATGCCAAAATTACTTAGGAAAGCAACCCAAAGACACAAATTGCTCACATTGTGGAACGTCCTTCATCAGAGAAACAAAACGTTTATTTTTGTCAATACCTTTGAGGGACCTTCTGCGAGATACACTGGAGAACCATGGAATAGATATTTTGAGGAAAACAGTGAAGGAAGAATAATATGAAATCGAGGATGTCATGGATGGAAAGATGTACCAGACATTACTGAAAGAGAAGAGGCTATCTGCTGATGATTTAACATTAACCTGGAACTGTGATGGAGTACCCATTTTTAACTCCTCAAATTACTCAGTTTGGCCCCTTCAATCTACCATAAATGAACTGTCTTAAATACATCAGGAAAGAAAATGTGATGGTTGCAGGACTTTGGTTACCTTTTTAAAACCTTTTTTTGATGAATGTTGCGATTTAGCCCAAAACCCATTACTTTGGAGCGATAACAGTGGGATTCTGAAGAGGAAAAATGTTTTCTCCTTGATTTGTTCCTGAGATACAATTGCCAGGCCAATCCTTCATTACTGTAAGCAATTCAATGGTGAATATGGCTGTGACTGGTGCTTGCACCCTGGTAAAATTGTCCCCAAAGGCAGAGGATATGTAAGATTCTATCCTTACAGTCAGCAACTGCAAATTGAAAGATCACCCAATCAATTCAAGGATAATGCATTTCACGCTGCTTGCACTGACATTCTGCAAAATGCTGTAAAGGGGTTGTCAACACTGTTTTTGCTTCCATTGTTCAACATTGTGTTTTGTTTTGTGCCTAACTACATGCATTCTGTTCTCCTTGGTTGGACACGTGAAACTGTTTGAATCCATGGTACATAAGTCGACAAATTACAGAATTAGACTCTTGACTGCTAAATCTCAAGACACCAAAGGAAATCACAAGAATACCGCGATCACTGCATATAAGACAATTTTGGAACGCATTGGAGTGTCGTCCATTTCTTCTGTTTTATTCAATCACCGTTCTACTTACATTCAGCATGCATATTTTGCTTCAAGGATCTATTTCACAGCATGACCTTAGATTAGCTCACATTTTATTCAATCACCGTTCAACTTACATTCAGCATGCATATTTTGCTTCAAGGATCTATTTCACAGCATGACCTTAGATAGCTCACATTACTTCAGTCCTATTTGTCAAGAAAATGGAAGAATTATATGGACAAGAAAAAGTTTATTTCAATTGTCATCAGCTAATCCACTTTACTTTTTCTTTTGAGGGTAACAATGGAAGTTTGAAATATCTTTTCCATGGGACGCAGTGTGTTCCACAACAAATTTGCCAGCTTTTCCTTCTTTGACGAGACATTCCCAAACGTCTTAGTGTTTTAGGATTTCACCCAGAGTCAGAGTTCAGTACAAAGCTTGCAGACAGGAGACTGAAAGGAGAAAAAATCTCAGGCTCCCTCAAAACTCTTGGAAAATCTGTACCTCTTAACCTCACAGCTTCTGTAAAACTTGCTGTAGAATAACTAGTTACCGGATCTGTCCCGTCCCAGCCTGTGGAGTCTTACGGCCGATTAATTTATGAACAGATTGTTTATCACACAACTATCTACAAAATCTCAGAAAAAAGGGATAATAACTCGTGTTCAAAAATGGATGTTGTGCACAACTGCTGTTCTTTTTCTTTGTTGGACTGAATTTGTCAAACAAAATGCTTATGTCATCCTATTCCCATTGTTGTGGTTCAACCATATGTAATTCAAGATGATAGTCTGTTCATCAACCGCAATCTAGGCATCTCATCAAAAAAATGTGTGTGAAAGTTGAGAGGTCGAGACAAAAAAAAGCTTTTTCCTTGGAAGATATCAAGTGTAAATGTATTATGTGGATGGCTGTATTGTCCCTCTGCCAAACACTTATGAGAGATAGTTATGGGTGTTGTTTAGAGAGCTGGTTGATGTTATCGAGCTGATTGATAATGAGAGCTGAATTTAATTTGCAATAGTGACCTGGCCAAGAAAAGCATCAACATACTTTAATTCAGGTCCATCCAGTATGAGGATATGTTAGGGACGTGCAGCTTCCAGTTAAAACTCATACATTTAGTTTAACTGGAAC
Organism: Thymallus thymallus; assembly: GCA_023634145.1. Taxonomy (NCBI): domain Eukaryota; kingdom Metazoa; phylum Chordata; class Actinopteri; order Salmoniformes; family Salmonidae; genus Thymallus; species Thymallus thymallus. The sequence continues at coordinate 37,135,821 of CM042393.1, forward strand.
TGAGCAATAGTTGGAGATCACAGAATGTGTGTTGTATGTCATTGAATCTGTGTGATTCTAATAGTATCACTCATTGATAACTTATCAGATTGTAAATGTGGTTAACATGTTCAGTGGAATAGATGTTTTTAAAAATACAAATAACTTAACATTTTACTAAGATGCAACATGTTTTTAATGGATTTGATGTATTGAAAGTATCCAAAAATTCACACTACATAAAAAAGTAACCTGGCTATACCCATGTTGGCATATACAGTACTGTCACGGTGTGAAGGCAGGACACGAGGCGCAGAGCTATAGTAGGTAGACATTCCTTTTATTTTCTATTACAAAACATCAAAGGAGAGACCCATCTTCAATGCTCTTACTGAGGGAAGGAGGTTGTTGGCCAAGATCTCGCGATACATGGCCCCATCCATCCTCCCCTCAATACGGTGCAGTCGCCCTGTCCCCTTTGCAGAAAAGCATCCCGAAAGAATGATGTTTCCACCTCCATGCTTCACGGTTGGGATGGTGTTCATGGGGTTGTACTCATCCTTCTTCTTCCTCCAAACACGGCGAGTGGAGTTTAGACCAAAAAGCTCTATTTTTGTCTCATCAGACCACATAACCTTCTCCCATTCCTCCTCTAGATCATCCAGATGGTCATTGGCAAACTTCAGATGGGCCTGGACATGCGCTGGCTTGAGCAGGGGGACCTTGCGTGCGCTGCAGGATTTTAATCCATGACGGCGTAGTGTGTTACTAATGGTTTTCTTTGAGACTGTGGTCCCAGCTCTCTTCAGGTCATTGACCAGGTCCCGCCATGTAGTTCTGGGCTGATCCCTCACCTTCCTCATGATCATTGATGCCCCACGAGGTGAGATCTTGCATGGTGCCCCAGACTGAGGGAGATTAACCGTCATCTTGAACTTCTTCCATTTTCTAATAATTGCGCCAACAGTTGTTGCCTTCTCACCAAGCTGCTTGCCTATTGTCCTCTAGCCCATCCCAGCCTTGTGCTGGTCTACAATTTTATTCCTGATGTCCTTACACAGCTCTCTGGCCTTGGCCATTGTGGAAATGTTGGAGTCTGTTTGATTGAGTGTGTGGACAGGTGTCTTTTATACAGGTAACGAGTTCAAACAGGTGCAGTTAATACAGGTAATGAGTGGAGAACAGGAGGGCTTCTTAAAGAAAAACTAACAGGTCTGTGAGAGCCGGAATTCTTACTGGTTGGTAGGTGATCAAATACTTATGTCATGCAATAAAATGCAAATTAATTATTTAAAAATCATACAATGTGATTTTCTGGATTATCTGTCTCTCACAGTTGAAGTGTACCTATGATAAAAACTACAGACCTCTACATGCTTTGTAAGTAGGAAAACCTGCAAAATCGGCAGTGTATCAAATACTTGTTCTCCCCACTGTAGAGCGGCACTATGAAAAAGTATAGAAATACAAGATATCTGGAGTGCAAAAAAAGCTATAAAAAGACATTTCATAGTATGGGTGGTTGGCTGAATATGTACACTATACATTGGTGGATGTTGGATGGTTAACTATACTATACAGGTCGACGGCAGAGAAATTCTTCAGTGGCTACAAATGCATATGATATGAGCGAGGGTAATAATAGTTTACTTAATAGACAGACTGGCTAAATGAACAGGTAAGTGAATATTTTGCATGGTTAAATTAGCTATACAGGTAAATATACAGTTATATTTACAGCTAAGTGAATACTTGCATGGTTACACAAACTGTACATGTAAATGACAGGAAGAGATACTTAAATAGCTAAATGTGTGTATGATATAATTTGGGGTAATAATAGTTATTCCCTTAAAATATAGTCCTTAGTGCGCAGGGTTTAATTACAGACAACTGCACGTATTGCACATTCGATATACTAAAAGCAATGAGAAAAGGTGCAACTGACAGGATACTAATATGCATTCCTGAGTGAATGCCTACGTAAGTCAGGTCCAAGAATTACTAGCAATATTGCACGTGATATGATAAACAACTGTAGATGAGTATGTATATACAGACCTGCATGAATGAATAGGTCCTGAGTGAATGCGTGATGACGGACCAGAGTTACTCACGGATGGATACATAATTGTTAAACTAGGTCCTAGCACCCCAACAGTTCCAGATCTATGTTGCCGACGGCACGGCACCCCGGTGAGGCATTATATAGTCTAATAGCCGCCGGCAGGAAGGACCTCCTGTAGCGCTCTCTGGCACACCGTGGTGGGATCAGTCTGTGACTGAAGGTGCTCCTCTGCGTCATAACCATGGCGTGCAGAGGGTGGGTGACGTTGTCCATGATGGCCAGCAGTTTGGCCAGGATCCGTCTCTCAGCCACCTCCTCTAGAGTGTCAAGGCTCATCCCCAGGACAGAGCTAGCCTTCCTGATCAGCTTATTTACCCGAGAAGCATCACCGGCTTTAATGTTTGCTCCCCAGCACACCACTGCAAAAAAGATGGCACTGGCCACCACAGACTGGTAGAAGGTATGCAGTAGTTTACTGCACACGTTGAAGGACCTGAGCCTCCTCAGAAAGTAGTGTCGGTGTTACCAGCCCATTCCAGCCTGTTGTCCATATGGACTCCCAGGCACTTGTATGACCCAACCATTTCCACATCCATCCCCTGTATAGGGACTGCAGTCAGATGTGCCTGGGATGTCTGTAACCTCGCGATTTCAGAGTGGATGACGTCACACGCTGTGTTTGCGTCCGTGGAGGGCGGGATGTAAACAATAACAGCAATGGCCGCCGTGAATTCCCTCTGCAAATAGTAGGGTCTCAAGCTAACGGCTAACAGCTCAATGTCCGTGCTACAAAACTCTTTCTTAAGAGTAATATGTTTCGGATTACACCATCTGTTGTTAACTAATAAAGCCAACCCCCCTCCCTTGCTCTTACCGGAAGAAACGCTATCCCTGTCCACTCTGATGGTCCGGAACCCGCCGATAGTGATGTTCTCTATGTGGATGTTATCATTCAGCCAAGTCTCAGTAAAAACAATAGGCTCGCTTCCCGATAGTCTCTTTGTCCAAGAACCAGACCCTGAAGCTCGTCCATCTTGTTATGTAGCGATCTCACGTTGCCCATAATGAAAGACGGTATAGCCGGCTTGTACTTCCTCAGCTTTGCCTTACACTTCAATCCCGCCCTGCGTCCACGCCGTCACCTTTTCAACTCATCCGGAATATCAAACTTTTCCCTTGGGTGCAGCAGCGCTGCATTTGCTAAATCCAGGAGCTGGGCTCGGTTGTAAATAATTGAGGACTCGCGTGTACGTTTGGCGCTGAGAAAAATAAAAAGTGCCTCAGTGATAAAAAGGACAGCTAAAACCTTTGTAAAACAGTAGCAATCCATAATCCTAAACTATTATAGTTCAACTCTTGCAAAAAAAACTGACGAAAAACATACTAAAACAACAATTTATGCCTGAACAATGGGAGCTGCTTAACAATCCTCGAGTTGACATCAGTTAAAACAAATTCCCCCAAAATAATAAAAAATAAATGTAATAACCCTTTCACATTGCCATTAGTGGGTAAACCCACCAAGTCTGGAACCTGAACAGCTTCTACCCCCAAGCCAAAAGATTGCTAAATAGTTAAATAGTTAATCAATAGCAACCTGGACTATCTGCATTGACACTTTTTGCACATCACATACACTGCTGTTACTGTTTATTATCTATGCATAGTCACTTCATCCCTACCTATATGTACGTATCTACCTCAATTACCTCGTAGCCCTGCACATCGACTCGGTACTGGTACCCTATCCATATAGCCAGGTTATTGCTACTCAATGTGTATTTATTCCTTGTGTTATTATTTTTTAATTTGTACTCCTTTTTTTTCTTCCTGCATTGTTGGAAAGGGCCTGTAAGTAAGTACACCTGTTTTTTACGAAGCATGTGACAAATAGCATTTAATTTGGTTACTTTTCTGATGGACTTGGATATATCTACAGGCTGGATGACATAAAATAGAAAACGCTGGTATTGTCACAATAAATCTGTGTTCCTCCAACCAAACCAAATTATTGTCAATTGTACATTTTCGAGCAATTAATCTGGACATGTAGACCGTAAAGAGAAATGACAGGGTAGTAAGTATAGTAATGGGCCCAACAGAGACAAAATAACTTACCCCTGCCACATCTATCACAGCTTGTTCTTCTGGCAAAGTTCACATTTCCATACCTAAAGGGAAAATACATGTGAAAATGAGCATATGCACAATCCAAAGTTATTTTACTGTACAGAGCTAGCTCACCATTGGACAGTGAAGCTACAATGTTGGCTCTAGCTACTTCAGCATTTTGGATTTGAGATCAGATGAATATTAGCGAACTGTACAGAATGTCAACCACCAACGCCTCGAGGCATGCGTCAACCGTCCCAGGATGAGGTATTATGCAACTTTACCTGGACCTAAAGCAGTTACATGTTTGTTACTAGTCATCTGCTTCCAGCTAACAATCAACTGGATTTGGCTAGCAACAAACCAGGGCCTCAAAAGCTTAATTTTTCAATTCAAAACGAATTGGCAAGAAAAAGTGTCTAGCTAGTGGTACGTTGAACCGCTTGACTTGTTAATAATAGTGATATTGAAAAGATTATCGTCCAGTGTGGATACTTCCAGATTTTGCCAATGAAGCCCTTTATCTACCTCCCCAGAGCCAGATGAACTCGTGGATACCATTTGTATGTCTGCGTGCAGTTTGAAGGAAGTTTCAAACTAGCGTTAGCGCAATTGCTAACTAGAGTAGTTAGCATTGGCTCGAGAAACGACCTCTAACTTCCTTCATACCTGGATGCAGAGACATAAAATGTTTAAAATTGATTATCGTAACGGCACCAATATTAAGACTTCCGGTTTCCTGATTTTGCCTTCAAAATAAAAGTCTGTGGTAAAACGCTACGTGTATGATATTAAATTAATAATGTTTGCAGCTTTGTATAGTGCATAAGGTTAAACTAATGTTACAAAATAATAACTACATCAGGGGAGAATTTCTACTTTGAGGAATGGTTGGAGCTTAAGTAAATGAATGTAAAGAACAATATTCTACACACCCTATTGATCAAGCACTAGTCTATATATGGTGATATTTCTTGGGGGACCGTGGTTTTAATACCCAGCAGCACTTTCTACGACATTATTCTCTGTGTGTCACAATCGGGTGCATGGAGAGACCAAGGTGCAGCGCAGGATTTGTAGTTCGACATTGTGTTAATCTATAATTTATAATTTAATAAACAATGACAAACTATACAAATAAAACACGATCCAACAAAGAAAACACGATCCAACAAACGTAACACACTTACTTGTACTGTGACTGGAGATATAATGACACACACCTAGGTGTGGGACATACAAACATATGTAGGATCCCTAATTAGAGACAATGCACTGCAGCTGCCTCTAATTAGGGATCCAACACAAAACCCCCACATAGAAACATAAATTATAGATCTGTCAGTCTCTGACCATGGCTATATAGAGAAGCAATAGGCTTCTCTATGGCCAGAGCCTGACAATGTGCCAATGTAATAGTGGGGTTGGGAATACTCAGTAAGGTCTGTAGAATCTACACTGAACAAAAATATAAACACAACATGTGATGAACATGGTTCCATGAGACAAAATAAAAGTTCCCAGAAATGTTCCATACGCACAAAAAGTTACTTCACTCAAATTTGGTGCACACAATTGTTTACATCCCTGTTAGTGAGAATTTCTCCTTTGCCAAGATAATCCATCCACCTGACAGGTGTGGCATATCAAGAAGCTGATTAAACGGCATGATAATTACACAGGTGAACGAGCAGTCACTAGTCCACGTCCACTGTTTAGTCACGGTAATTAGGCTTCTCCAAGCTCTGTTTTCTTCTTTGTATTATCTTTTACCAGATCTAATGTGTTATATTCTCCAACATTAATTTTACATTTCCACAAACTTAAAAGTGTTTCCTTTCAAATGGTATCAAGAATATGCACATCCTTGCTTTAGGTCCTGAGCTACAGGCAGTTAGATTTGGTTATGTCATTTTAGGTGTCGTAACGTTGCCTATCATTAAAGTGGTGACTGCTACTTATCAAATTATTACCTACTACATCAAATTATTATTGGATTAAATTAATCCTGCAATAATTAGCTCATTAGGAATCCTGGGGTACCACGGAAAAAAGGTAATTTTACTGAGTTGCCATTTTCCTAATTTAATTTAATTTCTGTTGATATAGCAGTCTCTTATTTAATGTACGTTGCCTTATCAGTCTCGTTCTAAATGTCGTAGAATCCGTAAATCTGCACAAACTATTAATCCTTCAGTAATACACAAATTGGTTTTATTATTTATTTTTCTAACTAAATGATAATACACAGTAATGGGTTATAGAATATGGTTCCAATACAATGAAACTTAATATGATAACAGGTCTCTAGCGGACCAACACAATATGACGTGTTACACAAGATGGAGATTTCGAGAGAGAGACAGAGATACATATTGTAAGGGCTGAACATGCTTAGCTAATTAATATGTTAATCTACAACAAGAGTTACTAACTGAATGTATTTTTTGATCATAAAACTTGTAGCACTGCTGTAGGCTTGTGTGTGGGGGAGCCATGTGGAAAGAATGTGCTAGCTTGGGGGTTTCACGATAGAACTGTATTTTGTGGTAACATGAGACAAGAACATCTGCTGAGAGTAACTACGTCAGGCAACTGGATTGCGTCACGAGGCTGGGACCAGCCTGCACGCCAACGATAGGCTGAGGAAGTTTAAACCACACTCAGCCTCTACTCTGACAGGCCAGCAATGAGCGGGAACTATTCTGTCTGAGTATTTAAGGAAGAACAAAGGATAGGGCTCGCTCTCTTCTCTAGCCCTGCTCGCTGTTTGCTCACGCTCTCTTGCCGCTCTCTCTCTCTCTCTCTCTCTCTCTCTCTCTCTCTTCTCTCTTCTCTCTCTGTTTGCCCTGCGTGGTGTCACAGTGAGCCTGTATATACGAACTTCATACTTACCATTTAAGGGTTTGCTAGAATAAAATACATAGATGATTTAAACTGTGTAGTAATCCTTTCGTTCCAATACCAGATTTGAATTGACGCAACCTTAACAACATAAAGAGAAACTCACTTCAATATGTTTGGAAACTACGCTTAGTTTAGCCCTAATACCTTTCCCCGCACTGACGCTCTATGGGTTAAAATGTAATGCATGTATTTACTTGTTGGTGGTCTCCGTTGGTGATCTCTGTTGGGCCCACTTCAGGTGGCCTGGTCTTTTGTCCTCTGGTGTAAGTCTCTGATTGTCCACAAGATGTCACAATGTCCTTCCTTTTCGTTGTCTGTTTCCTTGAAGATTGATCGTATGAGAACGGCTAATCAGCAGTGTAGATACTCCCAACGTGGCGAGGAAAGCAGTGTAGACAGCGATGACTTGAAAAGAATAAACGGATGGTCCTGCTCGATTTCACCTTCTTCGATACAGTCCTCGTCCGTACCATTGATTGTTAAGAGGTTCCTTTGTTCTCGAACCTTGTGTTGTCTTTTGGGGATCGTGACTTATCGTTGACCTTGGCATTCATATTCATAGGCCAACAGTCCTCATTTTCCACATTTCGTATAAAAGTAATCATGTTCCAATGTCATGTTTTATTGACTAAGTTTTAGCTCCACGGAAATCGTCTAACAAAAAGCAATAAACTGGGCCAACTGTGGGAGAGGAGAGGGGCCTGGTTGTCTTCAGCCATTAAGGTGTCAAAATAAATAAAAACATAAACAAAAGATATACAGTATATAGCTACCACAGCATAATCATCTAATTGGACTATGTTCTATATATTCCCATGGTCTTGGCTAAATTACTCTATCATGGCATGTCTAGGGCGTTCTACTTGAAGGTGGGTAGTTAAGGCACTAACTACAATGAAACCCTGACTAACAGAGTATACATTGGGGCACTACAGGGCTGACCTAGCAAACTCTGGAGAAGATACTAAGGATGCTGTGGATGGGCAACTTTCCGAAAACTGGGATTGCTTCCGTCCCACTGGTGATCCTAGCATAAGACCTTATTAGGTCTTCCATTGCGCTTGTGCGCCTGTGTACGTAGTGGGTTCCTCTATCGCTGTCCACGGTTTCTCCTGTTAGACGATTGAATGTGAAGCGCTTGTTCGAGAAAGAGAAGGCCAACTTGTGTTGGTCACGAGGGTCAACTGTCATGGTCCAGAAACCATTCGCCACGTCAACGGTGGAGAAGTACTTTGTATTTGCCACTTTAGGCAACTCTTGGTCAAGCTGTGTTATTTGCCAACGAGACAACGGAACCAGCTTGTTGAATTGTCTATAGTCAATGGTAAGACGCCATTTGCCTGTTGGTTTCAAAACAGGCCACACGGGGGCGCTGTATGTACTGTAACATTCCCTGATTATCTGTTTATCTAATAGGGAGTCGATGATTTCTTGTACCGCTGCGTACACAGCAAGCAGAATTTTGTATTGTCTCATGAAGGTAGGAGCTGCACCAGCTGGCGTAGCAATAAGCACCACATGAATACCCGTAACTCCACAGTCCAGCAAGTCTGTTGATCAGATCTCACTGTGTTTGATAAACAATTCCCATAACTGATGGCGTTCAATGTCATTGACAAGTGCATCTGCCTCAGACAGTAGTTGTAGTACCTGTGCATGGAAACCAGGATGTGGTTCAGCGATATTGTACAGGCTTTCGTCAGGTGGAGACGGCTTGTCGACGGTGGGGGAATCATTGGCGGTTACCTCAGCAGTGTGTACTTCACATGCAGAAGGATACGCAATCTCATCCTCCGTGAAGATGGAGTAGATCAACAGCTCGTTGTCAGAATCGACATCCAGCCTGAATGTCGATGCGTCATCAAGTGCCAATAGGGGAGTTATTGCGATTGCCTAAAAAGGGAGGGAGGAAGAGGCCCAATCAATGTCGTGGAAGGAGTGATCAATCAATGTTTCTAGCTGAGTGTGCTGAGGAATGGAAATATCCGCTTGAGTCAGGTTCTCCACCAAGAGGTACGTTGATCTAGCGTTTAGTTCCAACAGCAGGTTCCCATTGATAGTTAGCCCCAAGTCGAATAGTCGCGGAGAGGGTGGGAGGAACACAGTGGTGCCTTCCGGACTCAGTTATTACCTTGCAAGCTTTAGGGATAGTCTGCCCAGACGCTATTTGCACAAGGTCGAAAGTCAGGGCGTGCTGGGCATGTTGCGCCAAAGACCAAAGAACTTGGTGTAAGGTATCGATTTTAACACCCAATCTAACCAAAATGTCCGCTCCTACATAGACTGAATGTGGGAAGTTCTTGGCAACCGGTAGGTAGTGAAATACCTCCTTGGTTCCAATGCAGAGTGATAACGCACACACCTCGAAAGCGGTGAGTGTCGTCTGGGGCGTCGTACCCAGTGGGAATCTGAATGTTTTCGGCAAAAATGTTGTTGAACATTTCCAAACTGATAGCAGATTTCTCGGACCAATTTGCCAGCATGGCATCCTCAACAATTGTGCCGTTTAGGCACACGCCGCCTACCAATGGAGGAAAGCCTCATGTACAGATAATTTCCGAGTTGAACTGGTCATTCCGTCATCTGCCACAAATGGCTGACTCCTGACCAAGTTCACCGAGATTACGTCAGTTGCTGACATTGAACCGTCTTTATTGCATAAGGTATGGCATGTAGCCTTCGACGAAGGCGGTCGAGTCAGCGGAGTAGGCATGGGTATTTGTGACTAGACTTGGTTGGTTTTCCAATCCATCAGCGGTACCAAACGGTTTATCAAATCTGTCCCAATCAGCATCTGTTCGGTGTCGATACTATTCACGTACCCCGGATGGACCAGTGACATGCTTTCGAAGTTTAGTTTTAGTAGGAGGCGCTGGGCAAGAGGCGAGGTAGCTTTTGTGAAACCTCAAAGTTTATTGTCGCAATGTTCAGTTTTTAACCAACGTTTGGTTGGGTCTACGGCCTTTCTGAGTTCGTCCAGCAAATATTGGGATATGAGGGAAATAGTCAAATCTATCAGTGCCAAGCAGGTCAGACAGACCTCTAAGACTGCTTTGAGGTATGGCCAGTTCAAGTTGTTTTTTGTCGTCATATCCCCAACAAAGTGGAGTGGGTTGGTAGAAAGAAGTAGTAGGTTACCAGTGATGATTGTCAAGACAGACTGCTGTACTTCGTGACCAAGTGGGTCCTCGATCGGAATGGGAGGGGAATCAACTGTTGCAATGCTGCTTACCTGGTGCGTCGCAACGTCTTTATAAGAGTCTGTAGGAAAAGCCTGTTGGCCAGTGTCTACATTTGTAAGGGTTTGGCTGTGGTTAGTACTCACTCCCAATAAGGGGAGTGGTAGGACCACAGCCGAGCCCTCACACCCTAACTAGGGGAGTAATTATCCTCAATCAGAGACAGCTGTACAGGGTTGTCTCTGATTGGGGATTGTATTTAGGCTCCCTACACATCCCTGTGTGTGGATCATTGTTTTGTTTGACTGCACTGCCAGCACTCAACAAGTAAGTCACTGTGTTTTTGATTATAGTTTGTGTTATAATTCTCTCCTGTTTATTTTATTTGCTTCGAGAGAACACCTCAATAAAATAAACAAGGATGACACTCCACGAGCGCTCCACGTATCGTCCCTTAACTCCTCATCGTGACAACATTGAGCTGGCCCTGGACAGGGATTTGAGTGAGGTCGGGGACACAGTGGACCCTGACGACCTCGTTAACGGAGGGAATATCTCAAATTTCTTCAGCTGCAGTACATCTCTTAGAAGAGCTTCTAGGGAGCTTAAGTTGACGTTTTGATCGTCATTTGACCCTTTGTTACTATTGTTACATTTGTTACTCCTGTTTCCTGACCCTTAGTGAGGGTTAGGTGCACTGGTGGATGGTGCATGGTTAACTATACTATACAGGTCGATGGCAGAGAAATACTTAAATAGCTAGAAGTACGGATGATATAAGTGAGGGTAATAACAGTTTAGTTAATATACAGACTGGTTAAATGAACAGGTACAGTGGGGAGAAGTATTTGCAACCTGATCTCCCAGAAATACGTGAAATGAACACGACCCCTTAACCCCGATTTACGTGGTGGTGGCACGGAATGTGTTGAAATTACGTGTCGGCACCACGGAAACAACACCCATACAAAGTCAATGAGGCTCGTTTGTCGAGGTGGACACACTGATTCCCTGGTTCAACAACGTCACACAGCGCGGTAAATGTTGTTTTCTAGTTTACTAAACGTCCTCCTTTTATAATGTATTATAGTGAATTTGTTCCAATTTTTGTTGTCTAAATAACAGTAAATTGTTTGTGATATTACTGTAACGTCTCAGTCCGACATACAGAAGGAGCCGGAGGCACAGATGTTATTTCCAACGCTTTATTAAGGCTAAACTAAACTCAGGCAGCTATAGGCTACTGCCCACGCCCTAACTACACGCACTCAATCAAGTAGAAACACACGGAACAGAAATGGGAGAATATGCTAATATGATTAACTGACCACCCTTTTGTAAGACTTTTTTTTGTTTAAATGTATTTTTCCTCCTGGGGAACTGAGAAAAGGTTATTGTCTCAGACACTGCTTCAAGCTTATATACAATATAAGGCAAAATGTTCTAATAATGCATATGCATAATAAAATTAATATATACCTTGGAAATTATTCAACATTCCCCCTTTATAGACACAAAGAGTCCCACACAAACAAAACCCAACAACAAACCAAAAAATACCAAGAAACACAACCCAAGAAAACAAAGATCCCAAAAAATAAAAACATAAATCAAAAACATGTAAGAGCATGTACACTTAGTTGTAAGCCTCGCATTCAGTAGTGTCTAACATACCAATATACAGTTCATTTCCAATATACGTTGCTTTATAGGTATATATCAACTCAATTTCTATACCAAACTACCCTTCCCTTTAATTTTACATCACTCGGTCTAGATATGTGTGCTCTCCCTCTCGGACACCTCCCTAAAACCTATTCTGAATCAGAGTGGAACCTGTTTAGCGGATTAAGATCCTGTCTGTAGACATTTATAGCTGGATATTCACCTCTATATACATATTCTATGTCGGTAATATAATAGGGTGGCCTAATCTTTATCTATTATTATTTGGAAGTCAGAAGAAATCAACAGTGTGTACTATAAAACCCTCATAACGTCATCCTGAATACAACACCCAAAAACGTGGCCCTTTATGCTCTCAAACCTGCTGTAAAGATAAGGGCATTATCCTTAGATAACTGTAACCGGAAAACCCTAAGTTACAGACACATAAAGGCAAGTCAAATATTCAAGAGGTAACTAATAATTTTTCAGTGCTATCACTTGTGGCAGTCCACAAATGGGCAGTCAAGAGGTCCACCTTTTGATGTTGCATGGTTTCCCATTAGAGGTAACGTACTGTCCTGGTTTCCCATAAACAGGTATCACCTCACGTGGTGCTTTATTCATTTCCCAATCCATTGTCACAGTTGTTTTCCTTACAGTCATTTGCTTAACAGTAGTCTGAATAAGAAATGACTTCAGTAAATGTAAGACACAGCAAAACCCTACTCCCATTACAACCAAAGCTACACCAATCATTAATGCTATTTTTGCAAACATTGCTCCCCGTTGTCCCAGAGCATTTTCCAACCAGTCCCAGACATGTGCATCACGTCCCGCATTGGCTTTGACATCTTGTCGTAGTCCCTTAAGCTTTGACATCGCTTCAGTGAAAGATCCTCCTGGGGCAGTATTGTTTTGAATAAAGGTTCAACAGTCACTTCCAAACATCACACAGACTCCACCTTTTTCCGCTAGTAACCATTCTAAAGCCTGTCTATTCTGCCAGGTCATATTACTTGTTGCTTGGACTTGTTCACCCAAGGCAGCCAACGCTGAGTCAGTATAATTGATAAACCTCTGCTGATTATAGTAAATGTAATTTATCCATTCCATGTTTTTATTAGGCGATATCCAAACAAGAATTGATTCAAAGCCTGCTGAGATTTCACTTCTAGCTTTAAATTCATTAGGGATTCCTCTGGGCTGACCTATAGAATCCAACTTGATATTGGGATCAGGTTGATATGCTCTTCTCACTCTGTGTCTTGCGAGCATCTCCTGGTGCATTTGTATAATTGACACCTGATGGACTGCTCTAACTAAAGCACAAAGTCCAATCCAATTAAACGGAAGGACATTTAACAGTTTGTTCTTCCCACACATCCAGAAGCTACCTGCTACTCAAACATCTTGTGGTCTATGGTTTGTCAGTGATGAACGAGAATAAGTCCTATTGCCACATGTGTCGCTCAGGTAGTCCCTTTGTTCCATTCTTGTTTTTGGTAGAAAGTCACTTCTTCTTGAACTGGGACTCCATCCCAGGATCCATGTCACATTGCAGTTAACTGTAGTATTCCCTACTGAGTTTTTACCTGTGTAACTATAAAAACATTCATAATCACCCTTACTGACATCATAGGCTCCAAATGGTGGTTTCGTTAATCTAGTAGATATCTGGAAGAGATCACACTCACTCCTACTTTTATTTAATTTCCTTTTGCAAACAGAACTTCCCAAAATTCCTCTACATTGTGCTACACATAAGGGATATTTGAATTTCTTTGCATCACATCTTTCGTACTGCCATGCTGCACAGTGTCCATAGGTGGCAGGTTGGTGATTTACTGCAAAGTGATTTACTGAAACATAAAACTGTCCATTTCATGTTTCATTTTATGTTTCAGAGCCCATTTGTACCAGCCATTATTCAGTGCTTCCTTCCACATCCATTCACTCACCCCTGCTGAATCCTCAGCAGGTATAGAGACTAGTGAACTGTAAGTTGTATTGATCAAAGTGGCAGAAGTTGATGTCACTTCCCTTTTACGTCTCCTAGGAATTATACTTATCATTCTAATCCCACATGACCAAGATACCCATTTTGCTCTCTTGTTCCTGTTAGTAGTCTATATTGCTTCAGTGTCAACTAGTTGTCCTGCGTCCTGATGCCCCTGGAGATCTTAGAGTTCTTGGAGTTCTTGAAGATCTCGGAATTCTGGAAGTTCTTGATGACTTCTAGTTCTGGGGGGTCTGGATGATCTTGGAGTTCTGTGCGTTCTGGGGGGTCTGGACGGTCTTGGGAGTATGGAGGTCGTTGCTACGATGTTCATCTGAGTCTGGCCCTGTACTGCATCAACCAGAGCACGTAGCTCAGTAGCATTATCCTCACTGCCATCTTCCCCCGTCTCCAGAGTCTGGCGATTCCCAGCAGAGAGTGTGGATTCTGCTTGAGTTTCCTCCCAGCCTTCTTCTGTTCCTGTTTCATCTACTTCCCCAGATGGTGTTTCAGCAGCTTCGGCTCCCTCATCTCCACGTCGTCTTTGCCCTCGTGGAAAGGAACACAATCAATGACTTTGTGGTGTGGTGTGAGCAAAACAAAGGAGATGGTGGTGGACTTCAGGAGAACCCAGATCCAACAGACTGCAGTCCATATACAGGGGATGGATGTGGAAATGGTTGGGTCATACAAGTTCCTGGGAGTCCATATGGACAACAGGCTGGATTGGGCTGGTAACACCGGGGCTCTGTACAAAATGGCCCAGAGCCGACTCTACTTTCTGAGGAGGATTATGTCCTTCAACGTGTGCAGTAAACTACTGCATACTTTCTACCAGTCTGCAATCTTTTGCCGTCGGCAACATAGACCTGGAACTGTTGGGTTGTTAGGACCTAGTTTAACAATTAAACATCCATCCGTGAGTAATTCTGGTCTGTAATCACTCATTCACTCAGGACATATTCATTCAGCACTCATTCATTCAGGACTGTATATACATATTCATGTACAGTTGTTATATCATATCACGTGCAATATTGAAAGTAATTATTGGACTGAACTTACGTAGTCATTCATTTAGGGCTGCATATTAGTACCCTGTCAGTTGTATCTTTTTTTCATTGCTTTTAGTATATCGAATGTGCAATACGTGCATTTATCTGTAATTAATCCCTGCACTAAGGACTGTATTTTAAGGGAATTATTATTATTACACTAAATTATATCATACGCACATTTAGCTATTTACGTATCTCTTGCTGTCATTTACCTGTACAATTAATTTAACCATGCAAATATTCACTTACCTGTTCATTTAACCAGTCTGTATATTAAGTAAACTATTATTACCCTCACTTATATAATACGCACATTTAACTATTTAAGTATTTCTCTGCCATCGACCTGTATAGTATAGTTAACCATGCAAATATTCCTTATTTATCTATATCAACTTGCAATGTTTTAATAAAATAAATTCAACTAACACTCTAACAATGTATAGTGTACATATTCAGCCATGCACCCATACTATGCAATGCCTTTTTATAGCTTTTTGCACTCCAGACTTCTTGTATTTTTATATTTTTTCATACTACCGCACTATGTATCATGTATCTGTCTTTTGTGTATTTTCGTTCTGGCATTTTGCACCTGCCCTGTGTTTTTTTTGTAGCTGCTTGACAAAGACATCTATCTATCTATCTATCTATCTATCTATCTATCTATCTATCTATCTATCTATCTATCTATCTATCTATCTATCTATCTATCTATCTATCTATCTATCTATCTATCTATCTATCTATCTATCTATCTATCTATCTATCTATCTATCTATCTCTAGTGCAGTGGTTGAGGTGGTACCAGGTTGAGCTCCCCTCTACTCGAACAGCTTTTGGCGTTGTCTGGGTGACAGTGTAGGGTCCCTCTCCTCTTGGCTCGTTTCCCTTCCTCCTGAAGACCCTAAAGTAGACTTTGTCACCTGGCTCGACCGCTCGTGGTGGGTCCACCTCCGGCTCTGGAACCCTGTTTTTCCTGTTGATATATACAGGTAACTTCATGGAGAATAGTTAGTTGTCTAATATACTCCTTCAGTTCTCTTTCTAATTCTTCTAATGTTGGACCATCATAAGGTCCTCTAAAGACTGGCACTGGCCTGGGTCTTTGTTTTATACGCAACTGTTGTATTACTGTTTTCACTGTCTTCTGCACGAAAGCGAATCCATTGTCAGAACTGATTTCGGTAGGAATTCCGAATCGAGGCATCACTTCTCTCAATAAGAATTTCAACACTGTCCCTGATCCTACATCCTTAGATGGGACTGCCTCTACCCATCTGCTAAATCTATCAATTATCACCAGCATGTATCTTTTTCCATTCACCGGCCGAATTCTATCTACATAGTCCATTACCAACTGTTTAAATGGTCCTTCTGGTACTGGGATATGTCCAATTGGTGCTATTATTTATTTCCTGATATTATTTTTGGCACGTTTCACACTCTGCTAACTGTGCATCTACTGTTGCCTACATTATATGGAGACCAAAAACCACAATCACTTCTCCCCGTGAGCAATGAGAGCATTAGTGATAAGCAAGTGTAACAATACTGTGGGGGCCACCATTTGCCCTTCCTGTGCTCTCCATAGTCTATTTACATCTTGTGCTGCCCCTCTTCTTTGCTATAAAGTTTTCTCAAAAACTCTTTCCTGCATTCTTATTATATCATCCATTTCTGGAGCTTGAATTGCCATTTTACATTTAGATGCTATTTTTTCTGCTTCATCTGTTGCATTGTTCCCCCTTATAACATAGTCATTCCTGTTTTTATGTGCTTGACATTTAATGATTGCTATCTGTTTTGGCAACAGTAAGGCACTCATTAGTTCCTGTATTTGTTCAGAGTGTAAGATGGGACTCCCATCGGTCTTTCTGAACCCTCTCTGCTTCCATACTACTCCAAACAGGTGACATACTCCATGTGCATATGCTGAATCAGTATAAATCTCTTCCTTTCCTGCAAGCTGCTGTTAGTGCTTTTAATTCTGCTACTTGAGCAGAACATGGCTGGTCACAACTCTCACTTTCTATGGTATGGAATTGATTGTCTACTCACTTCCTCACTATGGCATATCCAGCATGGTTGCCTTCATAGTCCCTAACACAGGAGCCATCCACAACCAACTCCTCAGTAGCACCTAGAATTGACAACAAATCTGGTCGTAATTTGGTAAATGTCAGTGATTCTACTACACAATCATGTGGATCCCCTTGTGTTTCTATTGTAATTCTCTCTGCAGGACTAACTGTAGTACACCTTTTTATGGTTATGTTTGGATAAGTAATTAATGTTAGATGTTCCAGCAACCTTGCATCCGTCAATACAAACGTTCCCTGCTCAATCAATTCTGTTATCTTGTGATTGGTGTAAATCACTACTGGGTACCCCATTGTTATTGTAGATGCTTTATCATATGCATACTGTACAGCTGCTAGCCCTTGATAGCAAGGTGGATAACCTTGTGCCACGGAGTCCAATTTAGTGCTGTAAAGAGCTACTGGCTGCTTTCTCCGTCCTACACATGCATATAGCAAAAAGGGTTTGGTATAATCTGGAGTTCCCAACGCTGGAGCTACTTGCATTTCCTGTTTTATTGTTTCAAATGCAGCTAATGCGTCACTGTTCCAATTCATTCTTGTCTTTAAGTCTGTTGCTCCTGCATTCTTTATTATTTCTCTCAACGGGGCTGTTTTTACTGCACAGTCTTCTACCCAGTCTGAACTGAATCCTGTCATTCCTAAAAACGTTATCATTTGTCCCACTGTTTGTGGCATTGGAGCTTTGCTCAATCCTTCAAATTTAGTGAGCGCTATTGCCTTAGTCTGCTGGGCTATAGTTCTTCCCAGGTACCAACTTGTGGCTGGCAATACTGGAGTTTCTTCTATGATACTTTATGGCCTCCATTTGCCAGACTCTCCAATATCTTCACAGTATCACGATGACACTGCTCTATTGTTGTTGCATATACCAGTAAATCATTGGCATATTGTATAAGTGTTCCCTCCAGTATCAGATCTTCCAGATCAGCTCTTAATACCTGATTAAATACATGAGATGAGTGCTTAAAGCCCTGGGGTATCCTTGTGTATGTGTACCTCTTATTTCTGTATGAGAATGCAAACAGGTGCCTGATCTCCTCTGCCAGTGGTACACTGAAAAATGCTCCACATGAATCTATCACTGAAAACCATTTAGCCTCTGGTGGAACATTTGATAAGTGTGTGCAGATTAGGTACCTCTGCTTGGTAGTCTTGCACTATATCATTCACTGCTCTGAGATCATGTACCAATCTCCACTTCTGTTTGTCTGCTTTTAGTACTGGAAGCAGTGGCGTGTTGCAGTCACTCTGGGTCTCAACCAGTACTCCTGCTTCTATCAGTCCTTCTATTGTAGCTTGAATTCCTGCTTCAGCCTCAGGTCTCATTGGATATCGGTGTTTCTATGGAGGTCTGGTATTTGCTTTTACTTTAATACAAATTGGATTAGCAGATTTCACTAGTCCCACGGCTGTATCATGTTTTGACCATACTTGCTCTGGGATCACACTCAGCATCTCTCTCTTCAGTCTCTCATGTTTTGTTTCTTCACTCACATGCATCTGTTTTTATTCAGTTATCTCCACCTCCTGTGGTTCTCCAAACATTTCTAACAGGAGCTATCTTATCTTCCACTTCTGTCAGCCATAACTGCTCTAACACAGGATTTTGTTATGCATCATATTGTAATGTACAATGGAATTCTAGCACTGGTTGTCTCATCTTTGGATTCTGTGCTATGATAAACTTACCCCATTTATCTAGCACTTCCTGTACTGGCTCTTCTATCTCTCCTATCCAATTCACATTTTCTGCCTGTTTTGTAGTCATCGCAATCTGTGGACATGTTCCCTCTCTGTCTATTACTATCCCTTCTGATGTACATTTAATTTGGATCCCCATTCTGCATAATGTATCCCTTCCCAATAGATTTACTGGAGTGTGTTCTGATACTAATATGGGTATGCAGTTTTTTCCCAGTTTCTAATTTTACTGGTGCTGTCATAGGAACTAGCTGCGTTTGTCCTGAGAATCCTACGGTCTTAGCATATTTGCCTGACATGGGGAGGTGAGAGGCGAATTTTGGACTTACACATGAGTAAGTTGCTCCAGTATCTATCATCATGGGTGTGTCTCTATTATTCACCTGAACCTGCACCATAGGTTCTTCATCAGCCTGCATAGTTATTGCTGTAAACTGACCCTGGGCATCCCTAGTATCCTTGATTTGGTCCTCCCCAAGGGTTCACTGGTCCCTGTGGAGCCTGTGCTTGAGATTGCTGCCATGCATCCAAACTAGGGCCATTTTCTTGCCTATTACCCTGTTGTGGCTGTCTGGGCACCCATGGGTTTGTAGGACAATTCCTTCTTGTATGTCCTGGTTGATTGCATCCCCAACAGACACCTGGAGGCCCTCTTGGTCCTCTGTTTTGTTGTGTCTGACGATGTGATCGATACCCTTGGTTTCTGGGTCTATTTCCATTATTTCTGTTCTGCCAATTTCCAGGGGGTTGCTGTGTATACACATTCCCTACTGGTGTGACGGGTGGCCTTTGACCTTGTGGTTGAGGTGGTGGTTGCAGGCCTCCCTGGGTTACAGGTGCCATGGTGGCCCCTTCTGATGCCAGGTCAACAGTCAGTGGAGCAATGGGTTTTCTTTTTGTCCTTTCTGGTATATTCCTTCAGCTGTAGCTGTGTCAGCATTCTCTTAATGTCTCTTCCTTGCTCTGCCAGCTTCTGTTCATCCTTCCTGTATTTTTCCACTGCATGTATGACATGGTCACATAATTCTTTGTGGGACTTTGAAGTCAGTCCCACTACATTCCAGTCTGCTTCTGACAGGTGTCGGCATTGCCTCCAGCAGTGATGTTCTGAACAGTCCCCCTCTGGGTCTTTTTCTGTCTACAGTCGCCATCTCTGTACTGATTAAATGTCTGTCCATCCACCATTGCTGCATTCCTGGATCGTCCGAAACCACACATGTGCATCACATCCTCCATTTTGGCCATCCCCACCACCCTGACTAGCAAGGCTTTCACGTCCCCCATCGCCATTATTTTCCCCACAGTCTGTTCTTCTAATGCTCTAATCCATCTTCCAGCCCCATCATGGATGCTAGGCAGTCTATTCACCAGGCCCTCCAGGTCCTGAGTTCCCCATGGCACATATTGAATATGTGTCCCTTTTACCAATATGGGACATTGGTATCGGTCTGTTTTTTTTAGTGTCTTTCTGTCCCCCAACCTTCTCTCTGTTTTCTCCATATCTGGTTGTCCTATTCTGCTTAGAACTCCCATAGAGGCCTTATTTTCTCCCTGCTCTCCCATCTCTCCTTACTCCTCCTCCTGCTCTGACTGTTCTGCTTCCTCCTCTATTTCCCCCTCTTTATCTGGGTATGAGGACAACCTGCTCCAGGGTCAAGTTTTCCCTGCTCTTCTTCATCACTTTCTTCTTTGCTTTGGTGATACAGTTTAATTGGCTTACTATTCTTTGATTCACTTCTGTAGTGGCTTGGTTCACCATACTTTGATTCACTTTTTCTGTTTATCTGTTCCATCAAATTATGCATTGCTTCTTTATAACAATCAAAGTCCAGTCTCTGTTCCTTCTCTTCCCTCGGGTTAGAAGTTGTCCGTTTCTTTTGCTATTTCTTTGGTTGTTTCCCTTTCTCTTCCTCCAGTGTCACCTCTACTGGTCTTTCCACAGTTCCTGTGACCTGGGGGTTCTGTCCTCCCTCCATGTCTGGTGGCGGTGAGGTCACCCAGTCCTGTTCCCTTCTTTTCTTTTTTCTTTCAGGATCTGTCTAGCTTTAAGCATGCTCTTGTCATGGTCGTGAGGAAACAGGACCCGAGGCGCAGAGCTGTAGTGCGAAGACATTCCTTTTTATTAAACCTGAAAGCACAAAAATAATAAAAGGAGAGACCGCGACCATGAACCGGCGTGAAATAAAATCAAAATGAAACACACACAAAAACCCACAGACAAAGGTGTGAAAGCTGAACATAAATAGGCTCCCCAATTAGAGGCAATGTGGTGCAGCTGCCTCTAATTGGGGACCAACTCCAAAACAGAAACATTGAGTTTTCCAGAGAGGTCTTTGGACACCAAACCTGAAAACCATAAAGGTTTCCAGAGACCTCTCTGAACATAAACCTTACAGCTCTCACTCCATTTTTTTAATATGTATCTTTCTCTTTCCCTCTTGTTTCTTATTTTCTGTCCTTTTTCTCCCGCTTTATAGTTTTTTATTATCACATCCAGTTCTTCACACACTGTCACATCAAATATTCCTCCCTTTGGCCAAATGTTCCTTCCTTCTTTATGCAGCTGGAATATTCTTTTCAGCAGTTCTATTCCATTTTTACCTTTCTAGGTTCTCCTACTGTAACGAATGCCCTGCGCAGAGCGGCGGTCCCTCCTCCTCTCCAGCACTCATCCTCGCCGGCATTCTAACCGGCGGTCGGGGGAAGATGGTAGCAACACCCTGATGACCCACACCTGTTCCACATTGGTCATCAGGGTTACTATTTAACCCTGTATGTTTTGTTCACCCTTCGCGGGTTATTGTCTTTAGTGTATTGCTGTCTGTAATTAAACCCTCGTCTCTTGTCAAAACTCTATTTCTGTCTTTTCGCCTCATCTTTCACCCCTCGCAATATTACACCTACTGCTATTTCTGGTTTAATTTAGGTTCTATCGTATACAGATATTATTGCTACTATAAAAAATCTGGTCTACTCTGTCAAGTTTTTAAGATCTATGTTAAACTGTTTTATCAAGTTATATTGTTCTATGCAACCTCAGGTTAATCTATTTATCTGTGTTGGTGTTTTAATAGTACAATAGTTGCTAATTTCTGTATTATCTAGTTTCTTCTTATTATCTTTACTCAATCTATGTACTTGTTCTATGCCTTCATAACCATGTATTTCCAATAGTAAACCACTCTGGCTGTTCTGTCCATAAGTATTTCTCTAGCGGCCCATCTAGTTTGGCATAGCTTGACCACACCCTACTTTGTCCTATTAATACCCATGTTATCTCCTTATCGTTGTCACGTGAGGGTGCATACAGAGACCAAGGCGCAGCGCAGGTATAGTTCGACATGAAACTTTAATGAAGCTATACACTCAAATGAAAAACGATTATACAAAACCAACGAGAAAACGAAAACACACTTACTAAAACATATGTAGGATCCCTAATTAGAGACAATGCACTGCAGCTGCCTCTAATTAGGGATCCAACACAAAACCCCCACATAGAAACATAAATTATAGACCTGTCAGACTCTGACCATGGCTGTATAGAGAAGCAATAGGCAAATGGCGGTTCTGGCCCCGGCAAAGTAGACAGCTTCCTCCCATGCTTCCTCCTTATTGCCATGCCCGGACTGGGTACCATGGAGCGGGGAAAATAACCGGGCCGGACTGGGCACAGGTGGGGTAAACGGCTCCGGCCATGGAGCGGGGTAAATAACCGGGCCCGGACTGGGCACCGGTGGGACAAACGGCTCCGGCCATGGAGCGAGGCAAATAACCGGGCCCGGACTGGGCACCGGTGGGACAAATGGCTCCGGCCCTGGAGTGGAGCAGACAACCGGACCCGGACTAGGCACCGGTGGAGCGGACTGCTCTGACATGGGAGTGAAGCCTACGACCGGACCCTCACTGGGCACCGATGGAGCAGACTGCTCTGACATGGGAGTGGAGCTTACGACCGGACCCACACTGGGCACCGGTGGAGCGGACTGCTCTGGCCTGGGAGTAGAGCAGACGACCGGACCCGGATTGGGGATGCTCACTTTGGGCCCCACTAACTCCAGCTCCCTCCTCTCACTCTTAAACTCCTCCCAATTTTGCCTGAACAGCTCTCTTATCCCCCTCCATTCTCCCCTCCTGTATTCCGCCACGCTCCCCTCCTCACGGCACTTCACCCCCCCTTATACTCCGGCCTTGGCGCCTCTCTCATGGAGAGTGGTACTGGCGCTTCCTCCTCGCCACCAGACCACCCCCATAGCCCCCCCCCAAAAATGTATTGGGGTTGCCTTCGGGCTTCTCTCTCCATCTCTCCCCCATTGCGCTGCTTGGTCTCGATCTGGTGGGTCATTCTGTCACGTGAGGGTGCATACAGAGACCAAGTATAGTTCGACATGAAACTTTAATGAAGCTATACACTTAAACACTCAAACTATTATACAAAACCAACGAGAATACAAAACCAACGAGAAAACGAAAACACACTTACTATAACGTGACTGGAGATATAATGAGCCTACAAACATACGTAGGATCCCTAATTAGAGACAATGCACTGCAGCTGCCTCTAATTAGGGATCCCCCACATAGAAACATAAATTATAGACCTGTCAGACTCTGACCATGGCTATATAGAGAAGCAATAGGCTTTTTCTGTCCAAAAATTGTTAACTTCTCCCGTATCTATATTCTTAAATACTGCCTTCTTTTGCTCCCGTATGACTACTTTATATGCCCCTACTTTTATATTTTCTGTTACTGTATGTTCCACTATTCTACATCTCCATATACAATATTTCTATGGTTCTGATGACACCCATATTATTCCACTTGGCATTTATTTCCCCCATTTATCTCATCAACACAACCCCTCAGTACATTCTTATTTAACACCTATAGTACAAATGCACATTTCAGTCCTAAAAATACAGACTTCTAATGTGAATCCACACAACAGATCTACACTTCACACCTGTACCGCACACCTTTAAATATACCTCATTTTGTGCAACCCTCTAAATGTGCACAGTACCAGTTCAAAGTACAAAACTCCTAAATACAAAACTCCTCTAATACAAGCCTCTAAACGCAGCCCTTTAAATGCACAATAATAAGTATACAGCTTTAAATATCACTCTGAATATGACCTCTAAAGTGTACAGCTTTAACTACAACTTCTAAATACACCGCTCTAAATACAAAATCCACAGCACAAAATCACACTGTCAGCTTTATAATACAAATTACAAATTCACAATACCGGTTTTATACTGCAGTCTTATACAAATAACACAGGCTCACCATATAGGTTCACAAGACAAACTCACACTATAGGTGACACAAACTCATAGTACAGACTTCTCAATACAGGTCTCCTTGCTGTACAGTCTTTACACAACACTTTACTTCTGTTTGCCCGAGCAGCCCACACCTCTTTCTAACGTGCTGCGGTAACCACAAACATTAAACAATACAATAACACTTGTCCTAGCAGTCTTACAACGCACTACACGCACTTTGGTAGACGTGCCCACAGCGGGATCACAAGGTTATCTTTTCAAACACACCTCATTCATGGCCTCACACACACAGACTTTCACTCCTTCTTTGGGATGCAGAGATCGGGTGCGTCCTTCCTACCGTGTAACCCCAGGAAAGGTGCGCGCCCCTCTCTCACCTCCAGCAAGACTCTCTCACACTTTTTTGTTTGTTCTTTCACTCTCTTTCATTCCTTTCACACACTGCACTACACGCACTTCGGTAGGCGCCCACAGCTGGACCACAGCGCACTTCACGCACTTTGGTAGGCGCCCACAGCGGTAGACTCCCACTAGTCTGCCCGTTTTAGACCCAATTAGCAAAACTATGCTATTCGGCGGTAGCCACAACTCTCCCTTGCCTATCCAGCCCTGTAGAAAACACTTTTATTCTCCACAGCGATAGTCACAAGGGACTTACTTATTCCGGTATTCAAAGGCATTTACATATAGTAGACAACATACATTAAACAACACACACATGCATGCTTTTACTCCCTTTTACAAGCTTTGTGCTCTTACATCAATCAATAATAAGAATTTAACCCGCAATTTGGAGAGACCTCCGGTACCTGGCCTTCAAAATCAGCTGAGCGAACCACGCAAACGTTTTATACTATGGTAAGAACGTGCTTACCTCTAAACAGTGGCCACTGTTGTTTGTTTGAGCAGCTCGTTCCAGCGTCTTTCGATGGCTCAGCACCTGTCTGGTCCCAATCCACTCCTGGCTACCTCGCCAATTATGTTGTGGAAAATCTTCCCTTCTTTTCTTTAAAGTAAGAGTTTGTAAAAGCAATATAGACTTTATTTACATAAGCAATATAGTCTGCAGGTGGTCTGCAGAGCATCCTGTTCTCCCAGCCTCAGTACACTTCTCTTATGCAATATTTAGCATGCATTTTCCTTCCCTCGTATGTAAATGAGTCACTCCTTCTGACTTTCTTTCAATAATGTTTCAAAGCCATTGGTCCTGAGTTGTCTACGCCCCTTTGGCACTGAGTGGCGAAACCCTAGCTGTAGTACAAACGATTTACTCTCAGGACTGCACCTTCTCATACTCCCAAAGAACCAAATTGATAAAAGCAAGGCCGTTTGAGGGGAGCAGATGCACAGGGCCGTCTTCCGTCTGATAAGTTTCTGCAGGCACAGCTCAAAACAATCTTTACCATTGACACACACACAGGTCTCAAAGGAGCACACACACAAGTCTCAAAGGAGATGATACATAGTTTCACCCCGTCAGATAGACCAGGGTGTTTCAAGGCCTCAGGAGTGTCTGCACAGAACTGAGAAAAGGTTATTGTGTCAGACACTGCTTCAAGCTTCTAAAACAATATAAGGCAACATTTTCTAGTAATGCATATGCATAATAAAATGTAAATGAATATATACCTTGGAAATTATACAACAGTCCTTCCTAAGAACCGTGACAAGTGTCTTGTAGGCTACAGTGGGGAGAACAAGTATTTGATACACTGCCGATTTTGCAGGTTTTCCCACTTTCAAAGCATGTAGAAGTCTGTAATTATTATCATAGGTACTCTTCAACTGTGAGTGACGGAATCTAAAACAAAAATCCAGAAAATCACATTGTATGATTTTTAAGTAATTAATTAGCATTTTATTGCATGACATAAGAATTTGATACATCAGAAAAGCAGAACTTAATATTTGGTACAGAAACCTTTGTTTGCAATTACAGAGATCATACGTTTCCTGTAGTTCTTGACCAGGTTTGCACACACTGCAGCAGGGATTTTGGCCCACTCCTCCATACAGACCTTCTCCAGATCCTTCGGTTTCGGGGCTGTCGCTGGGCAATACGGACTTTCAGCTCCCTCCAAAGATTTTCTATTGGGTTCAGGTCTGGAGACTGGCTAGGCCACTCCAGGACCTTGAGATGCTTCTTACGGAGCCACTCCTTAGTTGCCCTGGCTGTGTGTTTCGGGTCGTTGTCATGCTGGAAGATCCAGCCACGACCCATCTTCAATGCTCTTACTGAGGGAAGGAGGTTGTTGGCCAAGATCTCGCGATACATGGCCCCATCCATCCTCCCCTCAATACGGTGCAGTCGTCCTGTCCCCTTTGCAGAAAAGCATCCCCAAAGAAGGATGTTTCCACCTCCATGCTTCACGGTTGGGATGGTGTTCTTGGGGTTGTACTCATCCTTCTTCCTCCAAACACGGCGAGTGGAGTTTAGACCAAAAAGCTCTATTTTTGTCTCATCAGACCACATGACCTTCTCCCATTCCTCCTCTGGATCATCCAGATGGTCATTGGCAAACCTCAGACGGGCCTGGACATGCGCTGGCTAGAGTAGGGGGACCTTGCGTGCGCTGCAGGATTTTAATCCATGACGGCGTAGTGTGTTACTAATGGTTTTCTTTGAGACTGTGGTCCCAGCTCTCTTCAGGTCATTTACCAGGTCCTGCCGTGTAGTTCTGGGCTGATCCCTCACCTTCCTCATGATCATTGATGCCCCACGAGGTGAGATCTTGCATGGTGTCCCAGACTGAGGGAGATTGACCGTCATCTTGAACTTCTTCCATTTTCTAATAATTTTGCCAACAGTTGTTGCCTTCTCACTAAGTTGCTTGCCTATTGTCCTGTAGCCCATCCCAGCCTTGTGCAGGTCTACAATTTAATCCCTGATGTCCTTACACAGCTTTCTGGTCTTGGCCATTGTGGAGAGGTTGAGGTCTGTTTGATTGAGTGTGTGGACAGGTGTCTTTTATACAGGTAACGAGTTCAAACAGGTGCAGTTAATACAGGTAATGAGTGGAGAACAGGAGGGCTTCTTAAAGAAAAACGAACAGGTCTGTGAGAGCCGGAATTCGTACTGGTTGGTAGGTGATCAAATACTTATGTCATGCAATAAAATGCAAATTAATTATAAAAAAATCATAGAATGTGATTTTCTGGATAAAAATTACAGACCTCTACATGCTTTGTAAGTACGAAAACCTGCAAAATACTTGTTCTCCCCACTGTATGTGTGGAAGCCAGGAGATGCTAAATGTGTTTATGTTAATTAATGGTAAATTACTGTGAGACTGACAGTCATTTGCTTGATAATCACCGAATTATGAAATTTCATGACTGCCACAGCCCTACTGGGGACAATAAAAGGGCACTCTAAAATGTGAAGTTTTGTCACAACACAATGCCACAGATGTCTCCAGTTTTGAGGGAGTGTGCAATTGACATTGCTGACTGCAGGAATGTCCACCAGAGATGTTGCCAGAGACAGAGATTTGAATGTTAATTTCTCTACCATAAGCCGCCTCCAACAGCATTTTAGAGAATTTGGCAGTACATTCAACAGGCATCACAACCGCAGACCACATGTATGGCATTGAGTGCCCCATGTTGACGGTGGGGTTATGGTATGGTAAGGCATAAGCTACGGACAACGAACACAATTGCATTTTATCCACGGCAATTTGAATGTACAAAGATATCGTGATGAGATCCTGAGGCCCATTGTCGTGCCATTCATCCGCCACCATCACCTCATGTTTCAGCATGATAATGCACGCCCCAGGTTGAAAGGATCTGTACACAATTCCTGGAAGCTGGAAATGTCCCAGTTCTTCCATGACCTGTATACTCACCAGACATGTCACACATTGAGCATGTTTGAGATGCTCTGGATCAACGTGTACGACAGTGTATTCCAGTTCCAGCCAATATCCAACAACTTCATACAGCCATTGAAGAGGAGTAGGACAACATTCCACAGGCCACAATCAACAGCCTGATCAACTCTATGCAAAGGAGATGAGTTGCGCTGTATGAGGTAAATGGTGGTCACACCACATACTGACTGGTTTTCCATAGATTAGGGCCTAACTCATGTTTTCCAATTGACTAATTTCCTGATAATAACTGTAACTCAGTAAAATCTTTGAAATTGTTGCATGTTGAGTTTTAGATTTTTGTTCAGTATGTGCATTTGGAAAGTATTCAGACCTCTTGAATCTTTCCACATTTTGTTACCTTACAGCCTTATTCTAAAATGTATTAAATATTTTTTTCCCTCATCAATCTACACACAATACCCCATAATGACAAAGCGAAAAAAAACATTTTTAATAAAAAAAAAAAAAAACGTATTTACATTAGTATTCAGACCCTTTGCTATGAGAATCGAACTTGAGCTCAGGTGCATCCTGTTTCCATTGATCATCTTAGAGATTTCTACAGCTTGATTGGAGTCCACCGGTGGTAAATTCAATTGATTGGACATGATTTGGAAAGGCACACAACTGTCTATATAAGGTCCCATAGGGCAAATCCAGAGTTTTCACTCACGCGAAAACTCTTTCCCGATATTGTTGTCTCCATGGCTAGCTGTATGGGGTCAATTTCACGCCATGTGTATTGAATTTAAAATAAAATAAATCGTTATTTTGTTATTGTTATTTTATTTTTTTCGATGACTGGTGAAATAATGGATGTTGAAAGCAAAATGTATTGAATTGTAAACAAAAAAGAGACATTAAAAGTAAAACCTTTAAACTTGAAAGCAAATCATTTAAAAGTGAGAGCAAAACTCTATGACAAATGATTAAAACAATTATTTGAAAATGAATGCGAAAATCGTTTTCGGTTAAACTTTTCCAGCAACCAATCATATTGAATCCCTTTTGCCTACGCTCTTGCCTGCATTTACTACCTTTTGGTTACGCTACTCGTTTCTTTGCTTTCACTGCCAGTTCTTTCGATTGCGAGTTTTGGCATAATTTTTCTGTGAAGGGCGGGGTTTAGAGAGAGGCGTAGACAATTAGTCTCCATTGGTCCACTAGTTTTGGAGTGACAGTTCATCTTAATGCAACCAATGAATATGATACTTAAGTAGACGGTCTGACGTCACCACTTCGCTCCAAATCTTTCCCCCTGTGCCCGCATGTTTTAAACATGGCAAACCCGTTACCAACACCTGCGCCAAACTTTGGACAACAGGTAATTCAGTTTACTTAAGTAGTTAGATGGTTTAAATGTATTAGATAGATACACTTCTAACATCTGTACATTATTTACCTGTGACTAACAATTGTGAATTACGATGGATTAGTTGGCTGGCTTTGGTGTCGGACTAGCTAGCAAGATAAATCGCAAGACTGCATGGCTGTAACGTTACAGCTTGCCACTGCCAAAGTTTGTCCGTATGTTTGCCCAGAGTAAGTGTGTGTGTGTGTGTGTGTGTGTGTGTGTGTGTACGTGTGCATGTGAGAGTGAGAACAGTGACAACCCTAACAATACCTGAAGTCTGTTTCAAATTACAATTTTCGTATGTCCTCACAGGTGATGGGGAGGCATATTAGGGAGAGGCTCCTGTCTTCCTCTGGATCTTGATTACTTACAGTTTGTCTGCACCAATGACATTATATATATCAGCTCACTAGCAAATCAAGTAGACTTTCCTCAAGAGGTAGTGCAGGGTCTCTCCAACCTGTGTAGCCTAGTCAATGCTGAAATGGAAGAAAGATGTGTCCCATCAATTGTTGTTGATGAGTTGGGTGGCGAAATGGCATGTCCTAAACTGATTGTGTCAGAACAGCACCTTCGACAGCTGATTGAAATGGATCTGCCTGTACCCTGCATCGCCAAACTGCTTGGCATCTCAACACGGACTGTCCAACGCAGAATGGAGGAATACGGAATTGCAGTAAGGGCAACATACAGCCAAATGACAGACAAGGAGCTGGACAATCTGGTGGCCACAATCAAGACAATCAAGTTCACCACAAATGTGATGATGAGAGAACGTCTGAAACGGACAGAGTATGTTCTTATGACAACACATCCAAGTCGTGCCATTCTTTCCTGTATTCCTGCACCACCTTCAGTTCGAGGGTTCACATTTAGTCATATAACTCATAGCCCATACAATGCTGCCTCTGTTATATATTTTTTTTACCGCAAGATGACTGATTTCAGTTTCATATTGATATCCTATAGATCATGTCCCTCGGTGCAGCAACCAACAACAAAGCATCAACTGCCCTTGGTTTCTTCCTGGAGTCTGGAGAGAAGCATGGCTTTCCATTAAGGTAACAGCATCATTCCCTCAGTAGTGCTGTGTGGAATCAGGCATTTGTTTGTATATGGACACCGTTGGTTGCTTTGTATATGGTCTCGAGTCAGACCATATGCCAGGTCTGCCTGAGGCCCTTTCTATCAAGACAAATATATATTTATGTTGACCATGTTTCATACATCACATAGAGGAGAGTGTTTGAATTACACCTTGAATTATGATGAACAGTTGTATTGATTATAATCCTAGTGTCTGTCTGTATGTCAACAATTAGGGTGAGAGCAGACAAAGGTGTGGAGAATGTGGACATCGCAAGATGCATGTTTCATGTCCGTGGTTGTGGCAGGGGAAGCTTTATCTCTGGTAAGTGTTCACAATCAACTGAATAAATAGATTATGATGACATATTATAAAAATTTGACCAGTACTACCAGGTCGTCTGCCCCGCTCCATGGCTGGAGCCGTTCGCCACACCGGTGCCCAGTCCGGGCCCGGTCGTCAGAACAGATCCAGGGAGGAAGCTGTCCACTTCGCCGGGGCCAGAACCGCCACCAACGATATTTTCCCTCCCTAACCCTCCCCCCATGTAATTGGGGGGGGGGGTACTGTCAGGCTCTGGCCATAGAGAAGCCTTTGGCTCATCTATTTTAGCCATGGTCAGAGTCTGACAGATCTAGGTTATCTAGTTCTGTGTGGTGTTTTGTGTTGGGTCCCCAATTGGAGGCAGCTGCTAAGTGTTGTCTCTAATTGGGGAGCCTACTTATGTTTGTATGTTCCACACCTGGGTGTTCACCTGGGGTTCATTGTCTTCCATGTCAGTCTAAAGAGTAAGTGTATTTACATTTGTCGTGTTTGTATAGTCGTCTAGTATTTTATCATTAAATAATATATCACTATCACTGCGCTGCGCCTTGGTCATTTTACACACCCAGTCGTGACAACTATACTTTCTAGAGTATAGTTAGGTAGGTGGCCTACACCTAAATTATAATCCCTGCACTGAGTAGAGAAGACAAGCTGTGCTTTCTAATGTATAACTGGTATTTAAATGCTTTGCTAAGTAGTGCCTCATTCAAACAAGGAGTGCCTTATAGACCACGTTTCCATTCAGTTTTTAGGCAAGTAGTCATACGATATAAAAAATAACAATAATGACAGCTGTGATGGAAACAGGAAGTTTCATTACAATTTGATAAAACGACAGATCATTTGTTCGTTGGACATGGTGCAACCTTTTTGTGAAATGTAAAATTATTTGTGCGAGAAATGGCAGTGGAAACAAATAAATATTGATATAATAACCATCATATTGAAGTAACCTTAGTCATGCGATGATACAGTATGTTGTGTTGTCCTCGGGATAACATGCAGTTTATTAGGATACAGATGAAATAAGTGATGAACTAGTGGTGAAAGTGCACCGTGATCTTGATGCTCCTTTCCAATAGATATTTAGGGTCTTATTCTGGTGACGTGATGATCAATACTTGGCTACCATTTGACAACTAAAAATATTCTTGTTCATAATAATCTCATCATGTAGACTAGCCTACCCTCACAGCCTACAGTGCGTGAAGCTAATGTACTGTATCTGCCAGCTGTTGGCTAGAGCGCACGTACCAAGACCAGAGTGGGCACATTTGCTATTTAACGCAAACATTTTTGTGACAAAACTATCGGTAGCGTTGAAAATGTGATGGATTGTGTGTACACTTCATCACACACTGATTTTGTATCTTCAACAAGTCAGTTTAGTGGAAGCACCACTGTTAGGAAAATGTGTATATTTTCTTTACCCAGACTTTACAATATTTGCATGAAAATCTGTTGCCAATTGTATGGAAACCTAGCTATATAATCCAATGTCAATTAAATCTTACATGCTTTGAAGAAAACGGTTTAGAAATAGTTAAATTCAACAGGAGACAGTGAAGTATAAATGCAAGTGCCTTAGAATACTTTAACCAATTACATCTACTTATGCTCAAAGGTTAAAATAATAGTAATGAGTTGTATGATGAATGTTTCATTAGGTTGTTTCAAATGTTCTCTCATATACTGTCAGGTTTAAACAGTTATGGCAGGACGTGTGGATGGCCGTGCCAAACATATTTTACAATATCCTACACAGTTTGGAAGATGAGTGCTCCCTTGACCTGTCAAACAGCCTTCATTTATTCTGTGTGCACTCTGTATTCCTCCCACGCTTCCTAGCAGACCTAGACACCTTTACCAATGGATGGGATAAACATTCTCTGCACACCGAGCAAAATCTGAGGTATGTGGAGGTGTAGATTTAAAGGAGCCACTATGAAAATGTAATTAAGGTGGTTGTTTGTAAATTAACATGATTTTCCGTGTTTAAACAACTTGGACGGTGACAATGCCTGCCTCCCGGAGGAGCATGGCCAGGGAATTGTGGTCCCACCAGTGGAATGCCCGCTGACAGCAAGATATGACACTGCTCAGAGCAGCCATTGACCCAACCTCACCATCTCGAGACTATGGACAAGATATTTATGCATCTGTTTTGAACTATGTGCTGGTACTTATGGCTGAATGATCCTTATACCTCTGGTTGATACTGTCGCAAGGAATAACTGTCTAGTCCAGTAATTCTAAATTGCTGCAATGTTATGAAATGTGGTCGCAGTAAAAAGGAGACCAATTGGCTGTGGAACATTTGATCCAAGGCAGAGACTATTTAATTGTATAATAGAAACATATTTAATCAAGCAAGCTGCAAGGGAGATCTATCTCTGATTTCACAGGGAAGAACTCAGAGTAAATGGCTACATGTCCCTTATATAGTGGGAGGTGATAAAACAATTACATTGTTTACACAACAGTTATTTTATACAAGCTACAGTTCCAGAACACAATGGTCTTGTGTTAGGGTGCAGACATACTAGGAGTCTATGAAAGGCATAACATCACAGTCCAACACAGAACAGGCTACAGAACAGCTCACCCCAAATTCTGCCACCACACTATGGACAACAGAATCAATGTTTATTTAAATGACTAACATTGAGGTGTTTGATAAAGAGCTGCAGTCATCATTAAATGTAAAAACTTTTCATTTTCCTTCCAAAAATGTTTTACTAAATGGGAAAAAGTGATAATTATGACAGAAAATAAACCTTCAAATAGATGTAATGATATACGGGAGACGATGATCTGGATTCACGCGCAGAGCGCTGTTCTTTAATTATCATCAGCAAAGGTGCAATAGGAAACAGGCAGAGATCGTAGTCGGTAGGCAGTCAGAGTTCATACACGGAAGAGGCAGTGATCGGGGCAGAAGCACAGGAGGGAAATTCCGGGAATCAAAAAGGTTCAGGAGACGAAGGTCATACACGAGGAGACTACGAGAGAAGAACAATATTATGAAAATAACAGGCTTAGTATGTCACGACAGCAAACAATACCTCACAGGGAAACAGGGACTGAGGACTGAACTAAATAGGTAGTTGATGAGAAGCAGGTGTGCTAGGGGCAGGTGGAACTAGTAAAGGAAAAAACGAAAACCAGAACTGGGAATGGAATGAAAAAATAAAAGCACTCAGAAAGGATACAGACAGCAAAACCTCACAGTACTCCCCCCCCCACGGGAGGCTCCCGACGACCTGGACGGCCGAGTGGGGGCAGGCGGACGGCCCCGCGGTCGAGGGGCGGGACGGTCAGGGTGGTCACGATGATAAGCCAGAATCATGGCAGGATCCAGAATGTCTCGGGCTGGGACCCAGGACCTGTCTTCCGGCCCGTACCCTTCCCAATCCACTAGGTAGTGGATACAGCCACCACGGCGCTTGGAGTCAATGATGGCATGGACGGCATACGCTGGTTCGCCACCGACGTCTATGGGCGGAGGCACTCTATGACGGTCCACCGGGGGATGTAGAGGGCTAAACCTCACTGGCTTCAACAAGGACACATGGAAGGATGATGAGATCCGATAATGACGGGGTAATTGAAGTCTGTAGGTGACAGGGTTGAGACGATGGCTGATCTTGAACGGGCCTATGAAGCGTGGCATCAGCTTTTTGCAGGGGAGACGGAGTTTAAGATCCCTCGTAGATAGCCACACTCGCTGTCCGGGGTGCATTAATGGAACAGACCGACGACGTCGATCGGCAAAACGCTTCTGAGAGCGGGAGGCTTGATGTAGATGCCGGTGAGCAGTTTCCCACACCTTCTCACTTCGCTTGAACCAGTCATCCACCGCTGGTACAGTACCGGGCTCTGTCTCCCACGGGAACATAGGGGGTTGGTAACCGAGCACGCACTGGAAAGGGGTAAGACGGAGAGAAGAATGAATGAGCGAATTCTGTGCGTACTCGGCCCAATGTATGTACTTGCTCCAGTCATGAGGCGCAGAAGAGCAGTGTTGGCGCAGATACCGTCCGATCTCCTGATTTAGACGCTCTGTCTGTCCGTTGGTTTCAGGATGGTACCCTGAAGAAAGGCTGATGGTAACTCCCAGTCTCTTGCAGAAGGCCCGCCACACTCGGGATATGAACTGGGGACCCCGGTCCGAAACTATATCCTCCGGGATACCGTATAGACGGAACACCTGTTGAAACATGCATTCTGCTAATTCCAGGGCAGTTGGGAGGCCAGGTAGCGGCACAAGACGGCACATCTTTGAAAATCTATCTATTATGACAAGTATAGTGGTAAACCCTGTGGAGTCGGGTAGGTCGGTGATAAAATCTACAGATATATGGGACCATGGTCTGTTGGGTGTTGGTAGAGATTGTAGCTCCCCCGCAGGTAACTGGTGAAGGCTTTTAGACTGAGCACATATAGGGCATGAGAGAACATAGTCTCGGACGTCTGACACCAGAGAGGACCACCAGTATTGACGGGAAATTAATTCCACGGTCTTAGTAACACCCGGATGGCCAGATCCCAGAGAGGTGTGAGTCCATTGCATGAGTTGGGGTCTCATAGTTGCTGGCACGTAGCTTTTCCCTATAGGCACCTCGGGGGGTGCAGGGTCAGAGAGAAGAGCCTCTTGAATGGCCGACTGAAGTTCCCAGCGAATGGGTCCCACCACACAGGAGGGAGGCAGGATGGTTTCTGGAACAGGCGGGCGCATAGGAGGGTCGAACTGGCGGGATAGAGCATCTGCCTTAACATTCTTCCGCCCAGGTATGTATGTAACGGTGAAGTGGAACCGAGTAAAAAACAGGGCCCAACGAGCTTGTCGAGAATTCAACCTCTTTGCACTACGAAGGTATTCTAAATTTCGGTGGTCCGTTAGGACAGAAAAAGGATGTTGAGCTCCCTCTAACCAGTGACGCCACTCCTCCAAAGCCAGCTTGATGGCAAGGAGCTCCCGATTTCCGACATCATAATTCCTCTCAGCGGGTGTCAGCTTCTTAGAAAAGAAGGCACAGGGACGTTGTTTAGGGGGTGTTCCCACCCTCTGGGAGAGTATTGCCCCTACTCCGACCTCCGATGCATCAACCTCTAAGACAAACGGGAGAGAGGAATCGGGTTGACAGAGAATGGTTGCTGAGGTGAAGGTACGCTTCAATTCGTCAAAGGACTTGTGGGCTGCCTCCGTCCATTGAAGGGAACGGGCTTTCTGGCTGGTGAGAGCGGAAAGTGGAGCCGCGGTGATGCTGAAATTCCTGATAAACCGTCTGTAGTAATTGGCGAATCCAAGGAAGCGTTGTAATTCCTTGACGGTCGAGGGTTTAGGCCAGTTCTTTACCGCCGTAATCTTGTTGTCATCCATTTGGACTCCTCCTGGCGTGAGTACAGATCCTAAAAAGTTGACAGTAGTGACGTGGAAGGCACTTTTCTCAGCTTTAACAAAAAGGTGGTTGTCCTGAAGTCTCTGAAGAACTTGTGTGACATGCTGAATGTGGTCAGACATGGAATAGGAGTAAATGAGAATGTCGTCTATATAAACGATGAGGAATCGGTTAATCATGTCACTGAAGATCTCGTTCATAAATGATTGGAAGACTGAAGGGGCGTTGGTTAGACCGTACGGCATGACCAGATATTCATAATGCCCTCTAGCAGTGATGAAGGCCGTTTTCCACTCGTCCCCCTCTCTTATACGGACAAGATTGTAGGCGCTCCTGAGATCTAGTTTGGAGTAGATTGTGGCCTTTCCGACTTGCTCTAGGGCAGCCGGAATCAGGGGTAGGGGATATCGGTTCTTTATGGTAATGTCATTGAGTGATCGATAATCTATGCAGGGACGGAGTCCTCCATCTTTTTTCCCCACAAAGAAGAACCCGGATGCCGCTGGGGATGTGGATGGGCGTATGAAGCCCATTTCAAGAGTCTCATCTATGTATTTCTCCATAGCTTCGCTTTCAGGCAGAGATAGAGGATAGACTCGCCCTTTACGAGGTGATGTTCCTGATCTTAGCTCTATAGCGCAATCCCATGGGCGGTGTGGTGGTAGTACGGAGGCCTTTTCCTTACTGAAGACGTTACGGAATTGTGAATACACAATGGGAATGTCTGCAGGGGTGATAGAGACGGAGTCCTCGATGGAGGTGGCTCTACATGGGACCTTAATACACCGAGTAAAACAAGCTGGGGACCAGGAAAGGAGTTCACTTTCTTTCCACGAGATGGCGGGGTCATGGAGACAAAGCCAAGGGTGACCTAAGATAAGGGGTTCATTGGGAGACACAAGCACTAATAGGGATATAGATTCCTTGTGCAACACTCCCGTCTGGAGGTTGATGTTCGGTGTCCTGTGTGTAACTAGGCCCTTTCCGAGGGGCTGCCCGTCTAAGGCATTGACTCTAAGGGGCGGATTGACAGGGATCAATTCAAGATTGAGTTCTTTGGCTAACTGTTCATCAATGAAATTACCGGCAGCTCCAGAGTCTATAAGCCCTTCGACTGATCGAACAATCCCATTAACCGATAGCAGAATAGGCAGAACAAGTTGTTTTTGCGTGAGATTTAAAAACTGAGACACGCCTACCTGAAGTGAAGCGTTGGGGTAATTCCTTTCCCTCCGAGGAGGACAAACAGGACAGCGGACCAACAAGTGGTCTCCTGCTCCACAGTAGAGGCATAGTCGTTCCTGCCGTCTTCGTTGTCTCTCCGCAGATGACAGGGGAGCGCGACCCAATTGCATGGGTTCAGGGGGGCTGGGAGGGCTTGGTGGTAGGCCTTGTGATGGTGTTCGAAAACTCTGTGCTGATTGAGTCCTCCATCGGTCGGCTAGAAGATTGTCGATAGAAATGGCCATTCGGATATACTCCCCTAGATCTGTTAGGTCTCCACGACAGGCCAGTTCCGCCTGTAGCTCCCGCTTCAATCCTCTTCTAAATACTGTCAGGAGAGCAGCGTCGCTCCACCCGCTACCGGCTGCCAGGGTGCGGAAGTCTAGTGCAAATTCAGCAGCTGAACGGCCTCCTTGTTGAAGTTCCATTAACAGATCTCCCGTATGACGTCCACTGGGAGAGTGATCAAAAACCTCCTTAAATAATGCGTTGAACTGGTGAGCGGAAGAGAGTGTGGGGCTTTGGGCTGCCCATAATGCGGTGGCCCAGTCCAGGGCTTTGCCTGTCAAAAGTGAAACTATAAAGTCCACTCTGTCCTTATCTGAGGTGAAATTACCAGGGTTGTGGTCGATGTAATTTTCACATTGCATTAAAAATCCTATGCACTTCCCGGGTGTGCCATCGTATTTATTAGGTAGGCAGACAAAAGAGTGAGCGCTTGCTCCCGTGGCCTGAGCGGGAGATGTAGGCGAAAGCTTACGGAGTAAGTGGCAGAGTTCGTCTATGCGTTCTTCCTGCTGGGTTAGGCGCTGGTGCAGCTCAGCTGAATCCATTACAAGGGTGAGGTATTCTGTAATGATATACGGGAGACGATGATCTGGATTCACGCGCAGAGCGCTGTTCTTTAATTATCATCAGCAAAGGTGCAATAGGAAACAGGCAGAGATCGTAGTCGGTAGGCAGTCAGAGTTCATACACGGAAGAGGCAGTGATCGGGGCAGAAGCACAGGAGGGAAATTCCGGGAATCAAAAAGGTTCAGGAGACGAAGGTCATACACGAGGAGACTACGAGAGAAGAACAATATTATGAAAATAACAGGCTTAGTATGTCACGACAGCAAACAATACCTCACAGGGAAACAGGGACTGAGGACTGAACTAAATAGGTAGTTGATGAGAAGCAGGTGTGCTAGGGGCAGGTGGAACTAGTAAAGGAAAAAACGAAAACCAGAACTGGGAATGGAATGAAAAAATAAAAGCACTCAGAAAGGATACAGACAGCAAAACCTCACAATAGAAACAATGGACACTGAATGTCATGTGATGCAATATGTTATGTAGGAACACTTGGAGTAATGAGTAGGATTCTGTGTTCACATGTAAAAGTGCTTACTTTTGAGTTTATCTGCCTTCCCAATGAAAACTAGTTTGAAAATTAAAACATTTTATGGAAAATATATGTTTCTGGACGATGCACCATGCTGCTTTTTTGACAACATGATCGACACATCATGGGCCATAGAACGGTACCCTGCGGCTCAGCATAATCAAATCCTTTAGGGACACTGTTAGTCTGGATGGCTCCACTTCTTATCCATCTTCTTCCTCTCGTACTTGTTTGCCGTGCACTGCTGCTTCCTCCATTCCTCCTGAAACACACAATAACCGGTGTGTGTTTGTGATAGTGACAATGTCAATGTGAAAAACAATGCTGTGTTCATAGTATGTTCTATGGCTTTTGAAGGCAAAGTAAGCCAAATAACAAAGTAATTGGACAATGTTACTAGGTGAGTAATCCAATAATAATCCAATAGATTTTAGCATTATAAACTGGTAACACATTATCAGTTATCTGCCCAACTCTGTTGGTTTATGACCATTGAAAATACAAGGCTGAGGCTCACCTGCAGTTTCCACATCTTGAACAAATTCCTGAAAGTAGTTTATCTGACTATGGCAGCCCTGGAGGTTCCTCTCCCGCTCATTTCAGGAGCGATGAGGTAGTCAGCATCCGGCTGAAAAAGGATACATTAAATGTATAAATAATCTGACTGTCTCACAAAACATAATAAAACAAATTCACTAACTGCAATCTTCCCCAGGGACAAAGACACTCTTGCAGAGATGTGGCTACTTCTGGAGGATGTCCAGGAAGCCGTACAACTTATTTAGGAGGTATAAAATGAAAAGAAAAGGTTTCCAGGCCTCTGTATTCTTGCCTAGTGTTCTGGAAGAAGGGTTTATTCTTCTTTTTCCAGAGGCAGCCTGCCTCCGGAAAAGGTTCAGAAAGGACCTGCAAGTGAAAGGGAGAAAACGTACATTGATAAGTCTACGTTTGAGTTTAATTCATCTCAAAATTGTAATGAGAAACAGTGTATGTTAGAGGTATACGAGAGATTTAAGTGTGTGCCACTGTGTATCAGATAGATTTAAGTGTGCGTCACTATGTATCAGATAGATTTAAGTGTGCGTCACTATGTATCAGATAGTTTTTAGTGTGCGTCACTGTATCAGATAGATTTAAGTGTGCGTCACTATGTATCAGATAGTTTTTAGTGTGCGTCACTGTATCAGATAGATTTAAGTGTGCGTCACTGTATCAGATAGATTTAAGTGTGCGTCACTATGTATCAGATAGATTTAAGTGTGCGTCACTATGTATCAGATAGTGACGCACACTTAAATCTATCTGATACATAGTGACGCACACTTAAATCTATGTATCAGATAGTTTTTAGTGTGCATCAC
The DNA here is from genome assembly GCA_023634145.1 of Thymallus thymallus. Classification (NCBI taxonomy): domain Eukaryota; kingdom Metazoa; phylum Chordata; class Actinopteri; order Salmoniformes; family Salmonidae; genus Thymallus; species Thymallus thymallus. The sequence continues at coordinate 37,175,908 of CM042393.1, forward strand.
TGTATCAGATAGATTTTAGTGTGCGTCACTGTATCAGATAGATTTAAGTGTGCGTCACTATGTATCAGATAGTTTTTAGTGTGCGTCACTGTATCAGATAGTTTTTAGTGTGCGTCACTGTATCAGATAGATTTTAGTGTGCGTCACTATGTATCAGATAGTTTTTAGTGTGCGTCACTATGTATCAGATAGTTTTTAGTGTGCATCACTGTATCAGAGAGAGCATGTTTATTAACCTCATTTTGTGTCTGCAAATGTGTAAAGAAAGAAACTAAGAACTACCAACATTGAATGCATAAAAGTTTCAAAGTGTGTGTGTGAGTGAGTGCGAGAGAGGTATGATGAGACAAGTAATATATAATTGACAGATTATTGGCTAAACTGATCAATCATCAAAACAGGGGGTAAACCATATGATGGGCTGGGTATAGACAGCAAAATGATACATTTCCTGTATTCTGGGACCATTGATATGCACCTAGCCATCTCCTGGTTACTGGAGGAATGCAGCAGTCTCTCGGTCTCTGTCTGCTTTTGATGCTCCTGACCATGCAACTGATGCACCTGCGCTTGCTGATGTGGTTGTACTGGACCCTGATTAAAAGTCTGGGTCAGCACAGAGAAGAGGCTGTGTAAATCCGAAAAAAAACTCTGAATACGTACTTCAAAATTGTCAAGGATCAATGAATAAAAACATAAATGCAAAATATAAAGTGTTGGTCCCATGTTTCATGAGCTGAAATAAAATATCCCAGAAATGTTCCATACGTACAAAAAACATTTCTCAAATATTGTGCACAATTGTTTTCACATCCCTGTTTGTGAGCATTTCTTTGTTGCCAAGATAATCCATCCACCTGACAGGTGTGGCATATCAAGAAGCTGATTAAACAGCATGATCATTACTCTGGTGCACCTTGTGTTGGGGACAATAAAAGGCCACTAAAATGTCCAGTTTCGTCACACAACGCAATGCCACAGATGTCTCAAGTTGACGGAGCGTGCAATTGGCATTCTGACTGCAGAAATGTCCACCAGAGTGTAGAATGTTAATTTCTATGCCATAAGCCACCTCCAACATTGTTTTAGAGAACCGGCCTCACAACCGCAGACCGCATGTATGGCATTGTGTGGGCGAGCGGTTTGATGATGTCAACATTGTAAACAGAGTGGTGGGATTATGGTGGGGTTATGGTATGGGCAGGCATATCTTAAGGGCAACGATCACAATTGCATTTTATCGATGGCAATTTGAATGCACAAAAATACCATGACGAGATCCTTTTTTTTTAAAAAGGTATCTGTGACCAACAGATGCATATACTGTATGTATTTCCAGTCGTGAAATCTATAGATTAGGGCCTAAGGAATTTATTTCAATTGACTGATTTCCTCATATGAACAGTAAAAATCTATTATATTGTTACATGTTGCGTTTATATTTTTGTTCAGTATATTAAGCGTATCTTTATACAATACATTTCATGGTATCAAGCAAGATTAGGTCTAGACTTCAGGTATTGTTATGGGAATAGCTATTTGGGGCAGCCCTCTCCTTCACTGAATTACAAAGGCTATGAACTATAAACTTCATAAGTATCAATATTACAAATTACCTTAAATATATCATCCAATGTCTCTCGACTTTCCAGTGAGGGCGATCAAACCACACTAGAAAGTCAGGACAGAGGTCAGAGGTCATTCAAACCCTTCAAATAAGTGTTTCTTTCTACTGTACATTAGACTAAGTATTTGAAAAACAGACAAACATTTCATATCCCAGGGTTACTGTAAGTTTCACGTGTTTAAGTAAATTCTGAAAATAAAAACTTCAGAAAATTCCATGTGTGCACTAAACCAAATTCAATAGTCCACTCAATAAGTCAAACACGTATCAACACCACTAACAAATATTCATGACAAGTGTGTTGTGTGTGGGTATTTGCAAACCATATGGTAAAAACAAACAAAATGGCCAGGGTAGCACACTCTTACGGCCTAATCCGGATACCTTTATACTAACAACACTGCAGAATTTCACTAACTGCTCTCCCAAGACCAGTCGCTGACAACCGCAGACTAACATGTAATAATTAATACCCATGTGTAGTTATCATTAAGATCATGGCCACAGCTCTTTCGCAACTGCCAATCCGCTATTATTAGAATTCATTAGATTTAGGTAACTTCTGATTAGGCTACAGGTAATAAAACAAACACTTGCAATTTTTAACAAGCATATATTCAGTTCATATCCATATCATTATGCACAGAACGTCCCTGTGGGCCATGCAATATTCATGTATAAGTTATTCTGGGCCTTGCCCTGCATTAATGAGAGAAATTATACTTTCTGTGGTTTGAACTTTGGCACAAATAGTGTGAGAGCCACTCTGAGGCACTGGTGCAGGTGTTCATCGGTGAGCCTGGTGCGGTATTTGTTTTTAATAAAGTTAATTGTTTAGAAGGCTGATTCACAACTGTATGTGGAGCCAAACATGTTCAGGATGTATAGTGCCAGTTTCTTGAGAACAGGGACATCAGCTGCAGGAACCATCTTTCCCCAGAAAGTGACAGGGCCACAATCACCAGCCTGCTCCTTCAAAGCCACATTTTCATGCATCTCAATCAACTCCATTTTCAGTGATGCAATATCTACCCATCTGAAGATCTGTTTAGCTTCTTCTGACAACTTTGTCGCATTTGTGACCAAGAAGGGGTTGTGGATGAGCAGCAGCAGTCATCTTCCAACAGTGAAGTCATCAAAGCAAGCCTTGTGTGACGAATACTGAGGAACGGAGGAGCAGGATGCAGACGCAAGAATCAACACGGTAAATGGTTTACTTCACAAATAAATTAGAGAAACAACAAAGAATGAGTAGACGCCTCAACGCCAAGAATTACACACAACAATGACTGAACAGTCCAGGGCTATATAGTGTGGTGAAGAGATGATGAGGTGCAGGTGCGCTGGATGTGATTAGGGTGTGTTGGGTTTCCATTCCTGTGTTGCCGAGGTGGTGCGCTCAGACCAGTGGCTCAGTAGACCGGCGAATCAGAGCGCCGGAGGGGAGCAATGGGAGGAGACGTGACACCTTGAAGTTATCCATCAGCTTCTAGATGAAATCAACATGGTTGGGAACATCTTTGTCTCCCTGCGTTTGGACCAGAAGATTGGGGAAGTGGACAAGTTCTCCCTGAAGATCATTCTTGAAAAGCTCCAATTTCTTCTGGAAAGCCAATACTAATGTTATGATATCACACACTGTGTTGTCCCGTCCCTGCAGCTTAACATTCAATTGATTAAGGTGTGATGTAATGTCTGTTTCTATCTACTCCTCATCTTCCAAAACTGTGTTGCCTTGTCACTCTTTTGCTCTGATAAGAAAGCTTTGATTTCCTTCTGAATGGCCCAAAATAATTCCAAATCCTGCCTTTGCAAAGCCATCTGACATTCTTGTGCAGTAGTAAGTCAGAACTGAACTCTGTCAGAATGCCTCGCAGCAGGCGGTGTTGTAGGAATGATGTTTCTCTCAAAAAGGCAAACAAAAAGTTTCATCATTGTTGACCTCAGAATACTGGCACGCAGGACAGATTGATAGATGATGCAGTGATATGATGTCCAGTCGAAGTGGGTCCTCTTTCAAATGTGCAACCAGTCCCCTCCCTCTTCCTTTCATGGCTGGAACTCCATCTGTGGTGTTGGAGACCATTGACTTCAGATCTAACCCCCTTTTTGCCAGCATCCCTTTGATGGCCTCATAGATATCCTCTCCCCGTGTTTGCTTCTAGATTTGTTAACCCCAACAGCTCCTCACAGAATTCCTTCTTTGTTTCGTTATAACAACTGACAAAAACCAGAAGCTGGGCATTATCAGTGTTATCTGTTGATTCATCCACAGCTAATGAAATGGATGGTGCATTCTGAATGGCCTCATCAAGTTGTCAAGTTAAATCTTCAACTAATATTTCAGTTCTTCTCATTGCTATGGAATCTGAGAGTAGGATCTGTTTGATCTTTTCCCTGAGTTCATCTTTTAGTTTACCTTCAAGCAAGGTGTCAGCAACTTCACACATGCACATTTTTTATCATCTCAGCATCTGAAAATAGTTTTTTTGTTTTCCCAAAACCCAAGTTATACTCAGTGAACACTCCATTGGACGTTGTTGGGCTGTCAGGGAACTGACAATAACTTTTGTGGACCACTCATATTGGGATTTGAGTTGGTTAATCTTGTTTGTTCTCACCTCCGTGTTCAGGGGATACGTCCTTTACGAATGCCTGATGTCATAATGGCGCTTAACATTGGCACTTTTCACGAGAGCTATGGATTGACTGCATATCAGGCACATTGGTTTTGTGCTAGTTGCGAGGAGAGTCAACTTTTCTTATTTTTAACAAGCCATGTTAACAAAGATACTGGTAACTAAGCTCCTTCATGTAACCTAGCGGTTAGAGTGTTGGGCCAGTAACCGAAAGGTCTCTGATTCGAATGCCCAAGCCGAAAAGGTGAGATTTCTTTTTTTTTTAATGTGTCCTTGAGCAAGGCACTTAACCTTAATTTGCTCCAGGGGGGCCGTACTACTATGGCTGACCCTGTAGGTAGGCCGTCATTGTAAATAAGAAATTGTTCTTAACTGACTTGCCTAGTTAAATAAAGGTTAAATAAAACCATAGCCTCAGATACTATAGCACATAGAAAGATCCATTTTTTGGATTAATGTGATTGGGTAAGACGTGGTCCGCCAGTTAAGTTTGGCTGTTTTACAGTGTTTGTTTACATTTAAATTGTTTACAAACATTGACGTAAAACAAGCGTATATGGGTTATGATGGGGAGCGGAAGTTGAACTAAGCTCATGAGCCATTTAAATTATATTCTTCAAGAATCAATGGGTTATACACAACCAGTCAAAGTTTTAGAACTTTAGTTCCACTAGCCATGTGCAACATGCATGCGGCGTTACAACCAACTGGGCAAAAACTGGTTGAATCAACATTGTATTTTCTGGTTGAAATTACGTGGAAACAATGTGATGACGTTGAATAAATGTGTAAAACTGATTGGATTTGCAAAAAGTAATCAACATAAGGGCATTTCATATTTTTTTCACCCAACGTTTGAGCTAAATCCAATCCTAGCTAACATCAAACGTTCCCACATCTTTAGAGAACATTCCCTTAAGAGTCTCATTAGGTCATTAATTAATGTTTTCATAGGAATGTTCCGTGATGTGCAAGGAATGTTTCCAAGAGACCATTCCCTTAATGTCAAATAGAACTTACCAAAAGTGTGGTTACCATGTTGTCAGAACTTAAGGTGTTAATGTTCATGGGAACGTTGCATGATTATTTATGTGTCCAAAGAAAAATTCATTACACATCATGTCTTGTTACTGTTGCCGAGCCACTTAAGGCCCTGATTGGTGAACCACTCATCCATTCATAGTTCTTTGTCTGTTGGCAGTGTTAGGCATACTCACACACACAGTGCTTTTAACATTTTAACATTTAATTATAATTTTTTTTAACCTTTATTTAACTAGGCAATTCAGTTACGAACAAAATCTTATTTACAATGACGGCCTACACTGGCCAAAGTTGGACGACGCTAGGCCAATTGTGCGCCGCCCTGTGGGACTCCCAATCCCAACTCCCAACGGCCAGTTGCGATACAGCCTGGATTCAAACAAGGTTGTCTGTAGTGACACCTCTAGCACTGAGATGCAGTGCTTTAGACTACTGCACCACTTGGGAGCCCCAAATAGTGTTAAAATTGTGTTTTCAACTTGCATATTAGATTTTATTGACTTATTTCAGAAATTGAAGGGCTTTCTGTATAATGTTGGTGGGGGATATTAACCTGTTTAAATGATACTCCTGAATCACTATGAAAATCAAATATTTTCTTGAGTGTACTTTTAAGAGAGATTCACTTCATAGTGCATTCACCCGATTGCTTTTACTTATCAATTTGTTTCAGATCTACACAAGTGCGTAGGGAGGATGGTGTAAGGTTTCTTCTGGACAGGGCCTAACTATAGTAGCAGAATAAGCACATGCCTTAGAGATATCCCTTATTGGGACAATGGTTAGGGTGTTTGTTGTTAGTGCTTGTTGCCTGGGTTCGTGGCCCTACTATCACCTTTTCAACAATATTTTTTTAAGTCATTATTGCTGTTTTGAATTTCAATAATCAGACATTTTGATTGTTTATATGGAAATTTCGTTAGAACACATTGTTTAGCACATAATGGCGGCGGAGGAGATGTCTGACATTTTATGGGCTCCTAACGAACTGTGCTATTGTGTGTGTTTTTTCTCGTTATTTCTAACTTATTTCGTATTTTTTACTTAACACGTATTTTTCTTAAATCCGCATTGTTGGTTAAGGGCTTGTAAGTAAGCATTCGGCACATCTGACAAATAACATTTAATTTAATTTTATTTATTATCATAATGTGTATGGATTTCTCCTCTTTCACCATTTCTGGAACTTTGGCTACCAGCTTTGTGCCTTTGTGCACAATCTCCAGATGCTTTTTCAGGGTTGATGTGGTGTTTGGACAAAGAAATCAATGCTGCCATTGCAGAGTTTGCAGTTGACTAAAATGTTGTTCTCTTTCTCCTTGATTAACTCAAAATAATGTACGCATTTTCACAAGTGGAGTAACAAGACAGCTGATAGCCTATTGGAAACGGGTTAGCCTACAGCATGAATTCTGTTAGCATGGACAAGGCTTTAAAATATATATATATATAACACGCCGGTAGAGATATTCTTCTGAAAGTAATATACAGTGTACCGGTTACTTAAAAAGTAACTAATAATATAACAATATTTGAATAGCTTGTATATTACACTGTAAATCGTGAAAAAAATAATTACCCACCCAACACTGGTCCCAAGTGTTTCTGTTGCAATTTGTCTATTTTTACACATCAAAACTTGGAGATGGAACTTTAGGTGCTGCCAGGACAACAACCTCTCCCTCAACGTGAGCAAGACAAAGGAAATGACTGTGGACCCCAGGTAAAGGAGGTTGAGAGCTTCAAGTTCCTTGGTGTTCACATCACCAACAAACTATCATGGTCCAAACACACTAATACAGTCGTGAACAGGGCATGACAAAGCCTATTCCTCCTCAGGAGACTGAAAAGATTTGGCATGGGTCCTCAGATCCTCAAAACATTATATGGCTGTACCATTGAGAGCATCCAGACTGGTTTCATCACCGCCTGGTATGGCAACTGCTCGGCATCCAACCGCAAGACACTACAGAGGGTAGTGCACATGGGGCAAAGCTTCATGCGGGCCGCCAGTTGGGGAACTCTGCCATACTGCCTGAAAGTGTATTTTTTGCAGTAAGAGATGAGTTGCTATATTTATTGAATAAATCCTTTTCCCATAGAGCGAGGTAGAGCGAATTAAAGTGGAATTTTGACGTAACTTATAACATAGTACAAAGCCTTACTTAGGGTTTTTCATCAATATAATAGTGAATGTGACTTAATATAGGAATTTAATTATATGTCACCAGGGGTGTCACGACTGGGTGTGTAAGTTGACCAAGCAGTAGTAGTAGTAGTAGTAGCAGTAGTAGTTCGACATATTCATTTATTTAAATAAATATACTCAATGACGAACTAACAAAACAAGAACAACGTAAAACAAGAACATACACTTACACTTACACTTACACTTACACTTACACTTACACTTACACTTACACTTACACTTACACTTACACTTACACTTACACTTACACTTACACTTCTTCCTCCTAGACTGACATACAAGACAATGAACCACACAAAGGTGTGGGACATGACAACTAATATAGAATCCACAATCAGAGACAACGCATAGCAGCTGCCTCTAATTGGGGACCCAACACAACACTACACAGAGCTAGAATAACTAGATCTGTCAGGCTCTGACCATGGCTAAATAGAGTAGCAAAAGGCTTCTCTATGGCCAGAGCCTGACAAGGGGAAATAAAATCTGTTTTATTAGACTTGCCAGATCTGTTTCCAAATCAATGAATGTCGATTTAACTCATTGACTGCTTATGTCTTTCCTTTGCTCATGTGAAAATCTATGCGGAGAAACACTTGGACCTGTAAGGCTATTTACTGGGAATTGTGTCGATATTATGCCAGATGTTAAGACTACTAATCCTTATAGTTATTTGGGGGATTATTTGTCAACTATTGCCATGTTTTTTCTTGGATAAATATAGTAGCCAGTGTTTGTTTTAAGATGTAAATGTAACGTTTTAACAGCTTGCTTGGTTCAAATTGATGGGCTAATTTATTCAACATGATTACCGTGAAGATTTTGCGGTAATAAGTTATTGTTTTGCCTCCTAGCCTGAGAGGATGGTGTCGTAATTTCAATCACTGACTTCAATATGAATAATATGGATATGAATTGAAGGTATGCTTATCAACAACAGCAATATCAATGACTTCAAAAAGTCAAACAGTGGGCAGACGGAGGGGACCCAGGACAGAGCCAATGAGCTGAACCAATTTTTTAACAGGTTTGATACTGGCCCTGTCCACCTCCCCAGACCACACACCCTCACAGCTGTCCCACCCCCACTTTGCTCACAACACCTCTGCCAAGACAATCAGTGACCCCTCCTCCACTCCTGCTCCGCCTGGATTGATCCTCAACACCCCCCTTCCCCCCACCGGGGCTGGCTTTCACCACCAACCAAGTGAAGAGAGAGCTGGAGAGACTACATCAGTGGAAAGCTGGAGAGACTACATCAAGGTGCTTAGGGTCTGTGCTGACCAACTCTGTGGAATACTCCAGCGTCACTTCAACCTTAGCCTGAGCCTAGAAAGGGTCCCTGTGCTGTGGAAAACATCCTGCCTCGTCCCAGTGCCCAAGAAGGCACACCCCACTGTCCTGAATGACTTCAGACCTGTAGCGCTAACATCCCACATCATGAAGACCCTGGAAAGGTTAGTCCTCGCTCACCTCAGACCCCTGGTGTGTACATCACTGGACCCCCTGCAGTGTGCATACCAGCGCAACATCGGGGTGGATGATGCAATCATCTACCTTCTGCAGAGGGCCTACTCTCACCTGGACAACGCAGGTTGGACTGTGAGGGTTATGTTTTTTTACTTCTCCAGTGCCTTCAATACCATTCAGCCCCTGCTACTGGGTGAGAAGATGAGGAGGATGAAAGTGGAAGCACCCTTAGTCTCCTGGGTCACGGACTACCTGACCGGTAGGCCACAATTTGTGCGACTACAGAGCTGTGTGTCAGAATGGGCATTTAGCAACACAGGGGCCCCCCAGGGAACGGTCCTGTCCCCCTTCCTGTTCACCCTCTAAACCTCTGACTTCAGATATAACTCTGAAACATGCCACCTACAGAAGTTCTCGGATGACTACAAAATTGTAGGGTGCATCAGGGGTGGGCAGGAGGAGGAGTACAGGAGCACAATCAGTGACTTTGTGTTGTGGTGTGAGCAGAACCACCTTCAGCTCAACATCAGCAAAACAAAGGAGATGGTGGTGGACTTCAGGAGAACCAAGGCACAACTGACTGCAGTCCCTATACAGGGGATGGATGTGGAAATGGTTGGGTCATACAAGTTCCTGGGAGTCCATATGGACAACAGGCTGGAATGGGCTGGTAACACCTGGGCCCTGTACAAAAAGGGCCAGAGCCGACTCTACTTTCTGAGGAGGCTCAGGTCCTTCAACGTGTGCAGTAAACTACTGCATACCTTCTACCAGTCTGCTTTTTTGCAGTGGTTTGCTGGGGAGCAAACATTAAAGCCGGTGATGCTTCTCAGGTAAATAAGCTGATCAGGAAGGCTAGCTCTGCCCTGGAGATGAGCCTTGACACTCTAGAGGAGGTGGCGGAGAGACAGATCCTGGCCAAACTGCTGGCCATCATGGACAACGTCACCCACCCTCTGCACACCATGGTTATGACGCAGAGGTGCACCTTCAGTCACAGACTGATCCCACCACGGTGTGCCAGAGAGCACTACAGGAGGTCCTTCCTGCCGGCGGCTATTAGACTATATAATGCCTCACTGGGGTGCCGTGCCGTCGGCAACATAGATCTGGAACTGTTGGGGTGCTAGGACCTAGTTTAACAATTATGCATCCATCTGTGAGTAACTCTGGTCCGTCATCACTCATTCACTCAGGACCTATTTATTCATGCAGGTCTGTATATACATACTCATGTACAGTTGTTATATCATATCATGTGAAATATTGCTAGTAATTCTTGGACCTAACTTATGTAGGCACTCACTCAGGAATTTATATTAGTATCCTGTCAGTTGCACCTTTTCTCATGGCTTTTAGTATATCGAATGTGCAATACGTGCAGTTGTCTGTAATTAAACCCTGCGCACTAAGGACTGTATTTTAAGGGAATTACTATTATTACCCCAAATTATATCATACACACATTTAGCTATTTAAGTATCTCTTCCTGTCATTTACCTGTACAGTTTGTGTAACCATGCAAAATATTCACTTACGTGTTCATTTAGCCAGTCTGTCTATTAAGTAAACTATTATTACCCTCGCTCATATCATATGCATTTTTAGCTACTGAAGTATTTCTCTGCCATTAACCTGTATAGTATAGTTAACCATCCAACATCCACCAATGTATAGTGTCCATATTCAGCCAACACACATCTATCTATCTATCTATCTATCTATCTATCTATCTATCTATCTATCTATCTATCTATCTATCTATCTATCTATCTATCTATCTATCTATCTATCTATCTATCTATCTATCTATCTATCTATCTATCTATCTATCTATCTATCTATCTATCTATCTATCTATCTATCTATCTATCTATCTATCTATCTATCTATCTATCTATCTATCTATCTATCTATCTATCTATCTTATTACCTGTTGTCTACTCAGAAGGGACTGTTTCCTATATCTATTGCATTCTAATGAGAGAGGATAGGCGATTGCTATAGTTGTGACCATGATCACAATTGATAACTACACATGGGTATTAATTATTGCATGATATTACAAGGCTACAGCAGCGATGCATTGACGTTGTGGGTAGTAAGAGGCTGTAGTATTGTGTCCATCGAAATGTGCCTTTTTCTTACAGATTGACTGATGTGTTTTATAAATTTGGCGCATTAGAGGTTCATCTTCAAATAATAGGCATTTAATAAGTGTGAAACTAGACTACGATGAAAACAATGCCTTCTAACAATGTGAATGCAAATATGTTATTAGTTATTAGTGGTTTTTGGATAGACTCTACTAATGCCATGTTTTAGTCCTCAGGTGAAAGCGAATCGTTTGAAGCAGAGGTCTGAATAGTTGATTTGGAAACATTCTTTGACAGTTTCTGATTACTGTTGCTGGGTTTTATAGGTTTGGTAATAGCAGTTAATTTGAGCAGGAAGTTAATGTATTCTAAAATTATAATCTGTTTCCATTACGTGGAACAGTGTCCAGTGATATTATTAGAGTGAATGCTAGAAAAATTGACACTTTCTTTTCCAGGAAACAATGCAAATAGTCAGAGTAGCCATTTGATTAGCTGTTCAACCTCTCTTGAGGTTACTACAGATGGTATCTTCATGCAGGGACAATTTGACCAAACAGTGTGGACCCAAAGCCCCCTCTAACTGGCTGAAGAAATGGCGTTCAATACGGCCCTGTCCGCACCACTTCTACCGAGAGACGTGAGTCCTGGGTCAGCAACCTGTATGCAGCGTCCAATCGGAGTTATCAACTGTTTTCTTCATGCCTTTTCTCTCAAGAGTGTGACAGGAGTCCATGTGGAGTGATGCATGAAGAGAGATGTGTTCCAAACTTCTCTCATGTTGCTGTTATGCTGGTTGGCATATGAATAAGACATAATGTGTGGTAAAGATGGTTGCGGCGCAGGTGAGACATTGAAATTGGGACCATAACATGGGCAGTCTATGGAGCTTTCTGAAGGAGACAATGAAGAAGACGCCAGAAGATTGAGTGTCGGGGAAGGGGGGTTGGTCAACTGTGCCTGTAATTCATTATTTTGGGCTACCGGTTGATTGTGGGTCTATACACTAATACATTTATAGTAATTTAGACTAAGAATGCGTTGAGATACTGATCTGTGATAATCGTGATAAGAAGATTGATACTAGAATTATAGGATCATTATACTGTATGTTAATATACATGTACATTCTGCCAGTGTTGATGTGTGTTAAATTGAGGGTTTTAACTATGAGTGATAGAACCAATGTGAATCACTGAGCTATGTCATTCTAAATATGGGTTGGATAATTCATTGGGTATTGATTATGATTTGAAAACTAACTGATTGATTTGAGTAAGGTCTTAGTATGTTAAAAACTATTTGAGTGGAGCAACTCATGTATTAGGGATTGATTGGTGAATGGAAAGGGTGAACTCTGATCCTGAGAGTGAAATTGATCCTAATCTATTTGACCTATATCCATTACCAAATTACATTTTTGATGATAATGATAATATAGCAGGTTTGTGCAAATGGCACATAGCCATGGGCGTTCCCTTATAATAGTGGGATCGTGATGCTTGTCTTGTGTCATGTTCATTAGGTAATAAACTGAATACATTTTACTTAAACCAGGAATCACTACCTGGATTTGTCCAACTTAGATTACTGAGAATTTCTTAATGATATTTTTATGTTTATATAATTTCCAATGAAGGATATTTTATATTGAGTTAAAAAACTCAATGACCTAACGGATGGTAATTTACAATGGTAGTATACTAGTGCAAATAAGATAATTTTCCCTATATGTTTGAGTTAAAAGTTGTTTGATGCCTTATTTTTCAACATGCGAATTAATGTTTATAAACCTTGTAATTTTCTTTTAAATTGAGAGAATTCTCAAAATCAAATGGTTGTTTTCTGAGTTCTTAGAACACTCTCATCTGTGTGTGTTCTTTTGAGTTGGGCCTCTGAGACTTATTACTGACAGGTGAGTTACAATGGATTGGTGAAAGCCTAAACACTGCATTCCATTTGATGATTAGAGTCTATGTGAATGTTGGGTTGTCTGTTGGTGCAGTTTATATGCATCCCACATTGCAGATAAATAGGGGACTTCATAAATTAATGGAAAGATCTAGTGTCTATGTTGCATTAGTATTTCTGTATAAACAAGTAGTAAATTATCTAGAGACAGATATTTGGCGCCATGTAAATCTTGATGTCTGTTGTATGAGAGCACAATGTACCTCTGTACAAATCTCACGTATCTGTTCTTCGTCAAAAGGACTCAGAAAGACTATAAAGAGTAACTGAATCCTGTTTATTTGAGCTTTGAACTCCACACCATTGGGTGGCTGTTAAACATTCCATTACTGCAGTAATTAATAAAGTTAAATTGTTTTGAAGAAATCTTAAAGTCTCTCTCCTTTGATTCGAACAATTCCACGACACTTAATACAAAATATTGTGTAGTGATGTAATTCTTCACTGGATCAGTCTGAAACTTTGCACACACACTGCTGCCACCTGGTGGACAACGTCTAAATTACATCTTGAATCCTACATCACTGTCTGGCCTTTCTCTTCATTTCAAAGAAGCAACAAAAAAATAATAGAAAATGTATGTGTTTTTGTTTGTATTATCTTTTACCAGATCTAATGTGTCATATTCTCCTACATTAAATTCACATTTCCACAAACTTCAAAGTGTTTCCTTTCAAATGATATCAAGAATATGCATATCCTTGCATATTCAAACTGATTCTGTGTCTCTCAATTTGAAATGCTTTCTGAGGCAGGTGCCTTGGGAGTACCCGAATCCGGCTGTTAAAGGAGCCCCAAATGAAGAAATACCTGGCCATTTTGTTTGTTTTTACCTGTATTGTTAGTGGTGTTTATGGGCATTTCTCAGATTAAGGGCCAAATTGGGTTGCTGCAATTTTGAAAATTAAAATTCCAAATTTGACTAATTGGTATACATCAAATTATCAGTCCTTAAGTCAGGAGCGACGTTATGAGCTTGGTTGAGACCATAAGATAAGGGAATTTATGAGTTTTTTGCCATTTTCTTAACTATGTCAAGTAAATGTGTCATTACCATTACATCATCAAATATATGTAAAAAAATAAAACTTAAATGATAAATCAGTGCTTTTAAAACATTTTGTGGTTTCACATGGAATCTATTTTATCTTGAACTTAATGGGATTGTTGATTTTTACTTGCAAGATGAATTATAGTCATTTAAGTATCTACATTTCTGATTCATCAATCTACCCTGGCTTGGAATGTAAGCTTATTTTAAGTGAATGCCATGTATTAAAACTTTTTAATACAGTCTATCGTTTAGACTGTCCAACATTGTCAGAAATATATAATTGTAGGATGTTTTTGTAATTTATACATAATTTATTGCCAAAAATATGTATGGTGATGGTGATGACATTGCAGTTCTGGTAATGACAGTTTGTTGCGGTGATGACAAATCACTGATCATAACCTATTGTAATTTAAGAGCCTAAGGGACTTCAGACCAACAAAAAAAACACCAGCTAGTAATCTCTTTAAACATCAAAACATAGTTTAATCTGATTATGGAAGACCAAATATGAACTGTGTTCCTTGTGAACAGGATTGGTTCAGTATAATTATAGTCTAAACAGACTATTTAATAATTTCATAGCCATGTTGAATAAAAAAAACATGAAACAGGAGGGCAGTTAAGAACAGGTAAAACGCTGAAATAACACATTAGTCATATTACGTATCCCAAACAACTAGAATCTAATCTGACAGTTTACTTAAACTTTTTGTTCAACAATTGCTTAAAAAATTAAACACCATAAACATGTCATTGATACCAAATCTTCTACAAAACAGACAAAAACTCGTCAAACTTCCATCCTCTCATCCATCATGGACGATACTTTATTCCAGACAGAGACATCAAGCATCATATGCCTCTTGGTGACTGGTTTTGGCTCTGGCATGAGCCCCAGGAAATCTTCATGCCTGTACCACAGGATCTCGTCTTTCAGAGGCCAAAAAAAACGGTTAACCCCAATGATACACATTGTTTTCACCTGGACAGACTCTTCATCGACATCCTGGACCACACCTGGGTAGGCCTCCCCATCGTAACAGACCACACACCAGGGATGTACTGAGCATCCCTTGGCATCGCTCTGTCTTCATAGTGGTTTTCTTTTTCTGTGCTTTGTTGAGGACCACAGACTCAGGGGCAAAGCAGAGGCATAGATTTGGTATAGATCTGTCATTTTCTTCCATCTCACTTTCTGTGATGTAGAAGAGCTTGATTTTTGACTTCTCTTCTATCAGCTTCTCAAAGAACATCCTCCCATCTGGAATGTCTGTTCCACCTGCAACAAGAACATCTGCCCTCCGTTTTAAGGCTGCGCCAACCCCATCAGCTGCACCCTTTCCATGGCCTGCCTCTAGGAAATTCCATGTGACCTTTTGCAAAGCATTTTCCAGCTTTTTTTTAGACTTTTGAAGATCATAGTAGACCTTTCTTCTGTTTCTATTGACTTTTTTGCGTCCTCTTTGCTTTGGGGTTTGGACGGAATCTGCCATACCTCCTCTTTCATTCCCTGCATTTGGCACATCCCTATTCTGATTCTCTTGTGTATGGACATCAGGAGATTCTGGAGGACTATTCATTGAAATATAATTTTCTATTTCTCTTTTTTCTCTGTCCTTAGCTCTCTTCCTTTGTTGATTAACTTTCCATCGCTATTTTTCATATTTGTGTTCTTGCGTGCTCAATAGGGAAACAGATTTCAATTCTCCTGTTTCTCTTCTTCTACGATATCTCTCTTTCTCACTCTGCAGATACTGTGCATATTTCTCAGGATTATCTTTTAGACGTTTTCTGTATGATTTGGACCTTTGAGCAGCTGCTTTTGGAGCCATGTCACACCTAAACACAACAATTATAATGAATTAATTTAGTATTTTAAAAACAAATGCATTACTTCATTTAAAATATAGTGACCTTTGATTGGTAAATGTATTTTAATTCATTTAAACATTCAACATAAATTCTTTAAAGACCAGTATGTTTAATGTATCTGCCGTCATCACCACCACAACCTGTCATTACCAGCACAAGCTGTAATGTGCTGGTAATGACTGTGCTGGTAATGACATTTTTGTCAAAAAACTAGCCTTACTAGCAAAGATGATGACTAAGCAAGAGTAGCTAGCTTTCTACATGTAATGTACACCATTTTAACTATTAAAGTGATAAAAATAATCCAAAAATGTTTAAAAATACAGAAATACAACACATATGGTAATGACGCATAATAAGTGTACATACCCAACACAAAGAATAAAGAGTAGATTTACTTACTTTTCTGGACATCAAGGCATCAGTCTTGCAGCTTGAAATCCATGTGCTCCACTATGCTATTAGGTTACCATGGCTACCAAATAAATGTTTGATGAAAAAACACTAGGAAAGTGCCTTTATGTAGAGCGTGTTGGTAATGACGGCTAAACCATGGGACAGGTAGAAATTAAGCAAAATAAAGTACAAAATGCATATATATGCTTAATCTGTGCATGTAGTTTATTAGTTCAGGTAACATTTAATTCATATGCATATTTTTTTTAATTAATTTGTGATAAATAATGTTTGAGATATGGCACGACATGTGAAAACTCTGGTGGCGGACAACACCAAAACACAGATATTGTACCACAAAACACCAATAAAATGTGTTAAAATCATTAGTAAGAGCAGCCATAAAAAAAATCTAGGCTTGTTTTTGTTTATACTAATTAGTGGTGCTAAAATGCATTAGATTTAATTCGTTTTTAATAGAATTACACCCTGTGGACAGAAATAGGCCCGAATTCTGGGAAATACCCTTATACTGATTTATTGTGTGGGGTATTTTTAGTTTTAGTGTTTTTTTCCGGGTTAAAAGGGATGCACTTTAAAGGGCACACAAATGACATTTTCTGAAGTATCGATTGTCAGAGTTTTGGTTACACACATGTCAATTCTCTTGATAAGAAATATACTCAAAAACCCAATGTAAACCTGATACACAAAATGTTAGAAATATCTTTAAATAATGTCTGAGGTACAGGAAAAGAAACACTCACTTAATAGGGTCTGACCTCTGTTCTGATTTTCTTAATAGAAAATCACCCTTACTAGAAAGTCTAAGAATATTGGGTGACATTTAAATGTAATATGGAAAAACTAATAATTGGGAAGAAGTTTATAATTTATCAACAGTCCTATGGGCGATTCGGACCACGAGAAGGACAGAGAGCGCTGCCCATGAGTGAAGGACACCTGTCTCTAGTCTATTTTACCATTACCTTATGGGATACAAATAAGTTAATATGGAGTCATCAATGGTTGTAATTCACATTTTACTTTATATTTTGATTTAACGGGCAGTGTTATTTTTTTTTGTGGACGCATGAATCACGATGTCAGTCATGTGTCCAAAGGGGAAATGACAGATTCCCTGGTGCCCTTTGGTAAATATGCAAATAGAGAATTTTGGAATCTCGCTCCACGCTCCAGTCAAATTGGGCACACTCCTCGATATGCTCTCATAGTCTGTCCTGGAGTCAAAGAGGTCCATCTTATTTTCTAGTGGAGTCTATTACAGATCCCTTTGTGATGTCTGCCAGTCACTGTTTTAAAAGGTGTTGTTGAGGCATGTCCTCTATGAGTTGGAAGAGAAGGGTTCATTTAAATGAGCATGCTTGAGATGAACTCAACCAGATTTTAATCATCAGATGTTTTATCATCCAAATATCTGTATAAGAGACATGCACATGATTCATGATCGATTCATGAGATGAAGTTATTGAGAAGCATGCAGGAGGAAAGATAAGATATCCTCAGTGATTGATAGGTAAAAAACAAATCTAACCTTAATCTGTCACAGGAAATGACTCTGAAATAACTGACATGACTTTTATCACGTGTTCAGACTAAAAGTCTGATGTATTGTGGAAACGATTGCATCCCTTAGCAGTCATTTTTCAGGGAGGAGATCAAGAGAAATCTGAACCAGTTTCACTTGTAAGTTTAGCTGAGCATATGCTTTACACCAGTAAAGTGCACAAAGGATGAGGACAGAAATGAAGAAGTAAAGCCATGAATAACCTGTGAGAGGAGGCTGCCAACGACTGTAAATTTATTTTCCATATAGAATCACATAAATTATTCAGAAGATGCAGGCAATTAAACACTACTTAAATACACAACCTCCAACTACATGCCTTAAATTTCCCTCGTACTCGATCATGAGGCTGTAGGGCGGCCCCCAAAGTGACTGTTATCAACTGTATTCAAATCCAATCAAAGTTTATTGGTCACATACACATACTTAGCAGATGGTATTGCGGGTGTAGCGAAATGCTTGTGTTCCTAGCTCCGACAGTGCAGTAGTATCTAACAATTCACAACAATAAGCAAATCTAAAAGTAAAACAATGGAAAGAATAAATATATAAATATTAGGACGAGTGGCATTGACTAAAATACAGTAGAATAGAATAGAATACAGTATATACAGTGGGGAGAACAAGTATTTGATACACTGCCAATTTTGCAGGTTTTCCTACTTTCAAAGCATGTAGAGGTTTGTCATTTTTATCATAGATACACTTCAACTGTGAGAGACGGAATCTAAAACAAAAATCCAGAAAATCACATTGTATGATTTATAAATAATTAATTTGCATTTTATTGCATGACATAAGTATTTGATCACCTACCAACCAGTAAGAATTCCGGCTCTCACAGACCTGTTAGTTTTCCTTTAAGAAGCCCTCCTGTTCTCCACTCTTTACCTGTATTAACGGCACCTGTTTGAACTCGTTACCTGTATAAAAGACACCTGTCCACACACTCAATCAAACAGACTCCAACCTCTCCACAATGGCCAAGACCAGAGAGCTGTGTAAGGACATAGGGATAAAATTGTAGACCTGTACAAGGCTGGGATGGGCTACAGGACAATAGGCAAGCAGCTTGGTGAGAAGGCAACAACTGTTGGCGCAATTATTAGATAATGGAAGAAGTTCAAGATGACCGTCAATCTCCCTCGGTCTGGGGCACCATGCAAGATCTCACCTCGTGGGGCATCAATGATCATGAGGAAGGTGAGGGATCAGCCCAGAACTACACGGCAGGACCTGGTCAATGACCTGAAGAGAGCTGGGACCACAGTCTCAAAGAAAACCATTAGTAACACACTACGCCGTCATGAATTAAAATCCTGCAGCGCACGCAAGGTCCCCCTGCTCAAGCCAGCGCATGTCCTGGCCCGTCTGAAGTTTGCCAATGACCATCTGGATGATCCAGAGGAGGAATGGAAGAAGGTCATGTGGTCTGATGAGACAAAAATAGAGCTTTTTGGTCTAAACTCCACTCGCCGTGTTTGGAGGAAAAAGAAGGATGAGTACAACCCCAAGAACACCATCCCAACCGTGAAGCATGGAGGTGGAAACATCATTCTTTGGGGATGCTTTTCTGCAAAGGAGACAGGACGACTGCACCGTATTGAGGGGAGGATGGATGGGGCAATGTATCGCGAGATCTTGGCCAACAACCTCCTTCCCTCAGTAAGAGCATTGAAGATGGGTCGTGGCTGGGTCTTCCAGCATGACAACGACCCGAAACACACAGCCAGGTCAACTAAGGAGTGGCTCCGTAAGAAGCATCTCAAGGTCCTGGAGTGGCCTAGCCAGTCTCCAGACCTGAACCCATTAGAAAGTCTTTGGAGGGAGCTGAAAGTCCGTATTGCCCAGCGACAGCCCCGAAACCTGAAGGATCTGGAGAAGGTCTGTGCTGCAGTGTGTGCTAACCTGGTCAAGAACTACAGGAAACGTATGATCTCTGTAATTGCAAACAAAGGTTTCTGTAACAAATATTAAGTTCTGCTTTTCTGATGTATCAAATACTTATGTCATGCAATAAAATGCAAATTAATTACTTAAAAATCATACAATGTGATTTTCTGGATTTTTGTTTTAGATTCCGTCACTCACAGTTGAAGAGTACCTATGATAAAAATTACAGACTTCTACATGCTTTGTAAGTGGGAAAACCTGCAAAATCGGCAGTGTATCAAATACTTGTTCTCCCCACTGTACATACTTTCTAGGTAGAGGTGGTGATAGAGGTCATGGTTGCCAGAGGCCCTACAAGTACTACAAGTAGTTACATAAACTGCTTCACCATGTTTGATTATCTTACTGCAACCATAACAGAGTCACATTTCCCCATCGTCTTCATAGAGGGCTGTCCTCACCCTAGTTCTTTCCCAAACCTTTGCTCTCCCTTTCCCACAAAGTCTGATTTCTTTCTGCATAGGTCGTTCCCGGGCTTCCCAAAGGAGCAAATGGTGGGGAGGCGGCAGACGACTCATTTAGGGATGGACTTCTAGCTCCCTCCCTGTGGGTCCTCTGCCCTCTGTATCTTTCTGCATAACTAGCCTCGCTACTCATATCCCCCTCTCCTGGGTATAGTGAGCCTTTATACTCCCACAACTCTTTGGTTAACCCATTCAAGTGCTCAACCTCTTCCTGAGTCAGTGTCTTGGGTTCACAAGTTCTTATGCTCATGCCCTCCAGCATGTTCATCCCTATGGCTCATGTCACACCATCTACACCATCTATACTGCCTGAACTCGTCCGGACAGTGATGGCCAGGGTATCGCCAATCTATGTGGTTGGTGGCATGGTAACTCAGCTTCTCCCTGCGTGTCTTTTCATAGCTGGTGAGAGGTCTCTGTTTCTATTCCAAGGCTCTCCTTCTAGCCTCTGTTTGCTCAGACTGGTAGCCTATCTGTTAGAGTGTTGAGCCAGTAACCAAAAGGTCGCTGGTTGGAATACCCAAGCCGACAAGGTGAAAAACCTGTCTTATGTGTCCTTGAGCAAGGCACTTAACCCTAATTTGCTCCAGGGGCAGTGCCACCCCAAAATGTCATTCACTACTGGCAGTTTGATGCTGATTGACATCTCATTTCACATCTTGTTGAAAGAAGCATTTATTTTCAAATCGAGGACGAGGAAGAGAGAATATTAACGTTTTGTACGAAAGACTATTGAGGGTAAATATGAGTTTATCATAGGAGAGCTGTAGCTCCGCCCACCGGTGATGTGGAGCAGAGCATGTTGGGCAATCTCTAACTGAGGAGAAGGAAGTAACTAGAGAAAGTACACAAGCTGTGATACGTTTCTTTATCATGCAGCTATGAAAAACGTGCGCATGATGTAAGTGAGGGTAATAATAGTTTACTTAATATACAGTCTGGTTAAATGTACAGGTAAGTGAATATTTTTAAGATTTCACGACTCATTTATGATGGTGAAAGTGATGGTGAGAGCTTCCAAAGAGCTATCTTTTATCAGGTGCTGGACAGCTGAGCTATAGAGGCATTTTCAAAGATGCCAAGTTAGGGTTACAAACTAATTTTCTGTCATGGTCTATGGACCCCCTGAAGTAGCCTTGGCCACCCTCTGGCCACCCCATGTATTAAACTCTAGTTCCGCCACTGGCTGACCCTGTAGGTAGGCCGTCATTGTAAATAAGAATTAGTTCTTAACTGACTTGCCCAGTTAAATAAAGGTTAAATAAAATTATTATTAATCATTTAAGCCACTCATTGGGCTATCCTATACAGTATATGTTCTGTATTTTCCCCTGAACCAGCCATTGAGTTTGAATAATCGATGCCTTCCACCAACTCTCTCACTTTACTGCTACCACTCTCCCACACGTTTCTGCTACCTGTGGCCTTCGTCCCCATATTAGAATTTTAAATCCTCCCAAAATCCAATATTTGCCATTAAACATCACTTCCCCATTTACTTATTTCACTGTCAATTTTGGGCCCTTTACCATGCATCCTGGAGTACTTGCTCTGCCAGCACACAGCCACAATTCCCTCCAGAATCACCGCAACCATCCTACATATTTATGGCATTGTTGACAATGGGATTGATCCAGTTTGTCTGGGTAGGGCACAAGTGTTTCCTAGCCTTCCGGGTGTGTCTGTGAATGGAATTCCATAGAACATCATCCACATTAGTATCAAATAGTTTGGAAGCTGTAGGATCATCAGCAGGTTGCTAGTACTCCCCAACCCAAGGTCCAGAGAATCAATAAGATGGCTGCCTAACCACTTCTCAAGAATTGTTCCCCTTTTCTTGATCCAGATTCACCTCCCTTCACACCACCATAATGTTTGTTTTAATTGCCCGCTCCTGTCCTATCCCCAAATGAAAGTGTCCTAACATGTCACACATCCAAAACAAGGTCACACACTGTACCTAACCTCCCTTCGTTTCTCCACTATCTCCCAAAGTCTATGAAATATTGTAAAACCTCCTCAGACCAGGGTTTTTAGGTCTGCCTCTTTTATTTTAACTTTGGTGCCTCTAAGTGCCTCCTTCTCTTCCGTTTTAAGGCACAGCCTCAGAACACTAGATGCAAAGTGCTCTACATCTGCACACCGGATGCATACCGAATGTTAACTACCTGACATCTGTGACTCTATACGTTCACTGTCAACCCTAATTCTAACAGTTGCCTAACATAATTTCTCTGTTTTTTCTTCTTAATTTATCTTGTACATGTCACTATTCCCCACCCATTCAAAACACCTCACCTCCTCTCAATCTACATGTGTTTTTCTTAATTAATTTTTTTTTTATATTTTAGAGATGGTTATTTTGAAGTGAATGGCATTGAGCTCTCTTAATCAGTATACAAGTCTTCATCCTCATCTTCTGCTATTCTTTGAACCTTTCTTAGCAAATCTACTTCATTTTGTTTCCAGGGGCACATCCTGTTTATTGCTGCACTCACACAGCACTTTCCTAGTAGAAACAAGTATACAGTGCATTCGGAAAGTATTCAGACCCCTTGAATTTGTCAAAAATTTATTAAAACATTTTTCCCCTCAACAATCAACACACACTACCCCCATAATGACATCCCCAAGTCATGATGCTGCCACCACCATGCTTCACCACCAAGGGATGGTGCCAGGTTTCACGCAGACGTGACACTTTGCATTCAGGCCAAATAGTTCAATCTTGGTTTCATCAGACCAGAGAATCTTGTTTCTTATGGTCTGAGAGTCCTTTAGTTGCCTTTTTGCAATCTCCAAGCGGCTGTCGTGTCTTTTATTGAGGAGTGCCTTCCGTCTGGCCACTCTACCATAAAGGCCTGATTGGTGGGGTGCTGCAGAGATAGTTGTCCTTCTGGAAGGTTCTCCCATCTCCACAGAGGAACTCTGGAGCTCTGTCAGAGTGACCATTGGGTTCTTGGTCACCTCCCTAACCAAGGCCCTTCTCCCCCGATTGCTCAGTTTGGCCGGGCGGCCAGCTCTAGGAAGAGTTTTGGGGGTTCCAAACTACTTCCATTTAAGAATCATGGAGGCCACTGTGTTCTTGGGGACCTTCAATTCTGCAGAAATGTTTTGGTACCCTTCCCCAGATCTGTGCCTTGACACAATCCTGTCATGGAGCTCTACGGACAATTCCTTTGACCTCATTGCTTGGTTTTTACTCTGACATGAACTGCCAACTGTGGGACCTTATATAGACCGGTGTGTGCCTTTTTCCAAATCATGTCCAATCAATTGAATTTACCACAGGTCGACTCCAATCAATTTGTAGAAACATCTCAAGGATGATCAATGGAAACAGGATTCACCTGAGCTCAATTCCGAGTCTCATAGCAAAGGGTCTGAATACTTAATGTAAATAAGGTATTTCGTTTAAATGTCGTTTAAATTTAAAATGTCAGAAAACCAGTTTTTGCTTTGTCATTGTGTGTAGATTGATGAGGAAAAAAGTAATTTAATACATTTTAGAATAAGGCTGTAACGTAACAAAATGTGGGAAAAGTCAAGGGGTCTGAATACTTTCCGAATGCACGTTATGTGTCCCAGCTAGTGCACCCACTATAGTTAAAAACACTCTGGCCCATTCTTGCAACAACTCCTTTAACCAATCCCAACCGACTGTTGCTCCTTTTACAACCTTTTCTACAATCTCCTTAATCTCTTTAACCTTTTCTTCAATAACTCCGGAGTTTGTAAACCCCACCATACTCTACTCTTATCTGTGGTAAAAACCTGTGTATAAGACCTTAGAGAACTTTTAACAGTGCTCGACTGCGGAAGTCCTGAGCAATTATACAACCAGTATCTTTTTCCATAGGTCCTGTTCGATGTATAGGGCAGGTAGGAGTTCCCCATGAATTACCTTTTTAAAGGAATCCATGGTGAAGTCCCTTCCCTCCAGAGCTTCTTCCAAGGTCTTACACACTTATCCAATTCTCTGAAATGTGTTTTATTAATCCCCTCCAAGTCCCCAGGACTAGGCTGGCATTGTACCCACATTTCTCTTTATTTTGCCCACTCTTCTGTAGGTGAGTTTGGACCGAGTAGGTGTAAAGTTACAGGTCTTTTTCACACCCAGGTTAGGGTTTTATTAATCTCACGATCAATCCCCACTCCCATTATACTCCAACAGGCTGGACAATTACCACATTACATTGTTCCGGTCCTTGGTTTGCTGTTTCTAAACACTCATTTTCCTATAAAGGTGTGCCCTGGTCCCCTTTAAGGTATTGAACAATCTGCGTATAGCCTTAGATCAAGATTTCCCAACTGGTAGCCCGCGGGCAACATTTTTATTTGGCCCCCCAAGGTGGTAAGGGTAGGTAACACATCTGCCACGCTGATCCTCAACACGGGTGCCACTCAGGGGTGTGTGCTCAGTCCCCTCCTGCACTCCCTGTTCACCCATGACTGCATGACCAAGCACGACCCCAACACCATCATTCATTTTAACGACGACACAACAGTTTTTAGACCTGATCACCGACAACGATGAGACAGCCCATAGGGAGAGGGTCAGAGACCTGGCCGTGTGCTGCCAAGATAACAACCTCTCCCTCAACATGATCAAGACAAAGGAGATTATTGTGGACTACAGGAAAAAGAGGACCGAACACACCCCCATTCTTATAGACAGGGCTGTAGTGGAGCAGGTTGAGACCTTCAAGTTCCACATCACCAACAAACTATCATGGCCCAAACACAACAAGACAGTCATGAAGAGGACACGACAAGGCCTATTCCTCTCAGGAGACTGAAAAGATTTGGCGTGGGTCCTCAGATCCTTAAAATGTTCTACAGCTGCACCATCGAGAGCATCATGACTGGTTGCATCACCGCCTGGTATGGCAACTGCTCGGCCTCCGACCGCAAGGCACTACAGAGGGCCCAGTACATCACTGGGGCCAAGCTTCCTGCCATCCAGGACCTCTATACCAGGCGGTGTCAGATGAAGGACCTAAGACTCTAGCCACCCTAGTCATAGACTAGGGTGGCTAGCACATGGCAAGCGGTACCGGAGTGCCAAGTCTAGGTCCAACATGCTTCTTAACAGCTTCTACCCCCAAGCCTGATTCTACTCTCTGTTTATAATCTATGCATAGACTAACCTGTGCCCTGCACATTGACATTGACTCTGTACTGGTACCCCCAGTATATAGCCTCGCTTTGCTGCTGTTTTTTACTTAACACATATTTTTCTTAAAACTGTGTTGTTAATTAAGGGCTTGTAAGTAAGCATTTCACTGTAAGGTCTACACCTGTTGTATTCGGCGCATGTGACAAATAACATTTTATTTTATTTTATTTGAAGCCGCCAAGTTTTCTGAGCAAAAAAAGTATATATTTATTTATATTGTTGGACATAAAGACTGAAAACAACAGGAAATCAGCTACAAGTGATTTTAATTTAAGAAATCTGTTCTCAAGTATTCCCATGCATAATAGAGAGACACGTGATTGTATACAAATGTATGGAAGGTTTGAAATTATTATGTTTTAGTCAAACTTATATCTGTTTGGGGTTCTTGTGGTCTACAAATTATTTGTAACAACAAAAAAATGTCCCGTGGCTGAATCTAGTTGATGATCCCTGCCTTAGATGTTCTCCTTCCCTTTTAATCCAGTTCACTTGTATGGCCTTATGTCCTAACTTGGACCAGTGCACTGTGACCCGGTATAAATACCTGCGGTCCCAGTTTACGTCCAAGACTTGGTAGACAACCTTATTATTCAAGTGACCATCAACCATCCAAATCACTAATCTCTGTGAGCTCCCATCTCGAGTCTCATTTAGCTCTTTTCCAATGTCTTTTAAAAAGTCCTCCCATTTTCTACTCACTCCAGTGATTAAATAGCACATCACAAACAAGTTTTGGTTTATTTCATAACCATCAAGTTTTTTTGTTGTCTTTTGTTTGGAGTGCTCCATGTGAGCAATGAGCATGTGTCTGGTTTCTCTGTCCTGTTAATGTTGAGGGAGCATGCATAGAAGTACCTGGCCTGCTGTGCGCAAATGTAGGAACGTTTCCATTTGGGGATGTCTGATGGTTTTAACTCACCACGTCCACCACTAATAAGCTGAGCTTCTCAGTCATTTTTTCTTTACCTCACACAATAAGTCAACAAAGTCTATAATAGTTCCTCAACCCTCACAGTATTTGAACAATCTTTCCAACACTCTCCCCCTCAATAATCACCAAGTCTCTGGTGATCCCATATATCCAGTGAAAATATCATAAAATACCTGAACACTTTCCCTTTTCACTGGCGCAGAAAACTCTGAGGGCCTGAAATAGGCTAGTTGATCCAATGTTGGCTGATCTTTTTATGGCGTACATACCCAACCATGTATACAATTCTACAATCCTGCCCTGGTTATCTTTTTACTCCCTATTTCATCACTCTTTATTCAATTTAAGACAAAGTCACAATCTCACCACTGGCCTAACAATGATCTATTTAAGGGCTATCTACAGTCTCAGTTTTTCAGCATGGTCCCTGTCCATGTCGGCATCCCCTCTCGCTGTGACATGGCAGTGCCAATCAGTGATTCATGTGATGGAATTTGTCTCATTAAGTCTACACTGGCTGATAAATGCCGTGTAAACAGCCAGTCACAGCTGCTAATGCATCATCCTAATCCAAAGAGGTGTGAGCAGAACCAATAAATTAAATTATGCTCTGACAAAATGAATTCCCTCATATCCCCCATAGGGCGGCAGGTAGCCTACGGTTAGAGAGTTGGGCCAGTAACCAAAAGGTCCCTGGTTTGAATACCTGAGCCGACAAGGTGAAAAAAACCTCTTAATGTGTCCTTGAGCAAGACACTTAACCCTAATTTGTACCAGTGGCTGACCCTGTAGGTAGGCCAAAATGACTTGCCTAGTTAAATAAAAGTTTAATTTAAAGGCTCATGCATGTCCCGCCATTCTGGGGGTCACCTAGGATCAATATGTTGAACATATCCTCGAAACGAGGGAATCAAACTAAATGTGCTTGCATGCAGTGCTTGATCACAGTATTATCTATTCAAGCCTCAGTTGTTGTCTTAAAAAATATATAACTACTGTCTTTTGAATCTCATAGGGTAGAATAACATTATTGCTGAGATTGAATAATAAGAATATTGTTTCTCATTTACAACTCTCTAAGACGAGATAACAGGTGACTTTTAAAAGTGATTAGTCTGGTGGGTCGCCAAGGCAACCATTAGCTAGCTGCCTCTCAGTGCCTTCACGCATCATTGGCGGCAGTCCCATCCAGGGCATTTCTTTATGCTTTGTCAGACATTATTTTTATGTTAGCCTGATGTTGTTCCAAAGACTTATAAAGACTCCCACTCATGAGAGTCAATTGAGATGATAACTTTGCATAATAGAGCATTAAATTCGGGCCATCACATCCACCTTCAGCAGCTTGCTCCCGTGGAGAACTCAATGGAAAACTGTTGCATTGTGGATGTGTCAGAAATATTGGTGCTATTCTGACAGCGGGAATTATGTGCGAAACAGCTGGAAGTAGCGTAAAAGACCGGCTTTTTATGAATGAATAAAAGTTGTATGGTGACTTTGAATAATTGTAAAGGTAAACAAACAAACACATATTAATAGCAAATGCAGCACCATGGACAGTGAATTCCTGCAATATGATATTTAGTTCCAACAGAGGACAGTGGGAGATTTGTTTATTTAACAAAATGATAAATGAAAAACAATAAGCAGTCTTATTTAACAATTTGATGTTTTTCTAAATAGGTTTCCTACACAGCCACTGACATCATTCATTCAATGGGCATCGCACATGATAAGTCCAAACTTTTCCCAGGACCTGGATGAAAACAATATCCAATAAAAAGATAATCTGTTTTGCAGCTCCCAAATGTGATATAAAGCATTATTAAAGCATTAGTGATGTGCTAATTGCCTTATCACCAAGATCAGCTTTTGGTGGGTCTTAAATATCCATACTTGTGCTGCCTGAAATTGGCATTTTGACACGTTTTTAAGGTATTACCACCCCTCCCACCTCAGCGCAAGTG
The DNA here is from genome assembly GCA_023634145.1 of Thymallus thymallus. Classification (NCBI taxonomy): domain Eukaryota; kingdom Metazoa; phylum Chordata; class Actinopteri; order Salmoniformes; family Salmonidae; genus Thymallus; species Thymallus thymallus. The sequence goes on from CM042393.1 coordinate 37,204,374, forward strand.
AGCTGTTGTTGGCTCAAAGGTTGGAAAATAGCAGTGTTGACTTTTACAAGCCTAAATTGCCAATGAGCGTGTGTTTAGCTCTGCCTTTCTATGTGGCACCGTCATAGGATGCTACCCTTCAAACAGGTCAGTTCGTCAAATTTCTGCCCTGCTAGAGCTGCCCCGGTCAACTGTAAATGCTGTTATTGTGAAGTCGAAACATCTAGGAGCAACAATGGCTCAGCTGCAAATTGGTAGGCCACACAAGCTCACAGAACGAGACCCGCGACTGCTGAAGCGCGTAAAATCGTATTTCCTCGGTTGCAATACTCACTACCGAGTTCCAAACTGCCTCTGGAAGCAACGTCAGCACGAGAACTGTTCGTCAGGAGCTTCATGAAATGGTTTTCCATGGCCGAGCAGCCGCACACATTGGTCTCTGGAGCAGTGGAAAAGCGATCTCTGGAGGAATAAATCACGCTTCAACTTCTGGCAGTCCGACGGATGAATCTGAGTTTGGCCGATGCCAGGAGAACACTACCTGCCTGAATGCATAGTGCCAACTGTAAAGTTTGGTGGAGGAGGAATAACGGTCTGGGGCTGTTTTTAATGGTTCGGGCTAGGCCCCTTAGTTCCAGTGAAGGGAAATCTTAATGCTACAGCATACAATGACATTCTAGACGATTCTGTGCTTCCAACTTTGTGGCATCAGCATGACAATGCCCACAAAGCGAGGTCCATACATAAATGGTTTGTCGAGATCAGTGTGGAAGAACTTGACTGGTTTTGCACAGAGCCCTGACCTCAACCCCACCTCACTAATGCTCTTGTGGCTGAATGGAAGCGCAGCAATGTTCCAACATCTATTGGAAAGACTTCCCAGAAGAGTGGAGGCTGTTATAGCAAAGGGGGGACCAACTCCATATTAATGCCCATGATTTTGGAATGAGATGTTCACATACTTTTGGTCATGTAGTGTATGTTGAACATTTACAATAGATAGTATTTTGTGGCTGAGACTGAACAGCTTGATTTATTCTATGTTGGAGAACTATAAAAAGTATGCTACATTTTTTTCTAATTTGTGTCACAAAACAAATGAAACACAGCGTTTAATTGATCAAATCTCTAGGTTTGATCATCCATTTACATTATCCTAATGGCATTGCTAATTGTGCATACTTTCCTTACCAGCAACCAATGGCCGACCTTCGACATCCAGCAGGTCATTTTGATTAACACCACATTTGGAAATCAAACCCAGTTCTTAAAATATTAGTAAAGCCTTTTAGAAGGCATGTCAGTGCTTAAGCACCTGTGACAAATTGCATCCAAGGAGTGACTCAGGCGCGGGCGTGATTGATGTGTGAGGGTTCTGAGTGGCAGCCGGGACATGAAATAGAGCCATCAATGCTCTGCTCTCCAACAGGCTGCTCATGTTGGAAGGTTTCCTCTGGAGAAAGACAAAATGAAGGAGACACTTCCTTCAGAGGCAGTCTTTGTTTACCAGCCGGTTTGTCTTTGACACAGCTGGTGAGGCCAGGCGGTTGGTGGAAGAAAGCTAATGAGCTCAAATAGAACACTGAGTTTTACTGGCAGATTGTTATTCTCATGGTCGACCATGCAAAGTCGAGCTATGTCAGATTGATCAAATGCATCATAAGACTTCACTTGACTCTCTGCTGTAATGTGTGTAATCATCTCAGTTAGTTAGTAGTCAATTCCTCTCCTGTCCTGATATTTAGAGACTGCATCCTTGGAAAATTGATACTTTGTCTTTAATGATTGGTAAGGAGGAAACTTTAATTTCCATGAACCCTTCCTACCAAAGGCCACCAGCTGGTCTGTTGGCAGCCAATCAGCTGAGGACTGAGAGATTGGCATTGAAAAAGGGACTGCAATTTAAAGAACATTGTATAAAGGAATTCAAGAGATCTTTAAAATCAGGTGCGCTGGCTGGCTACTGAGAATGGTACCCGCAAAATAGTAAACGCAAAACACCAGTCTCAACGTTTTCAGCTGTGTTAACATGAATGATCAATTAGCCTTTTAAAATGATTAACTTGGATTAGCTAACACAATGTGCCATTGGAACACAGGAGTGGTGGTTGCTGATAATGGGCCTCTGTGCGCCTGTGTAGATATTCCATTTGAAAAAATCAGCCGTTTCCAGCTACAATAGTCATTTACAACATTAACAATTTCTACACTGTATTTATGATCAATTCGATGTTATTTTACATTTTCTTTTCTATAATATATATAATACTCCAGATTGGTTAACAAGAAGAGCATTTACAGATAGAAAATAACGTAGCTGTTTGATGACCAATGATTCTAGTATTTTCACAAGACAAGGGAGCCTGGAAATAATTATCGAGATAATTAAGGAGGAAGAAGCTGTTTCGCCCAGGCAAGTGTCTGCACGTGATTCATAAGAACAAGAAAACAAAAATCAATTACATTACTGTAGGAGAGAGAATTTGGGTAACTGGGGGGCCCTGCCTTGGTTGGATAAATCTTGAAAAAACTCTAAATCACCTTTGCTCCACACAGAGACGCATACAAAGCACTCTCTTGCCCTCCATTTAAAAAATATGACCAGTGCTCAATACCGAAGTGCTCCGATGAAGCGGATGCTAAGGTACAGGACTGTTTCACTAGCACTAAATGTTTTGGGACTCATCCGATGGCATTGAGGAGTTTACCACATCAGTCACCAGCTTCATTAATAAGTACATTGACGACGTCGTCCCCACAGTGACCATACGTACAAATCCCAACCAGAAGCTATGGATTACAGGCAACATCCGCACTGAGCTAAAGGCTAGAGCTGCCGCTTTGAAGATGCGGGACACTAACCTGGACGCTTATAAAAATCCTGCTACACCCTCTGACGAACCATCAAACAGGCAAAGCATCAATATAGGACTAAGATCTAATCCTACTACACCAGCTCTGACGCTCGTCGGATGTGGCAGGGCTTGCAAACTATCACGAATAACAAAGGGAAACCCAGCCGCGAGCTGCCTAGTGACGCAAGCCTACCATCCGAGCTAAATGCATACTATGCTCGCTTCGTGGAGAGCAACACCAAAACATGCGTGAGAGCATCAGCTGTTCCGGACGACTGTGTGATCCCACTCTCCATAGCTGATGTGAGTAAGACCTCACGGCCAGACGGATTACCAGAATGCGTACTCAGAGCATGCGCTGACCAGCTGGATAATGTCACTGTCATTTCCAACCTCTCCCTGACCCAGTCCGTAATACCTACATTTTTCAAGCAGACCACTATAATCCCTGTGCCCAACAACTCCAAGGTAACCTGTCTAAATGACTATCGCCCCGTAGTGCTCACATCTGAAATGCTTTGATATTTTTGGTATTTGGTATTTAATTAGGATCCCCATTAGCTGTTGCAAAAGCAACAGCTACTCTTTCACACAAAACATGACATAATACAGAACATTAACAGACAAGAACAGCTCAAGGACAGAGCTACATTTATAAAAAAAATACACAAATAGGGGAGAGGCGTTGTGCTGTGAGGTGTTGCTTAATCTGGTTTTTGAAACCAGGTTTGCTGTTCACTTGAACAATATGAGATGGGACGGAGTTCCATGCAATAATGGCTATATATAATACTGTACGCTTTCTTGGATTTGTTCTGGATTTGGGGACTGTGAAAAGACCTCTGGTGGCATGTCTGGTTGGGTAAGTGTGTGTGTGTCAGAGTTGTGTGTAAGTTGACTATGCAAACAATTTGGGATTTTCAACACAGAAGTGATGCAGTCAGTCTCTCCTCAACTCTTAGCCAAGAGAGACTGGCATGCATAGTATTATTATCAGCCCTCTGATTACATTGAATAGCAAGACATGCCGTTCTGTTCTGGGCCAGCAGCAGCTTAACTAGGTATTTACTTGCAGCACTCGACAACCACACGACTGGACAATAATCAAGATAAGACAAAACTAGAGCCTGCTTTTTGGAGTGTGGTGTCAAACACTCTTTATTACGGAAAAACCTCCGTAGAGAGAGCTGCCCTGTGGTACACAACACTTTACATGTTTGACATTTGAGAACCTTCCATTAAAGAAAGCCTTTGAGTTATATTAGATAGATAGAAAGCCATAGCACATATGTTTTTTCAACAATAGGTTGAGGTCAATACTATCAAAGGCTGCACTGAAATCTAACAGTACAGCTCCCAAAATCTTCTTATTAACAATTTATTTCAACCAATTATCAGTCATTTGTGTCAGTGCAGTGTTGAGTGCCCTTCTCTATAAGCATGCTGAAAGGCTGTTGTTAATTTGTTTACAGAGAAATAGCATTGTATTTGGTCAAACACCATTTTTACAACAGTTTGCTAAGAGCTGGCAGCAAGCCTATAGGTCTGCTGTTAGAACCAGTAAAATCCACTTTACCACTCTTGGGTAGGGGAATTACTTTTGCTTCCCTCCAGGCCTGAAGACTTTCCTCTAGTCTCAAATTAAAGATATGACAGATACAGTGGGGAGAACAAGTATTTGATACACTGCCGATTTTGCAAAGCATGTAGAAGTCTGTAATTTTTATCATAGGTACTCTTCAACTATGAGTGACGGAATCTAAAACAAAAATCCAGAAAATCACATTGTATGATTTTTAAGTAATTAATTTGCATTTTATTGCATGACATAAGTATTTGATACATCAGAAAAGCAGAACTTAATATTTGGTACAGAAACCTTTGTTTGCAATTACAGAGATCATACATTTCCTGTAGTTCTTGACCAGGTTTGCACACACTGCAGCAGGGATTTTGGCCCACTCCTCCATCCAGATCCTTCAGGTTTCGGGGCTGTCGCGGGGCAATACGGACTTTCAGCTCCCTCCAAAGATTTTCTATTGGGTTCAGGTCTGGAGACTGGCTAGGCCACTCCAGGACCTTGAGATGCTTCTTACGGAGCCACTCCTTAGTTGCCCTGGCTGTGTGTTTCGGGTCGTTGTCATGCTGGAAGACCCAGCCACGACCCATCTTCAATGCTCTTACTGAGGGAAGGAGGTTGTTGGCCAAGATCTTGCGATACATGGCCCCATCCATCCTCCCCTCAATACGGTGCAGTCGTCCTGTCCCCTTTGCAGAAAAGCATCCCCAAAGAATGATGTTTCCACCTCCATGCTTCACGGTTGGGATGGTGTTCTTGGGGTTGTACTCATCCTTCTTCTTCCTCCAAACATGGCGAGTGGTTTAGACCAAAAAGCTCTATTTTTGTCTCATCAGACCACATGACCTTCTCCCATTCCTCCTCTGGATCATCCAGATGGTCATTGGCAAACTTCAGACGGGCCTGGACATGCGCTGGCTTGAGCAGGGGTACCTTGCGTGCGCTGCAGGATTTTAATCCATGACGGCGTAGTGTGTTACTAATGGTTTTCTTTGAGACTGTGGTCCCAGCTCTCTTCAGGTCATTGACCAGGTCCTGTAGTTCTGGGCTGATCCCTCACCTTCCTCATGATCATTGATGCCCCATGAGGTGAGATCTTGCATGGTGCCCCAGACCGAGGGAGATTGACCGTCATCTTGAACTTCTTCCATTTTCTAATAATTGCGCCAACAGGTGTTGCCTTCTCACCAAGCTGCTTGCCTATTGTCCTGTAGCCCATCCCAGCCTTGTGCAGGTCTACAATTTTATCCCTGATGTCCTTACACTCTCTGGTCTTGGCCATTGTGGATAGGTTGGAGTCTGTTTGATTGAGTGTGTGGACAGGTGTCTTTTATACAGGTAACGAGTTCAAACAGGTGCAGTTAATACAGGTAATGAGTGGAGAACAGGAGGGCTTCTTAAAGAAAAACTAACAGGTCTGTGAGAGCCGGAATTCTTACTGGTTGGTAGGTGATCAAATACTTATGTCATGCAATAAAATGCAAATTAATTATTTAAAAATCATACAATGTGATTTTCTGGATTCTTGTTTTAGATTCCGTCTCTCACAGTTGAAGTGTACCAATGATAAAAAATTACAGACCTCTACATGCTTTGTAAGTAGGAAAACCTGCAAAATCGGCAGTGTATCAAATACTTGTTCTCCCCACTGTAGGTGTGGCTATGTTGTCAATGAAAGGTTGGTTATGGCTCACATCAACAACATCATCCCAGACACCCTGGATCCACTCCAATAAGCATATCACTCCAACAGATCCACAGATGGCACTCCACACTGCCCTTTCCCACTTGGACAATAGGAACACCTACGTGAGAATGCTGTTCATTGACTACAGCTCACCGTTCAACACCATAGTACCCACCAAGCTCATTAACCTAAGGACCCTGGGACTGAACACCTCCCTCTTGAGTCAATTGGAGGTGTACCTGTGGATGTATTTCAAGGCCTACCTTCAAACTCAGTGCCTCTTTGCTCAACATCATGGGAAACTCAAAAGAAATCAACCTAAGAAAACAATTGTAGACCTCCACAAGTCTGGTTCATCCTTGGGAGCAATTTCCAAATGCCTGAAGGTACCACATTCATCTGTACAAACAATAGTACACATCAGTCAGGAAGTTAAAGCTTGGTCGCAAATGGGTCTTCCAAATGGATAATGACCGCAAGCATACTTCCAAAGTTGTGGCAAAATGGCTTAAGGACAACAAAGTCAAGGTATTGGAGTGGCCATCACAAAGCCCTGACCTCAATCCTATAGAAAATGTGTGGGCAGAACTGAAAAAGCGTGTTTGAGCAAAGAGGCCTACAAACCTGACTCAGTAACACCAGTTCTGTCAGGAGGAATGGGCCAATATTCACCCAGCTTATTGTGGGAAGCTTGTGGAAGGCTACCCGAAACGTTTGACCCCAGTAAAACAATTTAAAGGCAATGCTACCAAATACTAATTGAGTGTATGTAAACCTCTGACACACTGGGAATGTGATGAAAGTAATAAAAGTTGAAATAAATCATTCTCTCTGCTATTATTCTGACATTTCACATGATTAAAATATAGTTGTGATGCTAAATGACCTAAGACAGGAAATTTTTACTAGGATTAAATGTCAGGAATTGTGAAAAACTGAGTTGAAATGTATTTGGCTAAGGTGTCTGTAAACTTCCGACTTCAACTGTATATACTATATATATATATACAGTGGGGAGAACAAGTATTTGATACACTGCCGATTTTGCAGGTTTTACTACTTACAAAGCATGTAGAGGTCTGTAATTTTTATCATAGGTACACTTCAACTGTGAGAGACGGAATCTAAAACAAAAATCCAGAAAATCACATTGTTTGATTTTTAAATAATTCATTTGCATTTTATTGCATGACATAAGTATTTGATCACCTACCAACCAGTAAGAATTCCGGCTCTCACAGACCTATTAGTTTTTCTTTAAGAAGCCCTCCTGTTCTCCACTCATTACCTGTATTAACTGCACCTGTTTGAAATCGTTACCTGTATAAAAAACACCTGTCCACACACTCAATCAAACAGACTCCAACCTCTCCACAATGGCCAAGACCAGAGAGCTGTGTAAGGACATCAGGGATAAAATTGTAGACCTGCACAAGGCTGGGATGGGCTACAGGACAATAGTCAAGCAGCTTGGTGAGAAGGCAACAACTGTTGGCGCAATTATTAGAAAATGGAAGAAGTTCAAGATGACCGTCAATCTCCCTCGGTCTGGGGCACCATGCAAGATCATACCTCGTGGGGCATCAATGATCATGAGGAAGGTGAGGGATCAGTCCAGAACTACACGGCAGGACCTGGTCAATGACCTGAAGAGAGCTGGGACCACAGTCTCAAAGAAAACCATTAGTAACACACTACGCCGTCATGGATTAAAATCCTGCAGCGCAGGCAAGGTCCCCCTGCTCAAGCCAGCGCATGTCCAGGCCCGTCTGAAGTTTGCCAATGACCATCTGGATGATCCAGAGGAGGAATGGGAGAAGGTCATGTGGGCTGATTAGACAAAAATAGAGCTTTTTGGTCTAAACTCCACTCGCCGTGTTTGGAGGAAGAAGAAGGATGAGTACAACCCCAAGAACACCATCCCAACCGTGAAGCATGGAGGTGGAAACATCATTCTTTGGGGATGCTTTTCTGCAAAGGGGACAGGACGACTGCACCGTATTGAGGGGAGGATGGATGGGGCCATGTATCGCGAGATCTTGGCCAACAACCTCCTTCCCTCAGTAAGAGCATTGAAGATGGGTCGTGGCTGGGTCTTCCAGCATGACAACGACCCGAAACACACACTCAGGGCAACTAAGGAGTGGCTCCGTAAGAAGCATCTCAAGGTCCTGGAGTGGCCTAGCCAGTCTCCAGACCTGAACCCAATAGAAAATCTTTGGAGGGAGCTGAAAGTCCGTATTGCCCAGCGACAGTCCCGAAACCTGAAGGATCTGGAGAAGGTCTGTATGGAGGAGTGGGCCAAAATCCCTGCTGCAGTGTGTGCAAACCTGGTCAAGAACTACAGGAAACGTATGATCTCTGTAATTGCAAACAAAGGTTTCTGTACCAAATATTAAGTTCTGCTTTTCTGATGTATCAAATACTTATGTCATGCAATAAAATGCAAATTAATTACTTAAAAATCATACAATGTGATTTTCTGGATTTTTGTTTTAGATTCCGTCACTCACAGTTGAAGAGTACCTATGATAAAAATTACATACTTTGTAAGTGGGAAAACCTGCAAAATCGGCAGTGTATCAAATACTTGTTCTCCCCACTGTACATACATTACCTTTGGAAAGTATTCAGACCCCACATTTTGTTATGTTAGAGTCTTATTCTAAAATTAATTAAATAATTAAATAAAGCTACACACAATATCCCATAATTAATGTTTTTTAGACATTTTTGCAAATTTATTACAAAAATACATACTGAAATATCACATTTCAGTATGGAGCGGCAGGTAGCCTAGTGAATAGAGTGTTGGGCCCGTAACTGAAAGGTTGCCGGATCGAATGTCGTTCTGCCCCTGAACAAGGCAGTTAACCCACTGTTCCTAGGCCATCGTTGTAAATAAGAATTTGTTCTTAACTGACTTGCCTAGTAAAATAAAGGTTAAATATTTTTTTTTTTACTTTACATACAGTAAGTATTCAGACCCTTTAGCAGAGATTACAGCTTTGTGTCTTTTTGTGTATGACGCTACAAGCTAGGCACATCTGTATTTCGGGAGTTTCTCCCATTTCTTCTCTGTCACGTTGGATGGGGAGCGTTGCTGCACAGCTATTTTCAGGTCTCTCCAGAGATGTTGCCTCGATCCTGACTAGTCTCCGAGGTCCCTGCCACTTAAAAACCTCCCCACAGCATGATGCTGCCACCACCATGCTTCACTGTAGGGATGGTGCCAGGTTTCCTCCAGACGTGGAGCTTCGCATTCAGGCCAAAGAGTTCAATTTTGGTTTCATCAGACCAGAGAATCTTGTTTCTCATGGTCTAAGAGTCTTTAGGGTGCCTTTTTGCAAACTCCAAGCGGACTGTCGTGCCTTTTACTGAGGAGTGGCTTCCGTCTGGCAACTCTGTCATAAAGGCCTAATTATTGGAGTGCTGCAGAGATGGTTGTCCTTCTGACAGGTTCTCCCATCTCCACAGAGAAATTCTAGATCTCTGTCAGAGTGACCAAACTTCTTCCATTTAAGAATGATAGAGGCCACTGTGTTCTTGGGGACCTTCAATGCTGCATTTTTCTTTTTTGGTACCCTTCCCCAGATCTGTTCCTCGACACAATCCTGTCTCGGCGTTCTACGGACAATTCCTATGACCTCATGTACTGTCAACTGTGGGACCTTATATAGACAGGTGTGTGCCTTTCTAAATCATGTCCAATCATTTTAATTTACCAAAAGGTGGAATCCAATCAAGTTGTAGAAACATCTCAAGGATAATCAATGGAAACAGGATGCACCTGAGGTCAATTTTGAGTCTCATAGCAAAGGGTCTGAATACTTATGTTAATAAGGCATTTCTGTTTTTATTTTTAATATATTTGCAAAAATGTCTAAAAACCTGTTTCACTTAGTCATTATGGGGTATTATGGGGGATTTTTTTTTATTTAATACATTTTTCGAATAAGGCTTTAACATTAACAAAATGTGGAAAAAGTCATGGGGTCTGAATTCTTTCCGAAGGCACTGTATGTATAAGTTCTTTAAAGAATTATATACAATACAACCGAGGCGAAAGAGTAAAAATGCTGTTGGTTATTAATGTGGTTCTGTGCTGTAGGTGGCACTATGTGCTCTTTCAAAGCATGGTTCTCAATTTCTCAAAGGCCCTAGGATCCATATGTACAGGTGTGGTCTATCAGTCAATGGGACGACAACTCAACTTGGAAAGGAGGGAGGTTTTAGCGGGTGGAATATTGGAGAACAATTGGAGGTTTACTCAGTTGCAGTGCAAATATCATTGTGCAGCTACACTATATATACACAAGTATGTGGACACCCCTTGAAATTATTGGATTTCAGCCACACCCGTTGCTGAGAGATGTATAAAATTTAGCTCACAGCCATCTCCATAGACAAACCACGGCAGTAGAATGGCCTTACTGAAGAGCTCAATAACTTTCTATGTGACATCGTCATAGGAGGCCACCTTTCCAACAAGTCAGTTCGTGAAATTTCTGCCCTGCTAGAGCTGTCACGGTTAACTGACCTCAGTTGCAACACTCACTACCGTGTTCCAAACTGCCTCTGGAAGCAATATCAGCACAAGAACTGTTCGTTGGGAGCTTCATGAAATGGGTTTCCTTGGCAGGGCAGCTGCACACAAGCCTACGATCACCATGCGCAATGCCAGGTGTCGGCTGGATTTGTGTAAAGCCTGTCGCCATTGGACTCTGGAGCAGTGGAAAAGTGTTCTCTGGAGTGATGAATCACGCTTCACCATCTGGCAGTCCGACGGACGAATACCTCCCTGAATGCATAATGCCAACTGTAAAGTTTGGTGGAGAAGGAATAATGGTCTGCGGCTGTTTCTCATGGTTCGGGCTAGGCCCCATTCTAGACTATTCTGTGCTTCCAACTTTGTGGCAACAGTTTGGGGAAAGCCCTTTCCTGTTTCTGCATGACAATGCCCACGTGCACAAAGTGAGGTCCATACAAAAATGGATTGTCGAGATCTTTGTCACTGGCCTGCACAGAGCCCTGACCTCAACCCTATCGAACACTGTGGGATGAATTGGAAGCCAGGCCTAATCACCCAACATCAATGCACGACTTCACTAATGTGGCTGAATGGAAGCAAGTCCCCGCAAAAAGGTTCCAACATCTAGTGGAAAGCCTTCCCTGAAGAGTGGAGGCAAAGGGAGGATAATGGGTGTATGATGCCCCTGCTTGAATGTAACGCTTTTCTCGTTCCCTTTCAAATGTCAAGCACAAAAGACAACATCCGGGAGTATTTGCTCCTCACTGCTCTGGATCCATACCATTAGCATAAACGGAGAATCAATTATTTCACCCCTGATCGAGTTGATTATGCAGAGACAATAAAAGCTGAAGCGATGCAGGGAAAGTCATAATTACATGATGACACGGTTCCCCTTTTCACCATCACAAGCACACACGTGCCTGGCTGGTATTTTAGGGGTGAACACATAATTACCTGATAAGAAACAAGGAAAGAAAATATAGTTCACACACACACACACCACACAAACAAACACATTATTGTATTTTGAGAATTACTTTGAAGGTTCCTTTTTCTGTCCCAGAGCATAAAACACCCCTGATAATAATGTTGAATAGCTTGGTATCACTCAGATATCACTGCAAAATCAGAAAACATTTAGTCAACCCCTCTCCCATTCCACAATCAGCTTTGAAGTGTTTGCCTCTAAGGAATAATGAGGGTCAAGGTCATTTGGGATGACTTAGGAGCCAGCCCACATACACCCACATACACATACACACACTGGTAGAATTTACTAAGATAGAGAGAGAAAGGGGTTGAATTGTGGACTTCAGTCTCCTTTGCGGTGTTTGATATGTTGATTCGTCTATATCTTAATGGAGTCCCCTTTTTGAAATCTCAACGGTTGTGGTGGCCCCTCTCACTCTAAATGTATTGTATATTCCAGCTCAACTTCTTAACTTGAAGAGAGATATGAACAGTGGGTAACCAAATGCTGTGACTGATTTAATCGTAGGTATGTACAGCAGTGTATCGGAATTTGTGAAGTTTCATACATTACATTAACTGGAAACACTTTACTTGACACCCGGCATCATAATGCGTTATGACACGGTCATAACCATGTCATAATATGTCATAACAGTTGACATAACTTGTCAATATGGTCATAGCACTTCCATGACACATATATTTAGACCTGTTGTGACATATATTGCGTTATTTTATGGCTGGTTATGACACCTACATAAGAGTGTAAAAACCCACAAAACGTACCACGGTAGTAATTTTATGGCTGGTTATGACAAAAACCCACAAAACCTACCACACAAGGCAAAACATTCCATTACACTATAGCCTATTAGTCAACAGTATGTTTATGTTATATATATTATTTTTTATTGACCATATTAAATTATCATTGTGATTGCGCACACATTAATGTCATGCATTTACCCCAATGTTCTGTTGCTGATGACTGGGATGAATGCATGAGCAGATTTCAGGAGCAGGACAAGACTCTTTTTTCTTTTTGATTGATGACTGATAAGGGCATGTACCTGATAGGTACCTCTGTCTTATATGATTATGATGGTCATAATGCTTCTTGACAGTGTCATAAAGTGTATTTTCTTAGACCAAGTAAAGTGACACAAAGATGATCATAATGCTTCATGACAGTGTCATAAAGTGTATTTTTGTTGAAGTTATGACTGTCAAGCATTCATTACAACAACAACAAAGGATTTAAGAAACAAACTTTCAAATGAAAGGAAACTTCTTGGCAGAAAAAAAAAGAATACATTTGGGTTTTGACACTCATATGTAGTTGTCAGAACCAGCCGTAAAATAAAGCAATATATGTCTCAACAGGTGTAAATATATGGTCATGACAATGTTATGAAACTGGGTGTCAAGTAAAGTGTTACCCATTAACGGATACTTTCAAAAAAGAATCAACAGTATCAACATTGTTTATCTAAAATTCCTTGCACTTTTCAATTTCCCACACATTGAATACCTTTCACAGTTTCTTTGACATTACGTCAAACTAGCTGGCTACAATTGTGTCTGACTGTTTGAGGGCTCCTGACAAGTCAAAAGAGATAAAAAGACATACTATAGATTGACAGAGAGAGAGAGAGAGAGAGAGAGAGAGAGAGAGAAAGAGGATGTTGAGATGATTTAGAAGTCTATCACACCACCAGATGACACTGTTGCTATGCAGACCCGTAGTCCCCATCATAAGTATAGATTATTTTTTTTATTTTTTTATTACAAACAACTGTAGTTATATGCCACATTTTAGATGAAAGGTAAATGGTCATATCTTTTCATCATCTATAAATGGGGTTATTAAACATTTTGAGAGGCCTCTTATTTACATTATAGTATGGCTATATGGCTAACTATTCACTCTCTAATGACCTCAGTTGTAATGAGAGGTTTGGGAATTGTGATTACTGCCGATTATCCTCCTGTTTTATTAGGACAATTGTGCAGAAAACTACAGGCTGAGACATAATCATTGAATTAAAACCCTTTGATTTCAGACAGTCAAAGAAGACTCTCACCAGAATTCCATACAGACAAATTCAGTCAATTACATACAGAGAAATCTAGCATCCCGGTGTTCTATCGTCTTTCTTTAAGCGCCATTAAAGCCAGGCAATAGAATGCGTTTGCCCATGTCAGATTGCTCTTTAACCTCTGTATAATAGGGCACTGGCCCCTCCGTCACCCCGTTGTCACTGTAGACCGTTGTCTTTTCTTGTTATTTTTATCTGAGAATGTGCTCATGAAGGCACACCGCACATGAATGCATTTTTCTGTCATCCTGGCACAAACCCAGGAGCTACATCCATTCAAACATCCACAGCTGCAACACGGCTGTCCTTGGTGACACCGATGCATGTTCATATTAAAATACAGCACACAATTAATTCAGAATTTATAATTGTGCACGTTGTACAGTAATACCTCTCTGAGTCTGGCGAGAAATCAGTAGCAGGATTGCTGGAGAGTGGAGAGTCTCTTACATTACACCATCACAGCTTATGATGCCTTTGATGAGTTCGTCACGTTGAAGCTCTCTAACGAGTTTGAAGTGCAAGTGTCTGGTTGCTCAGGCTTGCTGACAGCAATAAAAGCCCAGTGTACTTCCTGTGGCAACGCTTTAGATGTCAGGGTTTGACAGCTGTTCCATGCCGCAGTCATGCACACTCTTCATGTGTTAATCAGTTCAGCGGATCAATAATTTAGCCTCAGTCATTTTAGGCAGGGCTCTGTTCCATTTTTTTATTGTAACACTGTAATGTATCTATTTGCTGCAGTCATTCTTGGATACCATACAATTTTATATACAAAGGGTGAAATGTTAACAAAAATATCCTAGCTAATTTCCATGGGTCTTGAAGGGGGGATTCACATTGTGGTAATGGAATATGTGATGAGAAGATAGTACAGGGTAAAGTGTTCTTGGAGGTGGGGGGTTCTATAAGAGAAGCATTGGGTGTCTTGTGAGGTCATGAGAGGGCAATTTTGGTCCATTTCAATATGCGGATGTGAATGCTGCATTCCAAGCAATCTGCATGTAAATAATCTCAGATTATCCTCCCCTCGACATTCCAAAACTGATTTCCCAAGACAACAGCATGCACACGCATGGCCCCATATTTTCAGGGACTGTCAGCAGTGACTGATAGATCATTTCCTTACTGTGCTGACTGTCTTCATGATCAGGGGCTGGGGCACTTGTCACTGTGCCCATCATCATGGTACGTCATAATGGCAAACACTGCGGTTAGTGGGAAATCTAAATTACAAACCTATAAAATAGACAACTCTCGCTAGTCCACTATGAATACTGGGCATGCCCGAGTTTATGGTTAGAGTAGCCAATCAATGCCCCTGATACTAGTCTAGGCCCAGCAGGAGCCATGTAGCACAGATGAACTGTACCAGATTCATGCCTATGGACAGCAGGGAGGCGGGGTCCTTTGGGTGTTTTGACCCCCATTTCCTGAACCACAGTGCTAGGATGGATCACATCAATGGAGCAGTGAACTGGCGATAGGCTGTGAGGGAGGAGGCTGAGAGGTCAATGATGAGCAGACATAGTGTAAGAATGTGATCAAGTGGGGCATGTCTGACTACCTAGAAAACCCTGTATTCCACACAGTGCTGTCGAAGGCTTTCGACACTGTTGACCATTCATTACTAATTAGTCTGAAATTGGCTTAGGTCAGGCAGCCTGCAACTAGTTTGAAAACTACCTGACAGACAGGACGTGTTTCTTCTGATGGTGTTAAGTCAATGGAGGCCAGAGAAAAAAACAGTTTTCAGCTAGGCTGGATTCTGGGCTACCTGACAGGTTCACTTTCCCATTGAACTCGTCGTCTTCCTTCTCAAATCCGCAGGACATAAAGCAAAATAGATGTAAGATTGATATCGATTTTGAGATGACATGTAGTATTTTTATATTTGAGTGTATGCTTTTCATATTAATTTGAAATTCCTGTTATTTTCAAAGATTTCTCAGAAAAACAAGCTGTGAAATGTCAATGGAGCACTGAGCGTATACCAAGCTTTTTATATTTTAAAAGCCCTTTACATTTAATTCAGCTTGTGTCATGCTAATTTTGCTTTTTGCGACCTGCAGAAAGAACTTTGAAGACGACAACCACAAAATGTAAAATCCTCAAAAGTTATTACGAGAAACCTGCACCACTATGTCAACAAAGCTGGGTGCTTATTATCGGATGTATTAGCTTACGAAATCAGACTTTTTTTTATATAATGCTAATGATATGTTAGAGAAAGAACCCACTGAACGATTCAGAACATGAAAAATCATATTTGTCTTGGTAAATTATATTTTAAAAGATAAGGAAGTGAAATGTTATCACTAAAGTGCTTTTTCACCCACTCTGCCCACATTCCCTAGCATGTGATGCTCACCCACAAAACCACCATCAAGTCACATTATGCTGGCTTGCAAAGTGATGTCTAATTCCTATTGGAATCCAGCCTGAGTATATATTTTGTATTTATATGCCAAGGCAGCAGCTACTCTGTCATGGTGAGTGTGTAGGGAACGAGGCGCAGAGCAAGAGGACGATGCAAACATGTTTTATTAACAAATAAAACACGAACAAAACAATAAACGTAAACTACTGTGGCGTTAGTGCCGAAAACAAGCACACTAGTAACACAAACAATGATCCACAACGCAGGTGGCTGTGCAGTGCACATAAATAGAATCCCCAATTAGAGACAACTCTAGACAGCTGTCTCTAATTGGGGATCACTAACAACCCACTCCTGTGATGTGAGGACCTGACTGTGGCCATCCCACTCCCTCTAGTGGGAGTCAGAGGCCTGACCTCAGTCAGGCCCTCACACTACCCCCCCCTAAGGCGCGGGCTCCCGACAGGACTAGTCACCGGTGGAGCGGACTGCTCCGGCATGGGAGTGGAGCAGACGTCCGGACCCGGACTGGGCACTGGTGGAGCGGACTGCTCCTGCACTGGAGCGGAGCAGACTTCCGGATCCGGATTGGGCACCGGTGGAGCGGACTGCTCAGGCACTGGAGCGGAGCATATTACCGGTCCCGTATCCAGCCCCCTCCCTGGAGCAGGGCTGAACTCCGTGCCCCGCTTGGACCACATCGCCGAGGAGGATTCCAGCCCTCCAGCTGGGCTGGTTACCGGCCCCAGACTGGGCACCGGCACGCTAAGGAGCTCCTGCTCCAAAGCGGGGCTGCACGCCGTGCCCGCCGTGCCCACCCTGGGCACCGACACAGAGGTGATTTCCAGCCGTGTAGCTCGGCTGGCTGTCGGCCCCAGACTGGGCACCGGAATGCTAAGGAGCTCCTGCTCCAAAGCGGGGCTGCACGCCGTGCCCAGCCTGGACACAGACGCAGAGGTGGGTTCCAGCCGTGTCACTCGGCTGGTTGCCGGCCCCAGACTGGGCACCAGCACGCTAAGGGGCTCCTGCTCCAAAGCGGGGCTGCACGCCATGCCCAGCCTGGGCATCGACGCAGAGGTGAGTTCCAGCCATGTTGTTGGGCTGGCTGCCGGAGGCTCCGTGCAGTGAGCCGTCGCTGGAGGCTCCGGGCTGTGGGCCGTCGTTGGAGACTCCGGGCTGTGGGCCGTCGCTGGAGACTCCGGGCTGTGGGCCGTCGCTGGAGACTCCGGGCTGTGGGCCGTCGCTGGAGACTCCGGGCTGTGGGCCGTCGCTGGAGACTCCGGGCCGTCGCTGGAGACTCCGGGCTGTGGGCCGTCGCTGGAGACTCCGGGCTGTGGGCCGTCGCTGGAGGCTCCGGGCATCGGGCCGTAGCTGGAGGCTCCGGGCTGTGGGCCGTCACTGGAGTTTCCGGACATTGGGCTGTAGCTGGAGACTCCGGGCCTTGAGCCGTAGCTGGAGGCTCCGGGATGTGGACCGTCGCTGGAGGCTCCGAGCTATGGAGGCGCACCAGTGGTCTGGTACGTGGAGCCGGCACTGGAGACGTCGGGCTAATCACACTTACTGGAGCTCTGGTGCGAGGAGCAGGCACGGACTGTACCGGACTGTGGAGTTGAACTGGTGTTCTGGGGTGAGGAGCAGGCACGGGAGATGTAGGGCTGGACCCTCGACCGGGAGACGAGAGTTCTGCTGCCTTGCCCAGCCCGGGCAGTAGTGCTGACAAACACACCAGCTGTTCTATTGACCATACTACTGGTCCCGGACTGGACATTGGTCTGGCGAGGAGCTCCGGCCCCTCCTCGGGAAAACCTATGCAACAGCTGTTGGACTATATATATATATATATATATACACACACACACATCTTTAAATAATTCAAACAAATAATAATTAAAAAAAAAAAGAAATTGCTGCCAGACCTTATACAACTTTTGAGAGGAGCCACAGGTGAAATATTTTAGCTTCTCAAGTTTAAGATGGGCCATAACATCCCTGACCCAGTGAGCATGCGATGGTGGGGTAACTGACTTCCACTTAAAGAGAATAAGTCGGCGGGCCAGAAGGGACGAGAAGGCTATGGCGTCTGCTTGGGTGTTACAAAGAGTAAGCCCTTCGGGGGCTACCCCGAAAATAGCGACAGAGGGATCTGGGGCAATTTCCTTATTGCATATATATGAGAAAGTCTCAAAGATTGAGGTCCAGAATGGAACTAGTGGCGGGCATGACCAGTACGTGTGATACAGTGTGGCGGGTGCCTGATGGCATCTAGAGCAGGTTGGATCTATTTCTGGATACAATCTGGCAAGTCTACTCCTGCAAAAGTGTAGTCGATGAAATACTTTAAAACGGTAGTAACCCATGCCTAATGCAAATAGAGGATGAGTGTATCCTGTCAATTGCAGACTGCCAGGTGATATCGGAAATCTAACTTCCAAACTCTCCCTCCCATGAGCGGTTTACATGGTCAAGAGTGCGGCATGCAATATTCTGAATAATGTCATATAGCTTAGAAATGTGTCCCTTTGAATAGGGATCCAGGTTCAGACATTCATCAAGCCAGCTGGTGGGTGGGAGAGATGGGAAGGAGGGGGAAATCTTTCTTGTAAAGTTACGAATCTGCAGGTACCTGAAAAAGTGCGTCTGGGGTATACTGTGCTCACTAACTAGACGTTCAAAGGAGGTAAATAGACAGTCTGGGAAAAGGTATTTTACATTCTTCAATCCTTTTTGAAACCATAGTTGGAAGGCTGTGTCTATGAGGGAGGGCGTGAAGAGTGAGCTGGAAATAAAAGGCATGGATGAGATAGCTTGTCTATGTCCAAAGTGGATCCTAAACTGAGACCCTATCCTGAGTGAACTTTTCACAATAGAGTTGTTTGAGTGGTGTTGTTTGCTCAATGGTAGGGGGGACAAACTAAAGAGACCGGGGATGATGTTTGACATGAGTGCTTTTCCATAAGCGACCACACCGGTCCATCCCCCTCTAAAATTGTAGAGACCCAAAAGGTTATCTTGTGAATATTAGCAGCCCATTATTAATGGAGGAATTTGGGTAGGGCAAGACCATCCCCCTCCTTTCTGTCTTTCCAAAAAGGCTTTATGCAACCGTGGGATCTTTTTATTCCAAATGAAAGTAGATATGTCTATCCAGTTCTTTAAAAAATTATTTTGCTGTAAAGATGGGAATAGTCTGAAACAGTTACAGGAATCTTGGCATGATGACCATCTTGACCGAGTTGACTCTGCCAGCAAGTGATATGGGGAGTGTCGAACAGCGATTGAGGTCTTGCTTAGCCTTCTCCATGGCTGGATTGAAAGTAAAATTGAACAGGTCTTTGAATTTTCAGTCACACAGACCCCTAAATATGTGAAGGTATTGAGAGCTACCATGAAAGGAAATTAATCCAACGATAGATCTATTGCTTGCTTATTGAGCGGAAAGAGAAAGCTTTTAGTGAAATTGATTTTGTAACCTGAAACCTTGCCAAATCTGGAGATGGTATTTATAGCGATTGGCATAGATGTATTGAGGTCTGACATATACAGTAGGAGGTCATCAGCATACAGAGACAGTTTGTGGACCTGCCCTTCTCGACTTAAACCTGTCATCCCCGCATTGCCTCTCAGGGAGATGGCTAGGGGTTTGATGGCTATATCAAACAGGAGAGGACTCAGCGGACAAACCTGACGATTTCCTCTATGTAGGGAGAAATATTGTGAGAGGGTGCTGTTAGTACGAACAGATGCTTGAGGAGCAGAGTATAGGGCCTTTATCCACAAGACAAAAGTAAGGCCAAATCCAAATCTTTCAAGTGCAGTAAAAAGGTATTCAAATTCAATACGGTCAAAAGCCTTCTGAGCATCCAGAGAGATCAGGGCTTCTGGAGTGGGGGAAGAATTTGGTGAGTAAAGATTATTGAATAAGCGCCGCAGGTTACCAAATGAATGTCTGCCCTTGATAAACCCTGTCTGATCGGGGTGTATTATTGTAGGCATAACCACTTCTAATCAGATAGCCAAAGCCTTAGTAAGTATCTTATAGTCACAGCAAAGCAGGCTAACAGGTCGGTAGGACTCACATTTCAGCGGGTCTTTCCCCTTTTCAGGAGGACTGATATTACAGCCTGTGACATGGTTGGGGGGAGTGACCCCTGCTTGAGTGCCTCAGCATAGACGTTGCATAGTAAGGGTGTCAGCTTAGAAGATAATCTTTTGTAAAACTCAATTGGGTAACCATCGGGACCCGGGGCCTTACCACTTTTCATTGATTTTATTGCCCGGTCAATCTCTGCTACAGAGAAGGACTTCTCAAGATCTGATTTAAAAAAGGTCGTTAAAAAATTGTGTGGTTAGAGAGCGATCATTTGTTTCTGATGAGTAAAGGTCCTCGTAGAAATGTCTGAATTGATCATTAATACACTTTTGGTCTGAGGTGGTCCCATCTGCCAAGGTTGACGATTGCCTCAGTTCATGGCAAAGAAGTTTACTGGCCCGTTCTCCATATTCATAGTGGTTTTGTCTGGATTTTAAGTGGAGGTCATCTGCTAAACCGGTCGAATTAATATCAAATTCAGTCTGTAATGTGATTCTCTCCTTATAGAGGTCTGCAGATGGCCTGGTTGAGTGCCTCTGATCAATGTCATTTATAAGGTTAGTAAGTTCTGTAAGACGCGCTGACCTCTTCTTATTTACACCGGCATTATATGATATGATCTGGCCACGTAGGTATGCTTTCAGCGCTTCCCATAGAGTGCACACACTTTTCTCTGGTAGCCGATTGAGCTCAAGGAAAAAATCTTTGGGCCGATATATATGTGTTTAATTCTTCATCTGAGAATTACACCCCTGATAATAATGTTGAATAGCTTGGTATCACTCAGATATCACTGCAAAATCAGAAAACATTTAGTCAACCCCTCTCCCATTCCACAATCAGCTTTGAAGTGTTTGCCTCTAAGGAATAATGAGGGTCAAGGTCATTTGGGATGACTTAGGAGCCAGCCCACATACACCCACATACACATACACACACTGGTAGAATTTACTAAGATAGAGAGAGAAAGGGGTTGAATTGTGGACTTCAGTCTCCTTTGCGGTGTTTGATATGTTGATTCGTCTATATCTTAATGGAGTCCCCTTTTTGAAATCTCAACGGTTGTGGTGGCCCCTCTCACTCTAAATGTATTGTATATTCCAGCTCAACTTCTTAACTTGAAGAGAGATATGAACAGTGGGTAACCAAATGCTGTGACTGATTTAATCGTAGGTATGTACAGCAGTGTATCGGAATTTGTGAAGTTTCATACATTACATTAACTGGAAACACTTTACTTGACACCCGGCATCATAATGCGTTATGACACGGTCATAACCATGTCATAATATGTCATAACAGTTGACATAACTTGTCAATATGGTCATAGCACTTCCATGACACATATATTTAGACCTGTTGTGACATATATTGCGTTATTTTATGGCTGGTTATGACACCTACATAAGAGTGTAAAAACCCACAAAACGTACCACGGTAGTAATTTTATGGCTGGTTATGACAAAAACCCACAAAACCTACCACACAAGGCAAAACATTCCATTACACTATAGCCTATTAGTCAACAGTATGTTTATGTTATATATATTATTTTTTATTGACCATATTAAATTATCATTGTGATTGCGCACACATTAATGTCATGCATTTACCCCAATGTTCTGTTGCTGATGACTGGGATGAATGCATGAGCAGATTTCAGGAGCAGGACAAGACTCTTTTTTCTTTTTGATTGATGACTGATAAGGGCATGTACCTGATAGGTACCTCTGTCTTATATGATTATGATGGTCATAATGCTTCTTGACAGTGTCATAAAGTGTATTTTCTTAGACCAAGTAAAGTGACACAAAGATGATCATAATGCTTCATGACAGTGTCATAAAGTGTATTTTTGTTGAAGTTATGACTGTCAAGCATTCATTACAACAACAACAAAGGATTTAAGAAACAAACTTTCAAATGAAAGGAAACTTCTTGGCAGAAAAAAAAAGAATACATTTGGGTTTTGACACTCATATGTAGTTGTCAGAACCAGCCGTAAAATAAAGCAATATATGTCTCAACAGGTGTAAATATATGGTCATGACAATGTTATGAAACTGGGTGTCAAGTAAAGTGTTACCCATTAACGGATACTTTCAAAAAAGAATCAACAGTATCAACATTGTTTATCTAAAATTCCTTGCACTTTTCAATTTCCCACACATTGAATACCTTTCACAGTTTCTTTGACATTACGTCAAACTAGCTGGCTACAATTGTGTCTGACTGTTTGAGGGCTCCTGACAAGTCAAAAGAGATAAAAAGACATACTATAGATTGACAGAGAGAGAGAGAGAGAGAGAGAGAGAGAGAGAGAAAGAGGATGTTGAGATGATTTAGAAGTCTATCACACCACCAGATGACACTGTTGCTATGCAGACCCGTAGTCCCCATCATAAGTATAGATTATTTTTTTTATTTTTTTATTACAAACAACTGTAGTTATATGCCACATTTTAGATGAAAGGTAAATGGTCATATCTTTTCATCATCTATAAATGGGGTTATTAAACATTTTGAGAGGCCTCTTATTTACATTATAGTATGGCTATATGGCTAACTATTCACTCTCTAATGACCTCAGTTGTAATGAGAGGTTTGGGAATTGTGATTACTGCCGATTATCCTCCTGTTTTATTAGGACAATTGTGCAGAAAACTACAGGCTGAGACATAATCATTGAATTAAAACCCTTTGATTTCAGACAGTCAAAGAAGACTCTCACCAGAATTCCATACAGACAAATTCAGTCAATTACATACAGAGAAATCTAGCATCCCGGTGTTCTATCGTCTTTCTTTAAGCGCCATTAAAGCCAGGCAATAGAATGCGTTTGCCCATGTCAGATTGCTCTTTAACCTCTGTATAATAGGGCACTGGCCCCTCCGTCACCCCGTTGTCACTGTAGACCGTTGTCTTTTCTTGTTATTTTTATCTGAGAATGTGCTCATGAAGGCACACCGCACATGAATGCATTTTTCTGTCATCCTGGCACAAACCCAGGAGCTACATCCATTCAAACATCCACAGCTGCAACACGGCTGTCCTTGGTGACACCGATGCATGTTCATATTAAAATACAGCACACAATTAATTCAGACTTTATAATTGTGCACGTTGTACAGTAATACCTCTCTGAGTCTGGCGAGAAATCAGTAGCAGGATTGCTGGAGAGTGGAGAGTCTCTTACATTACACCATCACAGCTTATGATGCCTTTGATGAGTTCGTCACGTTGAAGCTCTCTAACGAGTTTGAAGTGCAAGTGTCTGGTTGCTCAGGCTTGCTGACAGCAATAAAAGCCCAGTGTACTTCCTGTGGCAACGCTTTAGATGTCAGGGTTTGACAGCTGTTCCATGCCGCAGTCATGCACACTCTTCATGTGTTAATCAGTTCAGCGGATCAATAATTTAGCCTCAGTCATTTTAGGCAGGGCTCTGTTCCATTTTTTTATTGTAACACTGTAATGTATCTATTTGCTGCAGTCATTCTTGGATACCATACAATTTTATATACAAAGGGTGAAATGTTAACAAAAATATCCTAGCTAATTTCCATGGGTCTTGAAGGGGGGATTCACATTGTGGTAATGGAATATGTGATGAGAAGATAGTACAGGGTAAAGTGTTCTTGGAGGTGGGGGGTTCTATAAGAGAAGCATTGGGTGTCTTGTGAGGTCATGAGAGGGCAATTTTGGTCCATTTCAATATGCGGATGTGAATGCTGCATTCCAAGCAATCTGCATGTAAATAATCTCAGATTATCCTCCCCTCGACATTCCAAAACTGATTTCCCAAGACAACAGCATGCACACGCATGGCCCCATATTTTCAGGGACTGTCAGCAGTGACTGATAGATCATTTCCTTACTGTGCTGACTGTCTTCATGATCAGGGGCTGGGGCACTTGTCACTGTGCCCATCATCATGGTACGTCATAATGGCAAACACTGCGGTTAGTGGGAAATCTAAATTACAAACCTATAAAATAGACAACTCTCGCTAGTCCACTATGAATACTGGGCATGCCCGAGTTTATGGTTAGAGTAGCCAATCAATGCCCCTGATACTAGTCTAGGCCCAGCAGGAGCCATGTAGCACAGATGAACTGTACCAGATTCATGCCTATGGACAGCAGGGAGGCGGGGTCCTTTGGGTGTTTTGACCCCCATTTCCTGAACCACAGTGCTAGGATGGATCACATCAATGGAGCAGTGAACTGGCGATAGGCTGTGAGGGAGGAGGCTGAGAGGTCAATGATGAGCAGACATAGTGTAAGAATGTGATCAAGTGGGGCATGTCTGACTACCTAGAAAACCCTGTATTCCACACAGTGCTGTCGAAGGCTTTCGACACTGTTGACCATTCATTACTAATTAGTCTGAAATTGGCTTAGGTCAGGCAGCCTGCAACTAGTTTGAAAACTACCTGACAGACAGGACGTGTTTCTTCTGATGGTGTTAAGTCAATGGAGGCCAGAGAAAAAAACAGTTTTCAGCTAGGCTGGATTCTGGGCTACCTGACAGGTTCACTTTCCCATTGAACTCGTCGTCTTCCTTCTCAAATCCGCAGGACATAAAGCAAAATAGATGTAAGATTGATATCGATTTTGAGATGACATGTAGTATTTTTATATTTGAGTGTATGCTTTTCATATTAATTTGAAATTCCTGTTATTTTCAAAGATTTCTCAGAAAAACAAGCTGTGAAATGTCAATGGAGCACTGAGCGTATACCAAGCTTTTTATATTTTAAAAGCCCTTTACATTTAATTCAGCTTGTGTCATGCTAATTTTGCTTTTTGCGACCTGCAGAAAGAACTTTGAAGACGACAACCACAAAATGTAAAATCCTCAAAAGTTATTACGAGAAACCTGCACCACTATGTCAACAAAGCTGGGTGCTTATTATCGGATGTATTAGCTTACGAAATCAGACTTTTTTTTATATAATGCTAATGATATGTTAGAGAAAGAACCCACTGAACGATTCAGAACATGAAAAATCATATTTGTCTTGGTAAATTATATTTTAAAAGATAAGGAAGTGAAATGTTATCACTAAAGTGCTTTTTCACCCACTCTGCCCACATTCCCTAGCATGTGATGCTCACCCACAAAACCACCATCAAGTCACATTATGCTGGCTTGCAAAGTGATGTCTAATTCCTATTGGAATCCAGCCTGAGTATATATTTTGTATTTATATGCCAAGGCAGCAGCTACTCTGTCATGGTGAGTGTGTAGGGAACGAGGCGCAGAGCAAGAGGACGATGCAAACATGTTTTATTAACAAATAAAACACGAACAAAACAATAAACGTAAACTACTGTGGCGTTAGTGCCGAAAACAAGCACACTAGTAACACAAACAATGATCCACAACGCAGGTGGCTGTGCAGTGCACATAAATAGAATCCCCAATTAGAGACAACTCTAGACAGCTGTCTCTAATTGGGGATCACTAACAACCCACTCCTGTGATGTGAGGACCTGACTGTGGCCATCCCACTCCCTCTAGTGGGAGTCAGAGGCCTGACCTCAGTCAGGCCCTCACACTACCCCCCCCTAAGGCGCGGGCTCCCGACAGGACTAGTCACCGGTGGAGCGGACTGCTCCGGCATGGGAGTGGAGCAGACGTCCGGACCCGGACTGGGCACTGGTGGAGCGGACTGCTCCTGCACTGGAGCGGAGCAGACTTCCGGATCCGGATTGGGCACCGGTGGAGCGGACTGCTCAGGCACTGGAGCGGAGCATATTACCGGTCCCGTATCCAGCCCCCTCCCTGGAGCAGGGCTGAACTCCGTGCCCCGCTTGGACCACATCGCCGAGGAGGATTCCAGCCCTCCAGCTGGGCTGGTTACCGGCCCCAGACTGGGCACCGGCACGCTAAGGAGCTCCTGCTCCAAAGCGGGGCTGCACGCCGTGCCCGCCGTGCCCACCCTGGGCACCGACACAGAGGTGATTTCCAGCCGTGTAGCTCGGCTGGCTGTCGGCCCCAGACTGGGCACCGGAATGCTAAGGAGCTCCTGCTCCAAAGCGGGGCTGCACGCCGTGCCCAGCCTGGACACAGACGCAGAGGTGGGTTCCAGCCGTGTCACTCGGCTGGTTGCCGGCCCCAGACTGGGCACCAGCACGCTAAGGGGCTCCTGCTCCAAAGCGGGGCTGCACGCCATGCCCAGCCTGGGCATCGACGCAGAGGTGAGTTCCAGCCATGTTGTTGGGCTGGCTGCCGGAGGCTCCGTGCAGTGAGCCGTCGCTGGAGGCTCCGGGCTGTGGGCCGTCGTTGGAGACTCCGGGCTGTGGGCCGTCGCTGGAGACTCCGGGCTGTGGGCCGTCGCTGGAGACTCCGGGCTGTGGGCCGTCGCTGGAGACTCCGGGCTGTGGGCCGTCGCTGGAGACTCCGGGCCGTCGCTGGAGACTCCGGGCTGTGGGCCGTCGCTGGAGACTCCGGGCTGTGGGCCGTCGCTGGAGGCTCCGGGCATCGGGCCGTAGCTGGAGGCTCCGGGCTGTGGGCCGTCACTGGAGTTTCCGGACATTGGGCTGTAGCTGGAGACTCCGGGCCTTGAGCCGTAGCTGGAGGCTCCGGGATGTGGACCGTCGCTGGAGGCTCCGAGCTATGGAGGCGCACCAGTGGTCTGGTACGTGGAGCCGGCACTGGAGACGTCGGGCTAATCACACTTACTGGAGCTCTGGTGCGAGGAGCAGGCACGGACTGTACCGGACTGTGGAGTTGAACTGGTGTTCTGGGGTGAGGAGCAGGCACGGGAGATGTAGGGCTGGACCCTCGACCGGGAGACGAGAGTTCTGCTGCCTTGCCCAGCCCGGGCAGTAGTGCTGACAAACACACCAGCTGTTCTATTGACCATACTACTGGTCCCGGACTGGACATTGGTCTGGCGAGGAGCTCCGGCCCCTCCTCGGGAAAACCTATGCAACAGCTGTTGGACTATATATATATATATATATATACACACACACACATCTTTAAATAATTCAAACAAATAATAATTAAAAAAAAAAAGAAATTGCTGCCAGACCTTATACAACTTTTGAGAGGAGCCACAGGTGAAATATTTTAGCTTCTCAAGTTTAAGATGGGCCATAACATCCCTGACCCAGTGAGCATGCGATGGTGGGGTAACTGACTTCCACTTAAAGAGAATAAGTCGGCGGGCCAGAAGGGACGAGAAGGCTATGGCGTCTGCTTGGGTGTTACAAAGAGTAAGCCCTTCGGGGGCTACCCCGAAAATAGCGACAGAGGG
The DNA here is from genome assembly GCA_023634145.1 of Thymallus thymallus. Classification (NCBI taxonomy): domain Eukaryota; kingdom Metazoa; phylum Chordata; class Actinopteri; order Salmoniformes; family Salmonidae; genus Thymallus; species Thymallus thymallus. The sequence goes on from CM042393.1 coordinate 37,231,816, forward strand.
ATCTGGGGCAATTTCCTTATTGCATATATATGAGAAAGTCTCAAAGATTGAGGTCCAGAATGGAACTAGTGGCGGGCATGACCAGTACGTGTGATACAGTGTGGCGGGTGCCTGATGGCATCTAGAGCAGGTTGGATCTATTTCTGGATACAATCTGGCAAGTCTACTCCTGCAAAAGTGTAGTCGATGAAATACTTTAAAACGGTAGTAACCCATGCCTAATGCAAATAGAGGATGAGTGTATCCTGTCAATTGCAGACTGCCAGGTGATATCGGAAATCTAACTTCCAAACTCTCCCTCCCATGAGCGGTTTACATGGTCAAGAGTGCGGCATGCAATATTCTGAATAATGTCATATAGCTTAGAAATGTGTCCCTTTGAATAGGGATCCAGGTTCAGACATTCATCAAGCCAGCTGGTGGGTGGGAGAGATGGGAAGGAGGGGGAAATCTTTCTTGTAAAGTTACGAATCTGCAGGTACCTGAAAAAGTGCGTCTGGGGTATACTGTGCTCACTAACTAGACGTTCAAAGGAGGTAAATAGACAGTCTGGGAAAAGGTATTTTACATTCTTCAATCCTTTTTGAAACCATAGTTGGAAGGCTGTGTCTATGAGGGAGGGCGTGAAGAGTGAGCTGGAAATAAAAGGCATGGATGAGATAGCTTGTCTATGTCCAAAGTGGATCCTAAACTGAGACCCTATCCTGAGTGAACTTTTCACAATAGAGTTGTTTGAGTGGTGTTGTTTGCTCAATGGTAGGGGGGACAAACTAAAGAGACCGGGGATGATGTTTGACATGAGTGCTTTTCCATAAGCGACCACACCGGTCCATCCCCCTCTAAAATTGTAGAGACCCAAAAGGTTATCTTGTGAATATTAGCAGCCCATTATTAATGGAGGAATTTGGGTAGGGCAAGACCATCCCCCTCCTTTCTGTCTTTCCAAAAAGGCTTTATGCAACCGTGGGATCTTTTTATTCCAAATGAAAGTAGATATGTCTATCCAGTTCTTTAAAAAATTATTTTGCTGTAAAGATGGGAATAGTCTGAAACAGTTACAGGAATCTTGGCATGATGACCATCTTGACCGAGTTGACTCTGCCAGCAAGTGATATGGGGAGTGTCGAACAGCGATTGAGGTCTTGCTTAGCCTTCTCCATGGCTGGATTGAAAGTAAAATTGAACAGGTCTTTGAATTTTCAGTCACACAGACCCCTAAATATGTGAAGGTATTGAGAGCTACCATGAAAGGAAATTAATCCAACGATAGATCTATTGCTTGCTTATTGAGCGGAAAGAGAAAGCTTTTAGTGAAATTGATTTTGTAACCTGAAACCTTGCCAAATCTGGAGATGGTATTTATAGCGATTGGCATAGATGTATTGAGGTCTGACATATACAGTAGGAGGTCATCAGCATACAGAGACAGTTTGTGGACCTGCCCTTCTCGACTTAAACCTGTCATCCCCGCATTGCCTCTCAGGGAGATGGCTAGGGGTTTGATGGCTATATCAAACAGGAGAGGACTCAGCGGACAAACCTGACGATTTCCTCTATGTAGGGAGAAATATTGTGAGAGGGTGCTGTTAGTACGAACAGATGCTTGAGGAGCAGAGTATAGGGCCTTTATCCACAAGACAAAAGTAAGGCCAAATCCAAATCTTTCAAGTGCAGTAAAAAGGTATTCAAATTCAATACGGTCAAAAGCCTTCTGAGCATCCAGAGAGATCAGGGCTTCTGGAGTGGGGGAAGAATTTGGTGAGTAAAGATTATTGAATAAGCGCCGCAGGTTACCAAATGAATGTCTGCCCTTGATAAACCCTGTCTGATCGGGGTGTATTATTGTAGGCATAACCACTTCTAATCAGATAGCCAAAGCCTTAGTAAGTATCTTATAGTCACAGCAAAGCAGGCTAACAGGTCGGTAGGACTCACATTTCAGCGGGTCTTTCCCCTTTTCAGGAGGACTGATATTACAGCCTGTGACATGGTTGGGGGGAGTGACCCCTGCTTGAGTGCCTCAGCATAGACGTTGCATAGTAAGGGTGTCAGCTTAGAAGATAATCTTTTGTAAAACTCAATTGGGTAACCATCGGGACCCGGGGCCTTACCACTTTTCATTGATTTTATTGCCCGGTCAATCTCTGCTACAGAGAAGGACTTCTCAAGATCTGATTTAAAAAAGGTCGTTAAAAAATTGTGTGGTTAGAGAGCGATCATTTGTTTCTGATGAGTAAAGGTCCTCGTAGAAATGTCTGAATTGATCATTAATACACTTTTGGTCTGAGGTGGTCCCATCTGCCAAGGTTGACGATTGCCTCAGTTCATGGCAAAGAAGTTTACTGGCCCGTTCTCCATATTCATAGTGGTTTTGTCTGGATTTTAAGTGGAGGTCATCTGCTAAACCGGTCGAATTAATATCAAATTCAGTCTGTAATGTGATTCTCTCCTTATAGAGGTCTGCAGATGGCCTGGTTGAGTGCCTCTGATCAATGTCATTTATAAGGTTAGTAAGTTCTGTAAGACGCGCTGACCTCTTCTTATTTACACCGGCATTATATGATATGATCTGGCCACGTAGGTATGCTTTCAGCGCTTCCCATAGAGTGCACACACTTTTCTCTGGTAGCCGATTGAGCTCAAGGAAAAAATCTTTGGGCCGATATATATGTGTTTAATTCTTCATCTGAGAAGAGACGTGGAAGAGAAAGTGCGTTGTGGGAGAATGTTATCAGGAAAGCACAGTACCATTACCACTGGGCTGTGGTCTGAGATACCCTCATAGTCAGTGGACTTTAGTATCGAGAGGAACTTGATGTCTAGGAGAAAAATATCAATTCTAGAGTATGTCTGATTGACTGGGGAAAAGAGAGAATATTGTTTAGATGTAGGATAATTTTTTTACATCATAAGCCTGGTTAAAATTATGAATAACACTTGCTGATTTAGAAAGGGGCCCTGATACCGCTTTAGAGCAGTCTAATGTGGGGTGCAGGACACAGTTAAAATCTCCTGCTAATATAAGTTGGGAGGAGTGAGAAACTCACAGAAAAACTGGTCATTGTCCCAATTAGGAGCATAAATACTGGCTAATACAACTGGCATGTTGAACAGTTTACCCTGTACAATAACAAAATTGTCCGATATCATCTTTGATTCTACGAACTGAACATCTCTATGAATCAAAATAGCAGAGCCACGGCATTTAGCATGAAACTTGGAATGGAATGTCTGTAAGAATCTTCCCCTTTTGAGTTTAGAATGATCCCCCATGCGTAATGTGTTTCCTGGAGATACACTATATCCGCCTTTAATTTCTGTAAATGGGAAAATATCTTACTACATTTGACTGGGTGGTTCAACCCATGAGTGTTCCAACTGACAAATTTAGTTGCTGCCCTGCCTAGCCTATTTGGCAATGCCATAGTTAAGAGTAAGGCTATTCAAAACCTTTGAAAACCTCTGCAAAGGGGGTAGAGAGGTGGGGAGGAGAAGAAACAAATAATGATAATAAATAAAAATACAAATAAAAAACATGATTTCACATTGAGGATAACTAATATGAACAATAACACCCCAGTGCTGGCCTCTAGCACACACTTGCACAGCATACTGATAACAGCTTACCCAGAGACTCGCCAGAACATATCTGTTACGTTCTAGCTCCCAAAGGGAGGGGAGCCTGACAACCCACTGCTCGGGCCCACCGATGCCAACAAGGGAGGTACGGAGTCGTGGTGCGATAAAAGGACACAAACACCAAATACCGTACAAAACAGGGTTTATTTAGCCACTGTAATAGTGTGAATAATAAACAATAACTTTCTGGGAAAAGGGGAGGGCTGGACGGACCAAAGCAAAGAAATAAACACTCCTAATCTGTACTAACCCGACCCCAAATAGAATAGAATAAAACGAACCCAGAACTCTGGGGACGTAACAATATCCAAATATATATATATATATATACAGTGGGGAGAACAAGTATTTGATACACTGCCGATTTTGCAGGTTTTCCTACTTACAAAGCATGTAGAGGTCTGTAATTTTTATCATAGGTACACTTCAACTGTGAGAGACGGAATCAAAAAAATCCAGAAAATCACATTGTATGATTTTTTAAAATTCATTTGCATTTTATTGCATGACATAAGTATTTGATCACCTACCAATCAGTAAGAATTCCGGCCCTCACAGACCTGTTAGTTTTTCTCCACTCATTACCTGTATTAACTGCACCTGTTTGAACTCGTTACCTGTATAAAAGACACCTGTCCACACACTCAATCAAACAGACTCCAACCTCTCCACAATGGCCAAGACCAGAGAGCTGTGTAAGGACATCAGGGATAAAATTGTAGACCTGCACATGGCTGGGATGGGCTACAGGACAATAGGCAAGCAGCTTGGTGAGAAGGCAACACCTGACCTCAAATTACTCAAAGGAGAGGAAACAAAACTCCCTACAAAAATAAAATAAATAATGAACAGGTTGTTCTGCATACTGTAAATTGCCGCGATACACAATAGCCCCTTTCAAATCACCCAGTTCCACCCCTCTTATTGCTAAGATAGCAGGGCTATGCAGGCCAATAATCATACAGTTAACTTGTATGCCCTTTAGTGGACTTAGTTGGTATGACATGTACTGACGTACATTTTTATAAATGTCCCATGGCTACGGGCTACACTGAGCTACATAATAACAGAGGGGAATTACGAACTCGAACTAAACCAATGAGGGTAGAGATCCCACGACAGCTTAGATGTATGGATAGCAGCTATGGCTGTGTTGCGTTTGTACAATGGATTGTCGACATGGGTTAGCTACCAGGTTAGCTCAAACAGAAGCAGAAAACAAGCATGAAACCAAAACAGGGAAACCCTTTGAGGTAAATTATAAGTAAACAAATGGTTTCTTCAAAAAACGAGAGCTAAATAAAATTGTGAAATCCTTAGATGTACATAATGTAATTATTTTTTTATTTCACCTTTATTTAACCAGGTAGGTCAGTTGAGAACAAGTTCTCATTTGCAACTGCGACTTGGCCAAGACAAAGCAAAGCAGTGCGACAAAAACAACACAGAGTTACACAGAAAACAAACATAGTAAAAAAAACACAATAGAAAATCTATATACAGAGTGCAAAATGTAATGCAAAATGCAGTAAGGTTAGGAGGTAGGACAATAAATAGACCATAGTGGTGAAATAAATTACAGATTATCATCATTAACACAGGAATGAAGGATGTGCAAATTATGATGTGCAAATAGAGATACTGGAGTGCAAGATTAGTGAAAAATAACAAAACTAAATATGGGGATGAGGTAGTAGTGTGGGCTATTTACAGAAGGGCTATATACAGGTGCAGTGATCGATAAGCAGCTTTGACAGCTGATGCTTAAAGTTAGTGAGGGAGATAGGAACCTCTAGCTTCAATGATTTTTGCAATTCGTTCCAGTCATTGGCAGCAGCGAATTGGAAGGAATGGCGGCCAAAGGAGGTGTTGGCTTTGGGGGTGACCAGTGAGATATACCTGCTGGAGCGCATGCTACGGGTGGGTGTTGCTATAGTGACCAGTGAGCTGAGATAGGGCGGGGATTTACCTAATAAAGACTTATAGATGACCTGGAGCCAGTGGGTTTGGCGACGAATATATAATGAAGGCCAGCCAACGAGAGCATACAGGTCGCAGTGATGGGTAGTGTATGGGGCTTTGGTAACAAAACGGATGGCACTGTGATAGACTACATCCAATTTGCTAAGTAGAGTGTTGGAGGCTAGTTTGTAAATGACATCGCCGAAATCAAGGATCGGTAGGATAGTCCGTTTTACAAGGGCATGTTTGGCAGCATGAGTGAAGGAGGGTTTGTTGCGAAATAGGAAGCCAATTCTGGATTTAATTTTGGATTGGAGATGGTTGATGTGAGTCTGGAAGTTGAGTTTACAGTCTAACCAGATGCCTAGGTATTTGTAGGTGTCCACGTATTCTAATTCGGACCCGTCGAGAGTAGTGATGATAGTCCGGTGGGCGGGTGCTGGCAGCGTTCGATAGAAAAGCATGCACTTAGTTTTACTAGCGTTTAAGAGCAGTTGGAGGCCACGGAAGGAGTGTTGTATGGCATTGAAGCTTGTTTGAAGGTTAGTAAACACAGTGTCCAAAGAGGGGCCAGATGTATACAGAATGGTGTCATCTGCGTAGAGATGGATCAGAGAGTCACCAGCAGCGAGAGCGACATCGTTGATGTATATAGGGAAAAGGGTTGGCCCAAGAATTGAACCCTGTCGCACCCCCATAGAGACTGCCAGAGGGTCGGACAACAGGCCCTCCGATTTGACACACTGAACTCTGTCTGCAAAGTAGTTAGAGAACCAAGCAAGGCAGTCACTTGAGAAACCAAGGCTGTTGAGTCTGCCAATAAGAATGCGGTGATTGACAGAGTCGAAAGCCTTGGCCAGGTCGATGAAGACGGCTGCACAGTACTGTCTTTTATCGATGGCGGTTATGATATCGTTCAGTACCTTGAGCGTAGCTGAGGTGCACCCATGACCAGCTCGGAAACCAGATTGCATAGCAGAGAAGGTACGGTGGGATTCGAAGTGGTCAGTTATCTGTTTGTTAACTTGGCTTTCGAAAACTTTAGAAAGGCAGGGCAGGATGGATATTGGTCTATAACAGTTTGGGTCTAGAGTGTCTCCTCCTTTGAAGACCGCGGCAGCTTTCCAATCTCTAGGGATCTCAGACGATACGAAAGAGAGGTTGAACAGGCTAGTGATAGGTGTTGCAACAATTTTGGCTGATAATTTCAGAAAGAGAGGGTCCAGATTGTCTAGCCCAGCAGATTTGTAGGGGTCCAGACTTAGCAGCTCTTTCAGAACATCAGCCGTCTGGATTTGGGTGAAGGAGAAGCGGGGGGGGCTTGGGCAAGTAGCTGCCGGGGGTACAGGGCTGTTTGCCGGGGTAGGGGTAGCCAGGTGGAAAGCATGGCCAGCCGTAGCAAAATGCTTATTGAAATTTTTGATAATCGTGGATTTATCGGTGGTAACAGTGTTTCCGAGAGTCAATGCAGTGGGCAACTGGGAGGAGGTGCTCTTCTTCTCCATGGACTTTACAGTGTCCCAGAACTTTTTGGAGTTAGTACTACAGGAAGCAAATTTCTGTTTGAAAAAGCTGGCCTTTGCTTTTCTAACTGACTGTGTGTACTTGTTCCTGACTTCCCTGAATAGCTGCATATCGCGGGGGCTATTCGATGCTAATGCAGTGCGCCATAGGATGTTTTTGTGTTGGTCTAGTGCAGTCAAGTCTGGGGTGAACCAAGGGCTATATCTATTCTTAGTTCTACGTTTTTTGAAAGGGGCATGCTTATGTAGGATGGTGAGGAAAGCACTTTTAAAGAACAACCAGGCGTCCTCTTCTGACGGGATGAGGTCAATATCCTTCCAGGATACCTGGGCCAGATCGAATAGAAAGGCCTGCTCGCAAAAGTGTTTTAGGGAGCGTTTGACAGTGAAAAGGGGTGGTCGTTTGACCGCTGACCCATTGCGAACGCAGGCGATGAGGCAGTGGTCGCTGAGATCCTGGTTGAAAACAGAGGAGGTGTATTTGGAGGGCAAGTTAGTCAATATACGCGTTACTAGGTAGCCATCTAAGCAAAATAACTACATTACTAAGGTATTATTTCACTTTTGGTTTGAGCATAATGAATATTGCTGATGCGCTCTAGTCAGAATTAGCTGAGATTGAGAACAAGTGACGTGAGCTAATGTTAGCTAAAGAGGTCCGATCTGTAACGTAAATGTTAGCTAACTAGCTAATCTGGCAATAACATGTGCCATCATAATCAAAAATTGTTATTACTGGAAGAATTCACATAATGTTATAGCTAGTTACCCATCTTCTGCAGGTGGAGTTACACTCCCTTGCCTCACAGGTAACCAGTCCGTTAACAGATCAACAAAAGTAACGTCCATGCAGCTGGATGGCCCGGTTCAGTCCTCTTAAATTGGCTAGCATAACTAGCCTCCAGCTAGCCAAATAGCCCGTTGCTTCCTAGCTTGCTATGTTTGGCTAGACTTTGAACATAACTAGCATCCAGATAGCCACATAGCCGTTGCTTCCTAGCTTGGTTTGTTAGCCTAGAACTTCACCCAAAGTTGGAAAGAGAGAACCAAACTACTGTTGTGTTTGATCCTCACTTCAAATTCTTCAGAATGAAATCCTTAGCTAGCACTGGTTCTGAGAAGCTTTTCCGAACGCCATCTGGGGTTGTTATCCTCAAATCTACAGGGTACCACAGGCCATAACAGATTCCCTCACACTCACAGTCCCGGAGTATGGTCTTCACCTCCCTGAAGGCAGCCCTCTGCTTGGTAATCGCCTCAGTGTAGTCAGGGTAAATTCAGATCTGGTCTCCAAGTGTGGATATCACTGGTTTGTCCTCGGCTGCTTTGCTGAGGATTGCTTCTTTCTCTTGGTAGTAGTGGCATCGTATCACGAATGCTCGTGGTGGCTGGTTATCCCCCGGTCTTTCTCGTAGAGTTGCGATGTGCACGGCCTAGCAGTGGGGGTTTGTCCAGGCCGAGTGCCTGTTGTAGCATCTCTGCGATGAACTCTGTAGGGCGCTTGCCATCCTCTCACCTCTCTCTCACACCCGTCATTTGTAAATTCGAACAACGGGATCTAGCCTCCTTAAGTTCCTTAATTTCCTTTTTCATTTGGAGAGCATTCCTTTTCAGTGTGGTGATCGAGTCAGAGTAGCCATTAGCCGCGGTCTCCAGCTGGTCATGCGGATGTCCAGTGCCTCGTGGTTGGATCTAGCCTGTTCAGTGGCAGTTTTCAGCTCTTCTCTCAGCTGGCTAACCTGGTTTCGTAGCTCTGCCGACTGCATCTCTGCCGACTGCATCTCTGCCTTTTCGTCAATTTAATCAATTAATTCCTGCTACATTTCAGTTATTCCAGTCGCCTCGGCTGTATATTGTTCGGCCGTTGGTGTAGCCTCATGGTCAATGGCTAGGCTAGTTGGTCTGTAAGCATTAGCCCTAGACTGATTCTTGCGGTTGGTGCCTGACATCTCAACAAAGATGATTTGTTGTATTTTTTATCATAATTACAATCTGCCCATATGTTTTGGAACAAACTAATCAAATAATCCCTCTTTGTATTTGTTTTTTAAATCTAAATGTACTGCTTGCATGAGTTTGTATTTGTATTTATTAGGGATCCCCATTAGCTGCTTCCAAGGCAGCAGCTACTATTCCTGGGGTACAACACATTAAAACGCTTACATAACATATACAACTAAATAGAAAACAGTACATCATATTATATTATTACACCACTAGATATCCACAATACAACATGTTTAATACCACCATACAACAATATCACAATGTGTGCGTATGCATATGCATGTGTCTGTACCTTGTGTGTGTCTCTCCACAGTCCCTATTGTTCCAAAAGGTGTAATTTTACCTGTTTAAAAAAAAAATCTGATTCTACTGCTCGCTTCAGTTACCTGATGTGGAATAGATTTCCATGTTGTCAATACTCTATGTCTGTTCTGGACTTGAAGAGACCTCTGGTGGCATGTCTTGTGGGGTATGCATGGGTGTCCGAGCTGTGTGCTAGTATTTTAAACAGACAGCTCGGTACATTCAGCTTTTCAACACCTCTTACAAAAACAAGTAGGGATGAAGTCAATCTCTCTTCCACTTTGAGCCATGAGAGATTGACATGCATGTCATTAATGTTAGCTCTCTGTGTCCCAAATACAATGCTTTTAGTTTTTGAAAAATGTAGGACTAACTTATTCGTTGCTACACATTCTGAAACGAACTGCAGCTCTTTGTTAAGTGTTGAAGTCATTTCAGTTGCTGTAGTAGCAGACGTGTATAGTGTGGGGTCATCCGCATACATAGACACACTAGCTTTACTCAAAGCCAGTAAAATGTTGTTAGTAAAGATTGAAAAAAGTGAGGTGCCTATACAGCTACCCTGGGGAATTCCTGATTCTACCTGGATTATGTTTGAGAGGATTCCATTAAAGAACACCCTCTGTGTTCTGTTAGACAAGTAACTCTTTATCCACATTATAGCAGGAGGTGTAAAGCCATAACACATAGATAGTTCCTGCAGTAGTCTATGATCGATAATGTCAAAAGCTGCTCTGACAGCCCTCACAATCATTTTATCATAAATTTCTCTCAGCCAATCATCAGCCAAGTGCTGTGCTTGTTGAGTGTCCTTCCCTATAAGCGTGCTGAAAGTCTGTTGTCAATTTGTTTACTGTGAAATAGAATTGTATTTGGTCAAAAACATTTTTTCCAGACGTTTAAGGGTTGGTAACAGGCTGATTGGTCGGCTATTTGAGCCAGTAAAGGGGGCTTTACTATTCTTAGGTAGCAGAATGACTTTAGCTTCTCTCCAGGCCTGAGGGCACACACTTTCTAGTAGGCTTAAATTGAAGATGTTTCAAATAGGAGGGGCAATATCGTCCGCTATTATCCTCAGTAATTTTACATCCAGATTGTCAGACCCCGGTGGCTTGTCGTTGTTGATAGACAACCATCATTTTTTCACCTCTTCCACACTGTGTAAGGACAGATGCTGGTAGACAAGAAGCAAGTACAGGGAGAACATTTAATAAAAAATGGACATAAAACAGAACAGGAACAGCGTCTGAACTGGGGAAAAATAACGACATCAATGCTGACACGGGGATGAAACAGACAGATATAGGGATGCAATCAAAACATGAAGAAGACCGGGTGAGTCCAATGAACGCTGATGTGCATAATGATGGTGACAGGTGCGTAATGAAAGGCAGCCTGGCGCCCACGAGCACCAGAGAGGGAGAGCGGGAGCAGGCGTGACACACTGACTTTACAGAATTCCAAAGTAAAATTCTTGTCTTTCATAATTTGTTCAGATATACTTGGATGTGTAGTGTCAGCATCTGTTGCTGGCATGTCATTCCTAAGTTTGCCAATTAAAAAGTAATTAAAGTTGTTAGCAATATCAGTGGGTTTTGTAATGAATAACCCATCTGATTCAATGAATGAGTCTTTTCCCCAAAAATGTAATTGCAGGTGCTCCAAAGCTTTTTACTATCGTTCTTTATATAATTTATTTGTTTAATAGTATAGTTTATTTTTCATTTTATTAAGTTTAGTCACAATTTCTTAATTTGCAGTATGTTTGCCAATCAGTTGGGCTGCCAGAATTATTTGCCATACCTTTTGCCTCATCCTTCTCAAACATACATTTTTTAAATTCCTCATCAGTCCAAGGTGATTTATCTGTTTGTACAGTCATTTTCTTAATGGGTGCGTGCTTATTAGTAACTGGAGTAAGCAATTTCATAAATGTGTCAAGTACAGCGTCTGGTTGCTCCTCATTACACACCACAACAGATATTCTTTACATCATCAACATATGAATCTCTACAAAACTTAATGTATGACCTCTTATACACTATATTAGGCCCAGCTTTGGAACTTTGTTTTTTCATAGATATGGCTACTATTCTATATTGTGATCACTACATCCTATGGATTTGGATACTGCTTTAAGCAAATTTCAATACATTTTTCTTGAGTGGTTAGCTTGATGAGAGCCAGTCAATATTTAAATCACCCAGAAAATATACTTTTCTGTTGATATCACATACAATATCAAGTATTTCACACATATTATCCAGATACTGACTGTTAGCACTTGGTGGTCTATAGCAGTTACAGTACTTGATGTTGAATACAGTTCCATGTAGTTATGGCTCTATGTAATATTGTGCTCCTCCAATAGTTTGTTCTGGACATGGGGACTGTGAAGAGACCTCTGGTGGCATGTCTTGTGGGGTATGCATGGGTGTCTGAGCTGTGTGCTAGTAGTTTAAAGAGACAGCTTAGTACATTCAACATGTTAATACTCACAAATACAAGTAATGATGAAGTCAATCTCTCCTCTACTATGAGCCAGGAGAGATTGACATGCATATTGGGATATGCTTAACGCCCCGGCTGTTCTTCAATCTAAGATAGATGCCCTCAATCTCACACAAATTATCAAGGAACCCACCAGGTACAACCCTAAATCTCTAAACATGGGTACTATCATAGATATCATTCTGACTAACTTGCCCTCCAAATACACCTCCTCTGTTTTCAACCAGGATCTCAGCGATCACTGCCTCATTGCCTGCGTTCGTAATGGGTCCGCTGTCAAACGACCACCCCTTATCACTGTCAAACGATCCCTAAAACACTTCTGCGAGCAGGCCTTTCTAATCGATCTGGCCTGGGTATCCTGGAAGGAGATTGACCTCATTCCATCAGTAGATGATGCCTGGTTGTTCTTTAAAAGTGCTTTCCTCACCATCCTAAATAAGCATGCCCCTTTCAAAAAACGTAGAACTAAGAATAGATATAGCCCTTGGTTCACCCCAGACTTGACTGCCCTTGACCAACACAAAAACATCCTGTGGCGCACTGCATTAGCATCGAATAGCCCCCGCGATATGCAACTTTTCAGGGAAACCAGGAACAAATATACACAGTCAGTTAGAAAAGCAAAGGCCAGCTTTTTCAAACAGAAATTTGCATCCTGTAGTACTAATTCCAAAAAGTTCTGGGACACTGTAAAGTCTATGGAGAATAAGAGCATCTCCTCCCAGTTGCCCACTGCATTGAGGCTAGGAAACACTGTCACCACCGATAAATTCACGATAATCAAACATTTCAACAAGCATTTTGCTACGGCTGGCCATGCTTTCCACCTGGCTACCTCTACCCCGGCCAACAGCTCTGTATCCCCCGCAGCGCCCTTGTAAAACTTACCATCCTACCGATCCTTGACTTCGGCGATGTCATTTACAAAATAGCCTCCAACACTCTACTCAGCAAATTGGATGTAGTCTATCACAGTGCCATCCGTTTTGTTACCAAAGCCACATATACTACCCACCACTGCGACCTGTATTCTCTCGTTGGCTGGCCCTCACTACATATTCGTCGCCAAACCCACTGGCTCCAGGTCATCTATAAGTCTTTATTAGGTAAATCCCCGCCTTATCTCAGCTCGCTGGTCACCATAGCAACACCTACCCGTAGTATGCGCTCCAGCAGGTATATTTCACTGGCCACCCCTAAAGCCAACACCTCCTTTGGCTGCCATTCCTTCCAGTTCTCTGCTGCCAATGACTGGAACGAATTGCAAAAATCCTTGAAGCTAGAGGTTCCTATCTCCCTCACTAACTTTAAGCATCAGCTGTCAAAGCTGCTTATCGATCACTGCACCTGTATATAGCCCTTCTGTAAATAGCCCACCCTACTACCTCATCCCCATATTTATTTTTTAACTTCCGCTCATTTTGCACTCCAGTATCTCTATTTGCACATCATAATTTGCACATCCATCATTCCAGTGTTAATGCTAATCTGTAATTTATTTCGCCACTATGGCCTTTTTATTGTCCTACCTTCCTAACCTTACTGCATTTTGCACTACATTTGCACTCTGCATATTGGTTTTCTATTGTGTTATTGACTGTACGTTTGTTTATTTCCATTGTGTAACTCTGTGTTGTTTTTTGTCGCACTGCTTTGCTTTGTCTTGGCCAGGTCACAATTGTAAATTACAACTTGTTCTCAACCTACATGGTTAAATAAAGGTGAAATAAAAAAAATATTATTAATATTAGCTCTCTGTGTACATTTAAGGGTGATATACAACAATTGGAACTTTTATTCAATAACAATCTGCATTCAGAAAGACTGAGAAAGTTGAGAAAAGATGTGACTACCGAAACCATCTAAACTGGAACAACCATTTCAGTAACGGGTACAATAGTTCAACTGTATGTTATTTATCTTTGTACAGTATAAGATACATTAATTGATGCCTTCAGAAAGTATTCATACCCCTTGACTTATTACACATTTGTTGTGTTACAGACAGAATTCTAAATTGATTCAATATATATTTTCTCACCCATCTACACACATAATGACAACATGTTCAAACGTATTGACAATGAAATACAGAAATAGCTAATTTACATAAGTATTCACACCCGTGAGTCAATACTTTCTAGAAAAACCTTTGGCAGCAATTACAGCTTTGAGTCCTCTTGGGTCTGTATCAGCTTTGCACATCTGGATTTGGGGATTTTCTCCCATTTCTTTCGTGTAGACTTTCTCAAGCTCTTTTAAGTTAGATGGGGAGTGGCGATGAATCGCAATCTCAAAAGATAATTGTTAGGTAAACAATTGAAAATAAAAGTAAACAGCTGCAGTAAAATAACAATAGCGAGGCTATATACAGGGGGTACTGGTTTGTCGAGGTAGTTGAGGTAATATGTACATGTAGGTAGAGGTAAAGTGACTATGCATAGATAATAAACAGAGAGTAGCACTGTAAAAGAGGGGTCTGGTGACCCTTTGATTATCTGTTCAGGAGTCTTATATCTTGGGGGTAGAAGCTGTTAAGAAGCCTTTTGGACATAGACTTGGCGCTCCGGTACCGCTTGCCGTGCGGTAGCAGAGAGAACAGTTTATGACAGGGGTGAGTGGAGTCTTTGGCAATATTTAGGGCCTTCCTCTGACAGCCGGTTATAGAAGTCTTGGGTGGCAGGAAGCTTGGCTCCGGTGATGTACTGGGTGGTACGCACTACCCTCTGTAGTGCCTTGCGATCGGAAGCCGAGCAGTTGTCATACCAGGCGGTGATGCAACCAGCCAGGGTGCTCTCGATGGTGCAGCTGTATAAGCTTTTTAGGATCTGAGGACCCATGCCAAATCTTTTCAGTATCCTGAGGGGAAATAGGCTTTGTCGTGCCCTCTTCACCACTGTCTTAGTGTGTTTGGACCATGATAGTTTGTTGGTGATGTAGACACCAAGGAACTTGAAGCTCTCAACCAGCTCCACTACAGCCCCATCGATGAGAATGGGGGCAGCTCGGTCCACAACCATCTCCTTTGTCTTGATCACGTTGAGGGAGAGGTTATTGTCCTAGCACCACACGGCCAGGTAGACTGTCTCATAGTTGCCGGTGATCAGGCCTAAAACTGTTGTGTCATCGGCAAACTTGATGATGGGCTCCCAAGTGGCGCAGCGGTCTAAGGCACTGCTTCTCAGAACAAGAGGCATCACTGCAGTCCCTGGTTTGAATCCAGGCTGCATCACATCTGGCCGTGATTGGGAGTCCCATAGGGTGGCGCACAATTGGCCCAGTGTTGTCCAGGTTTGGCTGGGGTAGGCCGTCATTGTAAATAAGAATTTGTTCTTAACTGACTTGCCTAGTTAAATAAAGGTTTAAAAAATGGTGTTGGAGTTGTGCCTGGCCATGCAGTCATGAGTGAACAGGGAGTACAGGAGGGGACTGAGCACGCACCCCTGAGGGGCCACCGTGTTGAGGATCAGTGTGATGGATGTGTTGTTACCTACCCTTACCACCTGGGGGTGGCCGTCAGGAAGTCCAGGATCCAGTTGCAGAGGGAGGTGTTCAGTCTCAGGGTCCGAGTGATGAGCTTTGAGGGCACCATGGTGTTGAACGCTGAGCTGTAGTCAATGAATAGCATTCTCACATAGGTGTTCCTTTTGTCCAGGTGGGAAAGGGCAGTGTTGAGTGCAATAGAGATTGCATCATCTGTGGATCTGTTGGGGCGGTATACAAATTGGAGTGGGATAATTTCTGGGATAATGGTGTTGGTGAGCCGTGTCCAGCCTTTCAAAGCACTTCATGGCTACAGACGTGAGTGCTACAGGTCAGATAGATAGATAGATAGATAGATAGATAGATAGATAGATAGATAGATAGATAGATAGATAGATAGATAGATAGATAGATAGATAGATAGATAGATAGATAGATAGATAGATAGATAGGTACTTTATTGATCCCCCGGGGGGGAAATTTCATTATCAAGCAGCTACAACAAAAACACAGGGCAGGTGCAAAATGCCACAACGAAAGTACACAAAAGACAGATACACGGTACATGATACATAGAGCGGCAGTATGAAAAAGTATAGAAATACAGGATATCTGGAGTGCAAAAAAAAAGCTATAAAAGGACATTGCATAGTATGAGTGGTTGGCTGAATATGTACACTATACATTGGTGGATGTTGGATGGTTAACTATACTATACAGGTTGATGGCAGAGAAATACTTCAGTAGCTAATGCGTATGATATGAGCGAGGGTAATAATAGTTTACTTAATAGACAGACTGGGTAAATGAACAGGTAGGTGAAAATTTTGCATGGTTAAATTAGCTGTACAGTTAGGTATACAGTTATATTTACAGATAAGTGAATACTTGCATGTTTACACAAACTGTACAGGTAAATGACAGGAAGAGATACTTTAATAGCTAAATGTGTGTATGATATCATTGGGGTAATAATAGTAATTCCCTTAAAATACAGTCCTTAGTGCGCAGGGTTTAATTACAGACAACTGCACTTATTGCACATTTGATATACTAAAAGCAATGAGAAAAGGTGCAACTGGCAGGATACTAATATGCATTCCTGAGTGAATGCCTAGGTCCAATAATTACTTACAATATTGCATGTGATATAATATAACAACTGTACATGGGTATGTATATACAGACCTGTATGAATAAGTAGGTCCTGAGTGGATGAGTGCTGACGGAACAGAGTTACTCACGGATGGATGCATAATTGTTAAACTAGGTCCTAGCACCCCAACAGTTCCAGATCTATGTTGCCGACGGCACGGCACCCCGGTGAGGCATTATATAGTCTCATAGCCGCCGGCAGGAAGGACCTCCTGTAGCGCTCTCTGGCACACCGTGGTGGGATCTGTAGTCATTTAGGAAGGTTACCTTAGTGTTCTCGGGCACAGGGACTATGGTGGTCTGCTTGAAACATGTTGGTATTACAGACTCAGTCAAGGACAGGATGAAAATGTCAGTGAAGACACTTGCCAGTTGGTCAGTGCATGCTCAGAGTACACGTCCTGGTAATCCGTTTGGCCCTGTGGCCTTGTGAATGTTGACCTGTTTAAAGGTCTTACTCACATCGGCTACGGAGAGCGTGATCTTCAAGTCTTTCCACAGATTTTAATGGTGATTAAAGTCTGAGCTTTGGCTGAGCCACTCAAGGACTTTCACATTCTTGTTTTGAAGCAATTCCAACTTTGCTTTGGCTGTATGCTTGGGGTCATTGTCCTGTTGGAACCTAAATCTTCACTCCAGTCTAAGGTTTTTTGTAAACTCCAGCCATGCTGGCATAATTGTGCCGTAGAGAATGTTGTCTTTCTGTCAGTCTCTCCCATTTCAGCCAAGGAACTCTGTAGTTCTGTCAGGGTGGTCATTGCTCGCATAATAAGTTGCATGGACTCACTGTGTGCAATATAGTGTTTAACATAATTTTTGAATGACTACCTCATCTTTGTACCCCACACATACAGATAATTGTAAGGTCCCTTAGTTGAAATTCAAACACAGATCCAACCAAAAAGACCAGGGAGGTTTTCCAATGCCTCGTAAAGAAGGACACCTATTTGGTAAATGTGGTAAAAGAAAAGCAGACATTTAATATCTCTTGAGCAAGTAATTAATTACACTTTGGATGGTGTATCAATACCGCTAGTCACTACAAAGATAAACACGTCCCTCCTAACTCAGTTGCCGGAAAGGAAGGAAACCTTTCCGGCAACAAACACACGATAACATACGCACACGTACACATGGATTTTGTCTTAGTAGAGAAGGGGCCTGAGGGTACGCACTTAGTATGTTGTAAATGTATTGTAATGTTTTAAAAAGTGTATAACTGCCTTAATTTTGCTGGACCCCAGGAAGACTAGCTGCTGCCTTGGCATAATAGATAGATAGATTGATAGATACTTTATTGATCCCAGAGGGGACATTTTTTCGTCAAGCAGCTACGAGAAAACACAGGGCAGGTGCAAAAAGCCAGAACGAAAATACACAAAAGACAGATACAGGATACATAATACATAGAGCAGCAGTATGAAAAAGTATAGAAATACAAGAACTTTGGAGTGCAAAAAGCTATAAAAAGGCATTGCATAGTATCGGTGAATGGCTGAATATGTACATTATACATTGTTACAGAGTGTTAGGTGAAAAAAATGATCAAAATATTGCAAGTTGATATAGATAAATAAGGAATATTTGCATGGTTAACTAAACTATACAGGTCGATGGCAGAGAAATACTTATATAGCTAAATGTGCGTATGATACAAGTGAGGGTAATAATAGTTACTTAATATACATTCTGGTTAAATGAACAGGTAAGTGAATATTTGCATGGTTACATTAACTGTACAGGTAAATGACAAGAAGAGATACTTAAATAGCTAAATGTGCGTATGATATAATTTAGGGCAATAATAATAATTCCCTTAAAATACAGTCCTTAGTGCAGGGTTTAATTACAGATAAATGCACATATTGCACATTTGATATACTAAAAGCAAAGAAAAAGATACAACTGACAGGATACTAACATGCAGTCCTGAGTAATGACTACGTAAGTTCAGTCCAATAGTTACTTACAATATTGCACGTGATGTGATATAACAACTGTACATTAATATGTATATACAGTCCTGAATGAATGAGTGCTGAATGAATAAGTCCTGAGTGAATGAGTGATTACAGACCAGAGTTACTCATGGATGGATACCTAATTGTTAAACTAGGTCCTAACATCCCAACAGTTATAGGTCTATGTTGCCGACGGCACGGCACACCGGAGAGGCATTCTCAGTGAGGCGCTCTCTCCGTGGTGGGATCAGTCTGTGACTGAAAGTGCTCCTCTGCATCATAACCATGGCATGCAGAGGGTGGGTGACATTGTCCATGATGGCCAGCAGTTTGACCAGGATCCGTCTCTCCGCCACCTCCTCGAGTGTCAAGGCTACGCTCAGGGATTTCACCATGAGGATCAACAACATTGTAATTACTCCACAATACTAACTTAAATGTCAGAGTGAAAAGAAGGAAGCCTGTACAGAATCCAAATATTCCAAAGCACATATCCTGTTTGCGATAGGGCACTGAAGTAAAACTTCAAAATAAATTAATGTTATGTCCTGAATACCAAGCGTTATGTTTGAGGCAAATCCAACACAACACACCACTCTTCATATTTTAAAGCATGGTGGTGGCTGAGTCATGTTATGGGTATGCTTGTCATCGGCAGGACTAGGACGTTTTTTCTTTTTATGAAAAGAAACGGAATAGAGCTAAGCACTGGCAAAATCCTATTGGAAAAGCTGGTTCAGCCTGCTTTCCAACAGACACTGGGAGACAAATTCACCTTTCAGCAGGACAATAACCTAAAACACAAGGCCAAATACACACTGGAGTTGCTTACCAAGATGACATTGAATATTCCTGAGTGGCCTAGTTACAGTTTTGACTTAAAAATCGGTTTGAAAATCTATGGTAAAACTGGAAAATGGCTGACTAGCAATGATAAACAATCAACTTGATTCTAACGTGTATTGACTAAGGGTTGTGAATACTTATGTATAATTAGTATTACATAGATTTTTTTTCTAAAAACATGTTTTCACTTTGTCATTATGGGTATTGTGTGTAGATGAGCGAGCATACAAATATGTAATACATTTTGAATTCAGGCTGTAACACAATGAAATTTGGAATAATTCAAGCTGTATGAATAGTTTCTGAAGACACTGTATGTACAGTATATCATTGCACTGTATACATTTTTAGATATAGGCCTATTGTAAATGTATTATTGTCGTGTCACCATCTTTATTTGCAAAAATAAATACACACAACTTTAAACTACATATTTATTTCACAGAGGTAATAAACTGCCCATTGATCAGCACAGCAATTGACCATGTTTGCAAAACAAGTGCTTCTGAGCTTATGTCAATATTGCACAGGTAAGCTTACGGTTACAGAAATCAGGAATGCAGACAGGCTCTATTGACCTCTATATAAGTGACTGTGTCCAACACACCACCACATGGTGTTATGTTGGGAACCTACTGAACCCAAAAAAGATTGAATTAAATAAATATTATTTCTCAAAAATATGTATTGCTAAATAAAACAGTTTAAGGAACCACATTACTACAAAGAGAAAACAGCTCGCTCAATCAAGTATGATGGTATTTTAAGTATAAAAGCAAAGCTTTCATATATAAAAAAAAATGCTTTAAAATGTAGTGGAATTCGATTAGTCTGGTGTGTGAAGAATCCAAAACTTTAATTTGTATGCGGTACAAATCACATTATTGTGGGAGTGTATGAACCTCTCAGTGTATGAATTAGGCTGAGAAGGTTTGAATCCAAAGCAACCTGCATACTCATTGTTTGAAGTAATAGACCAACATACTGTAGCAGGTCTAAGCTGTGAGCTGGAAAACCTTGGTTTTTACTTTCTTTTTCAGTTTCAGACCAATACCTACTTCTCACTTAAAACATTGTTTTATATTTTTATTAATGTATTTGTACATTGGATGGTGCCCACATTGATTGTGTTTTCCTCTTATATCTGGTTGATGAGAAACTCTCTTTCAGAAAGAATATTGAAGACTCATAGATTGATGCATTCCACTCCTTTTGTTTATAAATCCCTCCTGCATGAACTTCCGCTGTACTGTACTTCATTGTTAACTTACAAATGTATGTTAGAGCGCCGACAAGATAGCAGCACCGTGACTAACTCTTAGGAAACTCTGCAGTATTTTGATGGTTTATGCACTTTTACATTATTAGCTCAGGAATTGTTTTGTATCATTAAATACAGTCGTGAAGAACTATTGGATATTAGAGCAGCTGTAACTCACCTGAACCAGCAGCATTACGACCAGGATTACGACTTCCCCGGAGCAGATACTTTCTTCCCTCTCCCCAGAGCAATTGAACTTTTCCCAGATGCCAAACCTAAACAACGCCAGCGGAGGAGAGGTACTCGAGGCGGCCTTCTGGTTCGACTCAGGAAGCGTGCACACCACCCACCACTCCTGAGTATTTTACTTGCTAATGTCCAATCTC
Source organism: Thymallus thymallus (assembly GCA_023634145.1). Taxonomy (NCBI): domain Eukaryota; kingdom Metazoa; phylum Chordata; class Actinopteri; order Salmoniformes; family Salmonidae; genus Thymallus; species Thymallus thymallus. Next base: position 37,252,856 of record CM042393.1, read on the forward strand.
TGGATAATAATGTTGATGAGCTCAGGGCGAGAGTTGTTTTTCAGCGAGACACCAGAGATTTTAACATACTCAGCTTCACAGAAACATAGCTTTCTGGAAATGTTCTGTCTGACTCCGTAAAGCCAGTTGGGTTCTCAGTACATCACGCCGACAGGAATAAACATCGCTCGGGGAAGCAGAAGGGTGGAGGTATATGTTTCATAATTAACAACTTATAGTGTAACTGTGATAACATACAGGAACTCAAGTCCTTCTGTTCACCCAATATAGAATATCTAACAATCAAATGCAGACCGTTCTACCTTCCGAGGGAATCCCCCCTCAAGCCGATACCACGTCGGCCCTCAAATAATTTCATTGGACTTTATGTAAACCACATATACTGAGGTTGCATTTTTTGTAGCTGGGGATTTTAACAAAGCAAATTTTTTTTTTTTTTTTAAAGCTCCCGAAATTATATCAACACATCGACTGTCATGCTCACGGTGCTAACACACTCGACCATTGTTTCACTTCCTTCCAAAATGCATATAAGGCCCGCCCCCCCGCTACCAAGGACTGTAGGCTCTCCCTCAGTGGCCGACGTGAGTAAGACATTTAAGCGTGCTAACCCTAGCAAGGCTGCTGGCCCAGGTGGTATCCCTAGCCGTCTGGCTGTATCCCCAGACCATCTGGCTGTTGTGTTTACAGATATATTAAATCTCTCCCTATCCCTGTCTGTTGTCCCCACATGCTTCAAGTTGACCACCATTGTCCCTGTACCTACAGTGGTTCCTCCTTTAAAAGTTGCGAGCTTATGCCACGGGATTTAGAGGTACCCAGCGTCAAGACTTCATTGCTCCAGACCACCGCAGGGGGGAGGTAGAGCACTCTTTATGCATTTGGGTCCCAAGGTTTTTATATGACCAATTATATCGAGTGGTTCCAATGACGAATTTGACGCTCTGGGACATATAGCTGGTAACTTTGTAAAGCAAAGATGGCTGACAAAAACATAAGGTGGAAGCAAATGAGTAAAGCAAAAAAATTACATTTGAGAGGAATATGTTACTGTTCACTGGATTGTGCTATTTCTATGTGCTATTGTAATGAAGCTTCAGGAGAGTGGGGATCCATTTGCAGTTTTATTATAATCTTGGTCGTACAATCAGGGTCAATCACCAGCAAACACCACAGTAGAGATAAGGCAACTCATAATCCAGAAACAGGCATAAGGTCAGGGCAGGCAGCAAACTTACATAAATCAGTCCAGTATAGAATATAGTCCAGGGCAGGCAGCAAAGAATCAAGACGAGGATAGACAGTCCAAAGGTAATCCACAGGAAGAAACGCTCAGAGATGATCACCAGGGTAAATACAAAACTTCGCAATGAGATAGAGTCTGAGAGCACCTAAAGTAGTCCACTGATGAAAGTCAGGTGCAAAGGTAATCAGTGCCAGGTATGTGGGAAATGTAGTTCAAATGGTTTAATATTCAGGAGAGGGTTCCCTCTGGTGGTGAGCAGGAGGAACCGCGGGAGTCTCAATGGTGACAGCTATAGTATCTGAGGCTATGGTTTTATTTAACCTTTATTTAACTAGGCAAGTCAGTTAAGAACGAATTCCTATTTACAATGTTGGCCTACACATCATGACAAGGATAGCATCATACATTTATACATAAATACCACTTGAAGCTTAATGATGACATGATCATTTGAAACAGCTGTGTAGTGCTAAAGCAAAAACAAAAATGTGCACCACTTTGGGTCCCCAGAACCAGGACTGAGAACCGCTGCTCTTCATTGCTATGCTGAATTCTTGACGCACTATTTGCAGGACAATCGATTAGCAGGTTTAATATCCCGGCTACTGTAGATGTGAATATCCCTGCAGTGAGGACAAATCGGCGAGGTGCTGTATACTTATGGCCTATTGTAACCTGGAGTCACACCTTTCCAGTACCCCTCACCCCGCCCCAAACTCCGCGATGGACTTTGGGCTGGAAGGTTGAGGGTTCGAGACCTGCTCCTTGTCTGTTTCATTACAGTATAGAAATACTTGATTTTATAATTTTATCCCAACTCCGTCAACTACACCTACCCTAAATTTTGTTTAATGTAGAACCTCAAACTCTATTTTTAAAATTCTCCATGTTGAATCATATATCATTCTAAAGCTTGTTTTCCGGAGCATATCGTTAGCTAGTCCAGATATGGTTATATCCTTTATAGATGCAGTGCTTCGTGCTGAAAGATTAGTAATTTCCTTTCCGGCAACCTGATTGGTTAAAATGCCTCACGTGCCTCGCAGCACTTCCTTGTTTGAAAATATCTCCCACGAAGAATCCACATAAAGAAAATCTCTAAAAATGTACCTACAGTATGTGAATAAAAATAGGCGATCTCAGTTAGCCAATGCGAGAAAAGCAGTGAATGAAAGAAAAAATTAGCTTGTTCAGCCGATCGAGGCAGTGGCAGTACAGGTAACTAGAGGAGGAAAAGGAGGTAGCAGTTAGCAGCGCATCGAGATGCAAATTGTACAGATGTACAGTAGTATTTTCACAATATTATTATTATTATTAAATACATTTGACCGTCATGCTTATTGGTCTAAAGAATAATTAGCATCATTTTATTTCTGTACTGGTAATTGAAGCACGCATATTTACCAAAATATGTGTATTTTACACTCTAGTAGTAGGCCTACATTAAGATAAATATCATGAAAGACAGAAACTTGTCTATCACTACTGTAAATAGAAACACATCATCTGTGGCATTATTTAATTAGATTTTAAAAAATATTGCTGTGATGCCGTGACCATAAACTTAATAAACATATACATTTTAATACAGTTTTAAAACATTAAGATAAATATTGTAATGAACCAGGCAGGAAGCAGGTTTTGGACCATCAACCATCAGGCCCGAAGCCCAGCGCGCTATCGACTGTGCCACCAAAGTATACTTGAGTGGCAGAGTCTATATCCACGCTTATAAACCCAGGGTCGTTACAATATCATGAAAGGCAAAAACTTACTGAGCATTTCATCCTCAAAACGCCATGAAGGTCTGATGTGAGGTATGCATATTAACAGTAGAATATCCGGGACTCAACAAGTAGCCTACCAATAGCCGCCAGTATGATAAATCAATTTAATACACACAATCACAAAGACATCCATAAATATTTTGTTTAGGAAGGTCATAAAAAAACGAAACTAAGACAATTTTCATTCAAAAGAGAAGAATGTTTTAAGATGTATTTCTCTGTGCTATAGTAGCTGAGGCTATGGTTTAATTTAACTTTTATTTTCTTCATGTCAACAAAATTTATTAACTTATTATGCTCTTTCAGATAGTGTATAGCAATCAAAATGTCTGGCCTGCATGGACATCTGTACTGTAGGATTATTTGGGAAAGAAAGCAAGCTCCAACAAGCTTGATAAAGATGCCCTCAAATATGCTCTTTGGTGGTTTCAACAAGAATTAACAGCATTAACGGCAAAAATGGCCGACTATGCTGTTCCAAGCCATGCTGCAGTATGATGCAACATTTAAACAAGCAACCACTGTAAGAAAGCAAAGGTAACTGAATTAAATGACTATCGCCCCGTAGCACTCACCTCTGTCATCATGAAGTGCTTTGAGAGACTTATGCCACACTAGACCCCCTTAAATTTGCTTACCGTCCCAATAGATCCACAGATGATGCATACCTATGTTAGAATGCTGTTTATTGACTATAGCTCAGCATTCAACACCATAGTACCCTCCAAGCTCATCATCAAGCTCGAGGCCCTGGGTCTGAGCCCCGCCCTGTGCAACTGGATCCTGGACTTCCTGACGGGGAGCCCCAAGGTGGTGAAGGTAGGAAACAACACCCCCTCCTCACTGATCCTCAACACTACAAACGTTATTGGGCACAGACAACAGCACAAAGGGCAAGAGGTAAAGACAACAATACATCACATCACGCAAAGCAGCCACAACTGTCAGTAAGTGTCCATGATTCAGTCTTTGAATGAAGAGATTGAGATAAAACTGTCCAGTTTGAGTGTTCATTCCAGTCGCTAGCTTCCTTTTGCTTGAGAGATGGCATCAAGCACTCCTCCAGCATCTTTTCATTTGGTCTGCGTCTCACAAATGTTCTTCTTTGTGATCCGAACACCTCAAACTTAGATTTGTCTGTCCATAATACTTTTTTCCAATCTTCCTCTGTCCAGTGTCTGTGTTCTTTTGCCCATCTTAATCTTTTCGTTTTATTGGCCAGTCTGAGATATGGCTTTTTCTTTGCAACTTTGCAACTTTTTCTTTGCCTAGAAGGCCAGCATCCCAGAGTTTCCTCTTCACTGTTGACGTTGAGACTGGTGTTTTGCGGGTACTGTTTAATGAAGCTGCCAGTTGAGGACTTGTGAAGTGTCTTTCTCAAACTAGACACTCTAATGTACTTTCCTCTTGCTCAGTTGTGCACCGAGGCCTCCCACTCCTCTTTCTATTCTGGTTAGAGACAGTTTGTGCTGTTCTGTGAAGGGAGTAGTACACAGTGTTGTACGAGATCTTCAGTTTCTTGGCAATTTCTCGCATGGACTAGCCTTAATTTCTCAGAACAAGAATTGACGAGTTTCAGAAGAAAGTTATTTGTTTCTGGACATTTTGAGCCTGTGATCGAACCCACAAATGCTGATGCTCCAGATACTCAACTAGTCTAAAGAAGGCCAGCTTTATTGCTTCTTTAATTAGCACAAAATATTTCAGCTGTGCTAACATAATTTCAAAAGGGTTTTCCAATCATCAATTAGCCTTTTCAAATGATAAACTTGGATTAGCTAACACAACGTGCCATTGGAACACAGGAGTGATGGTTGCTGATAATGTGCCTCTGTACGCCTATGTAGATATTCCATAAAAAATCTGCCGTTTCCAGCTACAATAGTCATTTACAACATTAACAATGTCTACACTGTATTTCTGATCAATTTAATGTTAATTTAATGAACAAAATAATTAGCTTTTCTTTAAAAAAACAAGGACATTTCTAAGTGACCCCAAACTTTTTAATGGTAGTGTATATAATTGCAGCTGCCATTGTATTGAAGACATTGGACGCAGTTTATCATTGCGCACTATGCTTTATTACGGGCGACAGGTTTGGTACATATAACGACACAGATAATATACAGTCGGCTGGATTTTTCATGCCTTGGCAGGACAGAACAGCTACTTCTGGTAATATGAGGGGTGCGGGTGTGTCTATTTTGTCAATAATAGCTGGTGCGCAATGTCTAATATTAAGGTAGTTTTGAGGTATTGCTCACCTGAGGTAGAGTACTTCATGATATGCTGTAGACCACACTATTGACCAAGAGAGTTTTCAACTGACGCTGACACTAAGACCACACTCAATAAGCTATATAAGGCCATAGGCAAAGAAGAAAATGCTCATCCCGATGCGGCGCTGCTAGTGGCTGGGGACTTTAATGCAGGCAAACTTAAATCCGTTTTACCAAATTTCTACCAGCGTGTTATATGTGCAACCAGAAGGAAAAAAACTCTAGACCACCTTTACTCCAAACACAGAGAAACATACAAAGCTTTCCCTTTCCCTCCAGACTGGGATGTGCTCTGTGAGGCTCATGGGGAGGACATCGATGGACTTACTAACTGCATAACGGACTATATTAATTTTTGTGTAGACAACACTGTACCCACCAGGAAGGTACGCTGTTTTCCAAATAATAAACCCTGGGTCACCAGCGACCTGAAGGCCCTGCTGAATGAGAAGAAGAGGGCCTTCAAGGAGAGGGACAAGGACAAATTGAAATGCGTCCAGAGAGAGCTGAAGTTGCGGATTGCTGAGGGGTAGAGAGGGTATAAGGAGAAGATGGAGGACAAGCTGAGGCAGAGCCAGGTGAGAGAGGTGTGGAAGGGTATGAGAAATATCACTGGCTTCAAAAAGTCAAACAGTGGGCAGACGGAGGGGACCCAGGACAGAGCCAATGAGCTGAACCAATTTTTTAACAGGTTTGATACTGGCCCTGTCCACCTCCCTTCCAGCTCCCCAGGCCACACAGGCCTCACGGCTGTCCCACCCCCACTTTGCTCACAACACCTCTGCTGAGACAATCAGTCCCCCCACCTCCACCCCTGCTCCCCCTGGACTGATCCTCAACACCCCCCTTCCCCCCACCTCCCCACCTGGGCTGGCTTTCACCACCAACCAAGTGAAGAGAGAGCTGGAGAGACTACATCAGTGAAAAGCTGCGGGCCCTGATGGCATCAGCCCAAGGGTGCTTAGGGTCTGTGCTGACCAACTGTGTGGAATACTCCAGCGTCACTTCAACCTTAGCCTGAGCCTAGAAAGGGTCCCTGTGCTGTGGAAAACATCCTGCCTCGTCCCAGTGCCCAAGAAGGCACACCCCACTGTCCTGAATGACTTCAGACCTGTAGCGCTAACATCCCACATCATGAAGACCCTGGAAAGGTTAGTCCTCGCTCACCTCAGACCCCTGGTGTGTACATCACTGGACCCCCTGCAGTTTGAATACCAGCGCAACATCGGGGTGGATGATGCAATCCACCCCTTATGTTTTTTTTCTTCTCCAGTGCCTTCAATACCATTCAGCCCCTGCTACTGGGTGAGAAGATGAAGAGGATGAAAGTGGTAGGCCACAATTTGTGCGACTACAGAGCTGTGTGTCGGGCAGTTAGCAACACTGGGGCCCCTCAGGGAACGGTCCTGTCCCCTTCCTGTTCACCCTCTACACCTCAGACTTCAGATATAACTCTGAAACATGCCACCTACAGAAGTTCTCGGATGACTCCGCAATTGTAGGGTGCATCAGGGGTGGGCAGGAGGAGGAGTACAGGAGCACAATCAGTGACTTTGTGTTCTGGTGTGAGCAGAACCACCTTCAGCTCAACATCAGCAAAACAAAGGAGATGGTGGTGGACTTCAGGAGAACCAAGGCACAACTGACTGCAGTCCCTATACAGGGGATGGATGTGGAAATGGTTTGGTCCTACAAGTTCCTGGGAGTCCATATGGACAATAGGCTGGAATGGGCTGGTAACACCGGGGCCCTGTACAAAAAGGCCCTTCAACGTGTGCAGTAAACTACTGCATACCTTCTACCAGGCTGCGGTGGTCGGTGCCATCTTTTTTGCAGTGGTGTGCTGGGGAGCCAACATAAAAGCTGGTGTGCTTCTCAGGTAAATAATGCTTTTCATAGGTACACTTCAACTGTGAGAGACGGAATCTAATACAAAAATCCAGAAAATCACATTGTATGACTTTTAAGCAATTAAATTGCATTTTATTGCATGTCATAAGTATTTGATACATCAGAAAAGCAGAACTTAATATTTGGTACAAAAACCTTTGTTTGCAATTACAGAGATCATACGTTTCCTGTAGTTCTTGACCAGGTTTGCCCACATTGCAGCAGGGATTTTGGCCCACTCCTCCATACAGACCTTCTCCAGAAAATGACATTGTATAATTTTTAAATAATTAATTTGCATTTTTTTGCATGACATAAGTATTTGATCACCTACCAACCAGTAAGAATTCCGGCTCTCACAGACCTGTTAGTTTTTCTTTAAGAAGCCCTCCTGTTCTCCACTCATTACCTGTATTAACTGCACCTGTTTGAACTCGTTACCTGTATAAAAGACACCTGTCCACACACTCAATCAAACAGACTCCAACCTCTCCCCAATGGCCAAGACCAGAGAGCTGTGTAAGGACATCAGGGATAAAATTGTAGACCTGCACAAGGCTGGAATGGGCTACAGGACAATAGGCAAGCAGCTTGGTGAGAAGGCAACAACTGTTGGCGCAATTATTAGAAAATGGAAGAAGTTCAAGATGACGGTCAATCTCCCTCGGTCTGGGGCACCATGCAAGATCTCACCTCGTGGGCAATCAATGATCATGGGGAAGGTGAGGGATCAGCCCAGAACTACACGGCAGGACCTGGTCAATGACTTGAAGAGAGCTGGGACCACAGTCTCAAAGAAAACCATTAGTAACACACTACGCCGTCATGGATTAAAATCCTGCAGCGCACGCAAGGTCCCCCTGCTCAAGCCAGCGCATGTCCAGGCCCGTCTGAAGTTTGCCAATGACCATCTGGATGATCCAGAGGAGGAATGGGAGAAGGTCATGTGGTCTAATGAGACAAAAATAGAGCTTTTTGGTCTAAACTCCACTCGCCGTGTTTGGAGGAAGAAGAAGGATGAGTACAACTCCAAGAACACCATCCCAACCGTGAAGCATGGAGGTGGAAACATCATACTTTGGGGATGCTTTTCTGCAAAGGGGACAGGACGACTGCACCGTATTGAGGGGAGGATGGATGGGGCCATGTATCGCGAGATCTTGGCCAACAACCTCCTTCCCTCAGTAAGAGCATTGAAGATGGGTCGTGGCTGGGTCTTCCAGCATGACAACGACCCGAAACACACAGCCAGGGCAACTAAGGAGTGGCTCCGTAAGAAGCATCTCAAGGTCCTGGAGTGGCCTAGCCAGTCTCCAGACCTGAACCCAATAGAAAATCTTTGGAGGGAGCTGAAAGTCCGTATTGCCCAGCGACAGCCCTGGAAACCTGAAGGATCTGGAGAAGGTCTGTATGGAGGAGTGGGTCAAAATCCCTGCTACAATGTGGGCAAACCTGGTCAAGAACTACAGGAAACGTATGATCTCTGTAATTGCAAACAAAGGTTTTTGTACCAAATATTAAGTTCTGCTTTTCTGATGTGTCAAATACTTATGTCATTCAATAAAATGCAAATTAATTGCTTAAAAATCATACAATGTGAATTTCTGGATTTTTGTTTTAGATTCCGTCACTCACAGTTGAAGAGTACCTATGATAAAAAATTACAGACTTCTACATGCTTTGTACGTGGAAAAACCTGCAAAATCGGCAGTGTATCAAATACTTGTTCTCCCCACTGTATCTATCTATCTATCTATCTATCTATATATCTATCTATCTATCTATCTATCTATCTATCTATCTATCTATCTATCTATCTATCTATCTATCTATCTATCTATTTGTCAAATCTGACCATAATTCTATCCTCCTGATTCCTGCTTACAAGCAAAAACTAAAGCAGGAAAGACCAGTGACTCGCTCAATACGGAAGTGTTCAGATGACGCGGTTAGTACGTTACAGCACTATTTTGCTATCACAGACTGGAAGATGTTCTGGGATTCAACCAATGGCATTGAGGAGTATACCACCTCAGTCAACTGCTTCAACAATAAGTCACCCCACAGTGACCGTACGTACATATCCCAACCAGAAGCCATGGATTACAGGCAACATCCGCACTGAGCTAAAGGGTAGAGCTGCCGCTTTTAAGGAGCGGGACACTAATCCAGACGCTTATAAGAAATCCTGCTATGCCCTCAGACGAACCATCAAATAGGCAAAGCGGAAAAAACTACGATTGAATCCTACTACACCAGCTCCTATGTTGCAGGGCTTGAAAACTATTACGGACTACAAAGGGAAACCCACCCGCGAGCTGCCCAGTGACGAAAACCTACCAAACAGGCTACATGCCTTTTTTGCTCACTCCGTGGCAAGCAACACTGACGCATGCATGAGAGCACCAGCTATTCCAGACGACTGTGTGATCACGCTCTCCATAGCCGATGCGAGCAAGACCTTTAAACAGGTCAATATTCACAAGGCCGCAGGGCCAGACGGATTACCAGGACGTGTACTCATAGCATGTGCTGACCAACTGGCAAACTCTCCCTGACCGAGTCAGTAATATCTATACGTTTCAAGCAGACCACCATAGTCCCTGTGCCCAAGAAAGTGAAGGTAACCTGCCTAAATGACTACCGCCCCATAGCACTCACATCAATAGCCATGAAGTGCTTTAAAAGGCTGGTCATGGCTCACATCAACACCATCATCCCGGAAACACTAGAACCACGCCCTTTCCTACCTGGACAAAATAAACACCTATGTGAGAATGCCTATAATTGACTACAGCTCAGCGTTCAACACCATAATGCCCACAAAGCTCATCACTAAACTAAGGACCCTGGGACTAAACACCTCCCTCTGCAACTGGATCATAGACTTCCTGACGGGCAGCCCCGAGGTGGTAAGGGTAGGCAACAACACATCTGCCACGCTGATCCTGAACATGGGGGCCCCTAAGGGGTGCGTGCTTAGTCCCCTCCTTTACTCCCTGTTCACCCACCACTGTGTGGCCAAGCACAACTCCAACACCATCATTAAGTTTGCTGACGACACAACGGTGGTAGGCCTGAACACCGACAACGATGAGACAGCCTATAAGGAGGAGGTCAGAGACCTGGCAGTGTGAGCAAGACAAAGGAGATGATCATGGAATACAGGGAAAGGAGGGCCGAACACGCCCCCATTCACATTGATGTAGTGGATCGGGTTCGAGAGTTTCAAGTTCCTTGGTGTCCACATCACCACTATCATCGTCCAAACACACCAAGAAAGTCGTGAAGAGGGCACCACAACGCCGTTTCCACCTCCAGGAGACTGAAAAGATTTGGCATGGGTCCCCAGATCCTCAAAAAGTTTTACAGCTGTACCATCAAGAGCATTCTAACCGGTTGCATCACCGCCTGGTATGGCAACTGCTCGGCATCTGACAGAGGGTAGTGCGTATGGCCCAGTACATCACTGGGGCCAAGCTTCCTGCCATCCAGGACCTATAACCTAGGTGGTGTCGAGGAAGGCTCCTTAACAGCTTCTACCCCCAAGCCATAAGACTGCTGAACAATTAATCAAATGGCCACCCAGAGTATTTGCATTGACACCACCCCTTTGAAGAGGGGGATGACCGAGGCAGCTATCCAATCTCTAGGGATCTCAGACGATACGAAAGAGAGGTTGAACAGGCTAGTAATAGGGGTTGCAAGAATTTTAGAAAGAAAGGGTCCAGATTGTCTAGCCCAGCAGATTTGTAGGGGTCCAGATTTCAGAACATCAGCTATCTGGATTTGGGTGAAGGAGGGGGGGGGGCTTGGGCAGGTTGCTGCGGGGGGGGTACAGAGCTGTTGGCCGGGGTAGGGGTAGCCAGGTGCAAAGCATTGCCAGCTGTAGCAAAATGCTTATTGAAATATTTGATTATCATACATTTATTGGTGGTGACAGTGTTTCCTAGCCTCAGTGCAGTGGGCAACTGGGAGGAGGTGCTCTTATTCTCTTTTCCAAAAGTTTTGAAGGAGTTCCCACATATTCTGAGCACTTGTTGGCTGCTTTTCCTTCACTCTGCTGTCCAACTCATCCCACCCCATCTCAATTGGGTTGAGGTTGGGTGATTGTGGAGGAAGGTCCTCTGATGCAGCAATCCATCACTCTCCTTCTTGGTCAAATAGCCTCCACAGCCTGGAGGTGTGTCTTGCCCTGATATTACCACTAAGCGAAAACCAGATGGGATGGCGTATCGCTGAAGAATTCTGTGGTAGACATGCATGTTAAGTGTGCCTTGAATTGTAAATAAATCACTGACAGTGTCACCATTAAAGCACCCCCACACCATCCTCTTCCATGCTTCATGGTGAGAACCACACATGCGGAGATCATCTATTCACCTACTCTGTGTCTCACAAAGACACGGCGGTTGGATCCAAAAATCAGAAATTTGGACTCATCAGACCAAAGGACAGATTTCCACTGGTCTAATGTTCATTGCTTGTGTTTCTTGGCCCAAGCAAGTCTCTTCTTCTTATTGGTGTTCTTTAGTAGTGGTTTCTTTGCAGCAATTCGACCATGAAGGCCTGATTCACGCAGTCTCCTCTAAACAGTTGATGTTGAGACGTCTGTTACATCTATGTGGCAGGTTGCCGAGTGGTTAGAGCATTGGGTTCCTGGATCAAATCTGAAAGGTTCCTGGATCAAATCCCTGAGCTAACAAGGTAAAAATATGTTATTCTGCCCCTGAAGAAGGCAGTTAACCCACTGTCATTATGAATAAGAATTTGTTCTTAACTGACTTGCCTGGTTAAATAATTAAACTTGAACTCTATGAAGCATTTATTTGGGCTGCAATCTGAGTGGTTCTTGTCATAATATGGACTTGGTCTCTTACCATATAGGGCCATCTTCTGTATACCACCCCTACCTTGGCACAACACAAGTTATTGGCTCAAACACATTAAGGAGGAAAGAAATTCCACAAATTAACATTTAAAAAGGCAAACCTATTAATTGAAATGCATTCCAGGTGACTACCTCATCAAATCAAATAAAATTGTATTGGCTCCAACAGTGCAGTAATATCTAACAAGAATACACACAAATCTAAAGTAAAGGAACGGAATAAAGAATATAGAAATATTTGGATGAGGAAGAGAATAGAATATAGTATATACATATGAGATGAGTAATGCAAAATATGTAAATATTATTAAAGGGCCAGTGATTTCAAGTCTATGTATATAGGGCAGCAGCCTCTAAGGTGCTAGTGATTGCTATTTAACAGTCTGATGGCCTTGAGAAAGAAGCTGTTTTTCAGTCTCTCAGTCCCAACTTTGATGTACCTTTACTGACCTCGCCTCCTGGATAATAGCGGGGTGAGCAGGCAGTGGTTCAGGTGTTTGTTGTCCTTGATTATCTTTTTGGCCATCCTGTGACATCAGGTGCTGTAGGTGTCCTGGAGGGCAGGTAGTTTGCCCCAGTTGATGAGTTTGGCAAACTGCTTCACCCTCTGGAGAGCCCTGTGGTGCTGGTGATGCAGTTGCCGTACCAGGCGGTGATACAGCCCGAGAGGATCCTCTCAATTGTGCATCTGTAAAAGTTTGTAAGGGTTTTAGGTGCCAAGCCAAATTTCTTCAGCCTCCTGAGTTTGAAGAAGTACTGTTTCACCTTCTGATGTGGATAGGGGCATGCTCCCTCTGCTGTTTCCTGAAGTCCACGATCAGCTCCTTTGTTTTGTTGACGTTGAGTGAGAGGTTATTTTCCTGGCACCACACTCCCAGGGCCCTCACCTCCTCCCTGTAGGCTGTCTCATCATTGTTGGTAATCAGGCCTACTGCTGTGTCGTCTGCAAACTTGATGATTGAGTTGGAGGAGTGCGTGGTCACGCAGTCATGGGTGAACAGGGAGTACTAGAGGGGACTGAGCATGCACCCTTGTGGTGCCCCTGTTTTGAGGATCAGCGAAGAGGAGGTGTTGTTTCCTACCTTCACCACCTGCGGGCGTCCCATCAGAAAGTCCAGGACCTAGTTGCACAGGGCTGGGTTCAGACACAGGGCCTCAAGCTTAACGATGAGCTTGGAGGGTACTATGGTGTTGAATGCTGAGCTATAGTCAATGAACAGCATTCTTACATGTATGTCCAGATGGGATAGGGCAGTGTGCAGTGTAATGGCAATTGCATCGTCTGTGGATCTATTGGGGCGGTAAGCAAATTGAAGTGGGTGTAGGGTGTCAGGTAAGGTAGAGGTGATTTTATCCTTGACTAGTCTCTCAAAGCACTTCATGACAGCAGAAATGAGTGCTACTGGGTGATGGTCATTTAGTTCAGTTAACTTTGCTTTCTTGGGTACAGGAAAAATGGTGGACATCTTGAAGCATGTGGGGACAGCAGACTGGGATAGGGAGAGATTGAATATGTCCGTAACACTCCAGCCAGCCAGTCTGCACATGCTCTGAGGACGTGGCTTGGGATGTCGTCTGGGCCGGCAGCTTTGCGAGGATTAACACAGTTTAATGTCTTAATCACGTCGGCCACGGAGAATGAGAGTCCACAGTCCTTGGTAGCTGGCTGCGTCTGTGGCACTGTGTTATCCTCAAAGCAGGCTAAAAAGGTGTTTAGCTTATCCGGAAGCAAGACGTCAGTGTCCGCAACGTGGCGGGTTTTCCCTTTGTAGTCTGTGATTGTCTGTACTGTAGACCCTGCCACATACGTCTTGTGTCTGAGCCGTTGAATTACGACTCCACTTTGTCTCTGTACTGACATTTTGTCTGTTTGATTGCCTTACGGAGGGAATAACTACACTGTTTGTATTCTGACATATTACCAGTGTCACGATTAGGTGGAAGGAGAGACCAAGGCGCAGCGCACTCAGAGTTCGACATCATTTATTTCTATACTATGTACAATAAATGTTAACGTACTATGTATAGACAAACTAACAGACGAACCACAGAACACAAACAAACACTACTCGACTAAACGTCACGTTCAAAGACACACTAAATGAACGGACGAAAAGAAACACACTTACTACACCGTGACTGCGACAGGTTTAGGGGCGCTGACCTTCGCAGGAGGTTCTGGGGCGGTGACCTTCGCTGGAGGTTCGGGGGCGCTGACCTTCGCTGGAGGTTCGGGGGCGCTGACCTTCGCTGGAGGTTCGGGGGCGCTGACCTTCGCAGGAGGTGGCGGGACGCTGACCTTCGCTGGAGGTTCCGGTCCAACCATCTGCCTCGCCACGAGAGTCATCTGGCGTTTAAAGTCCACCAACGCCTGTATAACCAGCGGATCCCTCAGCTTCTCCAGAGGAAGAGCATTCCAGGCTCTCCAACCCCTCTGGCCGCTCCCGATCCAGATCCGTGGGCATGCGAAGTGGCGTGCGATGCCCTTTTTTCAGCCTCTCCGGGCTCTGGCCGCGCACCGATGGTGTGGTGCTCACATCCCTGACGGACCCTTGTTGGCTCCGGGCCGGCGCTGGAGGCACTGGGTTGGGAACTGGCGTTGGGAGGCTGTGACAGCCCCGATCTTCCTCACTCCATCGCCAATCCCCTCCTCGTGAGATCTCCTCCAAGAGTCCCCACGAGAGAGGGAACAGAAGTACGTCGTCGTTCTCCTCTTCCGACTCCTCTCCGTCTACCCCCGACCACCCCCATAGCCCCTCTCCGACAATCGTTTGGGGTGTCTGGGCTCCAGGCTGTTCCTTTTTGGTCCGTCGTCGCCTCCCCTTTTTCCTTCGCTGCTTGGTCTCACATTGGTGGGTCGTTCTGTCACGATTAGGTGGAAGGAGAGACCAAGGCGCAGCGCACTCAGAGTTCGACATCGTTTATTTCTATACTATGTACAATAAATGTTAACGTACTATGTATAGACAAACTAACAGACGAACCACAGAACACAAACAAACACTACTCGACTAAACGTCACGTTCAAAAACACACTAAATGAACGGACGAAAAGAAACACACTTACTACACCGTGACTGCGACATACATCGATATGTAACGATAACGACCCACACCCGCGTGAGGGACAGACTCAACATATCCCTAATTAGAGACAACGGGTAGCAGCTGCCTCTAATTAGAGATCCACCCAAAACCCACAAAGAAACAGAAAAGAACGACACTGTCAGACTCTGACCATAGCTACATAGAGAAGCCTATTGCTTCTCTATGGCCAGAGCCTGACAACCAGTCACCTTGCCATGGTTCGCACTTTTCGTTTTTCACAAATGCTGCCTTGGTTTTAATAGTAGCCTACTTTACAGATAAGATAAAAATGCATTTAGATTTTGTATGAATCCCCTCCTATTCGAATCCTGACAATCCCTTATATACCATCTGATCATAGCTAACACAAGAAACAAGCAACTCAGCAGAGCGAAGGTACAGACCAAAATATCTTTATTATCTCTGGAAATACAAAAGCAATCGTGTTAGAATCAAAAAGCCCACAATGATCTTACACTTTGACAGATAAATCCAGTAATACATTTCCTTTTTAATGGCACAAGGCTTATGGGAAAATAATTACCTTAATATGTCACACCTACAGGTTAGGAACACTATAGAAGTGAAAGGCATTGGACTTGCAGACTGAACTAAAATTTACCAAAGTAAGGTAAACCCTGTATGGATGTGTGTATGTATGTCTAATTCAAAAATACTTTACGAATATGACTAGATGAATATGACTTAAAGGAACCGCATGGAGTGATACATCAACAAAACAATCAGCCTTTGAATTTCAATGACAACCTTGGCGCAGCAATACGAGTGCAAACAGGCAGCAAATTGTTTGTGTGCCCCTTGAATGACAAGTCAGAGTCAAGTGACCAGTGGGAACAGATGGAGCAGGTCTAGAGGGTGCTCTGATAAACTTCAGCTGTGCCCACCATCCCTCTCCTCCGAGAGGTGATTCTGGCAAAGTCACAGCCACCCACTTATACCAGTGCCGTTTATGATTTTTTTTTTATGAGCATGGCCCTTTTACAGCATGTTGGATGACTGTCGTTCATAATCCATTCATCCAGTTCAATGTAACATCAATAGGTTAAGGCTACTACATGATACATGATGAGGTTGCTACAACTTAGCCAATGGATGAAAATGTACAACGTAGGTGCACACAGATCGAGAGAAAAATTTGAGATGTAGCTTATCTAGGTTGTAATCATTAGTCCAACATTTGCAAACGAGAGTTTCTATTGGAGAAATTCAGTTATTTGTATCCCTGTTTCGTTTGCTTCCGTTTAAGAAACGTTTTTCAACAGAATCGGTGGAATGAATACACCCCTGATCACGCATAAACACAGTTCACTTTCATAGCAGCCACGTTGTATTCCCTCTCACCTTTTCCCTTTGTTTGTTGAATTCAATGAACAACGCATCAGCTGTTTGTGACCAGGCGAAAAAACATTTCCAAGCCAAACCATGTCATAACCGCTACACACAGCCTACATCGTTGTCCCCATATTAGCTAAAGTAAAGTCCTAGTCAACATTGCTAATAGAACTAATGCGTTAGCAAACACGCTACAATCATCCAGTAACGTTAGTGTAGTTAGTAAGCAGTTACACCGGTGGTAATTAATTAATAAAACCAAAAGCTTACCTTGACTTGGAAGAGTTCCAGTGTTGTGTTGGATAGTCATAGCCAGCTAGCTAACATAGCATCCCTCTGTTTAAGCCAGGTGCTTGAGTAACTAAGCTATCCAGTTGCATTTGCTAGCTAAGTAAGTAAAAAAACAAAAACAATCTCTGTCTATGGAAGTGGGTGAGAACCAAGAGCCTCCTAGGTTTTGTATGGAAGTCGATGTACCAAGAAGAGGACGGAAGCTAGCTGTCCTCCGGCTACATCATGGTGCTACCCTACAGAGTGCTGTGAGACTACTGTAGATCTTCATTGCAAAACAGTGTGTTTATACAATTATTTGTTGACGTGAATATATTTAGTATAGTTTTACAAGCCTCCACTGACGTATACACTCCCCGCCCATCCACCTGCCTGTGCACTCCTTTGACACACAGAGCAAACACTGGGCAGTCCCCAGCCACCATCAGATCTGTCAGAGTGATTGGTGTTTGCCGGTGCACCTCACACTTGTGTTCGACAGGGGCACTCTGACAATCATGTCGTGAAAATCACGGCCTCTCTCTGTCACAAATGAGCTCTGGAGCTCAGCCCGGCTGTGACGAAGAAGGCTAGCTACAGGCCACTGATGAGCAGCCCTCGCTCTCCGCGACCCCACTCACACATTCTCTCTGTCTCCACCTGTCTCTGTACCAAAAATATCTGGGGATGCCAGCAACCCACAATCTGTCACCTACAGGGACTCGCTGTCATTCTTCATCAGAAGGTGATAGGATTGGTGAGGTAGACAATATTTAGCCCTGGGTAAACAGCCTTGCTCACAGGGCTACCCAGGAGTGTGATTTGTGAATATAATGTTTGTGAGAGTGGTACACACTGTTAGGAGAGCAGTTAACACAAGGAAGAGCTGTGTTTCTGTCAGAAAGCAGTCTCTGGAGTCCTTGGGGTAAGCACAGTTTTGTGATAATGTAGACAAAAATACACCAAAGCATACAGTGGGGAGAACAAGTATTTGATACACTGCCGATTTTGCAGGTTTTCCTACTTACAAAGCATGTAGAGGTCTGTAATTTTTATCATAGGTACACTTCAACTGTGAGAGACGGAATCTAAAACAAAAATCCAGAAAATCACATTGTATGATTTTTAAATAATTAATTTGCATTTTATTGCATGACATAAGTATTTGATCACCTACCAACCAGTAAGAATTCCGGCTCTCACAGACCTGTTAGTTTTTCTTTAAGAAGCCCTTCTGTTCTCCACTCATTACCTGTATTAACTGCACCTGTTTGAACTCGTTACCTGTATAAAAGACCCCTGTCCACACACTCAATCAAACAGACTCCAACCTCTCCACAATGGCCAAGACCAGAGAGCTGTGTAAGGACATCAGGGATAGAATTGTAGACCTGCTGGGATGGGATGGGCTACAGGACAATAGGCAAGCAGCTTGGTGAGAAGGCAACAACTGTTGGCGCAATTATTAGAAAATGGAAGAAGTTCAAGATGACGGTCAATCTCCCTCGGTCTGGGGCACCATGCAAGATCTCACCTCGTGGGGCATCAATGATCATGAGGAAGGTGAGGGATCAGCCCAGAACTACACGGCAGGACCTGGTCAATGACCTGAAGAGAGCTGGGACCACAGTCTCAAAGAAAACCATTAGTAACACACTACGCCGTCATGGATTAAAATCCTGCAGCGCACGCAAGGTTCCCCTGCTCAAGCCAGCGCATGTCCAGGCCCGTCTGAAGTTTGCCAATTACCATCTGGATGATCCAGAGGAGGAATGGGAGAAGGTCATGTGGTCTGATGAGACAAAAATATAGCTTTTTGGTCTAAACTCCACTCACCGTGTTTGGAGGAAGAAGAAGGATGAGTACAACCCCAAGAACACCATCCCAACCGTGAAGCATGGAGGTGGAAACATAATTCTTTGGGGATGCTTTTCTGCAAAGGGGACAGGACGACTGCACCGTATTGAGGGGAGGATGGATGGGGCCATGTATCGCGAGATCTTGGCCAACAACCTCCTTCCCTCAGTAAGAGCATTGAAGATGGGTCATGGCTGGGTCTTCCAGCATGACAATGACCCGAAACACACAGCCAGGGCAACTAAGGAGTGGCTCCGTAAGAAGCATCTCAAGGTCCTGGAGTGGCCTAGCCAGTCTCCAGACCTGAACCCAATAGAAAATCTTTGGAGGGAGCTGAAAGTCCGTATTGCCCAGCGACAGCCCTGAAACCTGAAGGATCTGGATGGAGGAGTGGACCAAAATCCCTGCTGCAGTGTGTGCAAACCTGGTCAAGAACTACAGGAAACGTATGATCTCTGTAATTGCAAACAAAGGTTTCTGTACCAAATGTTAAGTTCTGCTTTTCTGATGTATCAAATACTTATGTCATGCCATAAAATGCAAATTAATTACTTAAAAATCATACAATGTGATTTTCTGGATTTTTGTTTTAGATTCCGTCACTCACACAGTTGAAGAGTACCTATGATAAAAATTACAGACTTCTACATGCTTTGTAAGTTGGAAAACCTGCAAAATCGGTAGTGTATCAAATACTTGTTCTCCCCACTGTATCTTACAGGAAACCACTACAGTGACAAGCGTTTGTACCCCTTTAAGTACAATTCGGTACCTTTTCTTCCTGAGGGTACATTGGGGGGTAGAGCATAGTAGAAATGCTCTACCCCTCTGGAGTAATACACTTTGCTGGTCAACTGAGCTGTAATTATGAGGTACGGTCTCTCTCCTCTTCACTATTTCCTGGTCTGTGTGTCAAAGCCAGCCTTAACTGTAGCCTTGCTGTGTCCCATTTTCCTGATAAAGGCAGATTGGTTGGGAACTCTCCCAGCCCGGTTCTAGCTGAATAATGTCTGTGCACCCTTGCTGTGTGCCTCTGGGGGATTATGTTTCAATAGTAACCTGCGAGAGCAAAGGTTGTGGAAGTAATTAAAACCAAATATTGAAGAATTGGCACACAGTCCAGGGGTGAATTTTCAGATCAATGCAGGCCGAGTGAGAGGATCCTGTCGCCTGGCTGGGGCTCCATGTTCCCTCCCACACAGAGGAAGTCAAATAGAGCAATACAACCATTATCAGCCTCACACAGCTAGGCTACTCTTTTCACAGGCAGGGAGAAGCTTGCTTATTGCATATCTGAGTGAAATTAACTATTGTACCTTGCATGATCATGGCTTTGCAGTGTACACTTAGCTAGTAAACAACATTGTTTTCCACATTTTATTGTGTTACAGCCTGAATTTAAAATGGATACAATTGTGTTTGTTTTGTCACTGGCCTAAACACAATACTCCATAATGTAAAAGTGGAATTGTGTTTTCAATTTCTTTTTTTTAACAAATTAATTAGAAATGAAAAGCTGAAACTCCTTTGTTATGGCAAGCCTAAATAAGTTCAGGATTAAAAATAATAGTGTTTAACATGATTTTTGAATGACTATCTCATCTCTGTACCCCACACATACGATTATCTGCTTTTTACAATTATCTGGCCCCTCAGTCGAGCAATGAATTTCAAACACAGATCACAACTACAAACACCAAGACGGTTTTCCAATGCCTTGCAAAGAAGGGCACATATTGGTAAAAATAAAAAAATGCAGACATTAAATATCATTTTGAGCATGGTGAAGTTATTAATTGCACTTTGGATGGTGTACCAATACACCCAATCACTACAAAGATACAGGCGTCCTTCCTAACTCAGTTGACGGAGAGGGAGGAAACTGCTCAGGGATCTCGCCATGAGGCCAATGGTGACTTTAAAGCAGTTAGAGTTTAATGGCTTGAGTAGAAAACTAAGGATGGGTCAACAACATTGTAGTTACTCCACATTACTAACCTAATAGATTGAAAAGAAGGGCGCCTTGTACAGAATACAAATATTCCAAAACATGCATCCTGTTTGCAACAAGGCACTTAAGTAATACTGCAAAAAATGTGGCAAAGCAATTAAACTGTTATCCTGAATACAAAGTGTTAAGGTTGGGACAAATCCAATACAACACATTACTGAGTACCACTCTCCATATTTTCAAACATAGTGGTGGCTGCATCATGTTATGGTATGCTTGTAATCGTTAAGGTCTGGGGAGTTGTTCAGGATAAACATTTAACCGAATGGAGCTAATCACAGGCAAAATCCCAGAGGAAAACCTGGTTTTGTCTGCTTTCCACCAGACACTGGAAGATGAATTCACCTTTTAGCAGGACAATAACCTAAGGTCAAATCTGCACTGGAGTTGCTTACCAAGAATAGTGAATGTTCCTGAGTGACGAGTTACAGTTTTGACTTCAATATACTTGAAAATCTATTGCAAGACCTGACAGAGCATGAAGAATTTTGAAAAGAGTAATGGGCAAATGTTGCACAATCCAGGAGTGGAAAGCTCTTAGAGACTTCCCCAAAACTTTTCACAGCTGTAATCACTGCCAAAGGTGCTTCTGATATTGACTCAGGGGTGTGAATGCTTATGTACATGAGATATTTCTGTATTTCATTTTCAATAAATTTGCAAAAATTATATTTAAAAAAATTCACTGTCATTATGGGGTATTTTGTGAAAGAAAAACAACAACTACTGAATCCATTTTAAATTCAGGCTGTAACACAACAAAATGTGGAATAAGTCAAGGGGTACGAATACTTTCTGAAGGCACTGTATTTTAATTTGTTTTATTTAACCTTTATTTTACTCTGGAGTTGTTATATGCTAATGTGAAGGATGCATACAACTCCACTGCACTCCCTCCCCTCAGTAGATCGGATCACAACCTTGTCCACCTCACTCCACGAATGAGGCCCTACAGGACTGCTTTGAAACAACAGACTGGGATGTGCTCTGTGAGGCTCATGAGGAGGACATCGATGGACTTACTGACTGCATAACGAACTATATTAATTTTTGTGTAGACAACACTATACCCACCAGGAAGGTACGCTGTTTTCCAAATAATAAACCCTGGGTCACCAGCGACCTGAAGGCCCTGAATGACTTACGTAGTCATTCACTCAGGAATGCATATTAGTATCCTGCCCTATGTTTTGTTGTAGCTGCTTGACAAAGAAATTTCCCCCTCGGGGATCAATAAAGTACCTATCTATCTATTTAACTAGGCAAGTCAGTTAAGAACAAATTCTTATTTACAATGACGGCCTACCTACAGGGTCAGCCATAGTAGTACTGCGTCCCTGGAGCAAATTAGGGTTAGATGCTTCGCTCAAGGGCACTTTGACAGGTTTTTCACCTTGTCGGCTCGGGTATTCGAACCAGCAACCTTTCGGTTACTGGCCCAATGCTCTAACTGCTAGGCTACCTCCAGCCCAAAATGTTGATTAATGACAATATTTTGTATTGTAATGATTGCTCATCAAGCCAGGTGAACTACTAGGTACAAACAAATCATTTTTGGTTGGATAATATATTCAGAACTATTTGCATTGTGTATTCTAGACCTAGTTTTGTGACGTGAAATCATTAAAGGCCCAGTGCAGTCAAAAAACTAGATTTTACTGTGTTTTATATATATTCCCACACTATGACAGAATAATACTGTGAAATTGTGAAAATTATGGTAATGCCCTTTGAGTGTAAAAGCTGTTTGAAAAGACTGAAATGTCAGCCTGTGTTGGTGGGATGGAGTTTTGGCCTGCCTGATGACAGACCAATAAAATATAGACCGATAACAGACAGTTTTCAGTTTTCCCCTTCCCACTTAGACCACTCCAAGACAGTCCTATCAAAATGCTTGAGAAATTGCTCTTTGCTAAGAAGCTATTTTTGTTTCTCGTTGACCATTTTAAATTATTTGATATAGAGATAAAAACGGCTGCACTGGACCTTTACCCTAAAATATGGGTCCTATAAAAAATCTGGGTCACCAAATTGAGTTTGATTTGTTAACCAGAAATTATTTGATATTGAGATAAAAACAGCTGCATTGGACCTTTAAAAAAAAGTATGTGTCTAATAAAAAATCAGGGTCACTTAATTTGTTACACAGAAAGAATTTGATATTATTTGAACATGGTGTTGAAATCTGCATTGGACCTTTAACAAATCTGGTTCTCCTATAAAAAATCTGGGTCACTTAATTGAGTTTGATTTTAGGTCAGTGAAACAGGACACTCAACACGAAGAGGGTGTTCTGTTATTCCACAGGGAGAACCTGGTAGAAATGTTACAATGTTTACATACTGCTTTACTCATTTCATATGTATATACTATATTCTATTCTACTGTATTTTAGTCAATGCCACTCCGACATTGCTTGCCCAAATAATGATATACAGTATTTCTTAATTTCATTCTTTTACTTTAGATTTGTATGTATTGTTCAGAATTGTTAGATACTACATCTTTCGGTCAGATCTTGGGCTGACTTTGGTGGGACGACCTGTCCTAGGTAGTTTGCCAGTGGTCTGGAATTTTCGCCGGACAGTGGAATGATGTACTTCGAATTGTTTGTAAATGGAACGATATACTTCAAATTGTTTGGAAATTGATTTGTAACCCCTCCCAGACTCATGGGCATCAATAATCTTTCTTCTGAGGGCCTCGGGTAGGTCTTTTGATCTTTTGAGTGATGTGTTACTACACAAACCAGACCAATTTCCATGTTCTAATGTGTTCTAATCATTTGCACTTGTTTTGGTACACCTAATTCTAATTTTAGCCATTTTATGTGATGGTAAAGGTAGGGGTGTCCTAACTTTTTTCCCATAAGGAAAATACATTTTTGTTTATTTTAATTGCATAACATTTTCAAGGTGTTTTTGTGAGTGCTTTGTTAAATTGGGTAACCTTTATTTGTCAATAATGTTGAAGTGAAGATTACATATCCATCTGTCCAAATATGTTAAAAAAAAAAGAGAACTTTCCAGGGGGTGTACTTTTTCACATGACTGTATGTTTCATGATTAACAATTTATGGTGTAACTGTGATAACATACAGGAACTCAAGTCCTTCTTCTCACCCGACTTAGAATACCTAACAATCAAATGTCGACCGTTCTACCTTCCGAGGGAATTTTCGGCAATCATCGTGACAGAAGAATATATCCCCCCTCAAGCCAATACCACATCGGCCCTCAAAGAACTTCATTGGACCTTATGTAAACTGGAAACCACATATCCTGAGGCTGCATTTATTGTAGCTGGGGATTTTAACAAAGCAAATCTGAAGGTAAGGCTCCTGAAATTATACCAGCACATTGACTGTCGCACTCGTGGAGCTAACACATTGGATCATTGCTACACTTCCTTCCAAAATGCATACAGTATAAGGCCCTCCCCCGACCACCATTTGGCAAATCCGACCATGATTCCATTTTGCTCCTCCCGTCCTATAGGCAGAAACTCAAACAGTTCCCGCGGTCAGGTATATTCAGCGCTGGTCTGACCAATCGGAATCCACGCTTCAAGATTGTTTTGATCACATGGACTGGGACATGTTTAGGTTAGCTTCGGAAAACAATATCGACATATATGCAGACACGGTGAATGAGTTTATAAGGAAGTGCAAAGGAGATGTTGTACCCACTGTGACTATTAAAACATACCCCAACCAGAAACCATGGATGTATATGAGCAGTATCACAAAACTGAAAGCTCGAACCACCGCATTTAACCAGGGAAAGAAGACTGGGAATATGGAAGAATACAAACAGTGCAGTTATTTCCTCCGGAATGCAATTAAGCAGGCTAAACTTCGGTATGGGGATAAAGTTGAGTCACAGTTAAATGGCTCAGACACAAGATGCATGTGGCAGGATCTAAAGACAATCACAGATTATAAAAGGAAAACCAGCCACGTCGGTGTCTCGCTTCGAGACAAGCTGAACACATTCTTCGCTCGCTTTGAGGATAATACAGTGCCACCGACACGGGCCGCTACCAAGGACTGAAAGGCTCTGCGAGGGTTAACACATTTAAACGTGTTAACCCTTGCAAGGCTGCTGGCCCAGATGGTCTCCCTAGCTGCGTCCTCAGAGCATGCGCAGATCAGCTGGCTGTTGTGTTGACAAATATATTAAATCTCTCCCTATCCCTGTCTGTTGTCCCCACATGCTTCAAGATGGTCACCATTGTCCCTGTACCTAAGAAAGCAAAGGTAACTGAACTAAATGACTATCGCCCAAAAGCCCTCACCTCTGTCATCATGAAGTGCTTTGAGAGACTAGTCAAGGATCATATTACCTCCAACTTACCTGCCACCCTAGACCCCCTTAAATTTGCTTACCATCCCAATAGATCCACAGATGATGCAATCGCCACCACATTACACACTGCCCTATCCCATCGGGGTAAAAGGCATACCTATATAAGAATGCTGTTCATTGACTATAGCTCAGCATTCAACACCAAAGTTCCCTCCAAGCTCATCATCAAGCCCAAGGCCATGGGTCTGAACACCGCCCTGTGCAACTGGATCCTGGACTTCCTGACGGGTTGCCCCCAGGTTGTGAAGGTAGGAAACAACACCTCCTCCTCACTGATCCTCAAAACTGGGGCCCCACAAGGGTGTGTGCTCAGCCCCCTCCTGTACTCCCTGTTCACCCATGACTGCGTGGCTAAGCACGCCTCCAACTCAATCAACAAGTTTGCAGACGACACAACAGTAGTAGGCTTGATTACCAACAACGATGAGACAGCCTACAGGGAGGAGGTGAGGGTGCCAGTGTGGTGCCAGGAAAAATAACCTCTCACTCAACATCAGCAAAACTAAGGAGATGATCGTGGAAACCGCAGAGGGCGCACCCCCCGATCCACATCGACGGGACAGCAGTGGAGAAGGTGGAAAGCTTCAATTTCCTCTGCGTACACATCAATGACTATTTGAAATGGTCCACCCACACAGACAGTGTGGTGAAGAAGGTGTAACAGTGCCTCTTCTACCTCAGGAGGCTAAATAAATTTGGCTTATCACCCAAAACCCTCCCTAACTTCTACAGATGCACAATTGAGAGCATCCTGTCGGGCTGTATCACCGCCTGGTACGGCAACTGCACCGCTCATAACCACAAAGCTCTCCAGAGGGTGGTGCGGTCTGCCCAATGCATTACAGGGGGCAAACTTCCCGCCCTCCTGGACACCTCCAGCACCCGTTGCCACAGGAAGGCCAAAAAGATCATCAAAGACATCAACCACCCGAGCCACTGCCTGTTCACCCCGCTATCATCCAGAAGGCGAGGTCAGTACAGGTGCATCAAAGCTGGGATTGAGACTGAAAAACAGATTCTATCTCAAGGCCATCAGACTGCTAAAACAGCCATCACTAGCACACCAAAGGCGGCTGCCTATAGACATTTCTTAGAAATCACAGTTCACTTGTAGGGGCCTGACTGAGGCCAGGTCCTTACAATCACAGGGTTGGTGTTGGGTTTTTGGTGGTCCCTATTTATGTTCACATTTTGTCCAACTGCGCCGTGGATCATTGTATGCCTGTGTGCTTTCTGTAAGTACCCAGCACGCACCTCTCGCTCTGCGCCTCGTTCCCTCACCACGAACCATGACAGAATGATCCACCACCATGGGAACCCCGCAGCGAGAGGAGGAGGAGTATAGGTGTTTCGACACTCCGGGCTTCTCAGAGGACCCTAGACAGCACCGGCGTCATAGGAGGGCACGTTGGCCAGAGAGGGTGACGGATGGAGTACAGCCACTGGTGGTAGGGAGCATTTGGGGGCTCTCGACCCATGATTGGGAAGAGGATCCCGTGGCTGGACCAGCGTGGGGACTTGGGACAGAGCCCCTACCATCGGAGTTCAAGGGGAGGAAAGACCGGCTGTGGAGCCCCAGTGCGTGTGTCCAGTCCCGCACGTGAGCCAGAGCTCCTCGCCACGCCGGTGCCCAGTCCGGGCTCGGTAGCCAGTCCGGTTACAGGGCTGGAATTCACCTCTGCGCTGGTGCCCAGCTCGGGCACAGCGTCCAGTCACGCTCGGGAGCTGGAACTCCTCACAGCCCTGGGGTCCAGCACGGGAGGGAGTGGGATGGCCACAGTCAGGTCTTGACAATCACAGGGTTGGTGTTGGGTTTTTGGTGATCCCCAATTAGAGGCAGCTGTCTTGAGTTGTCTCTAATTGGGGATTCTATTTATGTTCACATTTTGTCCACCTGCGCCACGGATCATTGTTTGTGTGTGTTGTTCTTTGTTTGTGTTCACGCCAGTTCACGGTCGCTACCTCTACTTTGTTTTAGTTTTTTGTTTAAATTATAGAAAATAAAGGAATGTCTGCTCACTCCAGCTCTGCGCCTCGTTCCCTCACCCGAGACCGTGACACCACTTTAAGGAATAGAACACTTTAATAATGTATCCGTATCTGCATCACTCATCTCTATGTATAAACTGTGTATAAACTATGTATAAATGTATATGTATCTATGTATAAACTGCACTCTATACTATTCTACGGTGTCTTAGTCACTCAATTTGTGTGTCACCCATCTCATATGTACAGCGGGTGAAATAAGTATTGAACACGTCACCATTTTTCTCAGTAAATATATTTCCAAACGTGCTATTGACATGAAATGTTCACCAGATGTTGGTAACAACCCAAGTAATCCATACATACAAAGAAACCAAAACAAATAAGTTCAGAAATTAAGTTATGTGTAATAATGTGAAATGACACAGGGAAAATGTATTGAACACATGAAGAAAGGGAGGTGCAAAAAGGCATGGAAAGCCAAGACAACAGCTGAAAACTATCAGTAATTAAAAAGTAATCCAGCCCCCTGTCAGTGCAAATTAATATCAGCTGGTTCAGTCCCAACTGATGGCCTACAAAAAGGTCTCATTGCCAAGGTGTCACACAAGACACATCTCATGATGGGTAAAAGCAAAGAGCTGTCTCAAGACCTTCGCAACCTAATTGTTGCAAAACATAATGATGGCATTGGTTATAGGCACATTTCTAAGCTTCTGAATGTTCCAGTGAGCACTGTTGGGGCCATAATACGGAAGTGGAAAGACAATCATTTCACCATAAATTTGCCTCGACCAGGTGCTCCTCGCAAGATTTCAGACAGAGGAGTGAAAAGAATAATCCGAAGAGTTGTCCAAGAGCCAAGGACCACTTGTGGAGAGCTTCATAAAGACCTGCAATTAGCAGGTACTGTTGTCTCAAAGAAAACAGTAAGTAATGCACTCCACCGCCATGGCCTGTATGCCGGCTCACCACGCAAGACTCCATTGCTGAAAAAAAGCATGTTGAAGCTTGTTTAAAGTTTGCTGCACAACATTTGGATAAGCCAGTGAAATACTGGGAGAATAATTTGAGTGGTCAGATGAGAGCAAAATTGAACTGTTTGGATGTCATAATACACACCATGTTTGGAGGAGAAATGGCACTGCACATCACCCTAAAAACACCATACCAACAGTGAAGTTTGGAGGTGGGAACATCACATTGTATGCTGCTTTTCAGCAAATGGTACTGGCAAACTTCACATAATTGAAGGAAGGATGAATGGGCAAATTTACCGAGACATTCTTGACAAAAATCTGCTGCCATCTACCAGGATGATGAAGATACTTATTCAATACTTATTTCACCCGCTGTATATACTGTATTGTACTCTATACTACACCAATGACTGCTAAACAACCATCTCAAGCACATCAGAGACTGCTGCCTATAGACATAGATTCGAAATCACCGGCCACTTTAAGAAAATGAAACACTAGCCACTTTAATAATGTTTCCGTATCTTGCACTATTCATCTCATATGTTTAAACTGTACGCTATGCAATTCTTCGGTATCTTAGTCACTTAATCGTGTTTATATACTGTATCACCAAACTCTTATATATTCTCAATCCATTCCTTACTTAGTTTTCTGTGTATTTGGGTATATGTTGTGAAACTGCTACAGTGGGGAGAACAAGTATTTGATACACTGCCGATTTTGCAGGTTTTCCCACTTACAAAGCATGTAGAAGTCTGTAATTTTTATCATAGGTACTCTTCAACTGCGAGTGACGGAATCTAAAACAAAAATCCAGAAAATCACATTGTATGATTTTTTTATAATTAATTTGCATTTTATTGCATGACATAAGTATTTGATACATCAGAAAAGCAGAACTTAATATTTGGTACAGAAACCTTTGTTTGCAATTACAGAGATCATACGTTTCCTGTAGTTCTTGACCAGGTTTGCACACACTGCAGCAGGGATTTTGGCCCACTCCTCCATACAGATCCTTCAGGTTTCGGGGCTGGCGCTGGGCAATACGGACTTTCAGCTCCCTCCAAAGATTTTCTATTGGGTTCAGGTCTGGAGACTGGCTAGGCCACTCCAGGACCTTGAGATGCTTCTTACGGAGCCACTCCTTAGTTGCCCTGGCTGTGTGTTTCGGGTCGTTGTCATGCTGGAAGACCCAGCCACGACCCATCTTCAATGCTCTTACTGAGGGAAGGAGGTTGTTGGCCAAGATCTCGCAATACATGGCCCCATCCATCCTCCCCTCAATACGGTGCAGTCGTCCTGTCCCCTTGGCAGAAAAGCATCCCCAAAGAATGATGTTTCCACCTCCATGCTTCACGGTTGGGATGGTGTTCTTGGGGTTGTACTCATCCTTCTTCTTCCTCCAAACACGGCGAGTGGAGTTTAGACCAATAAGCTCTATTTTTGTCTCATCAGACCACATGACCTTCTCCCATTCCTCCTCTGGATCATCCAGATGGTCATTGGCAAACTTCAGACGGGCCTGGACATGCGCTGGCTTGAGCAGGGGGACCTTGCGTGCGCTACAGGATTTTAATCCATGACGGCGTAGTGTGTTACTAATGGTTTTCTTTGAGACTGTGGTCCCAGCTCTCTTCAGGTCATTGACCAGGTCCTGCCGGGTAGTTCTGGGCTGATCCCTCACCTTCCTCATGATCATTGAGACCCCACGAGGTGAGATCTTGCATGGTGCCCCAGACCGAGGGAGATTGACCGTCATCTTGAACTTCTTCCATTTTCTAATAATTGCGCCAACAGTTGTTGCCTTCTCACCAAGCTGCTTGCCTATTGTCCTGTAGCCCATCCCAGCCTTGTGAAGGTCTATACTTTTATCCCTGATGTCCTTACACAGCTCTCTGTGTAAAACAAACTAACAGGTCTGTTTTAGATTCTGTCTCTCACAGTTGAAGAGTACCTATGATAAAAATTACAGACCTCTACATGCTTTGTAAGTAGGAAAACCTGCAAAATCGGCAGTGTATCAAATACTTGTTCTCCCCACTGTATATATATATATAGAGCCACAATGTATAGCTAATGTATATTTTAGTTTTACTTTGACATTCTGTGGCTGTGGTTTTCAAGTGCCTTGTTTGCTTTTCATACACATATTTCATTAGTGACTATATATAAACATGGGGCCAAAAGTTTGGAATATAAGGTTTTTTTCTCTATTTGCACAATTTTTTACATTGTAGAATAAAAGTGAAGACATCAAAACTATGATATAACACATCATGTAGTAACCAAAAAAGTGTTAAACAAATCGAAATATATTTTATATTTGAGACTCAAATAGCGACCCTTTGCCTTGGTGACAGCTTTGCACACTCATGGCATTCTCTCAACCAGCTTCATGAGGACCGCCACAGGAATGGAAGACCCAGAAATACCTCTGCTGCAGAGGATAAGTTCATTAGAGTTACCAGCCTCAGATTGCAGCCCAAATAAAATGCTTCACATAGTTCAAGTGACAGACACATCTCAACATCAACTGTTCAGAGGAGACTGTGTGAATCAGGCCTTCATGTTAAAATTGCTGCAAAGAAACCACTACTAGAGGACACCAATAAGAAGTAGAGACTTGCTTGGGCCAAGAAACACGAGACATTAGACCGGTGGAAATTTGTCCTTTGGTCTGGAGTCCAAATTTGAGATTTCTGGTTACAACCTCAACCAAATGTAGATGATTTGGAATGATTTGGACCGCAGTGAAGGAAAAGCAGCCAACAAGTGCTCAGCATATGTAGGAACTCCTTCAAGACTGATAGGAAAGCATCCAGGTGAGGCTGGTTGAGAGAATTCCAAGAGTGTGCAAAGCTGTCATCAAGGCAAAGGTTGTTTTTGCTTACTACATGATTCCATATGTGTTATGTCATAGTTTTTATGTCTTCACTTTTATTCTACAATGTAAAAAATAGTGCAAATAAAGAATTAGTAATATTCCAAACTTTTGGCCCCCAGTGTGTATATATATATATACTGTATATACTGTATATAGCAATCAAAGAAAACGTCTAAAAAATATCTCAAATGAATATGTAACCAAAAAACGTATTTCACTTATCAGTCTAAGTGGCGTCCTCTCCTTCCAAAACATCATATTCACTAAATCCTAATCTACTGCTTCTGTGACACTTTCCAGGTCGATTTCTGCTATAATCTCGTCCAAATCTGTATATCTGGACTTTGATTTAGCTTTTCCAGTATTAGCAAGCCATATTGTACTTTCAAAATTTGCAGAAAACATAGTTTTCTAAATCGAGCTGTGCGTAATGCGATGCGGGACTTCCTTGTTTAGAATTCCAATGGCCACTAAACTGCGTTGCGCCCGTGCTCAATACACAGGCTTTTCTTCAGACAAAGGACTATCGCATAGTCACGTAAAGCTTGCTCATTCACTATCTAGCTAGATATGTTTCAAAACGCTAGGTGTTCATTGGACCAAGATACAGTCAATCAAGTGAACACCGCCCGTCTCATTGGTGCGTAATGAGGTAATTCTGTTACATACTAAAATTGTACTTATTTGGGGCTATACCTAACCTAGAATGATGAAGCAAGTTAGGTTTGGTTCTTGTGTGCCTGAGGATTGTATACAAACCGAATTTGACTGGATAAAAGCAGTTTGGCGTTTCTTATTACATTGATTGTTTTGTTGAAAGTTGAATGAGTCAGATTTCATGACAGAAGCTGTATACAAACATGGATCGTGTAAAAATTGATTTTCTCAAACAAAACAATGCTACATTTTATCTCTGGGACCTTCAGGATGACGAATCAGAGCAAGATTACTGAATGTAAATTATTTACCTTCAGATGTGAATCTATCAAACCTGTTGCCGTGATAAAAGTGTTTTGTTGTTATGCACTAACCTCAAACAATAGCATGGTATTTTTTCGCTGTAATAGCTACTGTAAATTGGACACTGCAGTTAGATTAACAATAATTTAAGTTTTCTGCCGATGTATATGGGGCTTTCTGACCATGTATATGGGGCTTCCAAATGGCGCAGTGGTCTAAGACACTGCATCTTGGTGCTAGAAGTGTCACTACAGACAACCTGGTTTGAATCCAGACTGTATCACAACCGGCCGTGATTGAGAGTCCCATACGGTGGCACAAAATTGGCACAGCTAATGTCACAGACAAATATGTCTGTGAAAAGGTGTGTTTGTTTACAACGTCGTCCCAAATACGGGACACGATCCCGTAGAGGTTAATGTGATCCATGACCAGCCTTTCAAAGCACTTCACCCACGTACTCTTATGCATGCTTCAGTGTTGCTTGACTCGAAGCGCACATAGAAGTATTTTAGCTCATCTAGTAGGCTTGTGTCACTGGGCAGCTCGCAGCTGGGTTTCCCTTCATAGTCCGTAATAGTTTTCAAGCCCTGCCACATCCGACAAGCATCAGAGCCAATGTAGTACAATTCAATCTTAGTTCTGTATTGATGCTTTGCCTGTTTGATGGTAGTCTGAGGGCATAGCATAGCTTGGTATGGATGTTGCCTGTAATCCATGGCTTCTGTTTGGGATATGTACGTATGGTCACGACATCATCAATGCACTTATTTATGAAGCCAGTGACTGAGTTGGTATACTCCACAATTTGTATTTATTTATTAATTAACTAGGCAAGCCAGTTAAGAACAAATTGTTATTTACAATGACAGTCTACCCTGGACGACACTGGACCAATTGTAAGCCGCCCTATGGGACTCCCAATCACAGCCGGTTGGGATACAGTCTGGAATCAAACCAGGGTCTGTAGTGACGCCTTTTGCTTGTAAGAAGTAATCAGGAGGATATATTTGCCAAATGGAGGGTGAGGGAGAGCTTTGTATACGTCTCTGTGTGTGAATTAAAGGTGGTCTATAGTTTTTTTTTCCTCTGGTTGCACATGTGACATGCTGGTAGAAATTAGGTAAAACGGGTTTAAGTTTGTCTGCATTAAAGTCTCCGGCCACTAGGAGCGCTGGATGAGCATTTCCTTGTTTGCTTATGGCCTTATACAGCTCATTGAGTGTGGTCTTAATGCCAGCATCGGTTTGTGGTGGTAAATAGATGGCTACGAATAATATAGATGAGAAGTCTCTTTGTAGATAGTGTGGTTTACAGCTTATCATGAGGTATTCTACCTCAGAATAGCAATACCTCGAGACTTCTTTAATATTAGACATTGCCCACCAGCAGTTATTGACAAATAGACACACACCCCCGGCCCTCGTTTTACTAGACGTAGCTGCTCTGTCCTGCCGATACATGGAGAAGCCAGCTAGCTCTATATTATCCGTGTCGCCGTTCAGCCACGTCCTTGTGAAACATAAGATATTACAGTTTTTAAAGTCCCGTTAGTAAGATAGTTTTAATCGTAGATTGTCCAGTTTTTTTTCCAATGATTGCTCGTTGGCCAATAATACGGAAGGAAGTGGTGGTTTACCTACTCTTCGCCAAATTCTTACAAGGCCTCCTACCCTCCTCCCCTTTTTCCTCCATCTTTTCTTCAATCTGATAAGGAGGTTCTTGGCCTTGTTTTGACAAAGCAGTTTATCCTTTGCGTCGGACGCATGAAATAAAAAATCTTTGTCCAGTTCGAGGTGAGCAATCACTGCTCTGATGTCCAGAAGCTCTTTTCGGTCATAAGAGACTGTAGCAGCAACATTGTGTACAAAAGCAGTTACAAACAATGCCATCCCCTTCGGGCGCCATTATTCATGGTGTGGGTGGATTTTCTCGTCCTTCTCACCAGTCGTGATTTTGGGCAGCTCCACGGTAAGAAATTTGACTGATCCTGGTGCAAAAACAATGTCCTATCCAGGAGCTCGAGTAAATTACATTACTAAGCTGCTCCCGAATGTACTATGCAGCTCTGAACAGTTGAAACTGGATTTTAAAGAGTTGATTGACTCTCTGCTAGACACTAAGAAAATACCCATCATATCTGGCCCTGCGCCCTCTCTGAATCGTGGCATTGAACGCTTCAGCAGGATTCTTTCTCTTCACAACTGGCTACCTGATTATTGTAGCTCAAATGGTGTAACTTTTGTTGACAATTTCGATACCTTTTGGAAACAAAACACGTTTTATAAGGAGGATGGGATCCACCCAAATCATTTGGCTTCCTGAATCCTTTCACAGCATTATAAGGCTGCGTTGAGACAATAACTTATCAATAACCTATGCCGAGCTCAGCCAAGCCCAGCTCAGCTAATCCCTACCATTGTGACGCAGAGTTGCCATAATGCTTCAGCAAATGTACATTACACCAGGGGTGTTGGTAGACACAATGTATGTGACCTAATTTATGTCCCTCTAACTGCCCTGAATGCCTCTGCTGATCCTACAGCTATTGTATGCAGTAATCATGTGCCTATGAAGCAGATTTATACTGTTAGCTCTGAGGCAGAGTGCCCTAGCAGGAAATCCACTGTGTGCAGCTTACCCTGCACTAACATAAATACCATGAGCAGTTCCCAGTAAAGCAATGCAAAAAAGTAATCATCCCAGAAGAAAAGAGATCAAAATAGCCCATGTTAACATATGTACCTTAAGAAACAAAATTCACAAAATCAATAGTAACTAGTATATCATCTGCACTGTATCACAACCGGCCATGATTGGGAGTCCCATAGGGCAGCGCACAATTGGCCCAGTGTAGGCCGGTGTAGACCATCATTGTAAATAAGAATTTGTTCTTAACTGACTTGCCTGGTTAAATATATATATATATGCCTCTGCATATATATATATATATATGCCTTTTAAACATTCATATTCTGACTATCTCTGAAACTCTTTTTGGATAATTTATTGATTCCCAAGGGGGAATTTCTTTGTCAAGCAGCTACAACAAAAACACAGGGCAGGTGCAAAATGCCAGAACGAAAATACACAAAAGACAGATACATGATACATAGAGCGGCAGTATGAAAAAGTATAGAAATACAAGAAGTCTGGAGTGCAAAAAAGCTATAAAAAGACATTGCATAGCATGGGTGGTTGGCTGAATATGTACACTATACATTGGTGGATGGTGCATGGTTAACTATACTATACAGGTCGATGGCAGAGAAATACTTCAATAGCTAAAAATGTGTATGATATGAGTGAGGGTAATAATAGTTTACTTAATAGACAGACTGGTTAAATGAACAGGTAAGTGAATATTTTGCATGGTTAAATTAACTGTACAGGTAAATTGACAGTTAAATTTACAGGTAAATGAATATTTGCATGGTTACATTAACTGTACAGGTAAATGACAGGAAGAGATACTTAAATAGCTAAATGTGTGTATGATATGATTTAGGGTAATAATAGTAATTCCCTTAAAATACAGTCCTTAGTGCGCAGGGTTTAATTACAGATAACTGCACGTATTGCACATTCAATATACTAAAAACAATGAAAAAAGATACAACTGACAGGATACTAATATGCATGTCCAAGAATGACATGACAAAATTGCACGTGATATGATATAACAACTGTACATGAGTATGAATATACAGACCTGAATGAATAAATAATGCATAATTGTTAAACTAGGTCCTACCACCCCAACAGTTCCAGGTCTATGTTGCCGACGGCACGGCACCCCGGTGAGGCATTAAATTGTCTAATAGCCGCCGGCAGGAAGGACCTCCTGTAGCGCTTCTGGCACACCGTGGTGGGATCAGTCTGTGACTGAAGGTGCTCCTCTGCGTCTTAACCATGGCATGCAGAGGGTGGGTGACGTTGTCCATGATGGCCAGCAGTTTGGCCAGGATCCGTCTCTCCACTACTTCCTCTAGAGTGTCAAAGCTAATCCCCGGAACAGAGCTAGCCTTCCTGATCAGCTTATTTACCCAAGAAGCATCATAGGCTTTAATGTTGGCTCCCCAGCACACCACTGCAAAAAAAGTTGGTAGAAGGTATGCAGTAGTTTACTGCACACGTTGAAGGACCTGAGCCTCCTCAGAAAGTAGAGTCGGCTCTGGCCCTTTTTGTACAGAGCCCCGGTGTTACCAGCCCATTCCAGCCTGTTGTCCATATGGACTCCCAGGAACTTGTATGACCCAACCATTTCTACATCCATCCCCTGTATAGGGACTGCAGTCAGTTGTACCTTGGTTCTCCTGACGTCCACCACCATCTCCTTTGTTTTGCTGATCTTGAGCTTAAGGTGGATCTGCTCACACCACAACACAAAGTCATTGATTGTGCTCCTGTACTCCTCCTCCTGCCCACCCCTGATGCACCCTACAATTGCGGAGTCATCCGAGAACTTCTGTAGGTGACATGTTTCAGAGTTATAGCTGAGGTGTAGAGGGTGAATAGGAAGGGGGACAGGACCGTTCCCTGGGGGGCCCCTGTGTTGCTCACTGCCCGTTCTGACACACAGCTCTGTAGTCGCACAAATTGTGGCCTACCGGTCAGGTAGTCCGTGACCCAGGAGACTAAGGGTGCTTCCACTTTCATCCTCTTCATCTTCTCACCCAGTAGCAGGGGCTGAATGGTGTTGAAGGCACTGGAGAAGTCAAAAAACATAACCCTCATAGTGCAACCTGCGTTGTCCAGGTGAGAGTAGGCCCTCTGCAGAAGGCAGAT
This sequence comes from Thymallus thymallus, assembly GCA_023634145.1. Classification (NCBI taxonomy): domain Eukaryota; kingdom Metazoa; phylum Chordata; class Actinopteri; order Salmoniformes; family Salmonidae; genus Thymallus; species Thymallus thymallus. The sequence continues at coordinate 37,289,504 of CM042393.1, forward strand.
GATTGCATCATCCACCCCGATGTTGCGCTGACATGCGAACTGCAGGGGGTCCAGTGATGTACACACCAGTGGTCTGTGGTGAGATAAGAGATAATACCTTTGATGATACAGTGGTAGCAATACAAGTTTATAACATTTACAGAAAATATAGAAATGCCAATGGTGGAGGTTTTGCTGTTTATATTCAGAACCACATTCCTGTAAAGATTAGAGAGGATCTCATGTTAATTAAGGATCGGACCCTTCATCTCAATTTCCACCTAAAATGACATACCCAAATCTAACTGCCTGTAGCAAGGATATGCATATTCTTGGTACTTTTTGAAAGAAAACGCTTTGAAGTTTGTGGAAATGTGAAATTAATGTAGGAGAATAACACATTAGACCCGGTAAAAGATAAAACAAACAAAGACAAAAATGTGTTGCATCATCTTTGAAATGCAAAAGAAAGGCCATACATTGACCTTTGAAGCTGGGTGTAATTTAGATGATGTCCACAAGAGGATAGCAGTTTGTGTGCAACGTTTCAGACTGATACGTTGGATAATGAGAGCTCTACATAATATTTTGTCTCCCAGGTGTCCCTCATGAGTTTGCCCAAATGTACCCAAGTGGCCGAATTGGTAAATTGATACATTTCCAAGTACATAACTATAGAGAACATACAATAATTCTATGGTAATAAAAAATGTAAGTTTACACACTCCCAGGAATGTCATACATGATGGATCATTAGCTTTCCTACATAAAAGGTACCAACCTTCACATGTCTAGATGGCCGGGCGGGGTTGGGTACGGATCCAGAGACAGCAGAGGGGTCAGACTGGAGGAGCCAGTTCAAACATTTGAATGAGTGGGGATGGAAGATTTAAATGTGGCGTTTTTTAAGTTGGCTCCCACCGGTCATGTTACTCTCTACCTCTGTTGAGGATTTATTTTTAAATCGGTTAGAACCCCTGTTTACTATTACTTATTTTATTTAACCTTTGTTGTAGCAGGGGGTGAGCACTGCATCGATACATCAAATACACGTCACATATTTATAAACATATATACAGTTGAAGTCTGAAGTTTACATACACTAAGGTTGAAGTCATTAAAACTAATTTTTCAACCACTCCACAGATTTCATGTTAACAAGCAATAGTTTTGGCAAGTCGGTTAGGACATCTACTTTGTGTATGACACAAGTAATTCTTCCAACAATTGTTTACAGACAGATTATTCCGACTTCAACTGTAAATATTATATAGAGCAGTGGTTCTCAACTGGTTTTGCCTGGGGACCCAAAACTGACAATGACAATTGAGTCGCGACCCAATATTATGGAATGTTGATCATTTTGTAATGTTGTATTGCAGGTCAGGCTTCACTTCAAAATAGACTCTGACTCAATGGGCTACTGTTATGGTATTAAAGAAAGTCATTACACAGCCACCAGTTCAGGTGTGGGGTGTAATAAATTATCAGACTCAGAACATGACATCAAAATCAGTCCAATAATGTTAATGAACAGTAACACACCCGTTTTTAACATAAAAAACAAAAACAATCACCACTTACCATGTGAATAGTTTCACAACCTTAAAACGTTTTTTAAAGGTGTACATTTTTAACCAGTTCAATAAAATGTAATATGAATGTCAGAATTAACGATAATAATGAACATACTGAACAATAACAAATTTACCAGTTTATTTATTGTATATGTTTGTGCACGCATGTGTGTGTGTGTGTGTGTGTGTGTGTGTGTGTGTGTGTGTGTGTGTGTGTGTGTGTGTGTGTGTGTGTGGCCTAGGTCATGCTGGCTGTCCAGTTTGTTTCTGCTTTTAGTTTTCAGAGCAGCCATAGCAGAGATGTCACTTTCACACAGATAGGTAGTTCTGAACGGTAGCATGATTCTGATTGCATGACAGGCAAGAGCAGGATACTCTTTTTACGCTGCACCAGAACTGTGGCAGTGTCATTTTCGGGAAGTGCATGCTCAGTCCACGATCAAATGACAGCTCCTCCAGGTGATCCTCTTCGTTGCTTAGCAATGTGACGCTTCCCATCTCCACTCTAAAGAGGTCCTGTATCCAGTCGTCTTGTCTCCTGTTCATCTCCAGAAAGTAGTCTCAAAACTTTCCTTGCAGCTTAACAAGATGCTGTTTAACTGTTTTTTTTCTATGTGTCGCTGTACGCTTTGTTGATCATGGAAAACGAACGCTGCGTAACATAAACTCCCGTGTCCTGTGAATTTTCAATGGAGCCATAGAACAATGACTAATACTCCTACAAAGGTCCATCACGTACTCCTTTAAATCCCAACTTCAAAATGATAGGTGGTCATTGGACCAAGAGACTGTCAATCAAGTCAACACCGCCTGTCTCATTGGTGCTTAATTATATCTGTCCTTCGTGGGCTAATATACGCCTTGTGTGGGCAATACGTCATGTAGAATGATGAAACAAAGTTTGGTTGCCTTCTAGAGTGTCTGAGGGTTGAACAGAAACCGAACTTGACAGGGTGAAACAAGGTTTAGTTGTTTAGATTCATAAGATTGTTTTATTGCAAGTTGAAAGAGTCAGAATTCATGCGAAACGCTGTATACAACTTGGATCGTGTTAGGATATAAAAATAGATTTTATCAAACAAAACTACGCTACATTTTTATCTCTGGGAGCCTCAGAATAACAAATCAGAGCAAAATTACTGAATGTAATTACATTATATACCGTCAGAGGTGAATGTATCAAACCAGTTGCCTTGATAAAAGTGTTTAGTTGTTGTGCACTATCCTCAAACAACAGCATAGTATTTTTTCGCGGTAATAGATACTGTAAATTAGACACTGCAGTTGGATTAACAATCATTTAAGCTTTCTGATCATATGAGACATATGAGACTATGTCTATGTCACGGAAAGTTGGCTTTTGTTTACATCGCCGTTCTAGTAAAATATCACATATTGAGCAGCAACTGTCCTAATTTCAGGACACGGATCCAGGAGAGGTTAAATACTGTTGAAGTAATATGGCTACAGGTTCATCGCCTCACCTAAAGCCCATTCTGGTGGGAAGCTGCTATAGACCAAGTGCTAAAAGTCATTATCTGTATAAAAAAATGTATATGATATCAACAGAGAGGTACAGTTGAAGTCAGAAATGTACATACACCTTAGCCAAATATATTTAAACTCAGTTTTTCACAATTCCTGACATTTAATCCTAGTAAATATTCCCTGTCTTGGGTCAGTTAGGATCACCACTTTATTTTAAGAATGTGAAATGTCAGAATAATATTAGAGAGCATTATTTATTTAAGCTTTTATTTCTTTCATCATATTCCCAGTGGGTCAGAAGTTTACATACACTCAATTAGTATTTGGTAGCATTGCCATTAAATTGTTTAACTCAAACGTTTCGGGTAGCCTTCCCCAAGCTTACCACAATAGGTTGGATGAATTTTGGCCCATTCCTACTGACATAACTGGTGTAACTGTGTCAGGTTTGTAGGCCTCCTTGCTCGCACATGCTTTTTCAGTTCTGCCCACAAATATTCTATAGGATTGAGGTCAGGGCTTTGCGATGGCCACTCCAATACCTTGACTTTGTTATCCTCAAGCCATTTTGCCAGAACTTTGGAAGCATGCTTGGGGTCATTGTCCATTTGGAAGACCCAATTGCAACCAAGCTTTAACTTCCTTAATGTCTTGAGATGTTGCTTCAATATATCCCCCAAATTTTCCTTCCTCATGATGCCATCTATTTTGTGAAGTGCACCAGTCCCTCCTGCAGCAAAGCATGATGCTGCCACCCCCGTGCTTCACGGTTGGGATGGTGTTCTTCGGATTGCAAGCCCCCCACCTTTTCCTCCAAAAATACGATGGTCATTATGGCCAAACAGTTCTATTTTTGTTTCATCAGACCAGAGGACATTTCTCCAAAAAGTACGATCTTTGTCCCCGTGTGCAGTTGCAAACCGTAGTCTGGTTTTTTTATGGCGGTTTTGGAGCAGTGGCTTCTTCCTTGCTGAGCAGCCTTTCAGGTTATATCGATATAGGACTAGTTTTACTGTGGATAGAGAAACTTTTGTACCTGTTCCTCCAGCATCTTAACAAGGTCCTTTGCTGTTGTTCTGGCATTGATTTGCACTTTTTGCACCAAAGTACGTTCATCTCTAGGAGACAGAGCGCATCTCCTTCCTGAGCGGTATGACGGCTGTGTGGTCCCATGGTGTATGTTTATACTTGCATACTATTGTTTGTACAGATGAACGTGGTACCTTCAGGCATTTGGAAATTGCTCCCAAGGATGAACCAGACTTGTGGTGGTCTACAATTTTCTTTCTGAGGTCTTAGCTGATTTCTTTTGATTTTCCCATGATGTCGAGTTTGAAGGTAGGCCTTGAAATACATCCTCAGGTACACCTCCAATTGACTCAAATTACATAAATTTGCCTAGCAGAATCTTCTAAAGCCATCATTTTCTGGAATTTTCCAAGCTTTTTAAAGGCACAGTCAACTTAGTGTATGTAAACTTCTGACCCATTGGAATTGTGATAAAGTGTTATAATTGAAATAATCTGCCTTTACTTGTGTCATGCACAAAGTAGATGTCCTAACAGACTTGCCAAAACTATAGTTTGTTAACATGAAATCTGTGGAGTGTTTGAAAAATGAGTTTTAATGACTTCAACCTAAGTGTATGTAATCTTCCGACTTCAACTGTAGATTTAAATATTGACTAGCTTAAGTTTTATTGTATTTTATTTAACCTTTATTTAAATAGGCAAGTCAGTTAAGAACAAATTCTTATTTACAATGACGGCCTTCATCAAGCTGCCCACTTAAGAAAAAAACTTAACTCTAACCAGTGTCTGCAACCTGGTTCAGGTTATCAGTCAACCTACCAGTGTAGTTAAACAGCACAGGAATGAAATCAGCGACTTGTATTGATCACATCTTTAATGCTGCAGAAATTAGGTCTAAAGCAGTATCCAAATCCATTGGCTATAGTGATCACAATATAGTAGCCATATCTAGGCCAAATATAGTGTATAAGAGGTCATACAATAAGTTTTGTAGTGATTCCTATGTTGTTGATTTAAATAATATTTGTTGGTCAATAGTGTGTAATGAGGAGCAAACAGATGCTGCACTTGACACATTTATGAAATTGCTTATTCCAGTTACTAAAAGCATGAATCCATTAAGAAAATGACTGTAAAACTGTTGAATGATTGATGAGGAATTGAAAAAATCATCTGGTTGAGAGGGATGAGGCAAAAGTCTGGCTGCACAACCGATTGGTAAACGCATTGCAAATTGAGAAATCATGTGACTAAACTGAATAAAAAGAACAAACTACACTATGAAACAAAGATAAATGACAAAGAATGATAGTAAAACGCATTGGAGCACCTTAAATTACATTTTAGGAAAAAAGGCAAACTCAGCTCCATCATTCATTGAATCGTATGGCTCATTCATCACAAAACCAACTGACATTGCCACCTGCTTACATTTTTTTAATTGGCAAGATTAGCAAATTTAGGCATAACATGTCAGAAACAAATGCTGACACTACAAATCCAAGTATATATGACCAAATTATGAAAGACAAGCATTGTAATTTTGAATTCCGAAAAGTGAGTGTGGATGAGCTGAAAAAAATATTGTCTATCAAAAATGACAAGCAACCGGGGTCTGACGACTTGGATGGAAAATGACTGAGGATAATAGCGGACGATATTGCCACTCCTATTTTCCATATTTTCAATGTAAGCCTACTAGTAAGTGTGTGCCCCCAGGCTTGGAGGGAAGCTAAAGTAATTCCGCTACCTAAGAATAGTAAAGCCCCCTTTACTGGCTCAAATAGCCGACCAATCAGCCTGTTACCAACCCTTAGGCTGTCATTGTAAATAAGAATTTGTTCTTAACTGACTTGCCTAGTATGCTCTGAAGAATCGTCTAGGGCAGTAGTTCTCAAAGTGGGGTCCCCAGACCCCTGGGGGTCCGCAACCCATAGCGCGAAAAAAAAGTTCTAAATTGTGAAAAAATATTTTTAGTGCGTATATAGATGGGGACCATTTGCGCCAATAAAACAAGTATATTGCGTCCATTACTCCCACCCACATTAGCTTTGGGCCAATAGAAACTTTAAAATGATGGTGACACATCAAGTCAATCTGTCATTAATTAATCACTTCACTCAAGCCGCAACAAACCGTTATTGTTGCTGCTTAGCTTGGCTTAGTTATTAGTGAAGCGGGCATGGAAAAATGTCTGAGGCAGTCAACCTCGTTAAGTGATGCTAGGCCCAAACTAGCTAAATCAAGAAAATATGATGACAGTTATATCCAATTTGGTTTTATTGAGAACAGTGACGGGAGACCTGTCAGGCTCTGGCCATAGAGAAGCAATAGGCATCTCTATGTAGCTATGGGCAGAGTCTGACAGTGTCGTTCTTTTCTGTTTCTTTGTGGGGTTTGGGTGGATCTCTAATTAGAGGCAGCTGCTAACCATTGTCTCTAATTAGGGATCCAATATATGTCGAGTCTGTCCCTCACGCGGGTGTGGGTTGTTATCGTACATGTCGCAGTCACGGGTGAAGTAAGTGTTCTTTTTTACGTCCGTTCATTCCGTGTGGTTTTTGTGAATGGGACGTTAGAGTATAGTTTCAGTTTTGTATCCTGTAGTTCGCCGTTTATTTTCGATTTATACATATACAATAATAAAGAAAAATGTCGAACTACTATCCCTGCGCTGCGTCTTGGTCTCTCCAACACCCACATCGTGACAGAACAACCCACCACTACCAGACCAAGCAGCGTAACTGGGGAGAGAGGGAGAGAGAGGTGGTGCCGCTGCGTTATGCACGATGCGCGAAAAGGGGAAACGCCCGCCAACAACCCCAAAGGAATTTTGGGGGGGGGCTATGGGGGTGGTCTGGCCGAGAGGAGGAGGCGCCAGTACCACTCTCCAGGTGGAATGCTGAAGAGGAAGAGGAACAGGGCTGGACGGCGTTGGAAGAGGAGGCGCGATACCGGGCTGGAATGTTCAGGAGGATCACAGAGTTGACTAGGCAGAATTGGAAGGAATGCGAGAGCGAGAGGACGGAGCTGAGGGGAAAGAGGCCCAAGAGGGGCATTCCCAATCCGGGTCATTCGGAGGCAACCTTCAAAACCGAGTCTCCAGGAAGCCTCTCCAGTTCGGTACGGACCGCACCTACTCTCCGCACTCGCCCTGAAGTGTGTGTCACCAGTCCGGTGCCATCGGTGCCGGATCCACGCACCATGCTTCCAGGTCACCTCTCCAGTTTGGTACGTGCAGTGCCTACTCTCCACACTCGCCCGGAGGCGCGGGTCACTAGCCCGGTGCCTCCAGTGCCGGCTCCACGCATTCAACTTCCGGTGCGTCTTACCAGTCCGGTACGCCCAGTGCCGGCTCCACGCACTCGACCTCCAGCGAAGGTCAGCAACCCTGCACCTCCAGCGAAGGTCAGCAACCCTGCACCTCCAGCGAAGGTCAGCAACCCTGCACCTCCAGCGAAGGTCAGCAACCCTGCACCTCCAGCGAAGGTCAGCAACCCTGCACCTCCAGCGAAGGTCAGCAACCCTGCACCTCCTGCGAAGGTCAGCAACCCTGCACCTCCTGCGAAGGTCAGCAACCCTGCACCTCCTGCGAAGGTCAGCAACCCTGCACCTCCTGCGAAGGTCAGCAACCCTGCACCTCCTGCGAAGGTCAGTAACCCTGCACCTCCTGCGAAGGTCAGCAACCCTGCACCTCCTGCGAAGGTCAGCAACCCCGCACCTCCTGCGAAGGTCAGCAACCCCGCACCTCCTGCGAAGGTCAGCAACCCCGCACCTCCTGCGAAGGTCAGCAACCCCGCACCTCCTGCGAAGGTCAGCAACCCCGCACCTCCTGCGAAGGTCAGCGCCTCTCAACCTCCTGCGAAGGTCAGCGCCTCTCAACCTCCTGCGAAGGTCAGCGCCTCTCAACCTCCTGCGAAGGTCAGCGCCTCTCAACCTCCAGCGAGGGTCAGCGCCTCTCAACCTCCAGCGAGGGTCAGCGCCTCTCAACCTCCAGCGAGGGTCAGCGCCTCTCAACCTCCAGCGAGGGTCAGCGCCTCTCAACCTCCAGCGAGGGTCAGCGCCTCTCAACCTCCAGCGAGGGTCAGCGCCTCTCAACCTCCTGCGAGGGTCAGCGCCTCTCAACCTCCTGCGAAGGTCAGCGCCTCTCAACCTCCTGCGAAGGTCAGCGCCTCTCAACCTCCTGCGAAGGTCAGCGCCTCTCAACCTCCTGCGAAGGTCAGCGCCTCTCAACCTCCTGCGAAGGTCAGCGCCTCTCAACCTCCTGCGAAGGTCAGCGCCTCTCAACCTCCTGCGAAGGTCAGCGCCTCTCAACCTCCTGCGAAGGTCAGCGCCTCTCAACCTCCTGCGAAGGTCAGCGCCTCTCAACCTCCAGCGAAGGTCAGCGCCTCTCAACCTCCAGCGAAGGTCAGCGCCTCTCAACCTCCTGCGAGGGTCAGCGCCTCTCAACCTCCTGCGAAGGTCAGCGCCTCTCAACCTCCTGCGAGGGTCAGCGCCTCTCAACCTCCTGCGAGGGTCAGCGCCTCTCAACCTCCTGCGAAGGTCAGCGCCTCTCAACCTCCTGCGAAGGTCAGCGCCTCTCAACCTCCTGCGAAGGTCAGCGCCTCTCAACCTCCAGCGAAGGTCAGCGCCTCTCAACCTCCAGCGAAGGTCAGCGCCTCTCAACCTCCAGCGAAGGTCAGCGCCTCTCAACCTCCAGCGAAGGTCAGCGCCTCTCAACCTCCTGCGAAGGTCAGCGCCTCTCAACCTCCAGCGAAGGTCAGCGCCTCTCAACCTCCAGCGAAGGTCAGCGCCTCTCAACCTCCAGCGAAGGTCAGCGCCTCTCAACCTCCAGCGAAGGTCAGCGCCTCTCAACCTCCAGCGAAGGTCAGCGCCTCTCAACCTCCAGCGAAGGTCAGCGCCTCTCAACCTCCAGCGAAGGTCAGCGCCTCTCAACCTCCAGCGAAGGTCAGCGCCTCTCAACCTCCAGCGAAGGTCAGCGCCTCTCAACCTCCAGCGAAGGTCAGCGCCTCTCAACCTCCAGCGAAGGTCAGCGCCTCTCAAACTCCAGCGAAGGTCAGCCCCTCTCAACCTCCAGCGAAGGTCAGCGCCTCTCAACCTCCAGCGAAGGTCAGCGCCTCTCAACCTCCAGCGAAGGTCAGCGCCTCTCAACCTCCAGCGAAGGTCAGCGCCTCTCAACCTCCAGCGAAGGTCAGCGCCTCTCAACCTCCAGCGAAGGTCAGCGCCTCGCAACCTCCTGCGAAGGTCAGCGCCCCTGAACCTCCTGCGAAGGTCAGTTCACTGGTGCCCATTCCGGGTCCAGCCGCCTGCTCCGCCTCAGTGCCAGAGCAGTCCGCTCCACCGGTACCCATTCCGGGACCAGCCGTCTGCTCCGCCTCAGTGCCAGAGCAGTCCGCTCCACCGGTGCCCAATCCGGGCCCAGCCGCCTGCTCCGCCTCAGTGCCAGAGCAGTCCGCTCCACCGGTGCCCAATCCGGGTCCAGCCGCCTGCTCCGCCTCAGTGCCAGAGCAGTCCGCTCCACCGGTGCCCAATCCGGGCCCAGCCGCCTGCTCCGCCTCAGTGCCGGATTAGTCCGCTCCACCGGTACCCAGTCCGGGTCCAGCCGCCTGCTCCGCCTCAGTGCCGGAGCAGTCCGCTCCACCGGTGCCCAGTCCGGGCCCAGCCGCCTGCTCCGCCTCAGTGCCGGAGCAGTCCGCTCCACCGGTGCCCAGTCCGGGCCCGGTTGTTTTCCCCGCTCCATGGCCGGAGCCGTTTACCCCACCGGTGCCCAGTCCGGGCCCGGTTTATTGCCCAGCTCCATGGCCGGAGCCGTTTGTCCCACCGGTGCCCAGTCCGGGCCCGGGTGTTTTTCCCACTCCATGGCCGGAGCCGTTTACCCCACCGGTGCCCAGTCCGGGTCCGGTTGTTTTCCCCGCTCCATGGCCGGAGCCGTTTACCCCACCGGTGCCCAGTCCGGGTCCGGTTGTGTTCCCCGCTCCATGGCAGGAGCCGTTTGCCCCACCGGTGCCCAGTCCGGGCCCGGTTGTTTTCCCAGCTCCATGGCCGGAGCAGTTCGTCCCACCGGTGCCCAGTCCGGGTCCGGCGGTTTTCCCAGCTCCATGGCCGGAGCAGTTTGTCCCACCGGGGCCCAGTCCGGGCCCGGTTGTTTTCCCCGCTCCATGGCCGGAGCCGTTTACCCCACCGGTGCCCAGTCCGGGCCCGGTTGTTTTCCCCGCTCCATGGCCGGAGCCTTTTGCCCCACCGGTCCACAGCCCGGGACCGGTGATAAGGAAGGGGCACGGGACAAAACTGTCCACAGCGCCGGAGCCGGAGCCGCCCCCGATGGACTAGTTTTCCCGCCCATTTACCCCCCCGTGTTTTGTGTGTGTTTTTTTTTTTTAGGCGTCCGGGAGTCCGCGCCTTGGGGGGGGGGTACTGTCAGGCTCTGGCCATAGAGAAGCAATAGGCATCTCTATGTAGCTATGGGCAGAGTCTGACAGTGTCGTTCTTTTCTGTTTCTTTGTGGGGTTTGGGTGGATCTCTAATTAGAGGCAGCTGCTAACCATTGTCTCTAATTAGGGATCCAATATATGTCGAGTCTGTCCCTCACGCGGGTGTGGGTTGTTATCGTACATGTCGCAGTCACGGGTGAAGTAAGTGTTCTTTTTTACGTCCGTTCATTCCGTGTGGTTTTTGTGAATGGGACGTTAGAGTATAGTTTCAGTTTTGTATCCTGTAGTTCGCCGTTTATTTTCGATTTATACATATACAATAATAAAGAAAAATGTCGAACTACTATCCCTGCGCTGCGTCTTGGTCTCTCCAACACCCACATCGTGACAAGACCAAAATGCGTCATATGTCTTAAGGTGCTAGCTAACGAAGCTATGAAGCCAGCTAAGCTAAGCTAAAGCGACATTTGATCACAAAGCACAGGGAATATAAGAACCAAACAAAATATTTTTTCCGTAGAAAGAGCGAGGAATACACCTGCCAGAAAACACAGATGGTGATCCTGGCCACAATTTCCGAGAAAGCACAGAAGGCTTCCTATTTGGTGGCTCAACGGATTGCTAAAAGTAAAAAGCCACAGACAATTGGACAAGAAATCTGTGAAGTTATGCTCGGGACATAAGCAGCTAATAAACTGAAAGCAGTACCTCTCTCAAATGACACCGTGAAGAGGAGAATTGAAGAACTCTCAGCTGACATTCAGTCACAGCTACTGGATAGATTGTGTACCTGTGAGAAATGTTCTATTCAGTTGGATGAATCTACAGACATAGCTGGTGCGGCTCAGTTGATCGTTTTGGTTCGCTATCCATGGGAAGGGAACATTTTGGAAGACTTTCTGTTCTGCAAAGAGGTGCCTGGGAGGACAACGGGTGAAGAAATATTCAGACTCCTGGATGCTTTCATGACTGAAGCAGGACTTAGCTGGGAAATATGTGTGGCCGTTTGTACGGATGGTGCGGTGGCGATGACGGGCCGAAAGAGTGGGGTTGTTGCGCGGATAAAGGCTGTCAACCCGAAGGTTATGGCTACGCACTGTATGCTGCATCGACAGGCGCTGGCATCAAAAGACATGGAACCAAACCTTCACATTGTTTTGAACACAGCTGTCGCGGCAATTAATTTTATGAAGCCAAGGGCACTGCAGACACGTTTGTTTGGACAACTTTGTAGGGAGATGGAGGCTGGGCATGACAGACTGCTATATCATTGTGAAGTGCGATGGCTCTCTCGTGGTAAAGTTTTGCAGCGGGTGTTTGCGCTACGCAGTGAGATGGCGGAGTTTATGAGAGAGAACAAACCGGAGTTTGTAGCCAAATTGGCATATCTTGCCAACATATTCAACTTGCTCAACAGCCTCAAGTATATAAGTGATATTAACATGATTGAAATTGAAATGTGTTTCTGTTTATCACTATGAAACAGGTCTGAATTATTTAGGTTGAAATGTTTTAGAATTCAAATAGTTCCAGTGGCATCTAAGACTACAAATGGTAGTAAGCATATGCTTAATCAGTATTTAGATTATAAGGGGGTCCTTGGAAAATGTTCTCCCCTGTAAGGGGTCCCTTTGAGAATCCCTGTTCTAGGGATGCCGTCTGGACCGGCAGCCTTGCGAGAGTTACTCAAGTCGGCCAGGGAGAAGGAGAGCCTGTTGTCCTTGGGAGCGGGCCGCGTTGGTGACACTGTTCTCAAAGCGAGCGAAGAAGGTGTTTAGTTTGTCCGGGAGCAAGACGTCGGTGTCCTCGAAGTGGCTGGCTTTCCTTTGCAATTCATGATTGTCTGTAGACCCTGTCACATACAGCACCAGTCAAAAGTTTGGACACGCCTACTCATTCAAGGGTTTTTCATTATTTTTACTATTTTCTACATTGTAGAATAATAGTGAAGACAGCAAAACTATGAAACAACACATATGGAATTATGTAGCAATCAAAAAAGTGTTAAAACAAATCAAAATATATTTTATATTTGAGATTCTTCAAAGTAGCCACCCTTTGCCTTGATGACAGCTTTGCACACTCTAGGCATTCTTCATGAAGTAGTCACCTGGAATGCATATCAATGAACAGGTGTGCCTTGTTAAAAATGTATTTGTGGAATTTCTATCTTTCTTAATGCGTTTGAGCCAATCAGTTGTGTTGTGAAAAGGTAGGGGTGGTATACACAAGATAGCAGCATTATGCAGCGATACGCCATCCCATCTGGTTTGCGCTTAGTGGGACTATAATTTGTTTGTCAACAGTACAATTACCCAACATACCTCCAGGCTGTGTAAGGGCTATTTGACCAAGAAGGAGAGTGATGGAGTGCTAGATCAGATGACCTGGCCTCCACAATCGCCCGACCTCAACCCAGTTGAGATGGTTTGGGATGAGTTGGACCGCAGAGTGAAGGAAAAGCAGCCAACAAGTGCTCAGAATATGTGGGAACTTCTTCTAGACTGTTGGAAAAGCATTCTAGGTGAAGCTGGTTGAGAAATTGCCAAGAGTGTGAAAAGCTGTCATCAAGGCAAAGCGTGGATATTTGAAGAATCTCAAATATATATAATATATTGTTTTTTGTTTAACACTGTTTTGTTTACTACATGATTCCATATGTGTTATTTCATAGTTTTGATGTCTTCACTTTTATTCTACAATGTAGAAAATAGTACAAATAAAGAAAAACCCATGAATGAGTAGGTTTTATGGTAGAAAAATTACAAGACTGTTATAATACTGTTTATGCATCAAATAAGGTTTGATGAGTACTCTCTCATCTGTGTCTATGGGTTGAGTTGGGCTTCTGGAGCTTGAGCTGACAATTGATTGATGTCTTGGTGATAAAAACCAACAGCCATATTCATTTAGATGATTAGTGGTGCATGTGAGGCAGATGTCTCCGGTCTGTTTCTGTTCTGGCATTCCATAGACGAGATATGGTGCATGTAACCGAGATAGGGTTAGCCTGGAGGAGTAGAACATAATCCTTCATTGTCTCAAAATCTTCCTTGCTTCTGAGAGACTTAGCCAGTGTGGGGTTAAGACAAAGGTTAGGCTACTCATTACTGCAATAATTAATCGATATTGAATAAAGATGATTGTTTGAAGAAATGACAAAGTCTCTCTCACTTGAATAGAATATTCCAACACAGTTTGTCCAAACTTTTGACTGGTACAGTACATATCGTGTCTGAGCTGTTGAATTGGTTTGGGTAGGTTTTAATAGTCACAATGGGAACAACATCCCCTATACACTTCCGATCTACACACAATACCACATAATGACTAAGCAAATACAGTTTATACATTTTTAAAATACAAAACTGAAATATCACAGTATTCAGACCCTTTAACTCAGTACATTGTTGAGCAGATTTGGCATCGATTACATCCTTGAGTCTTCTTGGGTTTGACGCTACAAGCTTGGCACACCTGTATTTGGAGAGTTTCTCCCATTCTTCTCTGCATATCCTCTCAAGCTCTGTCTGGTTGGATGGGGAGCTTTGCTGCACAACTATTTTTAGGTCTCTCCAGAGATGTTCGATCGGGTTCAAGTCCGGGCTCTGGCTGGGTCACTCAAGGACATTCAGAAACTTGTCTCGAAGCCACTCCTGCGTTGTCTTGGCTGTGTGCCAAGACAAACATCCCCACAGCATGATGCTGCCACCACCATGATTCACTGTAGGGATGGTGCCATCTCAATACCTTATCAGTCTCAGTCTCCAACAAGACTATTGAAAGGTTTGTGAAAACAGAAAGCTTTTACTGTATGCTTATGTATCAATATGTGTCTTATTCTGTCTCATAGCAAAATGTTTTTTCATATCGCCTTTTGTATAATTGACTTAACATGTCACGTGATAGCAAACAATGTAAAGTGTGATACTGTTTCCTTAGATGTGTCCATGCATTTGAATGTAAGGTAACTCTGAACAAGAAATATGTTGTTTTCATTGACCAATGCAATGTCAGGAAAATGAGATGCCATTAAAGGTCCCATGCTTCTCAGGTAAATAAGCTGATCAGGAAGGCTAGCTCTGTCCAGGGGATGAGCCTTGACACTCTAGAGGAGGTGGTGGAGAGACGGATCCTGGCCAAACTGCTGGCCATCATGGACAACGTCACCCACCCCCTGCACGCTATGGTTATGACGCAGAGGAGCACTTTCAGTCACAGACTGATCCCACCACGGTGTGCCAGAGAGCGCTACAGGAGGTCCTTCCTGCCGGCGGCTATTAGACTATATAATGCCTCACCGGGGTGCCGTGCCGTCGGCAACATAGATCTGGAACTGTTGGGGTGCTAGGACCTAGTTTAACAATTATGCATCCATCCGTGAGTAACTCTGGTCCGTCAGCACTGATCCACTCATGACCTATTTATTCATACAGGTCTGTATATACATACTCATGTACAGTTGTTATATCATATCACATGCAATATTGTAAGTAATTATTGGACTTAACCTACGTAGTCATTCACTCAGGAATGCATATTAGTATCCTGTCAGTTGCACCTTTTCTCATTGCTTTTAGTATATCAAATGTGCAATACATGCAGTTGTCTGTAATTAAACCCTGCGCACTATGGACTGTATTTTAAGGGAATTACTATTATTACCCCAAATGATATCATACACACATTTAGCTATTAAAGTATCTCTTCCTGTCATTTACCTGTACAGTTTGTGTAACCACGCAAGTATTCACTTATCTGTAAATATAACTGTATACCTAACTGTACAGCTAATTTAACCATGCAAAATGTTCACTTACCTGTTCATTTACCCAGTCTGTCTATTAAGTAAACTATTATTACCCTCGCTCATATCATACGCATTTTTAGCTACTGAAGTATTTCTCTGCCATCAACCTGTATAGTATAGTTAACCATCCAACATCCACCAATGTATAGTGTACATATTCAGCCAACCACCCATACTATGCAATGTCTCTTTTATAGCTTTTATTTTTTTTTTGCACTCCAGATATCTTGTATTTCTATACTTTTTCATACTGCCGCTCTATGTATCATGTACCGTGTATCTGTCTTTTGTGTACTTTCGTTGTGGCATTTTGCACCTGCCCTGTGTTTTGTTGTAGCTGCTTGACAATGAAATTTCCCCCCCGGGGGATCAATAAAGTACCTATCTATCTATCTATCTATCTATCTATCTATCTATCTATCTATCTATCTATCTATCTATCTATCTATCTATCTATCTATCTATGTTCTCGCCCTTTGCCACAGACACTACAGATATAAGGGGTGAGTGAGATTTGTTGCTAGGATACAGTGAATGGCTCCTAAAAGGGAACAAGAAGAAAACAGTGGAGCAAAAGATTTCCCTACATTTAAAAAATATATAAAATGAATGGGTACATGTGACAATACTTTCACCTGTACTCTCACGATAACACAGGCCACCAAAATAGTGACAGTCATTCATCAGACTCACCGACATGTGTAATAGTAATCATTCAAATTTTTATGTACTGTATCATTAAATGCAATCTGTCACTTCAGTGCATTGAGTGGTGTGCTTCATGCTTATGTTAGTTAAGGTTCATGGCTGCTTTGTTGAAATTACATTTTCTCCACATCAATCAACAGTTACTGTAACCTACCCACCCCTGGCCATAGGCAAGGTTTTTATGCGGTGGTTGCAATACACTGAGTGTATAAAACATTAGGAACACCTTCCTAATATTGAGTTGCACCCGCTTATGCCCTCAGAACAGACTCAATTCATCAGGGCATGGACTCTACAAGGTGTTGAAAGCGTTCCACAGGAATGCTGGCCCATGTTGACTTGCTTCCCACAGTTGTGTCTAGTTGGCTGGATGTCCTTTGGGTGCCTTTCGTTTTGAAATATTTGGTTGTACACTACTGTACTCACTGTTTAGCACATGGCCTCATGTGAATCCTTAAAGTTATGGGTGGGGCTAAGGCTTAAGAGGGTGTGAACAATGCTGAATATGTGTAGACAAAGAGCTCTCCAATAGGTGTCCCAAAACTTTCAAAGGGCATTTTCTCAAAAGTGGGGATACAAGTTTATCAACTTTCAAAGCAGAATTACTTTCCCATTGTTACCTTAAATGCAGTGTATGATATACCATGTTCTTGCTCTGAGTCTCTATGTTGTGCTACATAAGACTGAATTGAGGAAGTCGTCACATATTATATATAAATAATTCTTAATTTCCACCACTCAATTTATACAGTGTCTCTTTATTTTTCCTGCACCACAACCTCTTGTTAGGAAACAGGGATCTGTGTTCATTTTATGTGACAGTAAAGAGGCCTCATTATAGACTGACTCTATCGGACTGTAGGATATATCCAAGTTGCAGTTCACAATGTGAAGATCTGCTGATACTAGAAGAAAGAAGGAACAAGATCAACATCTCCCTCTCTCTCCCTCCATCTCCCTCTCTCACTTTCTCTCATTTCTCTTGATGTCTCCATCATTCAGACAATCGATGAGGTATGAAACTGGAAGGCACACTCAGTTCCAATGAGACAATGGCAAAGTGCATTCAAAAACAGCTTGTTAGTAAAATGTTCCAGCCGACAGCTGCCGCTCATCTCCTTTGTCTTGATCACATTGAGGGAGAGACGATTCTACCTGCATTGATGTTTCCGGAATGTGTGTGTTGTTATGATTCTGAACGGTCAGATAACTAGCAACAGTGAAAAGAAGCTGCCATGTGGCGAATCGTAGGTGGCTCGTTTCATCTCGTTGTATCTTATTATTGATACCATGTCTTGTTTTGTGGTGTTTTGACTGATGTCATGTTTATGCTAATATTAGGGCCGGGACAGTACCAGTATCGCAATACTTGTTCGTTTTGTGGCAAGGAAACAAAACATGAAGCGGATTTAACTTATTTTACATACAGCAGGTTTTAAAGGACTAAAGAGTTTGGTCTGCCTGGTCTGCTTTTAACTTCTGCCGTGGAAAAAATATTGCGATACTTAAGGTTTGGAGTATCCAGATTTTCATATCCGTGGTTCTCTCTTCCTGAGATTTACAGTATTTTTGTCTTAGTACACAACGGGGTGCTAAAAAAAACAAACAAATAAAACATTGGGTAACAAAATTAGCACAAAATAACAGTGGCTGCTAACTAAATATGCTAACGAGCGCAAAACGAAAATAAGCGGATTGCAAAGACAGGCAATCCGGCTCATAAACTAATACAAGTATAGGTAGTAGCTACTGAATGTAATTTTTGGTGACTTCGTATGTTTACAACCAAATGTGAACAAGATTACAAGATTACATTATACAAATTAACAAAGTTTTGATACATTCTTGTCTGAAGGAAGAAAAGTACTGCTCTGGAGCAGCATGTTTACACGCTGTGTCTGTGTGGAGTCGCTAGGCCAACGGGCCTGCCTGCTCTTCTCTGAGAATAGGGAGGAGGAGCAGACGGGCCGAGAATGGAGAGGAAAACAAATAAAAGTAAGGAAATCAAGATAGTGTTTTGACTTCTTAAACACGGCAGAAAGTTAACACTATATGATGCCCCGTCTCCTTATTAATTCAGACACTTAGCTAACTAGCAAGTTAAACCAAATACACAGTTTGACTCACCAGCTGGTGTTATGTAGTGCCTTGAGGTCGGAGGCCGAGCAGTTGCCATAACAGGCAGTGATGCAACCAGTCAGGATTCTCTCGATGGTGCAGCTGTGGAACTTTTTCAGGATTTGAGGACCCATGTCAAATCTTTTCAGTCTCTTGAGGGGGAATAGGCTTTGTCGTGCCCTCTTCACGACTGTCTTGGTGTGTTTGGACCATGATAGTTTGTTGGTGATGTGGACACCAAGGAACTTGAAGCTCTCAACCTGCTCCACTACAGCCCCGTCGATGAGAATGGGTGCGTGCTCGGTCCTCCTTTTCCTGTAGTCCACAATCATCTCCTTTGTCTTGATCACGTTGAGGAAGAGGTTGTTATCCTGCCACCACACGGCCAGGTCTCTGACCTCCTCCCTATAGACTATCTCATCATTGCCGGTGATCAGGCCTACCACTGTTGTGTCATCGTCAAACTTGATGATGGTGTTGGAGTCGTGCCTGGCCATGCAGTCATGGGTGAACAGGGAGTACAGGAGTTGGCTGAGCACGCACCCCTGAGGGGCCCCAGTTTTGAGGATTAGCGTGGCAGATGTGTTGTTTGCCTCGAAGAGAGTATAGAACTGATTTAGCTCTCCTGGTAGGCTCGTGAAACTGGGCAGCTCGCGGCTGTGCTTCCCTTTGTAGTCTATAATAGTTTGCAAGCCCTGCCACATCCAACGTGTGTCGGAGCCAGTGTAGTAGGATTCAATCTTAGTCCTTTATTGACGCTTTGCCTGTTTGATGGTTCGTCGGAGGGCATAGCGGGAATTCTTATAAGCGTCTGGATTAGAGTCCCAATCCTTGAAATCCGCAGCTCTACTCTTTAGCTAAGTGCGGCTGTTGCCTGCAATCCATGGCTTCTGGTTGGGGTATTTACATACGGTCACTGTGGGGACGACGTCATCAATGTACTTATTGATGAAGCCAATGACTGATGTACTCCTCAATGCCATCGGAAGAATCCCGGAACATATTCCAGTCTGTGCTATCAAAACAGTCCTGTAGCTTAGCATCTGCATCATCTGACCACTTCTTTATTGACTGTGTCAGTGGTGCTTCCTGCTTTAGTTTTTGCTTGTAAGCAGGAATCAGAAGAATAGAATTATGGTCAGATTTGCCAAATGGAGGGCGTGAGAGAGCTTTGTATGCGTCTCTGTGTGTGGAGTAAAGGTGGTCTGGAGTTTTTTTTCCCTCTGGTTGCACATTTAACATAGAACGTAGAAATTGGGTAAAACGGCATTAAAGTCCCCGGCCACTAGGAGCTCAGCCTCTGGATGAGCGTTTTCCCGTTTGCTTATGGCCTTATACAGCTCATTGAGTGCAGTCTTAGTGCTAGGATCGGTTTGTGGTGGTAGACAGTTATGAAAAATATAGATAAAAACTCTTGGTCAATAGTGTGGTCTACAGCTTATCATGAGATGCTCTACCTCAGGAGAGCAAAAACTTGAGACTTCCTTAATATTATATTTCTTGCACCAGCTGTTGTTTACAAATACACACAGACTGCCACCCCTTGTCTTACCAGACGCCATTATGGACAGACTTCTCCACATCTTAGCTACTATTGTATCAATATGTTTTGACCATGACAGTTTACAATCCAGGGTTACTCCAAGCAGTCACCTCAACTTACTCAATTTCCACATTATTCACTACAGATTTAGTTGAGGTTTAGAGTTTAGTGAATGATTTGTCTCAAATACAATGCTTTTAGTTTTTGAAATATTTAGGACTAACTTCCTTGCCACACATTCTGAAACTAACCTCAGCTCTTTGTTAAGTGTTGCAGTCATTTCAGTCGCTGTAGTAGCTGAGTCATCTACATACATTGACACATTGGCTTTACTCAAAGACAGTGTTATGTCGTTTGCAAAGATTGAAAAAAGTAAGGGGCCTAAACAGCTTCCCTGGGGAATTCCTGATTCTACCTGGATTATGTTTGTATTTATTATTGATCCCCATTAGCTACTCTTCCTGTGGTCCGGAGAGGCTTCCATTAAAGAATACCCTCTGTGTTCTGTTAGACAGGTATTTCTTTATCCACAATATAGCAGGGGGTGTAAAGCCATAACACATACGTTTTTCCAGCATCAAACTATGATCAATAATGTTAAAAGCTGCACTGAAGTCTAACAAAACAGACCCCACAATGTTTTTATCATAAATTTCTCTCAACCAATCATCAGTCATTTGTGTAAGTGCTGTGCTCGTTAAATTTCTTCCCTAAACACGTTTTTTACAGTAAAATAGCATTGTATCTGGTCAAACACTATTTTTTCCAAACGTTTACTAAGGGTTGGTAACAGGTTGATTGGTCGGCTATTTGAGCCAGGAAAGGAGGCTTTACTATTCTTGGGTAGCGGAATGACTTTTGCTTCCCTCCAGGCCTGACGGCACACACTTTCTAGTAGGCTTAAATTGAAGAGATGGCAAATAGGAATGGCAGTATCGTCCGCTAGTATCCTCAGTAATTTTCAATCCAGGTTGTCAGACCCAGGTGGCTTGTCATTGTTGATGGACAACAATACTTTTTTAATCTCTTCCACACTCACCTTACAGAATTCAAAAGTACAATGCTTCTCTTTCATAATTGGGTCAGATATACTTGGATTTGGTATCAGTGTTTGTTGCTGGCATGTCATGCTTAAGTTTGCTAATCTTGCCAATTAAAAAATAATGAAAGTAGTTGGTAATATCATGAGCTATCTGATTCAATGAATGATGTAGCCAAGTTTTCCTTTTTAACCAAAGTTTTATTTAAGGTGGTACAAAGCTTTTTACTATCATTCTTTATGTAATTCATTTTTGTTTCATAGTATAGTTTATTTAGATTAGTCGCATGATTTCTCAATTAGTGGTACGTTTGCCAATCAGTTGTACTGCCAGACTTATTTGCAATACCTTTTGCCTCATCCCTCTTAACCATACCTTTTTTAAATTCCTCATCAATCCAAGGGAATTTAATAGTTTTTACAATAATTTTCTTAATGGTGCTTATTAGTAACTGGAGTAAGCAATTTCATAAAAGTGTTTCAAGTGCAGTGTCTGGTTGCTCCTCATTACACACAGACCAGCAAATATTATTTACATCATCAACATAGGAATCATGTCAGGCTCTGGCCAAAGAGAAGCCTATTTGCTTCTCTATGTAGCCATGGTCAGAGTCTGACAGTTCTATTCGTTCTATATACTGGTGGTGGTTTGTGTGGGATCCCTAATTAGAGGCAGCTGTAGCGCATCGTCTCTAATTAGGGATCCTACAAAGGCTTGCAATTTTCACACTGGGTTGTGGGTCGTTGTCGTTATATGTCGCAGTCACGGTGAATGTAAGTGTGCTCATTTGTTACGTCCATTTCATTCGTGTTTGTTTTTGTGAACGTGACGTTTTGTCTTTCGTGTTTGTTTGTATGGTATAGTTCGGTCATTTTGTTGTGTTGTTTATACATAGTATTGATAATACATAGTATACAGAAATAAATATGACAAACTACTATCCCCGCGCTGCGCCTTGGTCTCCCTATGCACCCTCACGTGACAAATCACTACAAAACTTATTGTATGACCTCTTATACACTATATTAGGACCAGCATTTGGAACTTTGGTTCTCCTAGATATTGCTACTATATTGTGATCACTACATCCGATGGATTTGGATACTGCTTTAAAGCACATTTCTGCAGCATTAGTAAAGATGTGATCAATACAAGAAGATCATTTCATTCCTGTGCTGTTTTTAACTACCCTGGCAGGTTGACTGATAACCTGAACCAGCTTGCAGGTACTGGTTACAGTTTGACGTTTTTTCTTGAGTGGGCAGCTTGATGAAAGTCAGTCAATTTGTAAATCACCCAGGAAATATACCTCTATGTTGATATCACATACATTATTAAGCAATTCACACATATTATTCACCAGTTGGGTGAATAGATCTGGTTTGAACTTTTCTCTGTGTCTAAAGAGTCAGAATCAGTGGAACAGGAGCCGGCACAAAACAAGGTAAGCAAGTTCCTATACCTGAAACCACTCATTCTGACATCTTGGTGAGCGAGGTTCGTAGGCTGAATATAAAATTAAAGGAAACAGAACTAGAAAGCATGGATTTATTCAGTAGTCCCATTAAGGTACCAGCCAGTAACTTTGTTTTGTTGTTAAAAGGATCATTTGTGACTATAGCAACCCACGGTTAAGTCGGCAAAGGCAGTCCCAAGGCAGGGTAAGTCCCTTAATAGGGTAATTCCCAAGTGTCAGTGACAGGGTAAGTTCCATAATAGGGTAAGTCCCAAGTGTCAGTGACAGGGTAAGTTCCATAATAGGGTAAGTTCCATAATAGGGTAAATCCCAAGTGTCAGTGACAGGGTAAGTTCCATAATAGGGTAAGTTCCAAGTGTTGGTGTATGGAGAAGTTGGTGCATCTAAATACTAGAACATTTGGTTGTAGGGTGGTAGTTGTCACGACTCCATCCGAAGTTGCCTCACCCCCTTGTTCGGGCATGCTTCGGCGATCGTCGTCACCGGCTTTCTAGCCACTGCCGCTACCTCCTTCATTCTCCATTAGTCTTGTCTTGTCATTACGCACACCTGGTTCTCATTTCCCCCCAATTACTTCATGTATATATGTTCCCTCTGTTCCCTCATGTCCTTGTCGGTTATTGTTTATTTGTGATTGTGTATTTACACAGAGTGTGTGTCTAGGCTATGCCTAGTTATATGTACACCTTTCGTGATTACTGGAACAGTTATATTTTGTCTGTTCAGTTGAGAATTACTTCTTTGGTATTAAATTATACCTTGTTCCATGCTATCTCCTGCGCCTGGCTCTCCATTATATATCCACCGTCACAGAATAACCGACCATTTCATGGAGCCAGCAGGAGCAACAGGAATGACCGGGGTAATTAAGAGAGTGGTGGAGCACTCCATCATGCTCGCCAATCTAGGAGAGGCGATGGATCGGGTTCTGCGGGCAGTCCAACTGGAGATCAACCGACCAGAGAGTGGAGCCTCCCCATCAGCGAGTATGGTGCCGACTACTGTGGGTCCCAACATCCCAACCATCCCCACTAGTGGAATCCACATTTCCCTGCCTCGTGAATATGACGGAGCCGCTGCTAAGTGCCAGGGATTCCTCCTACAATTGGAGCTGGCTTTCAGCACGATCTCTCCTCCTCCATCTGACGTGGAGAAAGTGTCCGCCCTCATCTCCTGTCTGACTGGGAAAGCACTGGAGTTGGCCAACGCTACATGGAGAGAGGGAACGGCGTTGGACGACTTCGGGGAGTTCAGCCGGATCGGGGTGGAATGAGCGGGCCCTTATAGATCATTTCAGATGTAGTTTGAACGAGGACGTCCGTCGAGAGCTAGCCTGTCGGGATGCCCAGTTGAATTTCGACCAGCTCGTAGATATGGCCATCAGGCTGGACAATTTGTTAGCTTCTCGCGGACGTCCTGTGGGGGTCCCGCTCTTGCCATCCTTAGACACCAAGTCCCGTTCCCATGGAAATGGGTGGGACGGCCGTCCGGACTCGTCGAGGGAGCCGGGTTCAGTGTTCCTCCTGTGGCCGCTGTTTTCAGAGTGCTGGGTCTAGAGGCGGCAGGCAGGGCACTCTAGCGTCACCCCAGGTAACAGCGCACCACACTTACCCAGAGCCCTCTGTTACACACCTCTACCTTTCTGTTTCCTTTCCAGAATTTTGTGCCATTCCCCAGTGTAAGGCGCTAGTAGATTCAGGCGCGGCTGGAAATTTTATGGATAGTAATTTCGCAACTAGATTAGGGATTCCGCTTACGCCCATATCCATCCCCATTACCATTCACGCGTTAGATAGTCGACCATTAGGGTCTGGGTATATCAGAGAAACCACCGGAGACATTGTAATGATCACACAGGAGAATCATAAGGATAATTTTTATTTTTTTATTATTGATTCTCCTACATTTCCGGTGGTATTAGGTATGCCCTGGTTAAGTAGTCACAATCCCACCTTTTTGTGGCAACAGAGGGCTCTCACGGGGTGGTCATCAGAGTGTCCGGGTAGGTGTATAGGTGTTTCCGTTGGTGCGACCACGGTGGAAAGTCCAGAGAATGTCCCCACCGTGCGCATTCCCCCTGAATACCTAGATTTAGCTCAAGCTTTTTCTAAGAAAAAAGCAAATAAATTACCACCTCATCGCCCAGGGGATTGTGCGATAAACCTCAAGGTAGACGCTGTACTTCCCAGGAGTCATGTGTATCCCCTGTCGCAGGTAGAAACGGAGGCTATGGAAACATACGTCATACGACAAGGGTTCATACGGTCCTCCACTTCACCCGCTTCCTCAAGTTTCTTTTTTGTGAAGAAGAAGGATGGAGTCGTGACAGTAGTCCATATAGAAAGTCTCCAAAAGACCTGTAGAATTAATACCCAGAGTGAGGTATAGGCGTTTTCCGTTATAAGTGTCTGTCAAAAATGAGACATTGTCAGTGAGTGGTAATGTGTATAGTGATAGAAAGTTGCCTGTAACCTGTAAATTCTGTATGAAATCCACCTCCATGGTTGGAAAATAACATTAGTCTTAAGAAGCTATTTGAAAGTGATCCGTGAGTATTGGCTATGGCGATAAGTAAGGAAGTTGGTTTGTTCCCTATTGGGGCAGTTAATAGAGACCAATTGTCTAGCAATAAAAGAACGTTGGATGTCAAAACGTGTGTTGTCGAGAACTGTGGTAATTGAGGCGTGACTCTGGTAATAGGACATTATGTGTCCCGTATTCTTCAGTAATATGCTTCAGTTCTGTTCTCAACACAAGATATCAGGTCCTGTGACCAAATTACTAGGCACATACAGTATACCGTAACTACTCTCCGGGGAAGGTGGGGTAACTTCCTTGTAAAAATTGTTAATAGAGGGAGTGTATTAGGAAATCTAAACACCCTAGGCACCATCGGCGGTAACGTTGAAACAATAACAATTGAAATGACTAAATGGTTTCTGTGAAAAGGGGAATAAAAGAGGAAAAGGTTAACAAAGCATTAGATGCGCTGCGAGAAGCGCACAAGAAATCTACCAATCCGGCCCGAGTATGGGAACAATTTTGCATATTTGCCAGTATTTCCATGCTGAAGGAAAATTCAAATAAAATAAAGAACTCAAAGGTGCTATTTTTGTGGGGCACAGTGGCATCAAAGAGAAATCACAAGCTCAATACACAAGCATTTTAATGTCAGCGTTCTATCAACAGAAAGGTAAAACCAAGGTCAGCTAGACAAGACGATTGACAGGTGAGATACGACTAATAAAACATTTGGTAATAGCAGAAGGGTGGATCTATAAATTGGATGATCAGAACCAGGACCTTGTGAGTTCCCTGGAAAAATAAAACAGCTTACGGCTACCCTCCAACAGAACCAAAACACCCGTGGAGGAGTATATGCTTTTGCAACCCCTCCTGGGATATAATCTAGTCGCATCTCACCTGTCAGTCGATATAATCTATCCCAGGCTAAAAAGGTTAAGCCCCCGTTGTATCCCTCTTTTAGAGAGGAAAATGAGCGCTATAGGTTGAGGGAGGGGGATGACGGGCACATTACTAGTCCAGACATTGTGAACAACACCTTTATTTAACTAGGCAAGTCAGTTAAGAACAAATTCTTATTTACAATGACGGCTTACACCGGCCAAACTCAGACAACACTTGGCCAATTGTGCACCACCCTATGGGACTCTCAATCATGGCCAGTTGTGATACAGTCTGGATTTGAACCAGGTTGTCTGTAGTGACACCTCTAGCACTGAGATGCAGTGTCTTAGACCACTGCGCCACTTGGGAGACCAAGGAACCATAGAGATGTGTGCCCCGTTCATGCCCACACGGTACTGATGACTTATTATCCTACGCAAGTGTTCCCAGAGGGAGTGGACGGCTCCAAATTCAGCACAGCCACCAGCCGTTGAATATTGGTGAAATGCTCAGCATAATGAAAGAGGTGCCCCACCTGGTTAAAGATGGTCAGGAATTTATCAGTTTTCTGAGGAAACTTTTGGATTCTACACCGGTGATTAGGACCACCCTTTTGCTTAGAGCAGTGTTGGGACATTTCGCCGGGAACTACCATACTCCAGCCTGGTCTTGTAATACAGCCACCTCGCCTGAACAAAACTATTTCGGACAGCAGTGGGGAATCTTTTGTTGTCCCTGATGCTAGTAAAATTTGTAGATGCATTCAGGGACAAAAAGAGGGGTTATGCGAGTACGTCGATCTGATAGAAGATGTGTCGCTCACTAATTTGGCATTACCAGATCATTTTAATAAGAATGTGGGAATGTCGATCTCAGCTTTGATAGAGGTTTTAATGGTGGGTTTCAATCCCGCTATCTCTGGAACCGCTTTGAGAGTGGAATCTAATTCTGCTCACTTTACGGCAGTGAACGTTGTTACTACGGCTGATATTCTCAAAATAAATGAGTGTTTTATAGATACAGAAACAAATAAAATGCTGCTCTCCTTACATACACTGGGGGCCAAACGGTTTTTCTTTATTTGTACTGTTTTTTACATTGTAGAATAAAATAGACATCTAAACTATGACACAACACATATGGAATCATGTAGTAACCCAAAAAGTTTTAAACAAATCTAAATATATTTTATATTTGAGATTCTTCAAATAGCCATCCTTTGCCTTGATGACAGCTTTGCACACTCTTGGCATTCTCTCAACCAGCTTCACCTGGAATGCTTTTCCATCAGTATTGAAGGAGTTCCCACATATGCTGAGCACATGTTGACTGCTTTTCCTTCACTGAGGAAAAGCAGTG
The DNA here is from genome assembly GCA_023634145.1 of Thymallus thymallus. Lineage (NCBI taxonomy): Eukaryota > Metazoa > Chordata > Actinopteri > Salmoniformes > Salmonidae > Thymallus > Thymallus thymallus. The sequence goes on from CM042393.1 coordinate 37,316,473, forward strand.
AAGGAAAACCATCCCAAACCATCTAAATTTGGTTGAGGTTGGAACAAAAAATCTCAAATTTGGACTCCAGACCAAAGGACAAATTTCCACTAGTCTAATGTCCATTACTCGTGTTTCTTGGCCCAAGCAAGTCTCTTCTTCTTAATGGTGCCCTTTAGTAGTGGTTTCTTTGCAGCAATTTGACCTTGAAGGCCTGATTCAAACAGTCTCCTCTGAACAGTTGATGTTAAGATGTGTCTGTTACTTTAACTCTGTGAAGCATTTTATTTGGGCTGCAATCTGAGGCTGGTAACTATAATTAACTTATCATCTGCAGGTATTTCTGGGCCTTCCATTCCTGTGGCGGTCCTCATGAAGCTAGTTGAGAGAATGGCATGAGTGTGCAAGGCAAAGGGTGGCTACTTTGAAGAATCTCAAATATAAAGTATATTTTGATTTGTTATACACTTTTTTGGTTACTACATGATTCTCTGTGTTATTTCATAGTTTTGATGTCTTCACTTTTATTCTACAATGTAAAAAATAGTGCAAATAAAGAAAACCCTTGAATGAGTAATATAATAAACTTTTAGCCTGCAGTGTACAAAACCCACTTTTTGATACAAAACACAATAGTGAGTTATATAACCATCACCAGTAATAAACCTAAGGGCACAATGAAAAAGCCTCTAGTGGTTTAAGTGTAGACGCTGCTGCATGCATATAGATAATACCCTATAATGTAAAATAGACATAAAAATGGCCTGGCCAATTTCCTTCCTATTAACAAAAGTTATTTCTGTAAAAAACAACAACATTGAACTCCAACTTCTTCACCAGCTCAGTGACATGTTATTAAATGACAGACTCAAACTCGTCATTACAAATTCATTTAAATCTGGGTTTTGGAATCTAGAAAAAAGCATGATTTTGTTTGCATGTAGCACTAACTGTAGCTCCAATAGTGACCTGTGCAGTGCATCAGACTTAAAAGGTGAAAAGGCTTGGCCAACTGATGGAGTGATGGAATACAATAGTGTATCATCTGCATACATATGAAAATTATAAATTTTTACAGCATTACCAATGTTATGTATATATATTGCAAACAGCAGTGGGCAGAGTATTGAACCTTGGGGCACCCCTTTATGTAACGCAAGGAACTCAGATTTGACCCCATTTACCTTGATGGCCTGAGTTCTATCATTGAGATATGAATCCATCAGAAAGCATCAGTACCCAACCCTATCGAGGACAGCTTATTCAACAGAATAACATGGTCTACAGTATCAAAAGCTTTTGACAAGCTTTTGACAAGTCTACAAACATGGCAGCACAATTGTTTCTATCATCTAAGGCCTTTGCAATATCTATTACAACAAGCATCGTAGCCATAGTTGTGATGAGTGTGATGAGTGAAGAGAGCCAGGCGCAGGAGATGGTGTGGAACAAACGTATAATTTAATATGTACAAAGTAGTATCCACAACAGAACAGGAACGGCACAACTGTGCCAGTAAACCACTTAAGGTGCTAACATAACTAGGCAACCGCGAGTAGACAATAACTCGGATGTGATAGCACATAGAACAAACACTGACACAATTAACAATAACCGACAAGGACCTGAGGGAACAGAGGGAACATATAACATGTAGTAATTGGGGGAATGAGAACCAGGTGTGCGTAATGACAAGACAAAACTAATGGATAATGAAAGAGGGAGCGGCAAGTGGCTAGAAAGCCGGTGAAGAAGAGCGCCGAAGCATGCCCGAACAAGGGGATGAGGCAACTTCGGATGGAGTCGTGACAATAGTGGTACTATATTGAAGTCTGAATCTCAGATTGATTAACATTAAGACTATAAAAATAACAAATCTGATTTCATACTGAACAGAAAAAATGCAACATGTAAAATGTTAGTCCATATTTCATGAGCTGAAATAAAAGATCACAGAAATGTTCCATATGCACAACAATGGTATTTCTCCCAAATGTTGTGCACAAATTTGTTTACATCCCGGTTAGTTAGCATTTCTCCTTTGCCAAGATAATCCATCCACCTGACAGGTGTGGCATATCAAGAAGCTGATTAAACAGCATGATCATTGCACTCTAAAATGTTTTGTCACACAACACAGTGCCACAAATGTCTCAAGTTCTGAGGGAGCGTGCAATTGACATGCTGACTGCAGGAATGTCCACCAGAGCTGTTTAATGTATATTTTTCTTTTTTTCGCTTTAGAGAATTTAGCAGTGTGTCCAACCGGCCTCACAATCACGGACCATGTGTAACCACGCCAGCCCAGGACTTCCACATCCGTCTTCTTCACCTGCGGGTTCGTCTGAGACCAGCCATCTGGACATTTGATGAAACTAAGTATTTCTATCTGTAATAAAGCCTATTGTGGGGAAAACTCATTCTGATTTGCTAGGTCTGGAACCCCAGTGGGTGGACCTGGCTCCCAAGAGGGTGAGCTATGCCCTCCTAGGCCCACCCATGGCTGCGCCCCTGCCCAGTCATGTGAAATCCATAGATTAGGGCCTAATGATTTTATTTAAATTGACTGATTTTCTTATATGAACTGTAACTCAGTGAAAAACAATACTCGCCATTATGGAGTGGTAGCACAAAATCTGGTTTCCATAATTTTGGAATATGTTCTTTTGAGTTGCCAAAATGGAAAACCCTGACTACCATTTCCCTAATCACGTGAGGTTGACTGATCATTCATTGAGGCAACTCTCCAGTTGCTGTATCTGGGACTCGGGGGACTCTGCCCGTATGAAGCCCCCCGAATCTGATTTGATGCAGAGTTCTTCCAGAGTCTGTCAGAATCCAGCTAAGGGTACACGGGCCGAGTCCACTTCAGCATATCTGGACGATTAACTTAGAGGCTTTTATTCGGCAGGTGATGGAAGAAATAAAAAAACAGAATTAATGTAATAATTTAACCTCAAATTAGCTAGGTCAATTGCAAGCTCAAATTTGGCTCATTAGTCTATTAGATGGAGAAGGACCCTAGAGAATCTATGCTATAAATAATGATATTTTACTACAGATTTTTTTTGGAACCACACTCACACTAATTCTATTAATTTCAATCCTTCGGCCAATCATGCCGATTTTTAGGGATATGGAGGAAGCATAGGCCTAGATCTTCCATTTGATAATCTGCTACCTAAACTGAAGGAGTGATGCAGGCTACATATATGCCTGTTGAATTATTGCAATAGCCTATTAAACTGTTACAAATGTAGTCTATAGCCTATTAAAATAGCAAAATAAATAACGAACATAAACATAATGTCAAGAAAAGTCATGATTGTGGGTACGATTCCCGGAGCTACGAACGGAAAATGAATGCTTCTATAGTGTCGCTTTGGATAAAAGCGGCTGCTTAATGTCACATTTATTATTTTTGCACACCTCATATTTGTGAGACATCGAACATTTTCCTGCATGGAACCTTTGACAGTAGGGGCTGCCTGAGCATTCTGAGAAGACAGTGTCACGATGAGGTGTGTAGGCAGACCAAGGCGGAGCGCAGTTGCAGTTTAACATATTAGTTTATTAAGTGAACTATATGCAACAACAACAATATCTAGTACTCAGTAGTACGTATTGTGCAGCACAAACACTCCATCTAAATAAAAGACACTATAGACAATGAACCACACACAGTGTGGGACATAACTACTTAAGTAGGATCCCCAATCAGAGACAACACTTAGCAGCTGCCTCTAATTGGGGACCCAACACAAAACACCACATAGAAATAAAATACTAGATCTGTCAGGCTCTGACCATGGCTAGATAGAGGAGCCAAAGACTTCCCTATGGCCAGAGCCTGACAGTACGGAGTCGTTTACCCCCCCAAAGGTGCGGAATCCCGACCGCAAGCCATTAAAACAAAAATAACATGGGGGGAGGGTTAGGGAGGGAAAATAGCGTCGGTGGCGGTTCTGGCCCCGGCGAAGTGGACAGCTCCCTCCCTGGAGCTGGTCTGATGACCGGTCCCGGACTGGGCACCGGTGTGGTAAACGACTCCGGCCATGGAGCGGGGCAGACGACCGGGTCCGGACTGGACACTGGCACAGCGGGAGGCTCCGGCCTGTGGACCGTCATGGGAGGCTCCGGGCTGTAGACCGTCACGGGAGGCTCCGGGCTGTGAACCGTCGCGAGAGGCTCCGGGCTGTGGACCGTAACGGGAGGGTCCGGGCTGTGGACTGTAAAGGGAGGGTCCGGGCTGTGGACCGTCATGGGAAGCTCCGGGCTGGAGAGGCGCACTGGAGGCCTGGTGCGTGGAGCCGGCACAGGTTGCACAGGACTGGTGACACGCACTTCAGGGCGAGTGCGGGGAGCCGGCACAGGGCGTAATGGACTGGAGAGGCGCACTGGAGGCCTGATGCATAGAGCCGCACAGGTTGCACCGGACTGTGGCAGGTGGCTCCTGCTCTGGAGAGGGGCAGACGACCGGTCCTGGAATGGGCACCGGTGTGGTAAACAGCTCCGGCCATGGAGCGGGGCAGACAACCGGGTCCGGACACGGCACAGCGGGAGGCTCCGGCCTGTGGACCGTCTCTGGAGGCTCCGGCCTGTGGACCGTCTCTGGAGGCTCCGGGCTGTAGACCGTCACGGGAGGCTCCGGTCTGTAGACCGTCACGGGAGGCTCCGGGCTGTAGACCGTCATGGGAGGCTCCAGGCTGTGGACCGTAAAGGGAGGGTCCGGGCTGTGGACCGTAAAGGGAGGGTCCGGGCTGTGGACCGTCATGGGAAGCTCCGGGCTGGAGAGGCGCACTGGAGGCCTGGTGCGTGGAGCCAGCACAGGTTGCACAGGACTGGTGACACACACTTCAGGGCGAGTGCGGGGAGCCGGCACAGGGCGTAACGGACTGGAGAGGCGCACTGGAAGCCTGGTGCGTGGAACCGGCACAGGTTGCACTGGACTGGTGACACGCACTTAAGGGCAAGTGTGGGGAGCCGGCACAGGGCATAACGGACTGGAGAGGCGCACTGGAGGCCTGATGCGTGGAGCCGCTAAGGTTGCACCTTACTGGTAACACGCACTTCAAGGCGAGTGCGTGGGAGCCGGCACAGGTCGTACCGGACTGGAGAGGCGCACTGGAGACCTGATGCGTGGAGCCGGAACAGGTTGCACCGGACTGGTGAGAGCATCAGCTGTTCCGGACAACTGTGTGATCACGCTCTCCGTAGCCGATGTAAGTAAGACCTTTAAACAGGTCACAATTCACAAGGCCGCAGGACCAGACAAATTACCAGGATGTACAGTCGTGGTCAAAAGTTTTGAGAATGACACAAGTATTGGTCTCCACAAAGTTTGCTGCTTCAGTGCTCTTTAGGTCAGTAGTTACTATGGTACACTGAAGTATAATTACAAGTATGTAAGTGTCAAAGGCTTTCATTGACAATGACAATGACATTCAGTTTATGCATAGAGTCAATATTTGCAGTTGTTGACCCTTCTTTTTCAAGACCTCCGCAATCTGCCCTGGCATGCTGTCAATTAACTTCTGGGCCACATCCTGACTGATGGCAGGCCATTCTTGCATAATCAATGCTTGGAGTTTGTCAGAAGTTGTGGGTTTTTGTTTGTCCACCCGCCTCTTAAGGATCGACCACAAGTTCTCAATGGGATTAAGGTCTGGGGAGTTTCCTGGCCATGGACCCAAAATGTCGATGTTTTGTTCCCAGAGCCACTTAGTTATCACTTTTGCCTTATGGCAAGGTGCTCCATCAGGCTGGGAAAAGGCATTGGTCGTCACCAAACTGTTCTTGGATGGTTGGGAGAAGTTGCTCTCGGAGGATGTGTAGGTACCATTCACATTGTACTATTCATGGCTGTGTTCTTAGGCAAAATTGTGAGTGAGCCCACTCCCTTGGCTGAGAATCAACCCCACACATGAATGGTCTGAGGATGCTTTACTGTTGACATGACACAAGACTTGCTGCCCTTCTTGACACCAGGCCATCCTCCAAAAGTCTTCGCCTCACTGTGCGTGCAGATGCACTCACACCTGCCTGCTGCCATTCCTGAGCAAGCTCTGCACTGGTGGTGCCCCGATCCCGCAGCTGAATCAACTTTAGGAGACGGTCCTGGCGCTTGCTGGACTTTTTTGGGCGCCGTGACGCCTTCTTCACAACAATTGAACCTCTCTCCTTGAAGCTCTAGATGATCCTTGCAGGTAACCATGGTTGACAGAGGAAGAACAATGATTTCAAGCACCACCCTCCTTTTAAAGCTTCCAGTCTGTTATTCTGACTCAATCAGCATGACAGAGTGATCTCCAGCCTTGTCCTCGTCAACACTCTCACCTGTGTTAACAAGACAATCACTGACATGATGGCAGCTGGTCCTTTTGTGGCAGGGCTGAAATTCAGTGGAAATGTTTTTGGGGGATTAACTTTGCAATTCATCTGATCACTCATGATATTCTGGAGTATATGCAAATTGCCATCATCAACACTGAGGCAGCAAACATTGTGGAGACCAATACTTGTGTCATTCTCAAAACGTTTGACCGCGACTGTATACTCCGAGCATGCACTGACAACCTGCATGTGTCTTCACTGACTTTTTTAACCTGTCCCTGACTGAGTCTGTAATACCAACATGTTTCAAGCAGACCACCATATTCCCTATGCCCAAGAACCTGCCTAAATTACATCAGTAGCCATGAAGTTCTTTGAAAGGCTGGTCATGGCTCACGTCAACACCATTATCCCAGAGACCCTAGACCCACCCTAATTTGCATACCGCCCCCAACAGATCCACAGATGATGCAATCTCTATTGCACTCCACACTGCCCTTTCCCACCTGGACAAAAGGAACACCTACGTGAGAATGCTATTCATTGACTACAGCTCAGCGTTCAACACCATAGTGCCCTCAAAGCTCATCAATAAGCTTAGGACTATCAACAAGGCAGGTCCTACAGGCCAAAGCTTTGTCACACCTAGACTAGTGTTCAGTAGTGTGGTCAGGTGCCACAAAGAGGTATGCATGTCAATCTCTCATGGCTCAAAGTGGAAGAGAGATTGACATCATCACTGTAAGAAGTGTTGACAAGCTGAATAGACCGAGCTGTCTGTTTAAACTACTAGCACAAAGCTCGGACACCCATGCATACCCCACAAGATATGCCACCAGAGGTCTCTTCACATTCCCAAAGTCCATAATAGACTATGGGAAGCTCACAGTACTACATAGAGCCATGACAGGTAAAATGCAACCTATGGAACAACAGGGACTGTGAAGAGAGACATTCAAAAGGTACAGACACGCATACATTGTAATATTGTTGTATTATACATGTTGTATTGTATATTTGTAGTGTCAGGGCCAGCCCAAGCCTTTATGGGGCCCTAAGCAGAATTGATTTGGGGGCCCCTCGGTGCCACCAATACGATTGATTATTGTCAATGCTTGATTAGTCGCACACTATAAATCTAACAAACCAATTAGCAGTTTTATTAGTTGTAGCTGTGTTGTTTACTTTAAATATTCAGTCTTACAGTACTAAGTGGCATAGTTAATGTGGTGTACTGAAAAGTAGCAAAATAAATCAGATGCATTTACTTTAAACAAGTTAACCAGTTTATTTGCTTTTGTTTAAAACTAATCAGCAACATGCAAAAGTGCAGAACAATCAACTACAAATAAAATAACCTAAGATAAACAGTATCTTTTTATATAAAAAATAAATGCAAAACACTCAATATTAAATTAAATAATGACATAAAATGAACAGATGGACCTGCAACAATATAACAATAATGGTTCAAGAATAAAATATAAAGCTGAATAAAAACTACAAATGAAATAAAATGTAAACAGTATCTTCTTACATAAAAAATAAATGCAAATGTAAAAAACAAACAATATTAAATAAATTAAACAGATACTTCATGGCATGAATTGAACATAGGAACCTGTAACGAGATAACAATAATGGTTCAAAAATATAACTATTTCTAGATGTGCAAAGGGTTAGGAAAAGAATGCAACAAACAATTACAAAATAAACACTTTCATTTAGACAAACTTCCTCAAATGTAAAACAAACTACCTCAATATTGCACTTTTTCCTTAAAATGTGTGTTTCCGGGCTTTTCTGGAGGCAAAGTTGTTCATGACATCACTATAAGAGATCTGGCGGCCAATTTTAATATCGCGTTTTTGTGTAGCGTAAGCTAGTTACCACGGGCCCTAATATACGCTAGTTAGTTAGTTAGTTATTGTCAGGCTCTGGCCATAGAGAAGCCTATTTGCTTCTCTATGTAGCTATGGTCAGAGTCTGACAGTGTCTTTCTTTTCTGTTTCTGCGTGGGTTTTGGGTTGGATCCCTAATTAGAGGCAGCTGCACCGCATTGTCTCTAATTAGGGATCCTATATATGTTAGTCTGTCATTCACTCTGGTGTGGGTCGTATATTTCGCATGTCACGGTGAAAAGTAAGTGTGCGTGATTTACGTCTGTTCATTTGTGTTTTGTTTTGTGAGCGTGACGTTTTATCAATTCCTGTTTTTGTGTTTTCAGTAGTTCGTCTTTTGTCTTGTTATACATAGTAAAGTACATTCTTACATAGTATAGTAAATATGTCGAACTACTATCCCTGCGCTGCGCCTTGGTCATTCCCACACCCACATCATGACAGAACGACCCACCACTACCAGACCAAGCAGCGTAACTGGGGAGAGACGGAGAGAGAGGAGGTGCCGCCGCGTTATGCGCGACGCGCGAGATAGGTAAACACCCACAAACAACCCCAAGAAAATTTCGGGGAGGGGCTATGGGGGTGGTCTGGCCGCGAAGAAGACGAGCCAGTATCTGGAGGAGCATTTTGGAGAGGTTCTGGAGGAATTGGTGGAGATAGAGGAAGAGGTCAAGAGGAAGATGGCGGAGTGGTCCAGCCAGGTCTGGTCGTCTACTTCACTCCCAGGCAGGAGCAGTCCGCTCCACCGGTACCCAGTCCGGGTCCGGTTGTCTACTCCACCTTCCTTCCAGAGCAATCCGCTCCTCCGGTGCCCAGTCTGGGTCCGATCGTCTACTCCACCCCCATGCCAGAGCAGTCCGCTCCACCGGTGCCCAGTCCGGGTCCGGTCGTCGTCTCCACTCCCAGGCCAGAGCAATCCGCTTCACCGATGTCCAGTCCGGGTCCGGACCTCTGCCCTACTCCCAGCACCCGACCTCCAGTGCGTGCGCCCAGCCAGGTGCTTCCAGTGCCAGCTCCACGCATCCGACCTCCGGTGCGCCTCCCCAGTCCGGTACGGCCTGTGCCAGCTCCACGCATCCGACCTCCGGTGCGCCTCCCCAGTCCGGTACGGCCTGTGCCAGCTGCACGCATCAGACCTCCGGTGCGCCTCCCCCGGCACGTCATGTGCCGGCCCTCTGCAGCCCGGAACCTCCAGCGAACGTCCGCAGCCCGCAACCTCCAGCGAAGGTCCGCAGCCCGCAACCTCCAGCGAAGGTCCGCAGCCCGCAACCTCCAGCGAAGGTCCGCAGCCCGGATCCTCCAGCAAAGGTCCGCAGCCCGGAACCTCCAGCGAAGGTCCGCAGCCCGGAACCTCCAGCGAAGGTCCGCAGCCCGCAACCTCCAGCGAAGGTCCCCAGCCTGGAACCTCCAGCGAAGGTCCCCAGCCCGGAACCTCCAGCGAAGGTCCGCAGCCCGCAACCTCCAGCGAAGGTCCGCAGCCCGGAACGTCCAGCCGTCTGCTCCGCTCCAGGGCCAGAGCAGTCCGCTCCACCGGTGCCCATTCGGGGTCCAGCCGTCTGCTCCGCTCCAGGGCCAGAGCAGTCCGCTCCACCGGTGCCCATTCCGGGTCCAGCTGTCTGCTCCGCTCAAGGGCCAGAGCAGTCCGCTCCACCGGTACCCAATCCGGGTCCAGCCGTCTGCGCCGCCTCAGTGCCAGAGCAGTCCGCTCCATCGGTACCCATTCCGGGTCCAGCTGTCTGCTCCGCCCCAGTGCCAGAGCAGTCCGCTCCACCGGTACCCAGTCCAGGCCCGGTTGTTTTCCCAGCTCCATGGCCAGAGCCGGTTGCCCCACCGGTGCCCAGTCCAGGCCCGGTTGTTTGCCCCGCTTCATGGCCGGAGCCGTTTGCCCCACCGGTGCCCAATCCTGGCCCGGTTGTTTTCCCCGCTCCATGGCCGGAGCCGTTTACCCCACCGGTACCCAGTCCGGGCCCGGTTAATTGCCCAGCTCCATGGCCGGAGCCATTTGCCCCCCCGGTGCTCAGTCCGGGCCCGGTTGTTTTCCCCGCTCCATGGCCAGAGTCGTTTGCCCCACCGGGGCCCAGTCCGGGCCCGGATGTTTTCCCCGCTCCATGGCCGGAGCCGTTTACCCCACCGGTGCTCAGTCCGGGCCCGGTTAAATGTCCCGCTCCATGGCCGGAGCCGTTGGCCCCACCGGTGCCCAGTCCGGGACCGGTTGTTTTCCCCGCTTCATGGCCGGAGCCGTTTGCCCCACCGGTACCCAGCCTGGGCCCGGTTATAAATAGGTGGCATGGGAGAAAACTGTCCACTTCGCCGGAGCCAGAGCCGCCCCCGATGGACTAGTCTTCCCTCCCGATGGACTAGTCTTCCCTCCCTAGGACTACATAGAGAAGCCTATTTGCTTCTCTATGTAGCTATGGTCAGAGTCTGACAGTGTCTTTCTTTTCTGTTTCTGCATGGGTTTTGGGTTGGATCCCTAATTAGAAGCAGCTGCAATGCATTGTCTCTAATTAGGGATCCTATATATGTTAGTCTGTCATTCACTCTGGTGTGGGTCGTTGTCGTATATTTCGCATGTCACGGTGAAAAGTAAGTGTGCGTGATTTACGTCTGTTCATTCGTGTTTTGTTTTGTGAGCGTGACGTTTTATCAATTCGTGTTTTTGTGTTTTCAGTAGTTCGTCTTTTGTCTTGTTATACATAGTAAAGTACATTCTTACATAGTATAATAAATATGTCGAACTACTATCCCTGCGCTGCGCCTTGGTCATTCCCACACCCACATCGTGACAGTTATGAAACACACACACACCATATATATATTTTACCAACAATGTGTTGAATTTTACAGTTGAATGAGTTACTTAGACTATTATATTGGTAAAGTGGAGAGGTCAAAGAGAAAGCTATCAGGACTATGGATTGCGCTTTGACACGCGTTAACGTAAACAGACAGTCAATGTGCTGCAGCACACACAGTGGAATTACGCAGATCGTAAAAACACATACTATGAAACAGGTGCTCGGCGGTGACCTGACTCTGAAATAACAACCTATTACAGTTTTTGCCTATTGCTTACACACGTTTTGCTAAATTTGGCTCATTGTGTCAAAACTCTACACACAAGCAAATAAGACACAACACTGGGAAATAAACCATTCACATCTATGTCAAATTGAAACTCTGCTATCAAAACCTAACAATCCTTTGTCAAAATGTCACTCTGATGACAAAATGATACCCACTTGCATCATATGAATACACTTTCAGATCAGCAGCAACACACTAGTCTACTTTATATAGAAAACTGCAGTCTTTTGTTTTCAATGTTTTTATTCAGTTCCACAGAGGGCATGTTTTCACAACAACCAAAAAATGAAATACTGAATTCAAAATCATTACATTACAGTAGTATATTTTACAGTACAGTAAATTCAGTTAAATCAAAAATAAAACAAACAATACACTACTGTAAACACAGAAAAACACAATTGTGCGCAAGTGGGCTTATGGATCCTGCCGTCTGTTGGGGTCTGGCCACAGGATCTCATCAACATCACAAGCAATGTCTTCTCTCGCTAAGCATCGGGGAAAATATCCCCTTGTGTGCCGAATCCATCCCTGGATTGACCTCACCTCAATGTCTCCGCAGGCCTGTTCCATTGCCTGCAGAAGAGGCTTACGGGAATGTGGTTGGCGGTCATATACGCGACATCTCCAAGCGGAAAAAAATTCCTCTATAGGATTTAGAAATGGCGAGTAAGGGGGCAAGTACACAACTTCAAATTGATCATGGTTGGTGAACCAGTTCTGGACCAGAGCAGCCCGATGGAAACTAACATTATCCCAGACAACAACAAACCTGGGCTGCTCTGGTCCATCCTGTACAACTGCATCATGAAGTGCATCTAGAAATGTGATTATGTGTTGCGCATTATAGGGACCCAGTTTGGCATGATGGTGCAGTAGCCTTCGAAGACCTATGGCAGCACACAATGTGACATTTCCCCTTTGGCCAATTATATTACGTCCCCGTCGTCTGTTTTTGCTAAGGTTGAAGTTCTTTGACCCTGACACTGTTCCTCTCAAATGGGACCCTGTACAATTGCTTCATGGTCATGTTGTGCTTTACCAAGATGCGTCTGATAGTTGTAATGCTTAGTCGATTTATGTTGTTGAATACTTGCCTATCTGCAAGTATTTGTTGCTGTAGCTGGTGGAGATGGATTGCATTGTTTGCTCTGACTAGGTTCACTATGGCAAGTTCCTGCTGTTGGGTGAACAGGCGTTGGCGTCCACCCCCAGTAGGTCTTCTAGCCATTCTGTAGAAAAATGCAACCACAAATGGTTCTTGTTTGCTTCTTTTTTTACACTACTGTGTATACTGAACTTTACTGTATTTACCATACACAGTACTGAAACATCTCAACACGTTATCACGGTATGTTTCACAAAACTACCACTTTTGTTGAAAAAGGAGCATTAGCCACCCTGGAATACAATACATGTGATACAGTAACGTGATATGGTACAGTACTGTAAATACTCTAGATACAGTCTGAGTAGAGTAGAGAGTTGAAGACATACCTGTTTTCCAGTCGGAATGTCCTTATTATGGATGAAACTGTGAAACGGCTTAGATTAGGATGGACTCTGCCCAGCTTCCCTCATAGTCAGGCCATGGTTTATGACATGGTCCACCAAAGTTGCTCATATGTCATCCGAAATAATGGTCCTTGCGTGGCCTCTTCGACCACGTCCTCCTCTCTCTCTCTGTCTTCCTCTTCCCCTGCCTCTAGCTCTCCCTGCCGCCATGCTTGCAAAGTTCTCAAAATGGCTTAACTGAGGCCTTTTTGTAGCTGGCTGATTGGTGTTCAGTTTTGTAAGTAAGAATTTTCAAGTGTGTGTCTACGTCTTTTCAATTAACCAATGTGTGTTGTATTTTGAATAGATGTGTTTTCCCAATGGTAACCTGAGATTTCATTTTTGAACTAAGTGTCTTATGTATGAAATAGTGTGTAGTGTCTAGAAGCAAGTGTGTTGCAGAAAGGAGCAAGTGTGTTACAGAATTGCAACTAAAGTGCAAAGCAGCGCTTTTGTTTAAGGTATGGTTACACTTTGTTTAAGGTATAGTAACAACAACTTCAAGTTATGTTACTTTGGTTTAAGCATGTGTCTATAGTGTTCAAGCAACGGGCAAAAACTGTAAATACGGGCTACATCAGCCCATCAGATACCCCAAATCCTCTTGAAAAAGCACTTGTACTCACCTATTTGAATGGCATTCGACGAGCTTTGCGTTGAGCTAAATCCTCGACAATGTCCTTATTGTTAATCTCCCGGGCTCTGATGCGTTCAATGGACAGGATAGCCAGCCCATTCAGCGTGGGCTGGAGACTAGTATAAAAGAAACCAAATTAATCCAATTTAGGAACCTTTGCTACCTTCTCCTCCTGTACTTTTCGCTCAATTATTTTCTTGCTGCCGCTTTTATGTTTGAAAGACATGATTGCTGCTCGCTCGGCTTGCAGATGTACTTGTCAGTCTTGACCTTCAGATTTGGCGCCGAAACTAGCTACAGTATATCTCGTCATGATCAAATAGAGACTTTGCATTGGACAACATACATATTACCCAGCATTCAATGCATTTCTGTATATGAAAAAATTACAAAATAAAATAAGAAATTATTCATTTAGTTTTTCATAGTTTATGTAGAATAAACATATCATTTTGTTTTATGTAATTTACGTGCTTAATGTGTTTGACACCAGGAAGAGTAGCCTCGGCAGCAGCTAATGGGGATCCCGAATAAATACAAATACAAATGTGTGAGAACAATGTTTTTTTGTGAACAAATGTTTCATTTTGGCGTTATAATAAGGTTGGTAGCAACATGGATCAATCATTGTGGAAATCTGTTGCAGGTCAAGTACACAATGCAAAGCTCTCTCTATGGGTTGGCTGGCAGGCTAGCTAGCTAGGTAGCTAACAAACATAGATACACACAATAATACCAAAGACAATATCAGTATGTAAAGTAGCTAGTTAGATATAAAATTGCCTAAACAAACTGCACTATCAATTTAGTTGTATACAACCTCACTATGTTCAACCTGCAGACTGTGCCTTACAGAGTGGAGTCTGACATTCACAATAGCAGATATGAGGAGACGGGAAACGTTGCTCATGCTACGTCAATTGGCCGCATAGTGCAAGTTGGGTGATTCTGGGACTAGGAGCTCTCTCCTTCAATGAGTAAACGGGAGTATAGTGGCACTAGCTAAAAAAACAAAACATTTGCAACTATTTCGTCAACAACAAGTACAACATAACAAATATTTTCTGAGATGTGAGATAATTACCTTGCTATCTGTAATATCGTATAGCTTTGGAATCGTGACTTTACGTACTTTTGAGGAAAATAGGCAAGGAAAATAAACCCTCCGTTAAATTACACATTTTAATATACAGGAAAACTATCGCCTTATGGTGAGGATAGCCGTGCTGCAAGCCCAGTTACAGACGCAATCGTTAGGCAAGATCATACACCGTTTACCAGGGGGCAGGGCTACCAATGTAAAGGCAAAAACTGGTGAGTGTAGAGAGTATAGGGATATTGTTATCCACGTCGGCACCAACGATGTTAGGATGAAACAGTCAGAGGTCACCAAGAGCAACTAAGCTTCAGCGTGTAAATTAAATAGAAAAGTTAAGAGTAATTGTCTCTGGCCCTCTACTAGTTAGGGGAGTGATGAGCTCTACAGAGTCTCACAACTCAATCGCTGGTTGAAAACTATTTTCTGCCCCTCCCAAAAGATGGAAATTGTAGATAATTGTCCCTCTTTCTGGGATTCACCAACAAAACAAACCTGGCCTGCTGAGGAGTGACAGACTCCATCCTAGCTGGAGGGGTGCTATCATCTGATCTATCACATAGACAGGCTCTAACTCCACTATGAGATAGGGTGTAGGCCAGGCAGCAGGCTGTTAGCCAGCCTGCCAGCTTAGTGGAGTCGGCCACTAGCACAGTCAGTGTAGTCAGCTCAGCTACCCCCATTGAGACCGTATCTGTGCCTCGATCTAGGTTGAGCAAAACAATGTTCGCCTTAGTAATCTAGATTTACATTACATTTTAGTCATTTAGCAGACACTCTTATACAGAGCAAATTACAGTTTGTTAGTGCATACATGTTCATACTTTTTTCATGCTGGACCCCTGTGGGAATTGAACCCACAACCCTGGCATTGTAAGCACCATGCTCAACCATCTGAGCTACACAGGACTAATAAAGATCTCCTCCATTCCTGTCATTACTGAAAGAGATTGTGATATCTCACATCTCAAAATAGGGCTACTTAATGTTAGATCCCTCACTTCCAAGGCAGTTATAGTCAATGAACTAATCACTGATAATAATCTTGATGTGATTGGCCTGACTGAAACATGGCTTAAGCCTGATGAATTTACTGTGTTAAATGAGGCCTCTCTTACTGGTTACACTATTGACCATTTCCCCCGTGCATCCCGCAAAGGCAGAGCTAACATTTACGATAGCAAATTTCAATGTCGTTCCACCAAGTTAGAAGTCTTCCTACTAGCTTGGAAAGAAAGTATAGCGCAATATCGAAGAGCCCTCCCTCAATGCTTCTCGATCATCCTATTTTTCCAACCTAATTGAGGAGAATAAGAATAATCCTACATTTCTATTTGGTACTGTCACTTAGCTAACTACAAAGTAGCATTCCCCAAGAGAGGATGCCTTTCACTTCAGCAGTGATGAATTAATGAACTTCATCAACGAAAATATCATGTTCATGGTAAGCAAATGACGGACTCCTCTTTGAATCTGCGTATTTCTCTAAAACTCAGCTGTCCTTTTTTTTAATCCTATATCTCTTGACACATTCATGAAAATAGTCATGGCCTCTAAACCTTCAAGCTGCATACTGGACCCTTTTCCAACTAAACTACTGAAAGAGCTAATTCCTGTGCTTGGCCCTACTATGTTGAACATATTAAATGGCTCCATATCCACCGGATGTGTACAAAATTCACTAAATGTGGCAGTAATAAAGCCAAACCTTGACCCAGAGAATGTGAAAAAACGATTGGCCTATATCAAATATCCCATTTCTCTAGGAAAATATGTTGCACAGCAACTCACTGCCTTCCTGAAGACAAATAATGTATACGAAACGCTTCAGTCTGGTTTCATAGCCCTGAGACTGCACTCGTGAAGGTGGTAAATTACCTTTTAATGGCCTCAGACCAAGGCTCTGCATCTGTCCTCGTGCTCCTAGACCTTAGTGCTGCTTTTGACACCATCAATCACCACATTCTTTTGGAGAGATTGCAAACCTTAATTGGTCTACACGGACAAGTTCTTGCCTGGTTTAGATCTTATCTGTCGGAAAGATATCCGTTTCTGTGGATGGTTTGACCTCAAGGTTCCGTTTTAGGACCACTATTGTTTTCACTATATATTTGACCTCTTGGTGATGTCATTAGAAAAACACAATGTTAACTTTCATTGCTATGCGGACGACACACCGCTGTATATTTCGATGACACATGGTGAAGCCCCAAAATTGCCTACCCTGGAAGCCTGTGTTTCAGACATTAGGAAGTGGATGGCGGCAAATGTTTTACTTTTAAACTCGGACAAAACAGAGATGCTAGTTCTAGATCCCAAGAAACAAAGAGATCTTCTGTTGGATCTGACAATTAATCTTTATGGCTGTACAGTCGTCCCCCAAAAAACTGTGAAGGACCTCGGCGTTACTCTGGACCCTGATCTCTCTTTTGACGAACATATCAAGAATATTTCAAGGGCAGCTTTTTTCCATACAACAATTATGCAGAAAAGCTAATCCATTGCAGCAGTAAATTCTCTACTCTCCGGCTACCCGGATAAAGCACTAAATAATCTTCAGTTTGTGCTAAACACGGCTGCTAGAATCTTGAATAGAACCCAAAAAATGTATCATATTACTCCAGTGCTAGCCGCTCTACACTGGCTTCCTGTTATGGCTAGGGCTGATTTCAAGGTTTTACTGCTAACCTACAAAGCATTATATGGGCTTGCTCCTACCTATCTCTCCGATTTGGTCCTGCCGTACACAACTACACGTACTCTACGGTCACAAGACGGAGGCCTCCTTTTTGTCTCTAGAATTTCTAAGCAAACAGCTGGAGGGAGGGCTGGTCTCGACCTTTAAGTCTTTAGTGAAGACTCAGCTCTTCAGTAGGTCCTATGATTGAGTGTAGTCTGGCCCAGGGGTGCGAAGGTGAACAGAAAGGCACTGGATCAATGAACCACCCTTGTTGTCTCTCCATTGGGATTCTCTGCCTCTGACCCTATTATAGGGGCTGAGTCACTGGCTTACGAGTGCTTTCCATGCCGTGCCTAGGAGAGGTGCATCACTTGAGTAGGATGAGTCTATTACGTGATCTTCCTGTCCGGTTTGTCGCCCACTCGGGCTCGTGCAGTGGAGGAAATCTCTGTGGGCTATACTCAGCCTTGTCTCAGGGTAGTAGGTTGGTGGTCTGTTGATATCCCTCTGGTGGTGTGGGGGCTGTGCTTTGGCACAGTGGGTGGGGTTTTATCCTGCCTGGTTGGCCCTGTCCGGGGGTATCGTCGGACGGGGCCACAGTGTTTCCGACCCCCCCGTCTCAACCTCCAGTATCTATGCTGCAATAGTCTATGTGCCGGGGGGCTAGGGTCAGTTTGTTAAATCTGATGTTATTCTCCTGTCTTATCCGGTGTCCTGTGTAAATTTAAGTATGCTCCCTCTAATTCTCTCTCTCTCTCCCTCTCCCTCCCGGAGGATCTGAGTCCTAGGACCATTCCTCAGGACTACCTGGCCTGATGACTCCTTGCTATCCCCAGGCCACCTAGTCATGCTGCTGCTCTTCTGCCTGCGGCTATGGAACCCTGACCTGTTCACCTCTACAACCACTGTGTTTATTATTTGACCCTGCTGGTCATCTATGAATGTTTGAACATCTTGGAGATCTGGCCTTAATGGCCATGTATTGTTAGAATCTCCACCTGGCACAGCCAGAAGGGGACTGGCCACCCCTCAGAGCCTGGTTTTTCTCTAGGTTTTGTCCTACTGACTGTAGTCCCTATACAGGGGATGGATGTGGAAATGGTTCATACAAGTTCCTGGGAGTCCATATGGACAGCAGGCTGTAATGGACTGGTAACACCGGGGCCCTGTAAAAAAAGGGCCAGAGCAGACTCTACTTTCTGAGGAGGCTCAGGTCCTTCAACGTGTGCAGTAAACTACTGCATACTTTATACCACTTTCTACAGTGGTGTGCTGGGGCGCCAACATAAAGGCTGGTGATGCTTCTCAGGTAAATAAGCTGATCAGGAAGGCTTGCTTTGTTCTGGGGATTAGCCTTGACACTCTAGGGGAGGTGGCGGAGAGAAGGATCCTGGCGATCATGGACAACGCCCTCTGCATACCACGGTTATGATGCAGAGGAGCACTTTCAGTCACAGACTTATCCCACCACGGTGTGCCAGAGCGCGCTACAGGAGGTCCTTCCTGCCGGCGGCTATTAGACTATTTAATGCTTCACCGGGGGGCCATGTCATTGGCAAAATAGACCTGGAACTGTTGGGGTGTTAGGACCTAGTTGAACAATTCGGCATCCTTCCGTGAGTAACTCTCTGGTCTGTAATCACTCATTCACTCAGAACTGTATATACAGTGGGGAGAACACGTATTTGATACACTGCCGATTTTGCAGGTTTTCCCACTTAAAAAGCATGTAGTAGTCTGTAATTTTTATCATAGGTACTCTTCAACTGTGAGTGATGGAATCTAAAACAAAACTCCAGAAAATCACATTGTATGATTTTTAAGTAATTCATTTGCATTTTATTGCATGACATAAGTATTTGATACATCAGAAAAGCAGAACTTAATATTTGGTAGAGAAACCTTTGTTTGCAATCACAGAGATCATACGTTTCCTGTAGTTCTTGACCAGGTTTGCACACACTGCAGCAGGGATTTTGGCCCACTCCTCCATCCAGATCCTTCAGGTTTCGGGGCTGTCGCTGGGCAATACAGACTTTCAGCTCCCTCCAAAGATTTTCTATTGGGTTCAGGTCTGGAGACTGGCTAGGCCACTCCAGGACCTTGAGATGCTTCTTACGGAGCCACTCCTTAGTTGCCCTGGCTGTGTGTTTCGGGTCGTTGTCATGCTGGAAGACCCAGCCACGACCCATCTTCAATGCTCTTACTGAGGGAAGGAGGTTGTTGGCCAAGATCTCGCGATACATGGCCCCATCCATCCTCCCCTCAATACGGTGCAGTCGTCCTGTCCCCTTTGCAGAAAAGCATCCCCAAAGAATGATGTTTCCACCTCCATGCTTCACCGTTGGGATGGTGTTCTTGGGGTTGTACTCATCCTTCTTCTTCCTCCAAACACGGCGAGTGGAGTTTAGACCAAAAAGCTCTATTTTTGTCTCATCAGACCACATGACCTTCTCCCATTCCTCCTCTGGATCATCCAGATGGTCATTGGCATACTTCAGACGGGCCTGGACATGCGCTGGCTTGAGCAGGGGGACCTTGCGTGCGCTGCAGGATTTTAATCCATGACGGCGCAGTGTGTTACTAATGGTTTTCTTTGAGACTGTGGTCCCAGCTCTCTTCAGGTCATTGACCAGGTCCTGCCGTGTAGTTCTGGGCTGATCCCTCACCTTCCTCATGATCATTGATGCCCCACGAGGTGAGATCTTGCATGGTGATTGACCGTCATCTTGAACTTCTTCCATTTTCTAATAATTGCGCCAACAGTTGTTGCCTTCTCACCAAGCTGCTTGCCTATTGTCCTGTAGCCCATCCCAGCCTTGTGCAGGTCTACAATTTTATCCCTGATGTCCTTACACAGCTCTCTGTTCTTGGCCATTGTGGAGAGGTTGGAGTCTGTTTGATTGAGTGTGTGGACAGGTGTCTTTTATACAGGTAACGAGTTCAAACAGGTGCAGTTAATACAGGTAATGAGTGGAGAACAGGAGGGCTTCTTAAAGAAAAACTAACAGGTCTGTGAGAGCCGGAATTCTTACTGGTTGGTAGGTGATCAAATACTTATGTCATGCAATAAAATGCAAATTAATTATTTAAAAATCATACAATGTGATTTTCTGGATTTTTTTTTTTTTTTAGATTCCGTCTCTCACAGTTGAAGTGTACCTATGATAAAAATTACAGACCTCTACATGCTTTGTAAGTAGGAAAACCTGCAAAATCGGCAGTGTATCAAATACTTGTTCTCCCCACTGTACATATTCATGTACAGTTGTTATATCATATCACGTGCAATATTGTAAGTAATTCTTGGACTGAACTTACGTAGTCATTCACTCAGGACTGCATATTAGTATCCTGTCAGTTGTATATTTTTTCATTGTTTTTAGTATATTGAATGTCCAATACGTGCATTTATCTGTAATTAAACCCTGTTCTAAGGACTGTATGTTAAGGGAATTATTATTATTACCCTAAATTATATCATACTCACATTTAGCTATTTAAGTATCTCTTCCTGTCATTTACCTGTACAGTTAATTTAACCATGCAAATATTCACTTACCTGTACAGTACATTTAACCAGAATGTATGTTAAGTAAACTATTATTACCCTTACTTATATCAAACGCACATTTAGCTATTTAAGTATTTCTCTGCCATCAACCTGTGTAGTTAACCATGCAAATATTCCTTATTTATCTATATCAACTTGCAATATTTTTATTATTTTTTCACCTAACAATCTGTAACAATGTATAGTGTACATTTCAGCCATTCACCCATACTATGAAATGCCTTTTAATAGCTTTTTGCACTCCAGACTTCTTGTATTTGTATACTTTTTCATACTGCCGCACTATGTATCGTGTATCTGTCTTCTGTGTATTTCTTGCTGGAATTTTGCACCTGCCCTGTGTTTTTTCGTAACTCTATCTATCTATCTATCTATCTATCTATCTATCTATCTATCTATCTATCTATCTATCTATCTATCTATCTATCTATCTATCTATCTATCTATCTATCTATCTATCTATCTATGTTTCTGCCTTTCTAGGGAGTTTTTCCTAGCCACCGTGCTTCTACATCTGCATTGCTTGCTGTTTGGGGTTTTAGGCTGGGTTTCTGTTTGATGATGAGGCAAAGGTATGGCATGTAAGTCTGGCAGCCCAATTGGTTGGCAAACGCACTGCACATTAAGAAATCCTGTGATTAAACTAAATAAAAAGGAAATTTAACTATACTATGAAACAAAAACAAATGATATGAAGAATGATATTAAAACGCTTTGGAGCACCTTAAATACAATTTTTGGGGAAAAAAGCAAACTCGGCTCCATCATTAATTGAAACAGATGGCTAATTTGTCACAAAACCCACTGATATTGACAACTACTTTAATTACTTTTTCATTGGCAAGATAAGCGAACATAGGTATGACTACCCAAGAATAGTAAAGTTCTGAAAAAAATGGTGTTTGACGAGATACAATGCTATTTTACAGTAAACAAATTGACAACAGACTTTCAGCACGCTTATAGGGAAGGACATTCAATAAGCACAGCACTTACACAAATTACTGAGAGAAATTGTAGAAAAAAATCTTGTGGGGGCTGTTTTGTTAGACTTCAGTGCGGCTTTTGACATTATCGATCATGGTCTGCTGCTGGAAAAACGTATGTGTTATGGCTTTACACCTCCTGCTATATCATGAATAAAGAGCTACTTGTCTAACAGAACACAGAGAGTGTTCTTTAAATGGAAGCCTCTCTAACATAATCCAGGTAGAATCATGAATTTCCCAGGTAGCCGTTTAGGCCCCTTACTTTGAGGAGATGAGAAACGTTCTGCATTCTGGGTGATTCTGGGAAAATGTTCTCGATATATACTTTGAGAAGGGATTGCGTGACGATTAGCTTAGCAACAGCGTGACGCAGCATGACAACGTGAACACGATTGGTCGACAGTCTGCTGGGTGGGGAGTTATAGAGTTCCTATCTCCTTTCTATAATATCTCTGGCAATTAGCCTTGGACTAAAGAGGCAGACAAATAGGAGAAATGTGCTAGACCCTCCGTTAAATGACACATTTCTCAAGGTAGGAATATCACAATAATAAGATCAATGGCTCATTCAAGAGAAGACATCCTCCCGAGTTATGAGATCAGCCAGTATTGAAATCTGACATGCATAATAGATGTTTTAGCTATCTAAATGTCATTCCTATTAACTTCCAGTGTAGTGAGCCTGCTTGAACGCTAATAATTCAGATACACGTGAAGACATTAAATGACCCAGGGAATCGATAGAACATCACTCAGAGATGCACAAAATGTTGCATTCCTTTAATGCCCTTGCCCGATGAGAGAGAACTTCATGAGTGTGACCCAGACCAAATTACTCCAAAACCGCGGCCCAATCTACAAGAAACAGAATTAGACTCTGGAAGTGTTATACACAGGCAGCTCTAGTTACATGACTGCAGAAAAGAAGCAAGTGACTGGTTATGCTGTGTGTGATGACAAAGGAGTGGTTGAAGCTGGCCCACTGCCAGCAACTATTTCTGCTCAGGAAGCTGAGCTCTATGCACTAGCAGAAGCCTGTCAGCAGGGGAGGATATTACAATATACACAGACTCTCGCTATACATTTGGTGTAGCTCACGACTTTGGGACTCTGTGGTTACAACTGGGCATGTTAACAGCGACAGGAACACCAATAAAAAATGGACATGAAGTAGAAGCATTACTAGAAGCGTGTCAATTGCCCAGTAAACCAGTAAACTAAAATGTGAAGCCCAGACGAGCCGTACAGATAAAATAGCAGTAGGGAATTGCCGAGCAGACAAGGCGGCCAAGGCACCTCCTCAAATAGAAGATGCTATCAAACCGCATGTAAATACTGTAAATACTAAAGCTGGGATCCTCAGTTTGAGAGCACTTCAGCAGCAAACTCCTAGGAGAGAATAATGGGAGTGGTTAGAGAACAGGTGTCAAGTAGAGTGGGTGTGGTATAACACGACTACGGGGAAACCAGTAGAGCCAGGAAGGATTCATACTACCGTTTCTGAAATATACTATGGACAGACTCACCAATCATTAGTGAACATGTACTCTTAGTTCAAGACCACGTGGTGTGGACAGGGACTGTTGTGCACATTCCGGGATTGGGTGAAACTATGTGTTGTGTGCACCTACCAAGCAGCAACCACTAATGGATGGACCCTTTATGTCATTGCAGATAGACTTTATAGGGCCAATTCCTCAAAGTAGGGGTAAGACTCACGTACTTGTAATTGTGGACCGGTTTTCACGATGGACAGAGGTTTTTTTGCAACCTCCTCATTATCAGAAAACTTTGTAACACAGACTCTCCTACAGGAGGTGATTCCACGATGGGGATTTTTCCGGACCTTAGACTCAATCAAGAGTGCCTCGAGAGCCCAAAGCGCTGTGTGTGAGGCTCTGGGGATAGAAACAGCCTTTCAGTGTCCGTACAGGCCAACAGGCGGCAGGCCAGACAGAATGCCAGAATCGTACCATTAAGGAGAAACTTACCTTAACGTTGAAATCTGAAGGAAAAGACCGGGCTACGCACCTACCAGTGTTATTGATGTCTATGAGGGTGCCAATGAATGCAACTATTAGACTCACACCACTTTAGGTAGTCACAGGGAATCCAATAAGGCTCTATACCCTGCCCATGCGCTATACACTGTAGTGTTTTTGCAGACTATACTACAGTAGTCTGCAAAAACACTACAGTGAATACTATATTATTTATACCATAGTATACTATAGTACTTTTTATGTGGGTTGAGCCTTTTTTCAATTCTGATTTTGATGTCATTGAGAAAACAGAAAGGTGTCAGTGAATTTATTTGCAAATATCCTTTCAAATATCCTTCAAGAAAAAAAATATGTATCTGTAATCTGATTAAAATATTTTTGCTGGCAAAACTCTGATGAGAAAAAAAACGTGGTGTTTGATAAAATTTTTGCTGTGATCTTCATCCGTCTTCATAGCGCTACAGAGACCATATCTCTTAAGCAGCCTGATACATTTTTTTAAAGAATGAAAATCTCCTCTGACAGCCTTCAAGCCTCTCAGTTCAGTGACCCAAGCATGAATCAAAGTCTTAACAAGTGCTGTGCCTCAGACCATTACATGGCTTGACAAGTCACATCAAAATACAGAAGTTTCCCTCTAAGTAATCAAATAGGCTCCAAGGCTGATGGCTCAATCTTGCCATTTGTATAAAGAGGGGATTGTGAAAGGAACAGGGTGGAATGATGTCTTCGGTCCCACATTCAGTTACTTCACCTAGATTGGTCTTGCGCTAAATTATTTGTTTTTCTTCTGTTTTCTAGTGGCTAGGGCGGCACCATCCACATTGCCACAGTGCATTTTATAACTATTTTTGTAGGTAAAGAAACTCCAAATGTTAATTTGAAAATTTGAGCTGCGATTTGATCCCTAGAACTATTTTCAAATCAATCAATCAAACTTGACTCTGTATGTCACATTCAATAACCTTATTGTCAAAGTGCAAAGCATTACATTGAAAATTAATCTCAGAGCAATAACTGCTGGCCATCATGGACAACGTCACCCACCCTCTGCATGCCATGGTTATGACGCAGAGGAGCACCTTCAGTCACAGACTGATTCCACCACGGTGTGCCAGAAAGCGCTACAGGAGGTCCTTTCTGCCGGCGGCTATTAGACTATTTAATGCCTCACCGAGGTGCCATGCCATCGGCAACATAGACCTGGAACTGTTGGGGTGTTAGGACCATCCATCTGTGAGTAACTCTCTGGTCTGTAATCACTCATTCACTCAGGACTTATTCATTCAGCACTCAATATTTCAGGACTGTATGAACATATTCATGTACAGTTGTTATATCAAATCACGTGCAATATTGTAAGTAATTCTTGGACTGAACTTGCATAGTCATTCACTCAGGACTTTAAAAAAAATTGCATTTAGTATTATGAATGTGTAATACGTGCATTTATCTGTAATTAACCCTGTTCTAAGGACTGTTCTTTAAGGGAATTAGTATTATTACCCTAAAGTATATCATACACACATTTAGCTATTTAAGTATCTCTTACTGTCATTTACCTGTACAGTTAATTTAACCATGCAAATATTCATTTATCTGTACATTTAACCAGACTTTATATTAAGTTAACTATTATTACCCTCACTTATATCATTCGCGCATTTAGCTATTTAACTATCTTTCTCTGCCATCGACCTGTATAGTTAACCATGCAAATATGTTTTTATTTATATTAACATGCAATAATTGTATCATTTCTTCACCTAACACTATAACAATGTATAGTGTACATATTCAGT
This sequence comes from Thymallus thymallus, assembly GCA_023634145.1. NCBI lineage: Eukaryota > Metazoa > Chordata > Actinopteri > Salmoniformes > Salmonidae > Thymallus > Thymallus thymallus. Next base: position 37,342,111 of record CM042393.1, read on the forward strand.
CATTCACTCATACTATGCAATGCGTTTCTATAGCTTTTTGCCCTCCAGACTCTGTCTTTTGTGTATTTCTTTCTGGCATTTTGCACCTGACCTGTGTTTTTCGTAGCTGCTTGATGAAGTAATTTCCCCACTGGGATCAATAAAGTACCTATCTATCCATCTATCTATCTATCTAGAGTTGAAGTTGGAAGTTTACATACACCTTAGCCAAATACATTTAAACTCCGTTTTTCACAATTCCTGACATTTTAATCATAGTAAAAATTCCCTGTCTTTCCCGCTCAGTTAAGATCACCACTTTATTTTAAGAATGTGAAATGTCAGAATAATAGAGAATTATTTATATCAGCTTTTATTTCTTTCATCACATTCCCAGTGGGTCAGAAGTTTACATACACTCAATTAGTATTTGGTAGCATTGCCTTTAACTTGGGTCAAACATTTCAGGTAGCCTTCCACAAGCTTCCCACAATAAGTTGCGTGAATGTTTGCCCATTCCTCCTGACAGAACTGGTGTAACTGAGTCAGGTTTGTAGGCCTCATTGCTCGCACACGCTTTTTCAGTTCTGCCCACAAATTTTCTATGGGATTGAGGTCAGGCTTTTGTGGTCGCCAATACCTTGACTAAGATGTCCTTAAGCCATTTTGCCACAACTTTGGAAGTATGCTTGGGGTCAGTGTCCATTTGGAAGACTCATTTGCGACCAAGCTTTAACTTCCTGACTGATGTTTTGAGAAGTTGCTTCAATATATCCACATAATTTTCCTTCCTCATGATGCCATCTATTTTGTGAAGTGCACCAGTCCCTCCTGCAGCAAAGCACCCCCACAACATTATGCTGCCACCCCCGTGCTCCAAGGTTGGGATGGTGTTCTTCGGCTTGCAAGCCTCCCCCTTTTTCCTTCAAACATAACTATAGTCATTATGGCCAAACAGCTCTATTTTTTTTCATCAGACCAGAGGACATTTCTCCAAAAAGTACGATCTTTGTCCCCATGTGAAATTGCAAACCGTACTCTGGCTTTTTTATGGCGGTTTTGGAGCAGTGGCTTCTTCCTTGCTAAGCGGCCTTTCAGGTTATGTCGATATAGGACTTGTTTTATTGTGGATATAGATACTTTTGTACCTGTTTCCTCCAGCATCTTCACAAGGTCCTTTGCTGTTGTTCTGGGATAGATTTTCATGGGAAAATAAAAATAAATCAGCCAAGACCTCAGAAAAGAAATTGTAGACCTCCACAAGTCTGGTTCATCCTTGCTCACATACCAGCAATACATTGCGGCTTTGGCGTGAAAAGAGGAATGGCCTGGTGGTGGTGGCAGTGAGCTGTTTACCGGAATGCATGTTTGGTCGAAATGCAAGAAGACGGGAAGAAAGTCGTACCGCTTCGGCCAGACTGGGTCAGGGGAACCATAGGAGCTTCAGTCATATGTGGGCCTCACTTTGTCCCAAACGATTGCTATGGCTACCAACAGTGGAAGAGTATGAAGCTGTTTGAAGCTGAGGCTAAAAAACGGTTTTGTGCACACAGTCAATGTAGGCTCCAAGTCCACTGACACTACCAGTGTTACAGCACCACAGCAGCTTCGGTGAGGGATGTGAATCGGGTAAGTAGGTACTAGAGTTTTAAGGGTTTAAGTGTAACCAGCCATGCAAAACGAACTGGCCCACTCACACAGATCTAGCAGAAATGAAAGGTCAAATACCAATCAGATTAATGTCACTGTTAATTTCAATAATAAATGTCTTTATTTTTGCTGAACTGCCTGATCTTTATACATATATAACTTGCAGGATATCATGGCAGCCAATGTTTGTGTTAGCCATTATACCTGGATTTACTTCTGCTAGTATAAGCACTCAGGTTAGCATGTGGCAATGGATTTTCTGTTGTTGATACAGAATAAAGAAATTGTCAGATGATAAATTGGCTTTATTCAGAGTATTTTTTCAAAAACAATGGTAGTTGGTATGATGTAGGTCTTTACCGTCTTATGTGGACAGTGGCTTCACTCCTGCTCCTTTTCCGAACGCTTTTCCGACGTGACTTTGGTCAAATTCTGATACAAATATACATTTCTCAAAAAATCAGCCAATTGTCAGCCTGAAAACGTCATCCTGGCACGTTTTTGCCAAAAGGTAAAATGTCCGTTGCTGAAAATTTTCTCAATACATTGCAGTCAATTGGAAAAGATGAGTATCACACTGTTGATGTTTATGTCAATACATTGCAGTCGATGGGAAAGATGAGCTTCACAGGGTTGATGCACAAGTGATTAGCATCACAATATGGACACATAGGCATCACAGATATGAAACCCTCCTCTCTCTCCCTCCCTCTCTTCTATCTCTTTCTCATCTCTCTTCCCATCTCTCTTTCCCCCCTCCCTCCCTCAACCGCTCCCTCTCTCTCTCTCTCTCTCTCTCTCTCTCTCTCTCTCTCTCTCTCCCCCTTACATTCTATCACCCTCCTTCTTTCAACCCTCTCTCTTATCTACCTCTCCCACCTCTACCTCTCTCTCCACTTTCCCACCTCCACCGACAGGATATTGACGCATAGATACGAATCAAGGGTGTTGGTGCATAAATCAATACATTGCATTCAAGGCAGAAAAAGTTGGTGATAGAGTTGCAATGGGTAAATTGCTGACGCAGACAGACATATCCACAGAAAGGCAGGCAGGCAGACAGACAGACATATAAACTCACAGAAATACAGGCAGGCAGAAAGACAGACAAACTCTAAACTCAACCCTAAACCTAACCCTAGCTTCATGTCCGCATCCAGGCTCAACCCTAACCCTAGCCTTCCACATCTTGGCTCAGCTATTGGAGTAAGGGTTGAGCAGGGATGTGCATAAGAAGTTAGTGTTATGTTTAGATGTGTAGGTTGAAGCGAGGGTTAAGGTTAGGGTTGAGCCAGGAGTTGATATGAAGCTAGGGTTAGGGGCTAGGTTTAGGGTTGAGCCGGGAGTTGATATGAATCTAGGGTTAGTGTTGAGGCTAGGCTTAGGGTTGAGCCGGAATGTGGACATGAAGCTAGGGTTAGGTTGGAGCTGGGAGACATAACCCTAACCTTAATCCAATGAACAGATGATTTCCACTCCCCCACTACTGTATATGGCAGAAAGGTAGGCCCCACCTGAAGTATGACCTAGAGTTAATGTGCTTTTGAGTGACATTGGCAGAACGGTTGAGGCTAGAACGGAACAGATGCTCCCAATGCCACAGAAAAACATTACCTACAGCCCTCACATAACCATGATGCCCCCGTTGACTGTGATTGAGCTAGCTAACCGTCCTTGCACAGCTAACCGTCCTTGTGGGAACAGGAAGTGTTGTAATTAATCCTCAATATGGTCCTTCATTTTCTCCCTGCAGTAAGGCAAAAACACTGTCTTACATCCTCTGTAGAATGGTCAAATCTTAACGTAAAGACTTGAAACTCAGGGCCACGTTATAGTGTCCCCAGGAGACCGCGATTAAATTCATTTACTTAATTGGGGGGTCATAATGGCAGTTTCGAAGGGTTAAAAAGGTTTAATCTCCCCAAATTGTACATATTTGTAATCACGGGACCAGACATATGAAATTTGTAGTCAATCAACCCAAAAGCATTTTTGACCTCCATTGGACACAATGGTCTTGCAGCTCTACAAACTAAGAGCCTTGTTATGAATTCTTGAATTAATTCTGAAGAGGATTTTGGTATATACAGTATATTCGTTTTTTTATTGTCTGTCTGTCTGTGTGTCTGTCTGTCTGTCTGTCTGTCTGTCTGTCTAATTACAGGAAGTGACTTAATTGGGGGTTATAGGGGCGTTTCGAAGGATTAAAAAGTTGTAATCTTACCAAATTTGACGTTTGTGAACGTGGGACCATCATGACCCAGCATATGAAATTTGATGTAAATCGACCTATAGGAGAATATTGAATATTATGAGGATATTGATAACATTTGTGTCTCTATGCCTGCCTGTCTGACTTTTTGTTTGTTTTAATTGGTCTGTCTGTCTGTCTGTCTGTCTGTCTGTCTGTCTGTTTAACTGCCTGTCTGTCTGTCTGTCTGCCTGCCTTCCTTCCTGCCTGTTGGTCTGTGGGAGAGGGAGGGAGAGATGAATGGGAGGCAAGGAAAGAAGGAGGGAGAGAGAAAATGGGGAGAGAGGGTGAAGGAGGGATGGAGTAGAAAGAAGGGGGAGAAAGATGAGAGGAGGGGAAGGGATGGAGGGAAACTTGGCGGGAGAGAGAATGAGAAGCACCCGAATGCTCACACAGTAGTCATTCTTTGTAAATCGGAGCAATTAAAAGCTGACTTCAGAGTGCTTAAAGACAAACTAAAGGAGACAGACAAGTGGGTTCTCATTTCCGGGCCTCGACCAACAATACTTTGTGGAATGGAACGCTTTAGTCGTCTTCTCTGGCTACACTATTGGCTTAAATCCTTCTGTTACTCAATGGATTTGGAGTACATTGACAATTTTGACCACTTTTGGGAGAGGCCCCAGTTCTACAGTACAAGAGGGATGGTTTGCATCCAAATAGGAAAGGGGCAAAAGTTCTAGGCCTACAACGAGGAGGCTCTTATAAAAAATGGACTCAAAAAATAAAGTTGAATTCCAATGTTTTCTCTGTTACTGTTATCTCAAATGGGCAGCCCACTGTGGTAAACTCGTCCAATATCCATAAATATGGATACCCCTGCTGTTTTGAAATGTCGTAGTGGGCTAGGATTTACATATCAACGTCTGGGGTTTGATGTCAAAGATGTGGGGTTTGATGTCAACGTCTGGGGTTTGATGTCAAAGACTTTCTTGATATCTGGGTTTATGACACAAGACCGGATTTTTTGGTTCTCACAAAGACCTGGCTAAATGGCTTAATCCCAGATGAGGAAATTGACATTGGTGATACAACATCTTCCGGTGTGACAGACTGAAAAAAGGGGGAGGGATGCCATCATGTATGTGAAACCAACTCTTGTGGTATCATGTTCTCTATAGTCACTATCCCCCCAAACCTTTTGTTATAGTTGTGGCCATAAACCAAAACACACAATTATCTGTTGTAGGGAAGTCATAGCACCATCTCTGCTACTTCTTTGTTTTAAATTATGTTTTTAATTGTTTGGATAAGAAGGATCACTTGTGTGGCCCTTTTTTATTGACTTGTCTAAAGCATTCGACACTGTGGATCACTCATTACTTTTTCAAAGGCTTTCATCAATTGGTCTGGACCAGGTTGCGTAGCTGGTTTGAAAATAATTTAAAGGACAGATGATGTTAAACGTATGCCTGTATGCAGATGACACTGTGGTGTATGCTACAGCTGACCAGGCTCAGTCAGAGCTTCAGTCTGCCTTTATTGCCCTGCAGAAAGCAGAAAGCCTGAAATTGGTACTTAATGTAGGTAAAACCAAGTATACAGTGCATTGTAAAGTATTCAGACCCCTTCCCCTTTTCTACATTTTGTTACATTACAGCCTTATTCTAAAATGGATTAAATTAATAAAAAATTATCATCATACTACACACAATATCCCATAATGACAAAGTGAAAACTGGAAATTTTGTATTTTTTGCAAATATAAAAAAAACAATACTGAAATGTCATATTTACATAAGTATTCAGACCCTTTCGTAGGAGACTTGAATGGAGCTCAATGACAGCCTACCACAGCCAAACCCGGACCAATTGTGCACCACCCTATGGGACTCAGCCAGATGATATACAGCCTGGATTTGAACCAAGGACTGTAGTGACAACTCTTGCACTGAGATGTATTTATTTATTCAGAACAAATTCTTCTATACAATGGCAGCCTAATGGGGAACAGTGGGTTAACTTCCTTGTTCAGGAGCAGAATGACAGATTATTTACCTTGTCAGCTCAGGGATTCAATCCAGCAACCTTTCAGTTACTGGCCCAACACCCTAACCACTTGACTACCAATGCAGTGCCTTAGGCCGCTGCGCCACTCAGGAGTCCAGAAATATGGCTTATTTTTCTTTATTTACTTACCCCACAGCCAGCATTAGCATTGCTGTGGTAGGGAGTGGTAGGGACTATGGCAGCATGATTTAAAAAGCATGCCCAAATAATTTAAGTTACTTTAAACCAAATGATGTAGCACACAAAATACCTTATTAAGTTGCACATAAAGAATATTGGAGAACATTAATAGGCATTTTCTGAGATTACACACCAATATAGACAGCACTATCGGTAAATTCAGATGGTAGGTGATGTCTGTATTACAGTTCTACCAAGTATACCACTGACAGACTTTTATGAGCTGTTTTGACTGCAACGAGTCTTCTTGTGTATGACGTGTTAAGGTTGCGTCAATTCAAATCTGGTATTGGAACGAAAGGATTACTACACAGTTTAAATCATCTATGCATTTTATTCTAGCAAACCCTTAAATGGTAAGTATGAAGTTCGTACATACAGGCTCACTGTGACACCACGCAGGGCAAACAGAGAGAGAGAGAGAGAGAGACAGGGCAAACAGAGAGAGAGAGAGAGAGCGAGAGAGAGAGAGAGAGAGAGAGAGAGAGCGAGAGAGAGAGAGCGCAAGAGAGCGAGAGAGAGAGCGCAAGAGAGCGAGAGAGAGAGAGAGAGTGAGTGAGCAATCAGCCAGCAGCGCTAGAGAAGAGAGCCTAGAGAAGAGCCAGCCCTATCCTTTGTTCTTCCTTAAATACTCCCGACAGAATAGTTCCCGCTCCTTGCTGGCCTGTCAGAGTAGAGGCTGAGTGTGGTTTAAACTTACTCAGCCTATCGTTGGCGTGCAGGCTGGTCCCAGCCTCGTGACGCAATCCAGTTGCCGGAAGCAGTTGTCCTCTCAGTAGACGTTCTAGTTTCATGTTAAAACAAAATACTGTTCTATCGTGAAACCCCCAAGCTAGCACATTCCCTCCACATAGCTCCCCCACCCCCAAACCTACAGCAGTTCTAAAGATCTATGATCACACAATACATTCAGTTAATAACTCTTGTTGTAGATTAACATATTAATTAGCTAAGCATGTATCAGCCCTTACAAACGCTACAAGCTTGGCGGTGAGTTTCTCCTACTCTTCTATGCAGATCTGTGATTCGGCCTTGATTGGGAGTCCCATAGGGTGGCGCACAATTGGCTCAGCGTCGTCCGGGTTTGGCCGGGGTAGGCCGTAATTGTAAATAATAATTTGTTCTTAACTGACTTGCCTAGTTAAATAAAATAAAAAATAAATAAGATCCTCTCAAGCTCTGTCAGGTTGGATAGGGACCGTCGCTGCACACCTATTTTCAGGTCTCTCCAGAGATAATCGATCAAGTTTTTGATTCTCACTCTCAAAACAAATATGGTTTATAGAGAAACAACGAAATTGGATTTTCTGAGTCCTTAAGGCTTAAATCACATCTGACTAAGATTTAAAAATGTTTGTGTAATTCCTTTTTCATTGCCCTTTGCAAAAAAAAGTCAGCAAAGAACAAATAATAGATACAAATTATATACTTGCTCATGATATATTTCTGTCAGGTAAGCCTACTTTGCAGTTAACATTTAATTGAGATGGTTTTGGGGAAAGTATTTCTGCCAACCCAACCCAACGGTTATCACATCAACTAGCTACACATGGAGTGATAGACAAATGCGCACACTACACAGACAGACAGGTGCAATATTGCTGGAAATTAATTGGCAGATATTGTGTTAGGGTTGGCTTTCTAAGAAAATAGTGGCTAGCCAGTGGTGGGATAATGTCAATGTTGCATTGATTAGATATTAGCTGACAGCTTGCGGTGTCTGATACTTGTGAGATTTGTTTATGACAGTTTGCGGAATTGTTTGGCGAGCTACTCATAGGTGGGCTTCGAGATCGATCTGTTGGAGAAAGTGTTGTGTGACAGTAGCTAAGTTTCCATTAACTTGTTAGTTTTCTTGTCGACATTTAGAAAGTTTGCATAGAAAGTAGATGCAACAATTGCCTGCTGAGGTGCATTTCCGTTAAGAGGTTAATAAATTGTAGGCAGCCTGTATGACCCTCCCACCCATCTGTCTCATGTCTGAAATGCCAGCATGGATAGAATGCAATAATGGACAAATATTTACCATATTCTAATCATTCTCATGTGCCAACGTATTGCCATGGTCTGTGCCATGGTGAAACCTGCACTCCTGGCTGTAGCCTAGAGCTGAAATAATTGGATGGTAAAACTTGCATCCACCCAACCAGAAATGAAAGGCGATTCTGGCATTCTTGAAAGTCAAGACAAGTTATTAGTTTAGAAATTGATTAAGCGAGCAGTAGGCATTTAGAATTAAATGTGCAGTTTTATAGTTACGTGATGACATCACGTTCCACACATACCTTCAATCATAATTTATTCACCCCAAAAATACCAAAATAAATTTATGCATTGAAGAAAAAAGTTTGACAAAATAAAAATCCACCTCTATTGAAAGGATAATGAATTAAACCTTTATTTAACTAGGCAAGTCAAGCCTAACCCTCCTCTAACCCGGATGATGCTGGGCCAATTGTGCGCCACCCTACGGGACTCCCGATCACGGCCGGTTGTGATAAAAATGTTGTCGATATTTGTAATATTTATTATTTATAGCTTCTGTTTCCGTTACAAATGTCACAATGTTTTTTTGCGACATTGCGTTTGTCAAATAAATTTGGGTCAATAGAAACCTGCCGAGTGATGATGTCTTAAACATTTTCTCTCCCAGTTGTTTAATTGGACTGGAATGGGAACTCCATTTGCAATGTCATTACACTTATGTGTTTACCATCTTAGCGTAGTTATGAGTTGTAGGCACTTGTTTGGTTCTGTGGCAATTTCATCTTTTAGATAGATAGATAGATAGATAGATAGATAGATAGATAGATAGATAGATAGATAGATAGATAGATAGATAGATAGATAGATAGATAGATAGATAGATAGATAGATAGATAGATAGATAGATAGATAGATAGATAGATAGATAGATAGATAGATAGATAGATAGATAGATAGATAGATAGAGTTGAAGTCGGACGTTTACATACGTTTAGGTTGTGCCTTTAATAAGCTTGGAAAATTCCAGAAAATGATGTCATGGCTTTAGAAGCTTCTGATAGGCTAATTGACATCCTTTGAGTCAATTGGAGGTGTACCTGTGGATGTATTTCAAGGCCTACCTTCAAACGCAGTGCCTCTTTGCTCGACATCATGGGAAAATCAAAAGAAATCTACCAAGACCTCAGAAAAAAAATTGTAGACCTCTATACAAACAATAGTACGCAAGTATAAACACCATGGGACCACACAGCCGTCATACTGCTCAGGAAGGAGACTCGTTCTGTCAGCAAAGGACCTTGTGAAGATGCTGGAGGAAACAGGTACAAAAGTATCTATATCCACAGTAAAACGAGTCCTATATCGACATAACCTGAAAGGCCACTCTGCAAGGGAGAAGCCACTGCTCCAATGTCCTCTAGTCTGATGAAACAAAAATAAAACTATTTGGCCATAATGACCATCGTTATGTTTGGAGGAAAAAGGGTGAGGCTTGCAAGCCGAAGAACACCATCCCAACCGTGAAGCACGGGGGTGGCAGCATAATGTTGTGGGGGTGCTTTGCTGCAGGAAGGACTGGTGCACTTCACAAAATAGATGGCATCATGAGGAAGGAAAATTATGTGGATATAATGAAGCAACATCTCAAAGCTTGGTCGCAAATGGGTCTTCCAAATGGACAATGACCCCAAGCATACTTCTAAAGTTATGGCAAAATGGCTTAAGGACAACAAAGTCAAGGTATTGGAGTGGCCATCACAAAGCCTTGACCTCAATCCTATAGAAAATGTGTGGGCAGAACTGAAAAAGCGTGTGCGAGCAAGGAGGCCTACAAACCTGACTCAGTTACACTAGTTCTGTCAGGAGGAATGGGCCAAAATTCACACAACTTATTGTGGGAAGCTTGTGGAAGGCTACCCGAAACATTTGACCCAAGTTAAACAATTTAAAGGCAATGCTACCAAATACTAATTGAGTGTATGTAAACTTCTGACCCACTGGGAATGTGATGAAAGAAATAAAAGCTGAAATAAATAATTCTCTCTACTATTATTCTGACATTTCACATTCTTCAAATAAAGTGGTGATCTTAACTGACCTAAGACAGGGAATTTTTACTATGATTAAAATGTCAGGAATTGTGAAAAACTGAGTTTAAATGTATTTGGCTAAGGTGTATGTAAACTTCCGACTTCAACTGTATATTTATATAATCACTAATGAAATATGTGTATGAATAGCAAACAAGGCACTCGAAAACCACAGCCACAGAATGTCAAAGTCAACATAAAATACACATTGGCTATATATTTAGGGTCTATATTTTACCTTTATTTTACTAGGCAAGTCAGTTAAGAACAAATTCTTATTTTCAATGACGGCCTAGGAACAGTGGGTTAACTGCCTTGTTCAGAGGCAGAACGACAGATTTTTACCTTGTCAGCTCGGGGATTCGATCCAGCAACCTTTTGGTTACAGGCCCAACACTCTAACCACTGGGCTACCTGCTACCAGCTAGTGGGGGCTGGTGATGGGAGGATGGACCATAACAATGGCCGGAATGGAGTGGATGGAACAGAACCAAACAGACACAATCACTGTGGTGAAGAGTGTGTACCAATGGTAGATAAGGCTGGTGAGGGGAGGATGGCTCGTAGTGGTGGCCCGGTACACACTCTTCACCACAGTGATTGTGTTCCCCATACTCTATATACTATATATGTTTATAGATATGTGTTGTTTATTTTATGTATTGATGTAGGGCTCATCTGTTAATGTATTCTTACAGATTATTTGTTTTTATTCAATCCAACCCCTGCTGCTGTCTCTGGCTCCACATCTACCCCCACTTGCCATCTAGAGGTGTAAAGAGGCCAGCCCAGAAGCGGCACACTGTGCTAGAAGTTGATGTGGAGCCACTTCCACCAACATTTCTGCCGAAAAGGCAGCCAGGACCTCAGCTGGACATGACTGGAAAGTACAGCCCCTCTCACCTTCACCCTTCTACTCATGCCACCCGTGGTGTTCACCTGCCAAAATACATAACTGCTGACATGAATGTGCCTCAGGGCCAAAAGAGCACAGCAGGGAGGCGTCGTTGGAATTTGTATTTATTATGGATCCCAAACAGGCAGCAGCTACTCTTCCTGGGGTCCAGCAAAATTAAGGCAGTTTATACAATTTTTAAAACATTACAATACATTCACAGATTTCACAACACACTGTGTGCCCTCAGGCCCCTACTCTACCACATATCTACAATACAATATACATGTGTACATGTGTGTATAGTTTGTATGTTATCGTGTGTGTGTTTGTATGCATGCGTCTATGCCTATGTTTGTGTTGCATCACAGTCCCCGCTGTTCCATAAGAATGAGGGAGCTACGTAACATTTAGTATGAGGTCACAAGAAATCACCCATTACCTGCACTACTTTTTCTGTTACCTTCTGCTTCACAGCAGAAAGAGACTGCTATGGGACTTAGCATCAGCAGCCCAATATTGTGTAGAGGACTGAGGGTGTTCTAAATACTGTCATTGTACATAAAATAAAAATCTCACTTCGTGTGTGGTTTGTTCACTTGTTTTTTTTTACCTTAATTTAACTAGGCAAATCAGTAAAGAACAAATTCTTATTAACAATGACACCCTATGGGACTCACAATCACAACCAGTTGTGATACAGTCTGGATTCAAACCAGGTTGTCTGTAGTAATGTCTCTAGCACTAAGATGCAGTGTCTTTGACCACTGCGCCACTTGGGAGGCCACTTATGACATTAGATCAGTGATGGCCCTTACCTTAAATTGTTCCCTTCTGTGATGGGAGGCATTGGATCAGCATTCTCATCACGTCTCCTGTTAGTACCTTTTATGTAGGGAAGCTAATGATCCATCATGTATGACATCCCTGGGAGTGTGTAAACTTGTATTTTTTATTACTATAGCATTGTTTTATGTTCTCTATATAGAGACTTGAAAATGTATCAATTTACCAATTCCGCCATTTGGAGGACACTTGGGTACATTTGGGCAAACTTGTTAGGGACACCTGGGCGACTTCAAACTAAATGTTATGTATCTCCCTCATTCTTGAAGGTATCAGTCTGAAACTTTGCACATACACTGTTGCCCTCTTGTGGACAACATCTACATTACGCTTCCAATCTGAACGTATGGCTTTTATTTTTCATGTTAAATATGATGCAACAAAAATAAAAATAGAAAACGTATGTTTTTTTGTTTGTTTTATATTTTACTAGATCTATTGTGTTATGTTCTCCTACATTAATTTCACATTTCCACAAACTTCAAAGTGTTTTCCTTTCAAATACTATCAAGAATATGCATATAGGTCCTGAGCTACAGGCAGTTAGATTTGGATATTCATTTTAGGCGGAAATTTAAAAGAAGACCCTTCTTTTAAATTTCCGCCTAAAATGAATACCCAAATCTAACTGCCTGTAGCTCAGGATCTATATGCATATTCTTGATAGTATTTGAAAGGAAAACACTAAAGGATTGTGTCCCGTCCTCGGGACGGTTGAGCTAATATGTACTATGTCATATGATTAGCATGACGTTGTAAGTAAGAAGAACATTTCCTAGGACGTAGACATATCTTATATGGGCAGAAAGCTTAAATTCTTGTTAATCTAACTGCACTGTCCAATTTATAGTAGCTATTACAGTGAAATAATACCATGCTATTGTTTGAGGAGAGTACTTGAAAATGTATCAATAAACCAATTAGACACATTTGAGCAGACTTGATACAACATTTTGAACAGTATTTTAATGGTTCATTGGATCATTCTAAAACACCGCTGCCATCTAAAAAATCTAAATTGCGCCTAGACTCCTAAGTAATATGATGGCCTTTCTCTTGCATTTCAAATATGATGGGACAAAAAAAACAATTTTATTTTCTTTTACCAGACCAAATGTCATATTCTCCTACATTAATTTCACATTTCCACATATTTCAAAGTGTTTCCTTTCAAATGGTATCAAGAATATGCATATCCATCATATTAGCTACAGGCAGTTAGATTTGGGTATGTCATTTTATGCGAAAATTGAAAAAAAGGGTCCGATTCTTATTTAACTACATACAGCGGGTGAAATAAGTACACGTCACCATTTTTCTCAGTAAATATATTAGCAAAGGTGCTATTGACATGAAAGCACCAGATGTTGGTAACAACCCAAGTAATCCATACATACAAAGAAACCAAAACAAATAAGTTCAGAAATTAAGTTATGTGTAATAATGTGAAATGACACAGGGAAAAAGTATTGAACACATGAAGAAAGGGAGGTTCAAAAAGGCATGGAAAGCCAAGACAATAGCTGAAAACTATCAGTAATTAAAAAGCAATCCAGCCCCCTGTCAGTGCAAATTAATATCAGCTGGTTCAGTCCCAACTGATGGCCTACAAAAAGGTCTCATTGCCAAGGTGTCACACAAGACACATCTCGTGATGGGTAAAAGCAAAGAGCTGTCTCAAGACATTCGCAACCTAATTGTTGCAAAACATAATGATGGCATTGGTTATAGGCGCATTTCTAAGCTTCTGAATGTTCCAGTGAGCACTGTTGGGGCCATAATACGGAAGTGGAAAGACAATCATTTCACCATAAATTTGCCTCGACCAGGAAATCCGCCCACTCCCACGCTTCACAGGATTCGGAGAACCCTTTATGGACGGGCAAGAGGCAGCATAACTTGAGCCCATTGCTCCCGGTGCCTGTTGCAGGCCTCCGACAGATGGAGAAGTCCCGCTCGATCCAGAGTAGGTTGCCTACGTCAACTTCGAAATAGTAGTAGTAGACACTGCGGCCGGAAACACAGGCAACCCCAGCGCCGAAGGTGCAGGAAGATCAGGCTCCAGGACGGCAAAAGTCTTTGTTGTTTGTATCTGCTCCGGGCCTCTCGTTGAGAGTGTTGACTGCTTTGCGAAAGGCTGCTGTCTTCGGCTTCCACGGCTCGTGACATGCGACCATCATTAATTGCCTTTTTCTTAATGCTGGGCTCCTTCGACTCAGCTATCAGATGGGAGAGTTCCGGGCAACACCGGCCAGTCGGATAACGACAAACTACAAGGCTGAGATGCATCCAACAGGCGCGAACGCCGTCCAGCCACTGCCGTAGAAAATGTAAACATTCAATTCTGCGTTTTCCCCAGTTTCTTAAGTAGGCTGGCGACCTGCGTGATCAAGGAAGCCACCTCAAGCCTATAATCCTCGGCAGGGGAGGGGGGAGACAAAGACAATGCAAATAGTCCAGGTAGCAATTAGCTGTTCAGGAGTCTTATGGCTTGGGGGTAGAAGCTGTTAAGAAGCCTTATGGACCTAGACTTGGCTCGTCGGTACCGCTTGCCGTCCTGTAGCAGAGAGAATGGTATATGACAAAGGTGGCTGGAGGTTTTGGGAATTTTTTGGGCCTTCCTCTGACACCGGCTGGTAGAGAGGTCCTGGATGGCAGGAAGCTTGGCCCCAGTGATGTTCTGGGCCGTACGCACTACCCTCTGTATTGTATCAAAAGGTGGGTTGGGCCTCTGTATGTAAGAAGAGAGCAGCATTTTGTTTATTTACAAAGCGCTTCCTGCAGAAACTTCTGATGTATCTGACAACACTTGTTAAGGTCAAAACAGTAGAATACAGTACAGGAGCACAAGATTGGATAGTGCTAGTTCCAAGGGTGCCTTCTGATTTAGGGAGAGCTGCTTTTGGTTTATGCTCTATAGATGTGGAATGTGTTGCATGGGAGGCTCAGGCTTGATTGCCTGTTGCCCTTTAGGGATTTTAAAACATGCTCCAAATGCTCTAAGTGAAGATTGTGTTTTGTATTGATGTGTGTGTTTGTATTGTGCAGGGCTCATTTGAACAAGATACTTGGTCTCAACATGACACCCTGTTCAAATAAAGGTAATAAACTAAATAAATAAGATGAAGAGATGTTGAGAGTTGATCAATGATTATAATATTTGGCTTAATACAAAAGCTGTGATATAGGGCAATAGTTATTTAGGTGGCTAGAGTATACTGCTTTCCATACTATAATAATCCCATAAAAAGAGCTTCTTTAAAAAGAAAAGGCATTATGCATAGATGAAACAGAAACATCAGATGACTGTCTTTCTACACCTCCTGTTCTATTGTTTTTTAAACTTTCAATTCTGTCTCTCTTTTAAGTCTAATTTGGTTGGTGTGGTGGCGGTGAAGGTATTGTGATGAAGGCTGCCCCTTTCCCAAGCAAGGCCGTGATTCACAGTGATTTAATTGGAATAATGTATGAAATGAGTCGCAGGCGGGAATGTTAACTCTGAGCTCTGCCAGCCTCGACAGAGATCAATGCACCTAACCTCATTTCAAGAAAACATTCTTTAATGGATCCCCCCGGGACCTGAGCTGAGCGGCGTCTTTCGCTGACTTATTTATTTATTAAGATTTTGTGCGACTGTGCCACAACGCTTTTTTATTATCAGCCTGAGGATTGCCAGAACGGTGGGATAGGACCATTTTTATCTTGTCACGCCAAACAATGCCATTTTATCAAGTCCTATCCATTTGCAACGACTGGCACTGTTTGTTGTCATCATTAGGTCGTTTCGTTTGACAGCGTGGTCTGATCTCTTCTTGACTTTCAGGTTTAGTGCATGCTATAGCCACAATGTTTTGATAGGAATATCCTGTAAATAATATCCAATCTTTATCCCATTAATTTCAAAATTGTAAGAAGTATGCATGAGCAGTAGAATTAGAATTATTACATTCTCTAAATGTTTTTTCTCAATGCAAACCAAAAAAGCAGTCTCTCTCAAAAAGCTATCTCTGTGCATTTGCGACTTTTTGGGCCGCAGTTCTTCTTCAGTATGACATTTGATGGCATTCTCTTTTTAGTTCAATTCATTTTACTCTTTTGTTTACTCCCTCTTCAGATTCCCATGTGAAAAAACAAAGGGAACTACAATGTCCCCCAGCATGTACATTGCTATGCTATTTTATCACCTTTCCCTAACAGACATCCCTACTATACTGCTGAGATAAAATACACAATGTTTTAATCACAGGAACAATATTTTATTAGGTTTAGTGTTGGGAATTTGTTTATATTATATTGTTTGCAGAGGAACCATTCACTGTTGCTTTGTATATTATTCTATAGCTAGTGGCGGGTTCTTAAAAGTTAATAAAAAGTTGTAAGTGACAAAATTCTGCCATATGAGCGATTTGGCTCTATTATTGAAAAGCTAGAAGAGCTCAGGCATAGTTTTAATGTGCCATTGTATATCTCAAATTAAAGTCAGATATGCAGTTTGTCATTGTCACTGGGGATTTCCAATGGGGCCCTAAAATGTTTTGTGTATTCTTTGCCATGAATTGCATTTCAATAATCATATTGTCAGACATACAGAGCTCCATGTCACTCCAAGTCACAAGGCCCAAGCCAAATACAAGATGGCAGTGTGCATGTGCTCGAGATTTTCCTTTCTCCTTTTCCTTTTCTAATGGAATCAGTGGTGGTCATGTGCTAAACAGTGAGTAGTGTAGTAAAGATTAAGACTAAAAGTAGTAGCCTACAATAAGGAAAAATTTCTAAACAGAAAGTGTCCAGATAAAAATATGTTTTAATATTAGATGATGCTTACCCAGACACACTTGTTAAATTGATGGGTCATGTGAAAGAAATGCTATAACCCCCAGCCACATCTTGCTAAGGGGATGGGTCTCTACAGAAGGTGTAAACAGTACAACCAAATGGTTACTTGAATAGTATCAATATCTGAAATATATATAAAATAATATACAGTATGTACAATATCAATAACGATATCAGTGATAGATGAGGTAGTTATATGCATACAATCAGGGGTAAAGTGGCTGAGCAGCAGGATAAAAATAAAATAAAATAGTAGCAGCAACGTATGGTGTGTGTGTTAGGAGAGAGTCATTTGAATAGAGGCACTGCAGATAGTGCTGATTACTGGTCCGTCTAAACCACGCATGAACAAGGGAATCTATATTCGGAGAGCCCATTTCTGTCCTGCCCTTGACTTCGGTGCAGGGCATGTGATGTCCATAGCCTCTTCGCAGCAAAACTCCCTTATCCTCTCAAAAAGATAAGTTTGCCTAGCTGTGTCAGGTCCAGGTGGTGCTTGTACAGGCAGACCATCTATGGGAGGAAGGATGTCAGCGTTGCGCTTCAGCTGAAACCTGGTCCCGACTGAGTCTGAACGCTCATTGGCGACAACAACAACCGGCTCCAGAGCATTGAAGCTGTAAAACAGTACATAACAAAAACAACCTTGCACAACATAAATTCAAATCCCAAGTTTACATAAGAAGAATAACCTAATTCAATGCAGCCAGAGCTTTCCACCAGCATCGGACCATCCTCCAGTCCAACCAGCTTTCCACCAAGTGTCTGTGTCCTGGGTGTTGTCCTGGTAATACTATTGTATTATCCAAAGTGTTTGTGTCCTGGGTGGCGTCCTGGTAATACTATTGTATTATCCAAAGTGCTTGTGTCCTGGGTGGAATCCTGGTAATACTATTGCATTATCCTCTGCGCAGTTGTTGATGAAGTTCACTGCAAGTCCTCATGCTTCAGGTGTAACCTGTGCTTGCTTGGGACAGCTCTCTTTTTGATGGTAGGCATTAAACCATTATCCTTGTATGACTGGTGGAGGAGAGTCAGGCATGTTCTACTGATGCTGAAATACAAATTTCAAATACAAATATTTTAGCATTATTATACAATAGATAGCCGTAATCACCATCAGACACACTTGGCTAACTTGATGGGTCGTCAGCAACCTAGCTAACTGTAAGTTTTAACCTGTAGCTAGCTAACCAATTAACCATAATCCCAATCCATAGAGTACTAGCAATACAAACTGATTTGTAATAGCTAGCTTAAATTAATAAAATAGGTTCAATGTTAGCTAGCTAACATTAGGCTATAACTAGCAATGCGAAATGGAATTCTGAGATAACATCACTACAAACAGATCACACACGTAATGTTAGCCAACAAGCCAGCCATCTAACGTCAGCTAGGTCGCTAACAGTAAGCTTTAACTTTGGGTCTTTTGTTTAGACATGTAGCTAGCTAGCTTAAACATGGATGTACGCTTCACGGCAGACTGCAACCCCTTTCATTAAATAAGACGTCCTGTTTGTACAGCTAGCTTGGCCCGGCGTTGTGTCAAGTTACTCTGGTTCACACTGACTGTGTCCAATGCCATAAGAATCATCAGATCTTTCTCCCTCTGTCACTGATACCATGGTTGCCCTTAGAAGATGTAATCCGGAGACAGGTGTTTTATACAACAGCCTTCTGTGTTCTCTTTTAGACTCCCTATGCAAACATCAGAATTCTATTAATCTACTTATCATACTCTGCTTCTACCAGACGTTCCACTGATTTCAAAACTCGGTCAACTTCTTCCGTGACACTTGTCATCAGAAGACTCTACAATGTCTTCTTCAATAAAACGGTTTTTACCTAAATCAGGTCTTTCCTCACCTTCTGGTTAATTTTCAGAGTCAGCGAGAGTCAATTCAGCATGGCACGATCGTCCTCCAGAAAGTAGTCCATCACAACTTTTTCCCATTGACCTTTGTCGATAGCGCCTGATAAATTCAGGGCAGCAATGTTATTGAGCGCAGTGGCAACATATTTGCAGTTCTCCATGGCTAACGTTATATCTTTAGAAAAAACTGCAGAAGAAAGGAGTATCTACGCATATCGATCAGCTCAATTTATAGACACTAGATGCTACACCGCAGACCAATCTGAAACTCATCTCTCGGCATGTCCATCCCACTCATTACCTGAAACGGGTCACAAATTGGCTTTGGAATTTGTATTTTTCGGCTTCAGACAAAAGCTAATATTTCACTTAAATCATACTTTTTTAAATGTATTTGACTACTGACTGCATTGTTGGGAAAGATACAACAAGTAAGCACTTCGCTGGCCTTGTACTGTACTGCACATGACAATACAATTTGAAACTTCTGTGCAACTGTTGATGATCAATTTGAATAAAGTATGCTTATTTAACCAAATTTACTTGCACCCCTCGACTTTTTTAATAAACATATTGTTTGTATTTCTTCCAAAGTGTCCACCAGAAGGAAGATAAGATATTTGTCTTTTACATTATAAAGTATTTTGGTATGACATTATATGCGCCCTATGACACAGTGCAATGCACCACATTTTAAGCTGTTTGACCCCAATAAAAGTCCAGCAACACTTCCTATGACTTTTTGTTCAAACTCACCCTACTGAGTATTTTCCACCCCACTGTAGCTGAGACAGGTAGTAGACAGTCAAATAAAGTGTATTGCATCGGGGTCTATAGAGGGGGCGGAGTAAAAAGCCAGCAACTTTCCGTACAACACAGTCCCCCTCCAAAACTAAACATATTTGGTTAGTAGAGACCGAGTCTTTTCCACCTCACTTAACTGACACAGGTAGTAAACATTTTCCTCTACAGTCCAATATGTGTTCCATATACAGTGAATTGCATTGGCGGCTATGTTCTGGGTAAATAGTCACAAACTCTGAATTACCAAATAATTTGTATTTATTATCAAAAGATAGTAAGACAACTGCTGGGCACAGCACATAGCGTTATTATTTCACAGAACTAGGATAAGACACGAGTCATTAAGCCACAAGAGCAGGGGTGCACAATTAGAATTCAAAGAGGTCCAGTGACTAACATTTTCTCCTCCCAAAGGTCCAAACCATTAAAATGTCTAACGTGCACTATGCTTTGAGGGCATATGTAGTTCTTGTATATGTATAGCTAATAAACAAAGTACATTTCATTTCAATAATTCAACAATATTTATTGGATATTTCCAATGCAGACACATTAAACATGAGGTAAAATAAATATGCAGCCTAACCATAAATAAAAGTAGGCAACAGTCTACCACAAATGTTCTCATTTCAAGCAAAACAAGACTGCATCGTCACAAAAAAATTAGAAAAGTGCCTGTTTCTGAAAAAAGTGCTTTGATTTTTGAACAAATAAGAAAACACAGGTTTAATATTTATCTTTCCTACTCTCTCCCACTTCACTCCATGATCAATTAGTTGAAAGTGCTCTCTTAGTGCAACATTTGCTTGCAGATCAATCAGTTCCATCTGTAGAGATCCAGCATGTGCCCACTTGAATGTCTGTGTCACCTCCTTTGTAAATCCCCTGACATCTGTGATGAGGAATGGATTCTCAATGAGAAGAAGGAGCTGCTGTCCAAGGCTGAAGCTGTCAAAGTGATTTCTGAAGTTTCCAATCAGCTTATCTATGAAGTCAACACCAGGAGAAACATCCCTCTCCCCGAATCTGTTCCTGCACTTTTGGGAAGTGTGCACAGTCTCCTTGAAGATCTTCCTTGAACACTTCCTTTGAAAACTTCCAGTTTCCTCTGGAAGTAGCAGACAGATGTCATCAAATCACAAACGGAATTGTTCTTGCCCTAGAGTTTCACGTTGAGCTCATTAAGGTATGACGTGATATTTACCAAAAAAGCAACAATTTTGCTCTCTTCTTGCAAGAAAAGTGAAAACTGTGTTGCCTTCTGACTCTTGAGCTGTACTAGGAAAGCTGTTATTTCTTTTCCAATGGACCAAAAGCGTTCCAACACCCTGCCTTTACTGAGCCATCTTACGTTGTTGTGCAGGTAGGTCATTTGAATTTGCCTCAACTTCTTTCAGGAATTTTCTCAGCAGGCGATGTTGATGAGATGAGGAAGCCCTGAGGAAGTTGATGAGTTTCATCATTGTATTCATCACTTCAGCATACTCTTCTGACAGACTGGCGCACCGGACTGATGAATGATGCAGTGGTAAGCCGTGAGATCAGGGTTGTCCTTTTTCAGCCATGCCACAGCTCTTCTCTCTCTTCCTGTCATGAGGTGATCGAGACCACTTTATTTGATGATCTATCCCCCTCTTTCTCAGCATCTCCTTTATGGTAATGTATATGTCCCTTCCTCTTGTATGTGTCTCGAGTGGTGTTACATCTAACAGGTCTTCACAGAATTCCTTCTTCTCTGTATGGTAAAATCTAACATACACCAGAAGCTGGGCATTATCACTCACATCAGTAGATTCATCAACAGCTAATGCTATGCATGGTGAAGTCTGAATAGCTTCCTCAAGCTGTGTTAACACATCCTCTGTTAGCATGTCACTCTGTCTTGCTGTTGTTGTACGTGACGTTGGGATTTGCTTGATCTTTTCACACAGCTCGTCTTTTTGTTACGTGTCAGGTAAAGTTTCAGCAACAGCATTCATGCACTCCATCACCCCTCCCCCGTCAGTAAATGGCTTTTGGTGTTGACCCAAAATCCAAGCTATTTTTAGTGAACATTCGTTTGCACGTTGTTGGGCAGTGAATGCATGGGAGAGGACTGGTGGACCGATCATACTGGGCTTTGAGTTAGTTTTGTATTGCGTGCCCTCACCTCAGACTGCTGTGGATATGTTTGCTCAAAAGATCTGTGCTTTGTCTCGTAGTGGCGCTTCACGTTGGCACTTTTTATTAGAGCCACGGTCTCTGAACATATCAGGCAGAGTGGTTTGACACTCGCTGTGGGAAGGATAAAGGCATATTTGTCTGTCCACTCCTCTTTGAAAGCTTGATTTTCTGTATTGACTTTCCGGACTTAGCATGAGGTCATTCTATAATTTCTCCTCTGGCTTCCGCTTTTGCTTCTCTCGCTGTCTCTCTCTCTCTCTCTCTGACAACATCAGTCTCCTAACATGCATTGTAAACATTCGCTTTGATTGGCTGAGTTTGGTGAAGTGATTTAAATAACGCACGTCATTGGACAACACACAGTAGTATGGGGCGCTTGTCTGGGACCTTCCCAGCTGCGCTGAGCCAGCGCAGTATGTGTACATTGAAAAAAATGGGTTGCTTCATCAGTATTTAATTTAACAATTATTTTATGAGAAATGTGTCGAGGTCCTTCACTTGGTCCGGACCCGCCAATTGTGCACCTCTGCACTAGAGGGTGCCCGCTAATAAAACACAAGGTTATATGCCACTAGGGCTAGGCCATATAATAATCCAGGAATACATCTTAAAAACATAGCCGTTTCTCAATGTGCTCCACCTTATAATATTCTTTATCTTATATACAGTGGTAATTCTGTTCAGTTTAGATTTTTCCCTGATGTAGTTATTATTGTGTAACATAATTTTAACATTATGCACAATGCAAAGCCGCACTTTTTTTTTAAGGCAAAATCGGAAAACCGAACTTCTTAATGTTGCTGCCGTTTTTCGGCTTCTTCTGTGGGGTTTAAGAGGTGCCGCCACCTACTGTATGTAGTGATCAACACTTTTGGTGGTTTATGGAGTGACATTTATTGCTAGAAAGGAACTGTAATTTCCTCAAAAATATAGTATTTTAAAATCAAATGGGGTATAATCAATATCATTAACCTACTTAAACTGTAAATTATGATAACTTTTTGTATCGCTCCTTGATGATTTTAAATGCATTTTGTCAACATGTGTGGTTGTATTGTGTTTGAAAATGGCCAATAAATTGATCCTCCAGAGTGACCCACAGGAGCAACCAGGATCATTGGTGTCATATTGGCTTAAATATGATGGTAGGGAGGTTTGAATGTACCATTGAGCTTTAGCCATTGCTACCGCCCCCACAATAATAATAAAGAGCACACTGACACTTCCTCAACACTTTCTCCCGGCTTTTACCCCAAGCGCGATGAAGGTGAGAATGTCAGGTGGCGACAGCTAGGGCTTTTGATCATGGTGCACATCAGTGTAATAATGTGTTGACTAGTGGGGAATGCGAGGTTGAAGAAGCTCTGTTGTTCACCACACTGTCTGTCTGGGTGGACCGTTTCAGTTTATCAGTGATGTGTACTCCAAGGAACTTATCCACTGCGGTCCCGTCGATGTGGATAGGGGGGTGCTCCCTCTGCTGTTTCCTGAAGTCCACAATCATCTCCTTTGTTTTGTTGACGTTGAGTGAGAGGTTGTTTTCCTGGCACCACACTCCCAGAGCCCTCCTTCCTGTAGGCTTTCTCGTCATTGTTGGTAATCAAGCCTATTACTGTTGCGTCCTCTGCAAACTTGATGATTGAGTTGGAGGCGTGCTTGGCCATGCAGTCATGGGTGAACAGGGAGTACAGGAGTGGGCTAAATGTCTGCACAAGAGTGAAGGCTTCATCGAGTCATCGAGTTGCACATTTAACACACTGTGGCTGAGGAAAGGCACTACTCCCAATATAAGTGAACCTCAAATCAATGTAGTTCAGTTCGATGGTCCAACGCCCCGGTCTGATGTTCGATGCTTTCCCGGGTAAGGGGGCAGTAGCTCTTTGGCTGCATCAGATTCACAACTGCCAGTGTCAATGCTTGCTGGGCTTGCAACAAATGTCGAATTACTGATGCAAGCATTGGATGTGCTCGTAGAAGCAGAACAACTTGTGTCGTCGACAGGTGCACGTGTAGTAGTGCTTATAGTAGCAGTACTACCAGTAGAGTTGGTATGTGTCCCTATGGACATTTTCGAGCAAACGGAATGAGCAGCAGCTACATTTGGCTACATACGGACCGTTAGTGGAATTCCCGCCAGAGAGTAATGGTAAATGTGATTGGATGTTAATTATTTGACGTTGTGTTGTTA
The DNA here is from genome assembly GCA_023634145.1 of Thymallus thymallus. Taxonomy (NCBI): domain Eukaryota; kingdom Metazoa; phylum Chordata; class Actinopteri; order Salmoniformes; family Salmonidae; genus Thymallus; species Thymallus thymallus. The sequence continues at coordinate 37,365,865 of CM042393.1, forward strand.
TTTCGCTGAACATTAATTTTATTTATGGCAGTGAAACAAAGGCTACGCAGGCGAGAAAAAACATCACCCAAATGTATAACCCCTTTGGAAAATCTAAATGGACTGTTTGAAAATGTGAATCACAATTTTATTTGGCGTACCCCCGACGACATTGTGCGTACCCCTGGGGGTAAACGTACCGCAGTTTGCACTCTCAATGCGGCTTGAAGTATCTCCACCCATTGGTCCACCACTCCTGCAATAGCAGTTCAAATGGTGGGTTTCAACCCAGTCATCAAAGCTGTGGTACACATTCCTGCATTTTCATCTGAATTATATGCTAGTGCCAAATTAGTGAACAATGCACACATTTTGACACTTCTATGGGTTTTGCATGTTTGTTGATAGAACGCTGACATCAAAACACTGGTGTATTGAGCTTGTGATTTTGTGATTTTGTTCTGTAAAATGTTTCCTCTTTTACGGGAGTGTAACGATCATAAATTGTTATAGTTGCCATTTCAATAGTTATTATTTCTGCGCCAACGGTGTCTAGGGTGTTAAGATTAACTATTTTTCCACTTGGACATGCAAAATTTCTCTGCCCTTAACCTTGTTCTGAACACCTCCAAAACAAAGGTCATGTGGTTTGGTAAGAAAAATGCCCCTCTCCCCACAGGTGTGATTACGACCTCTAAGGGTTTAGAGCTTGAGGTAGTCACCTCATACAAGTACTTGGGAGTATGGCTAGACGGTATACTGTCGTTCTCTCAGCACATATCAAAGCTGCAAGCTAAAGTTAAATCTAGACTTGGTTTCTCTATCGTAATCGCTCCTCTTTCACCCCAGCTGTCAAACTAACCCTGATCCAGATGACCATCCTACCCATGCTAGATTACGGAGACGAGATGTTCTTTACCGTTCGGCCATCAGATATGCCACCAATGCTCCTTAAAGGACACATCACTGCACTCTATACTCCTCTGTAAACGGGTCATCTCTGTATACCTGTCGTAAGACCCATTGATTGATGCTTATTTATAAAACCCTCTTAGGCCTCACTCCCTCCTATCTGAGATATCTACTGCAGACCTCAACCTCCACATTCTGCCAGTCACATTCTGTTAAAGATCCCCAAAGCACACACATCCCTGGGTCGCTCGTCTTTTCAGTTCGCTGCAGCTAGTGACTGGAACGAGCTGCAAAAAACACTCAAACTGGACAGTTTTATCTCAATCTCTTCATTCAAAGAGTCAATCATGGACACTCTTCCTGGCAGTTGTGGCTGCTTTGCGTGATGTGATGTATTGTTGTTTCTACCTTCTTGCCCTTTGTGCTGTTGTCTGTGCCCAATAATGTTTGTACCCTGTTTTGTGCTGCTACCATGTTGGGCTGCTGCCATGTTGTGTTGCTACCATGTTGTTGTCATGCTGTGTTGTCATGTGTTGCTGCCATGCTATGTTGTTGTCTTAGGTCTCTCTTTATGTAGTGTTGTGTTGTCTCTCTTGTCGTGATGTGTGTTTTGTCCTATATTTTTATTTAATTTATTTTTATTTCCCCGTCCCCGCAGGAGGCCTTTTGCCTTTTGGTAGCACAGGGATTATAGTTCGACATTATTTTTTTATTTACTATGTAATATAAATTTACAAATGAACGAACTATACAATACAAACAAACACGAAAGACAAAACATCACGTTACCCAAAACAGACACGAATGAACAAACGCAACAACTAACACACACTTACTGTCACCGTGACTGCGAAACATACGACACCGACCCACAAACCCAGTGTGAAACCTACCAACCTATGTAGGATCCCTAATTAGAGACGATGCGCTACAGCTGCCTCTAATTAGGGATCCCACACAAACCACCACCAGAAAACTGAAAGAATAGAACTGTCAGACTCTGACCATGGCTACATAGAGAAGCAAATGGGCTTCTCTATGGCCAGAGCCTGACAAGCATGTCTATGTGTCTTTATGACCTCATGCTATATTGCTACATTTAGTACTCACTTACCATCTCATTATGATGAATCATCATTTCCTAATTAATGGTTTGCTTGTAAATGTTAGTAGATAGTGTATGGTTGATTTACAGTTATTTCTCCTCTATCTCTGTGAGTGTGTATGGATGCATTCACAATGATCAGCATTTGGGGGTGAACTGGGTAGTGGTGGGACAGAGGAGAGGCTTTGCCCCTGTGCCCCACACTACAAATCAGGTGTGAGGATTTTTGTCAACTCTGAGTTCAACTCGGCTCACCTTCTATCCAGGTTAATATGGCAACAAATCCTTCAGCACTAACCTGCTCAGGGGCAGGCTAACTCAGGGCTAACTCAGGGCTAACTAATTCTGTCAGCATCCCCTTCATTTGATGAAGACGACTGATTAAATAATGTATTAATCAAATCTTTCTTTGTGTGTAAAAAAATTGTAATGTTAAGACCTATCACATTACACATTTAGTAAGTACAGCATTTGCTTTAGAAATGTGCGAAAGGCAAACTGACAGCCGCAACCAACCATAGACATAATCCATAGATGGCAATTCCCATTCAAGTCAAGACTGGCAGTCAGTGCTGCTTCAAAAGTACATTGTCCCAGGGCCGTTGGCAGTCATAATGTAAGTAACCTAATTTGTGTCACTCTAACTCCCCTAAATGCCTATGTCTTAAAGCTATTGTACGCAGTAATCATGCGCCTATGAACCTGAGTTATACTGTTAGCACTTAGGCAACTACTCACTTAGATAATACACTATATATATATATATATATATATATATATATATATATATATATATATATATATATATACATACACAAAAGTATGTGGACACCCCTTAAAATTTGTGGATTTGGCTATTTCAGCCACACCCGTTGCTAACAGGTGTATAAAATCGAGCACACCGCCATGCAATCTCCATAGACAAACACTGGCACTAGAATGACCTTACTGAAGACCTCAGTGACTTTCAACGTGGCACCGTTATAGGACGCCACCTTTCCAACAAGTCAGTTTGTCAAATGTATGCCTTGCTAGATCTTCCCCGGTCAACTGTTAGTGCTATTATTGTGAAGTGGAAACGTCTAGGAGCAACAATGGCTCCGCCGCGAAATGGTCTGTCCTCGGTTGCAAGACTCACTACCAAATTCCAAACTGCCTCTGGAAGCTACCTCTGTTCGTCGGGAGCTTCATTAAATGGGTTTCCATGGCCGAGCAGCCGCACACATCCTAAGATCACCATGCGCAATGCTAAGCGTCGGCTGGAGTGGTGTAAAACTTGCCGCATTTGGACTCTGGAGCAGTGGAAACACGTTCTCTTGACTGATGAATCACGCTTCACCATCTGGCATTACGATGGACGAATCTGCCCCAATGCATAGTGTCAATTGTAAAGTTTGGTGGAGGAGGAATAATGGTCTGGGGCTGTTTTCATGGTTCGGGCTAGTCCCCTTATTTCAGGTGAAGGGAAATCTTAACGCTACAACATACAATAACATTTTGGACGATTTTGTAGTTCCAACTTTGGGGAAGGCCCTTTGCTGTTTCAGAATGACAATGCCCCTGTGCACAAAGCGAGGTCCATACAGAAATGTTTTGTCGATCGGTGTGGAAGAACTTTCCCATTGTCAAGCCCATCGAACACCTTTGGGATGAATTGGAACACCGACTGCGAGCAAGGCCTAATCGCCCAATGTCAGCAGGTTTCCACATACTTTTGGTAATGTAGCGTACCTTTGATGATACAGTGGTAGCACTACATGGTTTCAATATCTTCAGAAGAGACAGGAATGCCATTGGTGGAGGTGTTCCCATGTATGTTCAGAATCATATTCCTGTAAAGCTTAGAGAGAATCTCATGTCAAATGCTGTTGAACTAATATGGCTACAGGTTCACCTGTCTCAACCAAAGCCAATTCTTGTCGGATGCTGCTATAGACCACAAAGTGCTAACAGTCAGTATCTGGATAATATTGTATGTGTGAAATGCTTGATAATGTATGTGATATCAACAGAGGTATCTTTTCTGGGTGATCAAAATTATTGACTGACTTTTATCCAGCTGCCCACTCATGAAAAAGTTTCAAACTGTAACCAGTTCCTGCAACCTGGTTCAGGTTGTTATCAGTCAACCTACCAGGGTATTTACAAACAGTACAGGAATGAAAACATCAACTTGTATTGATCACATATTTACTAATGCTGCAGAAATTAGCTCTAAAGCAGTATCCAAATCCATTGGCTATAGTGATCATAATATAGTAGCCATATCTAGGAGAACCAAAGTTCCAAAGGCTGGGCCTAATATAGTGTATAAGAGGTCATACAATACGTTTTGTAGTGATTCCTATGCTTAAGATGTAAAGAATATTTGCTGGTCTGTGGTGTGTAATGAGGAGCAACCAGACACTGCACTTAACACACATAAACAAATTGCTTATTTCAGTTACTAATAAGCATGCACCTATTTAGAAAATGACTGTAAAACAGAATGTAGTTATGCCATGTAATTTGATGTCAAAACGCATATCAAATGAGATATTTTGTTTTACTACAATGTAAAAACAATTTAAACTGAGCCATGTTGGTTTAAAAATCTGACTCTGCCAAATGAAAATGTATCACTTTTTTGGATTCATGAGGAATTTAAAAATGATATGGTTGAGAGGGATTTTTTCATTTTTGTTTTACCTTAATTTTTTCTAGGCAAGTCACCAAAAGGTTGCTGGATCGAATCCCTGAGCTGACAAGGTAAAGATCTGTCGTTCTGCCCCTGAACAAGGCAGTTAACCCACTGTTCCTAGGCCGTCATTGTAAATAAGAATTTGTTCTTAACTGACTTGGCTATTTAAAGAAAGGTAAAAAATAAATAAATAATTAAAGAAATCAAACTGAACAAGAAGAAACAAAAATAAATTATATAAAGAATGATAGTAAAAGATTTGGAGCACCTTAATAGACATTTTGGGCAAAAAGGCAAACTCGGCTTCATCATTCATTGAATCAGATCATCACAAAACCCATTAATCATATAATTCGCCACAAAAGCAAATTATATAACCAACTACTTTAATTATTTTTTTATTGGCAAAATGTAGGCATGACAACAAATTCTGAACCTACACAGCCATGCATAACTTTTCCACACTCCGTGTGGAAGAGATGAATTCAGTGTCCCTATACCGGGACGGTTGCTGCTCAATATGCGATATGTGACTAGAATGGCGTTGTAAACAACAGCCAACTTTCCGGGACATAGACATGTCTTATCTGGGCAGAAAGCTTAAATTCTTGTTAATCTAACTGCAGTGTTCAATTTACAGTAGCTATAACAGCTAAAAAAAGACCATGCTATTGTTTGAGGATAGTGCACAAAAACAAAACACTTTAATCACTGCAACTGGTTTGGTACGTTCACCTCTGAAGGTAAATAATGGTTTTCCTACTTAGAAAGCATGTAGAGGTCTGTAATTTTTATCATAGGTACTCTTCAACTGTGAGAGATGGAATCTAAAACAAAAATCCAGAAAATCACATTGTATGATTTTTAAATAATTAATTTGCATTTTATTGCATGACATAAGTATTTGATCACCTACCAACCAGTAAGAATTCCGGCTCTCACAGACCTGTTAGTTTTTCTTTAAGAAGCCCTCGTGTTCTCCACTCATTACCTGTATTAACTGCACCTGTTTGAATGCGTTACCTGTATAAAAGACACCTGTCCACACACTCAATCAAACAGACTCCAAACTCTCCACAATGGCCAAGACCAGAGAGCTGTGTAAGGACATCAGGGATAAAATTGTAGACCTGCACAAGGCTGGGATGGACTACAGGACAATAGGCAAGCAGCTTGGTGAGAAGGCAACAACTGTTGGCGCAATTATTAGAAAATGGAAGTTCAAGATGACGGTCAATCTCCCTCGGTCTGGGGCACCATGCAAGATCTCACCTCGTGGGGCATCAATGATCATGAGGAAGGTGAGGGATCAGCCCAGAACTACACGGCAGGACCTGGTCAATGACCTGAAGAGAGCTGGGACCACAGTCTCAAAGAAAACCATTAGTAACACACTACGCCGTCATGGATTAAAATCCTGCAGCGCACGCAAGGTCCCCCTGCTCAAGCCAGCGCATGTCCAGGCCCGTCTGAAGTTTGCCAATGACCATCTGGATGATCCAGAGGAGGAATGGGAGAAGGTCATATGGTCTGATGAGACAAAAATAGAGCTTTTTGGTCTAAACTCCACTCGCCGTGTTTGGAGGAAGAAGAAGGATGAGTACAACCCCAAGTACACCATCCCAACCGTGAAGCATGGAGGTGGAAACATAATTCTTTGGGGATGCTTTTCTGCAAAGGGGACAGGACGACTGCACCGTATTGAGGGGAGGATGGATGGGGCCATGTATCGCGAGATCTTGGCCAACAACCTCCTTCCCTCAGTAAGAGCATTGAAGATGGGTCGTGGCTGGGTCTTCCAGCATTACAACAACCCGAAACACACAGCCAGGGCAACTAAGGAGTGGCTCCGTAAGAAGCATCTCAAGGTCCTGGAGCGGCCTAGCCAGTCTCCAGACCTGAACCCAATAGAACATCTTTGGAGGGAGCTGAAAGTCCGTATTGCCCAGTGACAGCCCCGAAACCTGAAGGATTTGTATGGAGGAGTGGGCCAAAATCCCTGCTGCAGTGTGTGCAAACCTGGTCAAGAACTACAGGAAACGTATGATCTTTGTAATTGCAAACAAAGGTTTCTTTACCAAATATTAAGTTCTGCTTTTCTGATGTATCAAATACTTATGTCATGCAATAAAATGCTAATTAATTACTTAAAAATCATACAATGTGATTTTCTGGATTTTTGTTTTAGATTCCGTCACTCACAGTTGAAGAGTACCTATGATAAAAATTACAGACTTCTACATGCTTTGTAAGTGGGAAAACCTGCAAAATCGGCAGTGTATCAAATACTTGTTCTCCCCACTGTATATAACATTCTCTTGCATGACGTTCTCCAGATCTCGAGATACAGTGCAGTATGTCTTCAATCATTTGCAATGGCTTTGTGAGTGGTGTGTCAAGGGCTGAGTCTGCAGTTCTTTTCTCCCTTCTACTCTATTCCTGCTACTACTATTGCTACTCTGTGGCATCGGTGAGGAACAAGCCAGTGGAGTAGGTCTTGGACGTGGGCATAGGATAGAGCTCCCCAGGTCCTGCATGAAGATTGTTTCTAATTCTGTACTGCAACGCAGTGTGGGAGATGATCACCAGTCACTACTGGGGACAGAGGTAGTGCTTGGGGCCGGTGAACAGGCAATGCTGGAGCGCAGAGAACAAAACCAGGTGCTGTCTCCATTCACTGGTGTTTGTGCCTTTAAAAAAAAAAAGTAGAGGGCTATTTTGTACACATATCCAAAACATTAATGAACATTAAATGTCATTAACCAAGACTACAATAGACTGTATAATGTTGCAAACATTTGAGCAGAGTTGAACTCTGCTCAAACGTTTGCAACATTTTGTTTAGCTGGACCTTGCTACCAAACTTTGACTTTGGTGTTACCAATGTGGGAAGCTTATGACTAAATTATGTTTGATCAAAAGTTGTGAAGATCTTTAGTTTAGTTGGTAGGCTTGCTTGCTTTCCCTGCACGAGTATGCTGCTAGGCTAGCTAGCCACTAGCAAGCCAAGTAGCTAGCGCTAGCTGTCTAGCTATTGTTAGAAAAACATGGCTACTCTTTTTATTGACTACAATGGAAAATATAACAACATACCCCATCCTTTGGTGAAGACAGCATGTTGCTTTCAGTCTTCCCATACTTCATGTGCCAAACAAGCCAGCAGCAACATTTCTGGAGTAGCCTTTCCACTGGCATCTCCACTGCAGCCTTTGTTTCTTTTCTTTGACTTGATGAACTTTGACTTCACGAACCCTACACACTTTTTCGAACAAGTGGTTGGGTTGTACCATATACATATAATGTATTGCTAGAATTGTAATGGTGAAGGTACTTTTGTACCTCCTCGGTCAATCGATGCTTGAAATTGTCGTTCGCAATGTTGAACCCATGCTGAGTTTTGGGCTGAATCGACATGAAGCAGAAACTCGCGTCACCCCTACAGTTGACCAATCACGGACGAAGGGGCTTAGAAAAAATGTTGTGTGCCCGAACAGCCAACAAAACCCTAACCGAACTACAAAACGGACAAAAACATCACAACATGTCATCATAATATATGCACAAACTGTATCGAACTGTTTTAGTTGGGAAGTATGAGGCCACCTTAAGCCTACATGAAACACACAAATTTTAAGTTTTTGTAAAATTCCCTATATTTTTTTTATATTTCTTTTTTGATACTTCAAGAGGTCTTAAACTTCAAAATCAAATAGAAAAATTATTTGGTATGACCTTCTTAAAACAATTCTATATAGCTTAGTAGAACCCACCTTCCCCAGCTTAGACAGGGCTTAGACTCTTATGGGTTAAACACTCTGAATCGCGGAACCATGAGTCTCGGAACCATGATTATAAACACAGATTCAGGCGAGAGCAGTAATGTTTTCCATGCAGCCAATCTTACCACTCAGTGTGACTATATTGATGTGACTTCACACTAAAATCAGTATTCTGATTTCATTCAATCATTTGACAGCACTTTTGCATGCTAACTGAGCATTATTACAGTGCAAATGTAGTATTTGATCACCACAGCAGAACCGCAACTACTGTGACACTGGGATTTAAAATTATTATTTTAGGGGAATATTGGCCAAGACAGCACATTTATAAGATAATAAAATAATGATAATGGTAATTATATTAATTCTCCTGATCATGACCCGTGTACTTTGAATGCTGGTTACCATGTAAACATTGTTTGATTTTCCAGCTTTATAACTGAATGACCAGATCTGCCTGCCACAACTATATCCCAAGGTCTGATGAATTAATAACATTATTCACTCATGCAGAATGGAATTTTATTTATCCTTTCATGGTGCTTCACCACCCACAACTCATTGAAACATTACCCATCAATTATGCCCTAATTAAGAATGATCTGAGCATGGGGAATATGTAAAGACCACATTACGAAATCACACTGCTTGACTAACTTCAGAGTATCCGGAAATAAATGCAAATTGCTTTTCAAATACTGGTTTATCAAGCTTTGTATGGTTGATTTCTACGTAATCTGTCTCTCACATCAGATCACCATCAAATCTCAACTTAAGCAAAGTTAAATAGTGGTTGTTACATTTCTCTCAAATCATTTCTGGGTAACAATTAAGTACCTTACTGTGATTGTTTTCAATTAAAATAGTAAAAAATAATCCAGATTCCAAGCAAAGAGCAATTCTCAAGCAAGAATGTCTGGGAGTGATTTGAAAAGTCATAGTCAATCGATCAATAATATAATAATATTCTTAGCAAAAAATGTTATCTGTAGAAACCATGAGAATAGAAAGGTTCAGAACTTTTGTGAAACATCACAGCACAGTTGAAAAATATATGGCAAATAGAAATCAAAATTGAATGGTTCAGAGATAGATGGGAAGGGTTGAGGGGAGCTGAAGTGTAGGACTAAAAATAACAAAAAACAAGAACCATTGTAAAATATACTGTGTCCGCAAAATGTATAGTTTGTATAAACTGGAAGTAGAAGCCTAAGTATTGTTGTCCATTAGTTTACTGCAATTAGGGGAGGGATGGAAGGGTAAGGGGAAAATAAAAAATAAGTAAAATATAACAAAAATATAAATTGGCAAGCCAAGACAGGCTGACATTTCAGGCGGTCTGTTCAAACAGCTCTTACACTGTATGTAAATTGTAAAGTCTTTTTTTGGTCTGTAAGCATTTTCTGTTATGTGTCGGACCCCAGTAAGACTAGCTGTTGCCATTGGCGTCGGCTAATGGGGATACTAATAAATAAAAAATTAATAAATAAAACACTAAAAGGGCATTATCACCATTTTCACAATTTCACAGTATTATTCCTCATAGTGTGGGAATATACTGTATACAGAATATAAAACACAGGAAAATAAATGTTTTGACTGCACTGGGCCTTTAAGTTTTAGCTATTTTCAACTTCTCTAGGTTTATGTCCTTTCATCCAACGTGTTAGTCGTTTCAGTTGGAATTTTATTTAGCAATTTCTGAAATCTCCTGGCTTTCTGAAATGCTAAATGCTACGTACATAAGAACAAAATAATATGGTCATGACCTTGTTTAAGAAATTTCAATGTAGGGTAAACTCTGCATTTCACTCTCTATTCTAGACCAAACACACCTGTCAATTAACATGAAAATGGTTTGAGCTAACATCCCCATTTTATAGTAAAAATGCCACCATGAATAGACTGCCATGACATCATATTTGTATCACTGTCAAATCAGGTTAGCACATTACTAAACAGGCCATTCTCCAAACGAATCATTGGGAAGTACCCACCTGGACATTCCTGTATGCAAATGAATGTTTGTATAATACATTGTAAATATTATTTATATTATTGAACTTGACACTAGTTTTATGACTACACTACAGGTTTAAATTATTTGTTAACCATGGCAGGCCTGAATAACATTAGACACCTTTGTTGCCAGCGGGGAATGTGCACTTTTCAGTAGGTATGTTAGGCCTCTTGCATGAAGAATACTTCCATGTTCTTTGTTCGAGAATGGAATTTTGTCTATATACCTTTTTCAACCCAACCCCCCAAGACACACACACACCCCAAGGGGTTGGTAGCACAGTGCCCTTGGAGCTGTTGGGGGCAAGAGATGGATACGGACGCCAGAAACCAGAGATTTCCTGTCGGATCTGGGATACAAACTTGTTACTGGCCACCTTTAACCACTAGGCGACCTATGTGCGAAGATCTCACATTAGTTCACTGTTGTTACTCTGTTACTTTTTATTTCATGAAGCTGCTGTAAATCTAGCAAGCTTTGAAGCATCAGCGGGACACTTGTGTGGTACGGTATAAATAATTTGTATTACTTAGGTGCCAAATGGATAGTTATTTATTCTTGGTTCAAGGAGACGAGGGGAGGAAATTACACTTGTCAATGAGGTGAGAACGGCACAATATGCAGAAGACGTGGATGCCTGGCAGTGGTGGCGAGACTTATTCACTGAGACCAGGCTAAAAGCAACGTCTTTCTCTTATTGGAGTCATAATGGGATGCACAGATGTTATGTAGTGAGATTACACACTACTCCCTCTGCAGCCACCTTCGGCCTCATCGTAAATTAGCACCTGTCGTATCGCCGACATCTCAGCAAAGACTTGATGTGATGGTGGAGAGTTTGGCTGCCAGCCCACGCCAGAAGACCAGATTGGAGCCCTAACTCTCAGTGTTATCAGTCTCCCCTATCTTAAGAGGATAGATCAAACGTAAAACACTCACAGCATAGAAACCGAGATCACAGTTCAGATTGACTAATCTGGAATACAGCATGTCTAATCTCCATCTGTGGAGATGTGTTTTGAAACAGTCAACAGCCTCAAGTCTCTGCAGACACAAGGTGAGTGTGACGCTGTGCTTCTAAATAGATGAAAGGCAAACATGTACAACACACCAATGTGCAAAAATGTAAAATGTGTTTCCTCACAGCCACCAATTAATTGTACCTTTATTTTGACAGGGAGTCACGCTGAGACCAAGGTCTCTTTTACAGATGAGCCCTGTATAAAACATACACATCACTACAGATCAATATACACACTATACACATCAATCTCCACCTTGCACAGCCAGAAGAGGACTGGCCACCCCTCAGAGCCTGGTTCCTCTTTAGGTTCTAGGGAGTTACATCTGCTGATGTCAAAAGGCTTTATAAATAAATGTGATTGTTTGATTGATATACAGTTAAATTTACACATTAATACACAAAAAGCAAAACACAATCACATAAAACGATCACATTCTTCAGTAAAAAGGTCCTCAATCAACCAAATTAATTGCCCTAGAGGCACCAACTCTTCCAATTTTAGAGAGCTTTGGAGACTATTCAACAAGTAAAACTAAAAGCAGATTTACCTAACTCAGTGGAGATCGAAGGGATCTCCAGAGTTAGCCATCCCTGAGTTAAAGCTGCCAATGATAATGATTGCTAATCTGGTATTTGTGAGGGCTTGGTTGTGGTAAGGCCTCTTACTCCCACCTAGGGGAGGAGAGAGGCACACAACCAAGTCCTCACACACTTATTAGGGAGATTATCATCCCCAATCAGAGACAGCTGTCTAGCGTTGTCTCTGATTGGGGAGTGTATTTAAGCTCCTCACATTTCCACCTGTGTGTGGATCATTGTTCGTGTCTGCCTTGTGTTTTCAGCACGTAAGTTACTTTGCTTAGTTAGTGTTTTGTATTTAGTTTTCAGTCGTCTCCTTTTATGTATTTTGTGCTTCGTGAGTACAACTCCAAAATAAAAAAGGAATGACGCTCCACCAGCGCTCTGTGTATCGTCCCATCAACCCGCATTGTGACAGAATGATCCACCACCCTGGGACGCAACGTGAGCAGACACTGGTAGACATCCTCTACGATATGGGGAAATTATCTAAGGAGGATGTCTACCATTATCATGCGGTGGAGGAAGGCTGGGGTCCGGAGCAGTCAAGGCGCCGAAGACGGAGGACACGTCACCGGGCTAAAACTGAGGACCAGCCTGGAGCCCAGAAAAACCCCCAAACTGATTTTGGGGGGGGGCTATGGGGGTGGTCGGGGATCGGGGGAGAAGAGCCCCGACCACTGCACTCGTGGGGGTTCCAGGAGGAGCCCCTACAGCCGTGGGAGCAGGAGTACAGAGAGGAGTCGGAGGAAGACGACGACAATGTGCTTCTGTTCCCTCACTCGTGGGGGTTCCCGGAGGAGCCCTCACAGGATGGGGATTGGCGGTGGAGTAGGGACGACGGGGACAATCGTGCTCCAGCGCCAGTTCCCAGTCCGGTGCCTCCAGCGCCGGTCCAGAGTCGGAGGAAGAGGAGACCGACTCTGCGCACCAAACCATCGGTGCGCAACATTAGCCCGGTGCGACCCGTACCAGCTAAACGCACCAACCCAACGGTGCGTTTCCCCAGCCCGGTACGGCCCGCGCCTGCTCCGCGCACCAGCCCTATGGTGCGTGTCTCCAGCCCGGTGCGACCCGTGCCAGCTAAACGCACCAGCCCAACGGTGCGTTTCCCCAGCCCGGTGCGACCTGTACCAGCTCAACGCACCAACGCAACGGTGCGTTTCCCCAGCCTGGTGCGACCCGTGCCAGCGCCTCGCATCAGACCAGTGGTGCGTTCCCCCAGTCCAGTACGCCCCGTGCCTACTCCTCGCACGGAGGTTACAGCGACGGTCGCCAGCACAGCTCTGGGGTTGGAGACCATCTCTGCGTCGGTGCCCAGGGTGGGCACGACGTTCAGCCCCGCTGTGGAGCAGGAGCTCCATAGCGCGTCGGTGCCCAGTCTGGGGCCGACAGCCAGCCCAACCACAGGGCTGGATACCATCTCTGCGTCGGTGCCCAGGGTGGGCACGACGTTCAGCCCCGCTGTGGAGCAGGAGCTCCATAGCGTGTCGGTGCCCAGTCTGGGGCCGACAGCCAGCCCAACCACAGGGCTGGAAACCATCTCTGCGTCGGTGCCCAGGGTGGGCACAACGTTCAGCCCCGCTGTGGAGCAGGAGCTCCATAGCGTGTCGGTGCCCAGTCTGGGGCCGACAGCCAGCCCACCAGAGGGCTGGAAACCATCTCTGCGTCGGTGCCCAGGGTGGGCACGACGTTCAGTCCCGCTGTGGAGCAGGAGCTCCATAGCGCGTCGGTGCCCAGTCTGGGGCCGACAGCCAGCCCAACCACAGGGCTGGAAACCATCTCTGCGTCGGTGCCCAGGGTGGGCACGACGTTCAGTCCCGCTGTGGAGCAGGAGCTCCATAGCGTGTCGGTGCCCAGTCTGGGGCCGACAGCCAGACCTACGGCAGGGCTGAAAACCACCTCTCCGTCGGTGCCCAGGGTGGGCACGGCGTCCAGCCCGAGGCCTCCGGTGAAGGTCAGCTGCCCGAGACCTCCGGAGAAGGTCAGCAGCCCGAGATCTCCGGAGAAGGTCAGCAGCCCGAGACCTCCGGAGAAGGTCAGCAGCCCGAGACCTCCGGAGAAGGTCAGCAGCCCGAGACCTCCTGTGAAGGTCAGCAGCCCGAGGCCTCCTGTGAAGGTCAGCAGCCCGAGGCCTCCTGTGAAGGTCAGCAGCCCGAGGCCTCCTGTGAAGGTCAGCAGCCCGAGGCCTCCTGTGAAGGTCAGCAGCCCGAGGCCTCCTGTGAAGGTCAGCAGCCCGAGGCCTCCGGTGAAGGTCAGCAGCCCGAGGCCTCCGGTGAAGGTCAGCAGCCCGAAACCCCCGGCAAAGGTCAGCTGCCCGAGACCTCCGGGGAAGGTCAGCAGCCCGAGACCTCCGGGGAAGGTCAGCAGCCCGAGACCTCCGGGGAAGGTCAGCAGCCCGAGACCTCCGGGGAAGGTCAGCAGCCCGGGACCTCAGGTGAAGGTGAGCAGCCCTGAACCTCTACCAGAGCCACATCCGGGTCCTGCAGTCTGCGCTGTTACAGCGCCAGAGCGGTCCGCTCCACCGTTGCCCAGTCCGGGGCCGGTCATCTGCGTCGCTCCAGTGCCGGAGCAGTCCGCTCCACCGGTGCCCAGTCCGGGGCCGGTCGTCTACGTCGTTCCAGTGGCGGAGCAGTCCGCTCCACCGGTGCCCAGTCCGGGGCCGGTCGTCTGCGTCGCTCCAGTGCCGGAGCAGTCCGCTCCACCGGTGCCCAGTCCGGGGCCGGTCGTCTGCGTCGCTCCAGTGCCGGCGCAGTCCGCTCCACCGGTGCCCAGTCCGGGGCCGGTTGTCAGCCCCTCTACAGGGTCGAGGGCTCCCACACCAGGGTCCAGACAGGACTTGGTGGATGGCGGGAGTACTGAGGGCGGAACCATCGCGCCGGGGTCCGGACCGGACCGGGCGTGCAACAGAGAGGTAGGAGGGAAGCTACTCTCACAGCCTGTGCCACGCCCGGAACCGGAACCGGAGCCTCCACCAGCAACCACCTCAGTACCCCGTCATGTCCCCCCTAGTTTTTGGACATTTTTTTTTTTTCAGGAGAGGGGGGTGTATTTGTGTGCGATCGGGAGTCCGCACCTTAGAGGGGGGGTACTGTGAGGGCTTGGTTGTGGTAAGGCCTCTTACTCCCACCTAGGGGAGGAGAGAGGCACACAACCAAGTCCTCACACACTTATTAGGGAGATTATCATCCCCAATCAGAGACAGCTGTCTAGCGTTGTCTCTGATTGGGGAGTGTATTTAAGCTCCTCACATTTCCACCTGTGTGTGGATCATTGTTCGTGTCTGCCTTGTGTTTTCAGCACGTAAGTTACTTTGCTTAGTTAGTGTTTTGTATTTAGTTTTCAGTCATCTCCTTTTATGTATTTTGTGCTTCGTGAGTACAACTCCAAAATAAAAAAGGAATGACGCTCCACCAGCGCTCTGTGTATCGTCCCATCAACCCGCATTGTGACAGTATTAATGTACAGTGCATTCAGAATGTATTCAGACCGCTTCCCTTTTCCACATTTTGTTACATTACAGTGTTATTCTAAAATGGATTAAATCTTTTTTTCTCTACACACAATACCCATAAAGAAAAAGTGAAACGTTTTTTATTAAATGTTTGCAAATGTATTACAAATATAAAACAGTAATACCTTATTTACATTAAGTATTCAGACCCTTTGCTATGAGACTCAAAATTTAGCTCAGGCGCATCCGGTTTCCATTGATCATCCTTGAGATGTTTCTACAACTTGATTGGAGTCCAACTGTGGTAAATTCAATTGATTAGACATGATTTGGAAAGGCACACACCTGTCTATGTAAAGTCCCATAGTTGACAGGTCATGTCAGAGCAAAAACCAAGCTATAAGGTTGAAAGAATTGAAGGTTCCCAACAACACAGGGCCTCCATCATTCTTAAATGGAAGAAGTTTGGAACCACCAAGACTCTTCCTAGAGCTGGCCGCCCGGCCAAACTGAGCAATCGGGGGAGAAGGGCCTTGTCAGGGAGGTGACCAAGAACCTGATGGTCACTCTGACAGAGCTCCAGAGTTCCTCTGTGGAGACGGGAGAACGTTCCAAAAGGACAGCCATCTCTGCAGCACTCCACCAATCTGTAGAGTGGCCAGACGGAAGCCATGCCTCAGTAAAAGACACAGGTCAGCACCTAAAGGACTCTCAGACCATGAGAAGAATGGGAGAAACTCCCCAAATACAGGTGTGCCAAGCCAAGAAGACGCTTGGAAAAAAGTAAAGGGGTCTGAATGCTGTATGTAAATGTCATGTGAAACTTACCTGGCTCAGAATGTGTTAGTTTCCCAATAACAGGAACAGATCTAATTATATTACCTGTGCAAATGTCAAGTTATTTAACAAAGAGACCAGGAGAGGAGGAGGGGAAAAAATATATCTGATAAGTAAAATGGGATGGTATAGCAGTTTGGTTCTGTAAACCATTCTGTTGAAGTCTCCTATTGGAGTGATGCCCATGTTTGAAAATTGAGCTGCTGTTAAAAAACACATGGAATTAACATAAGGGGATTACATTCACTATATGAGTGTAGATCTCTGCTCACCAACTGTTAAGACTAGTTACATACATTTCGAGATAATCAAATTCGGTTTGAACCAAATAAGGCAGGCAATCACAATCTCTGAAAGATTACTTTGCTGTACTCTGTGAACAGCTAAAAATGTTAAGATGGACCATAAATTGCCCCACAAAAGCGTAGTGTTGCAGAATTTGATGAAAGTATCTGCAAGAAGAACCTCCTCGAACGTGGGAACATTGCCTTTAAATTTCAATCGAGCTATAACTTCTGCTGTACATCCGCGATACGGATTGAATTGAACCAAAGTTTAGGCACGAATCCTGGTTAGGGTTGGTTAGGGGAGAAGTTAAAACTGAAACAAAACAAAAACACCACATTCCACACCACTGCCTACCAAGCAATTCCCTATGCATTCGTCGAGACCTGGCACACATTATTGGAACTTTTCAATCCAAATGAGGGTAGTCATACAGTGGGTATAGAAAGTCACCACCCCCTTTCAAAATGTTCACCTTTTGTTACCTCATAGCATGAAATGAAAACACATAAAATCAGTTTATCATTTATAAACCACAATATCTAAGTGAAAAATGTATTACAATTAAAACAGTAAAATACCCTATTTGGATAAGTGAACACTCCCCTGAGTTAACACTTGGTGGAACCACCTTTTGCTTGAAATATAGCCATGAGTCTCTTTGAACACAGATTCTCGATGGAATTTGGGTCAGGGCTCTGACTAGGCCACTCAAGGACATGACGCAACAAGCTTGGCACACCTGTATTTGGGGAGTTTCTCCCATTATTCTCTCAAGCTCTGTCAGGTTGGATGGGGAGCGTCGCTGCACAGCTATTTTCAGTTCTCCCAAAGGGATGTTCGATCGCGTTCAAGTCCGGTCTCTAGCTGGGCCACTCAAGCAACTTCAGAAAGTTGTCTCGAAGCCACTCCTGCATTGTCTTGGCTGTGTGCTTAGGGTTGTTGTCCTGTGGGAAAGTAAACCATTACCCCAGTCTGAGGTCCTGAGAGCAGGTTTTCATCAAGGATCTTCTCTGTACTTTGCTCTGTTCATCTTTCCCTCAATCCTGACTGGTCTCCAAGTCACTGGAATTGACAAATATCCCCACAGCATGATGCTGCCACCACCATACTTCACCGTAGGGATGATGCCAGGTTTCTTCCAGACGTAACAGTTGGCATTCAGGCCAAAGAGTTAAATCTTGTTTCTCATGAGTCAGAGGGTTTGGGTTAAATACTGAAGACATATTTCAGTTGAATGCATTCAGTTGTACAACTGACTAGGTATCCCCCTTTCCTTTTCCTTTAGGTACCTTTTGGCAAAGTCCAAGCGGGCTGTCATGTGCCCTTTAACTGAGGAGTGGCTTCCGTCTGGCCACTCTACCATAAAGGACTGATTGTTGGAGTTGCAGAAATGGTTGTCCATCTGGAATGTTCTCCAATCTCCACAGAGGAACTCTGGAGGTCTGTCAGAGTGACCATCGGGTTCTTGGTAACTTCCCGGACCATGACCCTTCTCCCCGATTGAACAGTTTGTCCGGGCAGCCAGCTCTAGGAAGAGTCTTGGTGGTTCCAAACTTCTTTCATTTAAGAATGATGGAGGCCACTGTGTTCTTGGGGACCTTCAATGCTGCAGAAATATTCTGGCACACTTCCCCAGATCTGTGCCTCGATACAATCCTGTCTCTGAGCTCTAGGACAATTCCTTCGACCTCATGGCTTGGTCTTTGCTCTGACATGCACTGTCAACTGTGGGACCTTATATAGACAGGTGTGTGACTTTCCAAATCATGCCCAATCAATTGAATTTACCACAGGTTAACTCTAATCAAGTTGTAGAAACATCTCCAGGATGATCAATGGAAACAGGATGCACCTGAGCTCAACTTGGAGTGTCATAGCAAAGGATCTGAATAATTTTGTATAAATTTGCAAAAATGTCTAAAAACCTGTTATCGCTTTGTCATTATTGGGTATTGTGTGTAGATGTGTAGATTGATGAATCCATTTTAGAATAAGGCTGTAACGTAACAAAATGTGGAAAAAGTAAAGTGGTCTGAATACTTTCCGAATACACTGTTTGTCAGCACAACCGATTGGCAGACGTACTGCAAATTGGGAAATCATGTGACTAAACTGAAGAAAAATAATAAGAAACTATACTATGAAACAAAGATACATTATATAAAGACTGATAGTATAACAAGCCAAGAGGGAAGCAAAAGTAATTCTGCTAACTCAGAGTAGGTTACTGGCTCAAAAGGCTGACCAATAAGCTTGTTATACAAATTGACTAACCCTTAATAAACTTTTGATAAAAAGGGTGTTTGACCACATACAATGTTATTTTACAGTAAACAAATTGACAACAGACTTATAGGGAGGGACGTTCAACAAGCACAGCACTCACACAAATGATGATTGGCTGAGATAAAATGATTGTGAGGGCTGTCTTGTTAGACTTCATTGCGGCTTTTGACATTATCGATCATATAACACGAAAAACATATGTGTTATGGCTTTACACCCCCTCCTGTGAGGATCGACGCTGGTAGGTGAGAAGCAAGTACAGGGAGTGAACATTTAATTAACAACGGACATGGAACAGGACAGGACAGGACAGAGTCTGGACATGAAAACATAACGACATTAATGCGGACACCGGGAACAACCTGAGGAGTAGACATATATAGAGGGGGTAATCAACAAAGCGAAGGAGTCCAGGTGAGTCCAATGAGCGCTGATGCATGTAATGATGGTGACAGGTGTGCGTAATGAAGGGCAGCCTGGATAAATAGTTAACTGTTTAACAGAACACAGAGGGTGTTCTTTAATGGAAGCCTTTTCAACATAATCTAGGTAGAATCAGGAATTCCCCAGGGCAGCTGTCTAGGCCCCTTACTTTTTTTTCAATCTTTACTAACGACATGCCGCTGGCTTTGCGTAAAGCGTGTGTCTACGTATGCGGATGACTCAACACTATACACGTCAGCTACTACAGCGACTGAAATGACTGCAACAATTAACAAAGTGCTGAAGTTAGTTTCAGAATGGGTGGCAAGGAATAGATTAGACCTAAATATTTCAAGAACTAAAAGCATTGTATTTGGTGCAAATCATTCACTAAACCCTAAACTAAATCTTGTAATGAATAATGTGGAAATTGAGCAAGTTGAGGTGACTAAACTTCTTGGAGTAGCCCTGGATTGTAAACTGTCATGGTCAAAACATATTGATACAACAGTAGCTAAAATTTGTTTAATCATTTATTTACTAGCTAACTAAATAATAACACAGAGTAACATACAGTACACACTTAATACATGAGAAAAAGGTCCCTAGTGGTCTAACAACAACGACTGCTTGTTTACCAAAAGAGGGAGGGGTAGAAAGAGAGGGTTTGGCTAGTGTCATTTGTCGGTGTCAGGCTATGATTGTCCACCAGAAGTCACAATGTCCTTTTTCTTAGTTGTCTGGTCTGTATTGGATGTTCATTCCTCAGAACAGCTACTGAGCTGTTCCAGTGATTGTCTGAGAGGAGAGTTTTCTTCTCTCCACCTCGTGTGGTTAGTCAGAGTTTGAACCACTTTACATGCACAGCTGCAGGCTGGTGATGTTCGGGTCTAGTCTGGGAAGCGATCTTCTGTTGGCCTCGTGTTGATGTTCAATGTTCTAACCATTTCAAGCGTGTTGACAACCATCTCACGTCTTTCTGGTCTAATGTTAATTTATTTTCCATGTCTTTTTATACACTCTGGGTAAAAAGGGCGTTCCATCATGCTGACACGCTCTCTGAACTCCCTCGGGGCGTGGCTACTTTTTTGTGAAAGCATCATCAAAAACTATGATCTCATTAGAAAGTACATTACTATTTTAACAATAATACTCTCATCACAACATAAAGGATGAAAACCTGACATATATAGTGTGTATACTTTTGAAGTTACACTATTTTCGTAATACCAATTTTAATGACATCACAAAATAACAACCCATATGACTTGATTATTCTTTAGATCCCCACTGACCATTCCCCATGTTCTTCTTTAAGGAATATCGTTTCGGTATTCACTTTTTGGACGTTAGCATTTTGGGCGGGAAAAAGTATCTGAAACAAAGACATATTCAAATCACCAATACTAGAGAGCAATAGAGAGATTCCCCTCCTGCCTAATTTACGACAGAGTGTTAACTGTCAAAACCGGCCCAGCACTATCCTAAGTGATAACTACATGATAAGTCTACAGCTGTAAGACACTAGCTTCTACAGTCTACAGTACAGGGATGACCTATGGACCTCTGGGGAGAAACTGGTGATTAGTGTAGCTGTAGAGTCAAAGGGCTTCAGGGTAAATTTTCAACTTTACCAAGGCTGGTATTTTGCTCAGACCCTAAAGTGATCCTAGCATAAATCCTCATTATGTTTACACAAGCGCACATGCCAAGGGAGTGCCACACGCAGTGATATCATGGTTCATGACTTCTAATAACTTTCTTCCTGAATTTAGGGTTCTATTTATTAGCAGCATGTGTGTTAACTATCAACAGAGTGTTTTGGAGATTCCCTTCCAAGTGTTGCAATCTGATTGGTTACTACCTCCTCTGTTGCTGTTATCAAGGGCAATTTGACTTGTTAGGTTTCTAACCTTCTTACTGATTGTGGCTGGACTGAGTGTTACTGGCATTGGTACTGGTACCCAAGGGGACCAGCTATCCTACCGATTTATTCTGAAATGTTATCCTACATGATTAGAGCATTTTACTAGTTGCATTGTAGTTGAGACTACACATGGCAAGGAATGATTATTGTTACCATTTGTTTCACTTCTTTTATGACCAGTGTGGTGCACTTCAGTGATATCTCAGATGTGTTCTAAGTTATCCCCGTCGAGGGGCCTGTCCGCTCCTCTCTGTTCTCGTGGGGAAGTTGACAACTAGATTTGTTTCCTGCTCTGGCGGCCTAGTACAGTGTTGCACGTAGTCTTGACCCCCCACCGGCCTCGCCTAGGCTTATCATTGGTCTGGGATAGTATTCCCCCCCTTTGTGTCTCGGAACCCCCCCATCAGCGGTAAGGTCGGACCCTTTATACGAGTTGTCAGCAGCCGCGTTGGTAGTTGATTGGCTGTAACCTTTCAACCAAATCTCCTGGTGTTTGTGCTTCAAAACGCTCAGTGACTGTCATGGACTGCCAGTCACCACAGCGTCCGCGTGTGGCAACCGTTCCAGTACCTGCGAAATGAGACAAGGATATGGCACAGTGTTTCACCAGTGGGAGTCATCGGGTCATTGGCTGGGACTGATGCCGTTAGTTTCATTGCAAGGGGTTTCAGTCCCCCTCAAAGATTAAAATGTATCATTGGAAGCAGAGTCCAGGACAAGAGAAGTTAATCTTAGATACAGTATCGTATTACAACTTAATAGGAGGGGGAGTGGCTACACCTGTGCTAGGCAATTAGCTTAGTGTTATTAGCACAGCCTCCTTGTTCAGCGGCAGCTGTCCCCAAAACGAAGACTGTCCTTGAAATAAAGACAGTTCTGCCGAGTTGTTCTGCGCGAGGTAGTCAAGGAAAGTAAGTGAGGGAGGCCCCGCTCTCTCGCTTGCCCATATGTTTAGTTCATTTTATTCCGATCTCTTTTGCATTGTTGAAGCTTTTTCTGTAGTCTGTCCACTATATGTCTGTCTATCCCTGTTCTCTCCTCTCTGTAGAGGGCATACAAACGCTTCACACCGCGTGGCTGCAACCACTCTAATCTGGTGGTCCCTGCGCACACGACCCACGTGGAGTTCCAGGTCTCCGGCAGCCTTTGGAACTGCCATTCTGCGGTCAACAAGGCAGAGTTAATCTCAGCCTATGCTGCCCTCCAGTCCCTTGACTTCTTGGCGCTGACGGAAACATTACCACAGAAAACACTGCTACTCCTACTGCTCTTTCCTCGTCTGATCATGTGTTCTTGCATACCCCGAGAGCATCTGGTCAGCGTGGTGGTGGCACAGGAATTCTAATCTCTCCCAAGTGGACATTCTCTATTTTCCCCCTGACCCATCTGTCTATCACCTCATTTGAATTCCATGCTGTCAAAGTCACTAGCCAATTCAAACTTAACATCTTTGTCATTTATCGCCCTTCCAGGTTCCCTTGGAGAGTTCATGAATGAGCTTGATGCCTTGATAAGTTAATTTCCTGATGATGGCTCACCTCTCACAGTTCTGGGTGACTTTAACATCCCGACATCTGCCTTTAGCTAATTTCTCTCTGCCTCCATTCCACTCCTTTCCTCTTTTGACCTCACCCTCTCACTGCCCCCCCTACTCATTTAGTGATTGGCGCCGCCCTGAGTGTTCGCCTGTTAAGCAGTGGACAAAGGGACTATCGTGAAACGAGCCTTTACTGAGACTTGGCTGAATGATAACATCCCCATAGAGAACGTCACTATCGGCGGGTTCCGGACCATCAGAGCGGACAGGGATAGCGTCTCTTCCGGTAAGAGCAAGGGTGGTGGGCTGGCTTTATTAGTAAACAACAGATGGTGTAATCCGAACCATATTACACTTAAGGAAGAGTTTTGTAGCCCGGACATTGAGTTGTTAGCCGTTAGCCTGAGACCCTACTATTTGCCGAGTGAATTCACAGTGTTTACATCCCGCCCACGCGGACGCAAACACAGCGTGTGACGTCATCCACTCTGTTATCGCGAGGTTACAGACAGTGCATCCCAGTGCTTTCTTTGCCATTTCGGGGGATTTTAACCACGCATCTCTCTCTTCAACGCTGCCCACGTTCAAACAGTTCGTGAAGTGCCCAACCAGGAATAATAAAACTCTGCTAATGTGAAAATATGCTAATGTGAAGGACGCATACAACTCCACTGCACTCCCTCCCCTCGGTAGATTGGATCACAACCTTGTCCACCTCACTCCACTCTGCAAGCCTTTGGTCCAACAGCAGCCTGCGACCACTAGGACCATTAGGAGATGGTCCCCGGAGGCGAATGAGGCCCTACATGACTGGTTTGAAACAACAGACTGGGATGTGCTCTGTGAGGCTCATGGGGAGGACATCGATGGACTTACAGACTGCATAACGGACTATATAAATTTTTGTGTAGACAACACTGTGCCCACCAGGAAGGTACGCTGTTTTTCAAATAATAAACCCTGAGTCACCAGCGACCTGAAGGAGAGGGACAAGGACAAATTGAAATGCGTCCAGAGGGAGCTGAAGTTGCGGATTGCTGAGGGGAAGAGAGGGTATAAGGAGAAGATGGAGGACAAGCTGAGGCAGAGCCAGGTGAGTTTAAATTTCAAGCTGAGGCCTCTAACCCTAGGAAGCTCTTTGCCACCTTCTCCATCCCTCTCTGTGGATGACTTCGTCAACCATTTTGAAAAGAAGGTTGATGACATCCAATCCTCATTTACTAAGCCTATTGACACCATTGGTCCTGCTCACACTACCCTACCCTATGCTTTGAATTTTTCTCCCCTGTCTCTCCAGATGAAATCTGGAGACTTGTGACGGCCGGCCGCCAAACAACCTGCCCGCTGGACCCAATTCCCTCCTCTCTTCTCCAGACCATTTCCGGAGACCTTCTCCCTTACATCACTTTGCTCATCAACTCATCCTTGACCACTGGCTGTGTCCCTTCTGTCTTCAAAAAGGCGAGAGTTGCACCCCTCCACAAAAAACCTACACTCAATCCCTCCGATGTCAACAACTACTGACCAGTATTTTTTCTCCCAAAAACTCTTGAGCGTGCCGTCTCTAACCAACTCTCCTGCTATCGCTCTCAGAATGACCTTCTTGATCCTAACCAGTCCGGTTTCAAGACTGGTCATTCAACTGAGACTGCTCTTCTCTGTGTCACGGAGGCTCTCCGTACTGCCAAATCTAACTCTCTCTCCTCTGCTCTTATCCTTCTAGACCTATCTGCTGCCTTTGATACTGTGAACTATCAGATCCTCCTCTCCACCCTCTCCGAGTTGGGCATCTCCGGCGCTGCATACTCTTGGATTTAGTCCTACCTGACAGGTCGCTTGGCGTGGCGAGAATCTGTCTCCGCACCACGTGCTCTCACCACTGGTGTCCCCCAGGGCTCAGTTCTAGTCCCTCTCCTATACACCAAGTCACTTGGCTCTGTCATATCCTCACATGGTCTCTCCTATCATTGCTACACAGATGACACTCAATACATTTTCTTCTGATAACTAGGTGGCAAATCGCATCTCTGTATGCCTGGCAGACATATCAGTGTAGATGTCGGACCACCACCTCAAGCTGAACCTCAGCAAGATGGAGCTGCTCTTCCTCCCGGAGAAGGACTGCCCGCTCCATGATCTCGCCATCACGGTTGACAACTCCATTTTATCCTCCTCCCAGAGTGCAAAGAACCTTGGTGTGACCCTATACAACACCCTGTTGTTCTCTGCTAACATCAAAGCGGTGACCCGATACTGCAGGTTCATGCTCTACAACATTCGTAGAATACGACCCTAACTTACACAGAAAGCGGCACAGGTCCTAATCCAGGCACTTGTCATCTCCCGTCTGGATTACTGCACCTCGCTGTTGGCTGGGCTCCCTGCCTGCGCCATTAAACCCCTACAACTTATTCAGAACGCTGCAGCCCGTCTGGTGTTCAACCTTCCTATGTTCTCTCATGTCACCCCGCTACTCCACACACTCCACTGGCTTCCAGTTGAAGCTTGCATCTACTAGGGTCTGATCCAGGCTCTGATCAGACCCTACACCCAAACGAGGACACTACGTTAATCCACCTCAGGCCTGCTAGCCCCCCTACCTCTACAGAAGCACAGTTCGGGCTCATCCCAGTCAAAGTTATTCGCTGTTTTGGCACCCCAATGGTGGAACCAGCTCCCCCATGACACCGGGACAGCGGAGTCACTGACTACCTTCCGGAGACACCTGAAATCCTACCTCTTTAAGGAATACCTGGAATAGTATAACAGTAATCCTTCCCCCATTTAAACAAATAAAATAAAAAATTTAAAACCTTTACTAACACTTGCCTTTTGTCTAAACTAACACCTGACTAATTTCCCTGCTAGCACCGACTTTCCTCACAGCTGCTTTGGCGGTAGAGCGTTAGGCCCGTAACCGAAAGGTTGCTGGATCGAATCCCTGAGCTGACAAGTTAAAAATCTGTCTTTCTGCCCCTGAACATGGCCGTTAACCCGCTTGTCCTTGTAAACAAGAATTTGTTATTAACTGACTTGCCTAGTTAAACAAAATTTAAGAAATGTACTTACTGTGCTTGAGATGTGGTTGTCCCGCTGGCTATCCTAAGTTGAATGCACCAATTGGTAAGTCGCTCTGAGTAAGAGCATCTGCTAAATGACTAAAATGTACAAATTTACTCTGAGGAGGGAAGTTGTTCAATCACAGAGACCTGCAGGCTTGAAATCATGAAAAGAATAGTAAAGCAGGTTTACTGATTGAATGTGATGAGATATTGTAATATCTGCTTGAGTCAGATTCTGCACCAAGAAGTGTCAAAATGTATTTTTCCCAAGGGGTTCTTTCGACAGATACCCCTCATGGATGACTGTGTTGCAGCTAGTGTTAGGAGAAGTCAGTGTGGTCAGTGGAGACGGCATCATTACCTGTGACCGTACACAGTTCATTAGTGGGCTCAAACGATCCATCAAGTCTGCTCTGAATAGCAGGTGTTCAGTTTCGAGGCTGGTAACATACACAGGGTAAACAAGCGATACATCTTGGAAGTGTAGTTTCAACATGAGTCTCAATATGTGAGGCGAGGTAGTCAGAGTGAAACAGATATTTCCAGATATGGCATCTTTGAGTTGCGTTTTGTGGTCATATTCCTCACAAAGTGGAGTGGTTGTTCTCAACAACATGATGTGTCATTTGTGTTCATGGTGAAGACGGATCGATTTATCGGGGTTTGAGTGGAATTGGCTATTGCAATGTTTTTGACCTTTTGCTTTGCGATATTTGTATCAGAGTCTATAGTCAAAGCCTGTGGGCTTGTTTCTTGATCGAGCAGGCCCTGGATAGGGTCTCGAGTGAGAGCGGGATTCATTTGATTGTTTACGTCCTCGCTAAGGGTGTTCATTCCGGCGGACCTGTTGTCCGGCAATTCCAAGTCTAGTCATGGTGACTTATCTTTTTCCCCTTTCTCAAATGTTTCTTTCTTTAGTACATCACGTACTAGAACTTCTAGAGAAATTGGTCTACGTTTTGATCATCATTGAACCCTTTGTTACACTTGTTACCCTTGTACTCTGACACTTTGTGTGGGTTGGGTGCAGGAGCGTAGCGATCAGGTTGATTGTAGCGGTAGTCGTTTCGCTGGCGATGTTTTTTACAGTTATTTGGACCGCCGAGGTTATTGGTATCGTGGTTTCGTGGAAGATACCGTTGTTGTGCGTCATCTCTCAATACCTGATGATGCACCCTCTAACTGGAGTGAGTGCTCCTGTTCAATCTTCAAAACCGAGATGTAAGGGTCTTAGCGCTGCGCACTTTTGATGCCTCAAAAGCTGTGCTCGCAAGTTCTCTCAGTTCTGAGATTGGCAAACAAACGAGGGCCCAAGTAGGTAATGAAGATGGGACACATGTTCAACAGAAACATTTGTTTGAATGGTAATAGCTCTTCCATTCCTGTTTCAGTGAGTAGGCCAGAGTAAGCTGAACGAAGCCTATGTTAGTGCGCTTGTGGGTGTTCATTTCTAGCTTGTTTGACAGTGTTAGCCAGCGAGCTGTCGTGTTTGTCGCAGAACCACTGAATTATATTGTATTGTCTCATTTTCTAAGCCGTTTTGCACGTGTTGCTGTTGTAGACGGATTAACCTTGTCACATTCGCTTCAACAGGTAAAGCCTGTCAGCACCCGTAGCTTTATGTCTGCTAAGAACGTCTTAGTGTCGTTTGGCTTCCCTGGAACGAGGTCAAAGGTGCGGAAGTTTTCAACGATTTTGTCAAGGTTAGGCCTCATCCTGTGGGCAATTGTGGGCCGAAAGTCCAAGAGGAGAAGCCAAGCATTGGTTTTGATGGCACCATATTGCCATTAAATATGAGGCACCATATTACTCTGCTCCGAATAACCAGTAAGGCTGGACCCTCAAGTTTCTCTCTGTTTTCTAATCATTTGCACTCGTTTTGTTACACCTGATTCTAATTTTTGCCATTTTATGTGATGGTAAAGGTAGGGGTGTACGAACTTTTTCCCTGTAAGGAAAATGCTTTTTTGTTTATTTTAATTGCATAACAAATCTATGTCTATAGGCAGCCGCTTCTGATGTGTTAGTGATGACTGTTTTAGCAGTCTGATGGCTTTGAGATAGTAGCTGTTTTTCAGTCTCTCGGTCCCAGCTTTGATGCACCTGTATTGACCTCGCCTTCTGGATGATAGTGGGGTGAACAGGCAGTGGCTTGGGTGGTTGATGTCTTTGATGATCTTTTTGGCCTTCCTGTGGCATCGGGTGCTGTAGGTGTCCTGGAGGGTGGGAAGTAATACCTTAGGCAGACCACACCACCCTCGGGAGAGCTTTGTGGATATGGGAGGTGCAGTTGCCGTACCAGGCGGTGATACAGCCCGACAGGATGCTCTCAGTTGTGCATCTGTAAAGGTTTGTGAAGATTTTAGGTGTTAAGCCAAATTTCTTTAGCCTGCTGAGGTTGAAGAGGTGCTGTTGCGCCTTCTTCACCACACTGTCTGTGTGGGTGGACCATTTCAGTTTGTAAGTGATGTGTACGCTGAGGAACTTGAAGCTTTCCACCTTCTCCACTGCGGTCCCATCGGCTGAGCTGTAGTCAATGAATAGCATTCTCACATAGGTGTTCCTTTTGTCCAGGTGGGAAAGGGCAGTGTTGAATGCAATAGAGATTGCATCATCTGTGAATCTGTTGGGGCAGTATGCAAATTGAAGTGGGTCTAGGGTTTCTGGGATAATGGTGTTGACGTGAGCTATGACCAGCCTTTCAAAGCACTTCATGGCTACAGACGTGAGTCATTTAGGCAGGTTACCTTAGTGTTCTTGGGCACAGGGACTATGGTGTTCTGCTTGAAACATGTTGGTATTACAGATTCAGTCAGGGACCGGTTGAAAATGTCAGTGAAGACACTTGCCAGTTGGTCAATGCGTGCAAGGAGTACACGTCCTGGTAATCCATTTGGCCGTGTATACTCACGCTTCTGAAGCAAGAGACAGAAATATAATACTTGGCCAAACAAATATATTTCCTCAAATTTCCACAATCGGCTGCCCATATGTCCTAGTTCTAGGAATGTAATAATTCACCCTCTACTCTGATCCTAAGTCAGGTAATCTTTCTAGTATCTGTTTAAATGGAAACACACACCACTCAATGACAATCCTGCCTATGGCTGTATAATGTAATCTGCTACACAATTCATATAGACTGAATTCAACAGTAATCGAATCAACTAACTATGTGTAATTGTTACTCAAATTACTCATGTAACAATTAACTCATTAGGATTTGGGGCACCAAAGAATAAGTTGTTTAAAAATAAACTCTAAAGGTCTTTACCTATCAATATGTATATAACAGTCAACGTATTAATCATTACCTCTTATCAAATCATCATTCTGAACGGTCGCAACCTGCTTAGATCTGCGCTCACAGGAATCATTTACTTTGCAAATTAACCCCTGCCCGTTTGGAGTAAGAAAGCATGAATGTATTTATGTGTTTGAATGCCATCGTTCGCTGTTTATCTTTGTCGGACCAAGCCCTCTTCTTAAGGGTTTGGCTGGTGTCCTGTGTCGGTGTAAGTCTCTGATTATCCACCAAAGGTCACAATGTCCTTCTTTCTAGTTGTAGCTAGGTAAACAATGAACCTAGCTAGGTAAACAACATGTAAGATCACACACGTCACGTAACGTTAGCTAACAAGCCAGCTAGCTAATGTTAGCTAGTTAAACAACAATGAACAGTGCCAAATCATGTCATTAATACCCTGCATGAATCTGCTGGGAGCTAACCAACCAGGTTCAATGTTAGCTAGCTAACATTAGGCTCTAACTAGCAAAGCAAACAGATCTGGGATACGAACAATAACGTCATACACGCAACATTAGCTAGAAATTAGTTCTATCAAATTTAGAAACGTGTAATGTCAGTATTTTGCTTGTCATGTTGTGTTTTGACCTCTAGAGGTCCTCATGTTACCCTCATGCCCAACTTACTCAGCTGGTAATCAGTGTTATTAGGTTCACATGTGTCTCGTTCTGCTGTGTATATTTAAGTGACTCTGTCTCTTAGATTCTTTGCTTGGTGTTTAGTTGTCCTGAAGCCAGTTGCCTGAGTAAGTGCTCTCTAACTCTTGAGATATTGTATTTTCTATTCCCTTCTCAACTTTATTTTTGTGGACTTTTCCTCTGGAGTTTTTGCTTTAAGAAACTTTTGTATTTTTTGGAATAATGTTTGGAATCCCCTTTAGGGATGGTTTTGTTTGAGTACTACCTTTTGCTGTTTTTGCTCCAGCTATGGACTATTGCCTGAACTTTTATTAAACCATTTTTTGGCATCTCAAGTTCTCCTTAGTGCGTCTTACTATTGGGTTCACCATCCTCCTGTGGCTCAAGGATTGAGAGTCTGACTTTCACACCAGAGACCCGAGTTCAAGTCCTGGTTCTGACAGAAACACCAAGCCAAGACATGAACCCAGAGATGCCCAGCATGCAAGAGCTCTTCACTACCGTGGCTAAGCATGAGTCCTCAGTCCAACGTCATGAAGCAGTGATTCTTCAACAGGAGGCCTTGATGGTTAAACATTCACAATTACTGTCTAATGTCATGTCCTCTGTCCATCAGATTTTTGATCGGCTGTCTTCTACCCAAGCTGCTGCCTCAACTGCAGCTTCTGTACCGCTTCCGGAACCTCAAATGTCAGCTTCCCTTGTAGAACCTCGCCTACCTCCACCACAACGATTCTCGGGAGATCCCAGTGCTTGTTGTGGATTCCTCACTCAGTGCTCCCTCACATTTGAGCTACAACCATCATCCTTCCCTTCAGACAGGGCCAAGATTGCTTATGTCATCACTCTCCTTTCTGGTAAGGCCCTCTCCTGGGCAACAGCAGTTTGGAGGGTCCAGAGCCCTTTCTGCTCAAGTTATTCTACATTCAAAAAGGAATTCACACGGGTTTTTAATCATCCCATTAGTGGCAGAGAGGCGTCTAAACGACTGCTGTCCCTCCAGCAGGGTAGTCTCAGTGCTGCAGAATATGCCATCCATTATCGCACTATTGCAGCAGGGAGTGGCTGGAACAACGAGTCTCTCATGGTGTGCTTCCAGAATGGTCTCTCTGAGGCACTCAAAGACGAACTTTCAACACGAGAGCCAACCTGTGATCTAGAGTCACTCATTGACCTGGCGGTCCGGCTGGATAATCGTCTGAGGGAGAGGAATTTGAGTCGCCAGTTTTTCAAACCTCCTGTCAGTTCAGTTCCTACAGAGGAGTTACCTCCATCCCAAGGATTTCCAGAACCCATGCAGTTGGGTGGTACCCGGATCTCCCCGTCAGAACGTGACCGCCGCATGAGGGAGCGTTGTTGCCTTTACTGTGGGGTCCCTGGACATTTCCGTTCTGCCTGCCCAGAGCTCTCGGGAAACGCTCGGTCCCGTACAGGCAAGGAAGGACTGTAACGGGAATCACTTGCATTGCCCCGCCTTCCAATTCAGGATTGTTTCTCCCCATCACACTTGCTTGGGGAAATCATAAGCATCAACTCAAAGCATTGGTGGATTCAGGTGCAGCCGGGAACTTTATGGACTTATCTCTTGCTAGGAGTCTCCAGATCCCCTCTGATGCACTCGCTACCCCTCTGACAGTTACTGCACTGGATGGAAGACCTCTGGGCCACGGGAAGGTAACCCTCCTTACCTCTCTCCTTCACCTCTCTATTTACCAACACCAGGAGGAGGTGTGTTTCCACCTGATACAATCTCCAGAGTTCCCTGTGGTCCTTGGCCACCCCTGGCTTCTTCACCATAACCCTCACTTTGACTGGTCCACTGGCGCTATCCTCAGTTGGGGTCCCACTTGTCAGGTCACCTGTTTGGTCCAGAGTTCCCCTGACCCTATTCTCGAGTCCCAAGACCCCCTAGACCTGTCTCAAGTCCCCACTCAGTACCACCAACTCAAGGCAGTCTTCAGTAAAAAGAGAGCCACCTCTTTACCACCACACCGTCCTTATGACTGCGCCATTGACCTGCTTCCAGGTACCTGTCCCCCCCAGAGGCCACATATTCTCCTTGTCTTCTCCCGAGCGTGCTGCTATGGACAATTACATTGAGGAGGGCTTCGCAGCAGGGATCATTCGTCAGTCCACATCACCTGCTGGTGCTGGTTTTTTCTTTGTGGGCAAAAAGGATGGGGGCCTTCGACCCTGCATAGATTACAGAGGCCTCAACAAAATCACTATCCGGAACCGTTACCCATTGCCACTTATGGCCACAGCCTTTGAGCTTCTGCAGGGAGCCTCCATCTTCACCAAACTCGACTTGCGCAATGCTTACCATCTTGTGCGCATTAGACAAGGCGATGAGTGGAAGACCGCATTTAACACCCCCACCGGGCACTATGAGTACCTAGTTATGCCCTTCGGTCTCACCAATGCTCCTGCAGTTTTCCAGGCTCTGATAAATGATGTCCTTCGAGACATGCTCAATCAGTTTGTATTTGTCTACCTGGATGATATTCTAATTTTTTCAAGATCCCTCAGTGAACACATTGAGCATGTCAGAAAGGTTCTTACACGCCTTCTCGATAATCACCTTTTTGTCAAACCCGAGAAGTGTGAATTCCATGTGACCCAAGTACAGTTCCTGGGATTCATCACTAAACCTGGTCATATTCAAATGGATCCCCAGAAGGTTCAAGCAGTCACGGGTTGGCCCACTCCCACGTCTGTGAAGGAGGTGCAGCGATTTCTTGGCTTCGCCAACTTTTACCGCAAGTTCATTTTGAACTTCAGCTCTGTGGTGGCTCCCCTATCAGCTCTCACTAAAGGGAATAAGGCAGGCTTTTGCTGGAGCCCTGAAGCAGAGTCAGCCTTTAATGAACTCAAGCTCCGTTTTACTTCAGCACCCATTCTTAATCTCCCCGACCCAGACAAACTCTTTGTGGTGGAGGTGGATGCTTCGGATGTGGGTATTGGAGCAGTACTTTCCCAGAGGGGGGAGGATAACAGACTTCATCCATGTGCATTCCTTTCACACCGTCTTACACCTACAGAGAGGAATTACCATGTGGGGGACCGTGAGTTACTGGCTGTTAAACTGGCGCTTGAGGAATGGAGACATTGGCTTGAGGGGGCCAAACACCCATTTCAAGTGCTCACTGACCACAAAAATCTAGAGTACATTCAGCAGGCCAAGCGACTGAACCCTCGTCAGGCTCGATGGTCTCTATTCTTCAACCGGTTTCAGTTTATCTTGTCCTACCGCCCTGGCTCCAAGAATCTTAAACCTGATGCCCTGTCTCGAGTATACGCAAGCAGTAACCAAGAAGATCCCATCACACCCATAGTCCCGAGCTCCAAGATCGTGGCCCCCGTAAGATGGGAACTTGAAAGTACCGTAAGACAAGCCCAGACCCGGGAGCCAGACCCAGGAGGGGGGCCAGCCAACCGCTTGTTTGTTCCTAAAGCTGTTCGCTCTCAGGTTCTCCAGTGGGGTCATTCCTTTCGTCTGACCTGCCATCCAGGTACCACTCGCACACTTGAATTCCTCCAGAGAAGGTTTTGGTGGCCTAATATCAAAGAGGATACCAAGACCTTTGTAAGTGCCTGCCCAACTTGCAATCAGGGGAAGGTGTCTCACCGCTCACCTCAGGGGTTGCTCCATCCTCTCTCCATACCCCGAAGACCCTGGTCTCATCTCTCCATGGATTTCATTACTGGACTCCCGCCATCTCAAGGTAACACCACCATTCTGGTCATTGTTGACAGATTTTCTAAGGCTGGCAGATTCATTCCCTTGCCTAAGTTGCCCACTGCTAAAAAGACTGCGGAGTTGATCATTACCCATGTTTTTCGAGTTTTTGGCATCCCACAGGACATTGTTTCTGATCGAGGCCCCCAGTTTTCCTCTCGATTCTGGCGGGCATTCTGTCAACTTCTAGGGGCAACCGTGAGCCTATCTTCGGGATTCCATCCTGAGTCCAATGGCCAAACGGAGAGGTTAAACCAGGATCTGGAGACTACTCTGAGGTGTATGGCTGCCAATAATCCATCCTCCTGGTCATCCTTCATTATGTGGGCGGAGTACGCCCACAACACTCTATGCTCATCGGCTACAGGCATGTCTCCCTTCGAATGCCAGTTTGGTTATACCCCTCCACTGTTCCCTAATCAAGAAGTTGAAGTTGGAGTTCCCTCCGCTCGGCAGTTCATCCGACGCTGTCATCTGACTTGGAGGAAAGCTCGACACAAGCTTCTTCAAGTCTCTCAGCAGTACCAGCGACATGCTAATCGTAGACGCAGACCTGCCCCTACCCTGCGTTCCGGACAGAGAGTTTGGCTCTCCACAAAGAACCTTCCCTTACGAGTAGAGTCCCGCAAACTCTCCCAGCGGTACATTGGGCCTTTCAAAGTGGCCAGGAAAGTTAACCCTGTTACTTACCGTTTATACTTACCTAGGTCTCTAAAGATTAACCCTACTTTTCATGTCTCCCTTCTAAAACCTGTTTTGTCTTCCCCCTTTGCTCCGGCAGGTAAACCCCCTCCTCCTCCTCGCATTGTTGGAGGTCAACCAGTGTTCACGGTCCACCGTATACTGGATTCCCGTCATGTGCGAGGGTCACTTCAGTATCTTGTGGACTGGGAAGGCTATGGCCCAGAGGAGCGCTCCTGGGTTCCTGCCAGAGACATCTTGGACCCAAAGTTAATTCGGGACTTTCATGCTCATAAACCTGGTCGTCCTGGGAGGAACGTCAGGAGCCGTTCCTAGAGGGGGGGGGTCCTGTCAGTATTTTGCTTGTCATGTTGTGTTTTGACCTCTAGAGGTCCTCATGTTACCCTCATGCCCAACTTACTCAGCTGGTAATCAGTGTTATTAGGTTCACATGTGTCTCGTTCTGCTGTGTATATTTAAGTGACTCTGTCTCTTAGATTCTTTGCTTGGTGTTTAGTTGTCCTGAAGCCAGTTGCCTGAGTAAGTGCTCTCTAACTCTTGAGATATTGTATTTTCTTTTGCCTGTGGATTATTCCCTTCTCAACTTTATTTTTGTGGACTTTTCCTCTGGAGTTTTTGCTTTAAGAAACTTTTGTATTTTTTGGAATAATGTTTGGAATCCCCTTTAGGGATGGTTTTGTTTCAGTACTACCTTTTGCTGTTTTTGCTCCAGCTATGGACTATTGCCTGAACTTTTATTAAACCATTTTTTGTCATCTCAAGTTCTCCTTAGTGCGTCTTACTATTGGGTTCACCATCCTCCTGTGGCTCAAGGATTGAGAGTCTGACTTTCACACCAGAGACCCGAGTTCAAGTCCTGGTTCTGACAGTGTAATATCTGAAAATGTAGCTAGTTAGACTATCTTACCCGTATACATCATCATACGTGATGGACGCGTCTCCCTGTCACAGATCCCATGCCACAAATGCCCTTAGTTTGAAGATGCAATCCAGAGACAGGTGTTTTCGCCATCTCTTTAGCTATCATACTCTAATACCACTGAATTCCAAACTCGATCCTCCAGAAAGTGGAGAGCAACACTTATGCAGCTCCACTACACTATACATCTTTTTTAAAGCCGCGTTCAATAGGATTACCAACACAGACAGCACAAATAGACAGAAGCCTTGTATATGGCAGACCAATCCGAACTCCCCTCTCGGCATGTCCAGCCCACTCTCAGCCAATCATGGCTAATGGGAAAGTTGCTGTCTTTTTCTGTGGCTTAACCAACAAGACTCGTAATTTGTCCCCTGTGAGACACTGCAGCCTATTTCACTTCCTCAAAATTCCCAGAATGAATTTAAGATAACTCAAGAAATCTGTAATTTATATTGACGTTTTTGCCGTGGATGTTTTAGTTGCACAATTTTACACCTAACTAAGGTGATTGTGGCAGTATTTCTCAAGTAAAAAAGAATGTGCAACATGTTGTCTTATGTAAAGAAAGTCAGAGCTGCTGGCCAGGTCTGTCTCACTGACTAAGCTTTTGGATAGAGAGCAATCACTGCAGCTGTTCACCCATGTTAGTGGGCAAATGGACATCATCAAATCAAAACTCAACCTTCATTTACTTGTTGTGATGCATGGATGTTCCAAACTCCATTTTTGACGAGACTGACTTTATGACCAACATTTTCCTATTTACACTTTGTAGTCAATTTTGACACTTGAATAACTGTTTCTGACTGATATCGATGACACTTAGGCCATTTTCAAAGGGATTTATTTAATTTTATTGCAGTCGCTCTTTAACACTTTGCCTACCCAGCATGCAGGGCTTCTGAATAAAGTACACTTACCGCCGACAGTGCAGGACGAATAAAACAAATAGGAGTTGGCTTTTCTGTAGAAATGTTTAGTGATCATCTTTTGGTTTTCATTTATAGTTGTGTATTGTTGTGCTAAACAGGGCTCATCTGGAAAAGAGACCTTGGTCTCAGCATTGACTGCCTAAACTAAAGGTTCAATAAATGTTTTTTTTAACAATCAACAACATATTATCAGCTTGTCAGCATGGCCTCCCTAAAATAAATAGCATTACCATCTTTCTGTTATTTGTTATCAGTTGCATTATGGAATCCTCTCCTCTCCTCTCACTGATTAAATTTCCATTAGCCATGAATACCACTTGTCATGGCAGAGAGCGAGGTGGGATAATGACATGGTGGCATGATTTTATGATGCACAGTGGGTCTCTTTCGAGTGCATTTGTAGCTCCTCTCCAAGGCTGTACATAAATAATATACACCACGTGATAAAATCTTCAGAACATCTTGTTGGCCCTGAATCGTTCAAATCCCATAATAATAAAAATGAGTAATCTATGTTTAAACATGTTGGTCATTTTTCATCATGGAATTAGTCTCAGAGCCTCTCCCTGGTCCTCTTAATGAATGGCTGGATTAATTAGCGTGGTCCGCTCTCTCATTAGTCTCAGTGAGCAGGTGTTGTGGACACCTCGGCAGCCCTCTAGGCTATACCTGGCACAGGGAAAACTGAGGAGAGAGACCGCTCCCACGGTATCCATCTTAGGAGCTGTGGCCACACAGGAAGATGCTCACAAAAGTGACCAAGAGTGACAGAAGAAGATATAGTATGTGATGGGAGTTCGATTGTGTGGAGTGCTCCATTTGTTTTTCATCATGATAAAAAGGCTGCATATCGTTTTTACGTGGTTCAGATGATGATGCCTTCATGTTCTTGTACATTAGAATTTATTTATAAGAGTAGCGAGTCCTAACCTCTCTATTTGGACCCTGTATGTGTGTAACCTTTCAAAGCCAGGTTGCTGATGAGATAGTGGTTTCGACACCATTCACATTGCAACAGTATATGAACAAGTGTGGTTGTAGCCTTAGAAGTTCAGCGTTACAGCGTGATTTAAATTTAAAGGCAATGTTCCCGTGTTAGCGAAGACTTCATTCCTGGTAAATGCTGGATATGTCAGCTCAATCGTAAATTACCTTTACATTTCAATCTCACAATCTGTAAGGATCAATCAAAGGATATATTATTTGTGCTATACATTGGTATGTTCCGAAGAAGGTCTATTCATCTGCAAGTCCTCTTAAGAGCAGTTGAGTTACAAAATGTTAAAAAGATAAAGACAGGAAAAGCCAGATAGCTGGCATCCAGCTTGTCATAGACATCCTAATTGATGGTAAAAGCATGAATCACCCTGGAATAGAGGTCTCATTATACTGACTTTAATTTCACAAATACTTTGCTTAAGTGTCTCTTTCAGACTCTAGCTGCTGTCATTTATTGTTCTAGCTCAGAACAGAGCTGTTCTGGATCATAAACTCCATCTCTGCCAATTTGCATATTCTCAGCAAGGTGAAGGGATTATGGCACCACTTTACATTCCTGCTCGGTAATAACCGGGTAATGAGATGCAGTGTTTTCCATAAGCACATGGAATAGCCAGCCAAATAGAAAAAGTAGAAATGTTTGCCAAACAAGCTCTATTTATTGGCCTCTGGTACACATAATACCCCATAATGACAAAGCAAAAACCGTTTTTAGAAATGTTTGCTAATTTCTATAAAAAATAAAATGGTAATATCACTTTTACATAAGTATTCAGACCCTTTACTCAGTACTTTGTTGAAGCCCCTTTGGCAGCGATTACAGCATCGAGTCTTCTTGGGTATGACGCTACAAGCTTGGCACAGCTGTATTTGGGGAGTTTCTCCCATTCATCTCCGCAGATCCTCTTAAGCTCTGTCAGCGATTTTAAGGTCTCTCCAGAGATGTTTGATCGGGTTCAGGTTCGGGATCTCTCTGGGCCACTCAAGGACATTCAGAGACATGCCCGAAGCCACTCCTGCGTTGTCTTGGCTGTGTGCTTAGGGTCGTTGTCCTGTTTGAAGGTGAACCTGAGGTCCTGAGCGCTCTGGAGCAGGTTTTCATCAAGGATCACTCTGTACTTTGCTCTGTTCATCTTTGCCTCAATTCTGACTAGTCTCCAAGTTCCTGAAAAACTGAAAAACATCCCCACCACATGATGCTGCCACCACCATGCTTCACCGTAGGGACGGTGCCAGGTTTCCTCCAGATGTGACGTTTGGCATTCAGGCCAAAGAGTTCAATCTTGGTTTCATCAGACAAGAGAATCGTGTTTCTCATGGTCTGAGCATCTTTAGGTGCCTTGGCAAACTCCAAGCTGGCTGTTATGTGACTTTTACTGAGGAGTGGCTTCCTTCTGGCCACTCTACCACGAAGGCCTGATTGGTGGAGTGCTGCAGAGATGGTTGTCCTTCTGGAAGATTCTACCATCTCCACAGAGGAACTCTAGAGCTCTCCCCCGATTGCTCAGATTGGCCGGGCGGCCAGCTCTAGGAAGAGTCTTGGGGGTTCCAAACTTCTTCCATTTAAGAATGATGCAGGCCACTTTGTTCTTGGGGACCTTCAATGATAAAGACATGTTTTGGTACCCTTCCTCTGTTCTGTTCCTCAGCACAATGTTGTCTCGGAGCTCTACGGACAATTCCTTCAACCTCATGGCTTTGTTTTTGCTCTGACATGCACTGTCAACTGTGGGACTTATATAGACAGGTGTATGTCTTTCCAAATCATGTCCCATCTATTGAATTTACCACAGGTGAACACTAATCAAGTTGTAGAAATATCTTAAGGATGGTCAATGAAAACAGGATGCACCTGAGCTCAATTTCGAGTCTCATAGCAAAAGGTCTGAATACTTATGTAAATAAAGTCGTTTTTTTATTTTTAATACATTTGCAAAAATGTCTAAAAACCTGTTTTTGTAAATAGCCTATGTACCACCACTCCGTGGCTGCATATGAAACACGCTAAGGTCCAATATTAACTTTTCTCAGTTGGCCAAAAATCTAATGGCACGGACAGACTTTTTACTGGCCCGGACATGGTGTAGTTTTTAAGTGCATTGGGGTCATGTAGGGTAAATATGCAGTATTGAACCTTTATTTAACTAGGCAAGTCAGTTAAGAACACATTCTTATTCACAATGGTAGCCTAACTACAGGGTCAACCCCTGGAGCAAATTAGGGTAAAGTGCCTTGCTCAAATTTTTTTCACCTTGGCAGCTCAGGTATTCGAACCAGCAACCTTTCAGTTACTGGCCCAACGCTCTAACCACTAGGCTACAAGTCAAAGGTTTGGACATAGCTACTCATTCAAGGGTTTTCCTTTATTTTTACTATTTATTTGTACTATTGTGAAGAAATCCAAATGATGAAATAACACATATGGAATCATGTAGTAACATTAATATGAATATATTAATATTACATGTTAGCTAGCTAACTTCAGTAACTACCTTTTTGTATAGGGGTCTTTTTACGAATGTTTATGACAAGGTGTGTGGTGCTGATGTAGCTAGATAAGTGCAGCTAGATAAGTGCAGCGAGAGGGGAAGCTCAAGCTGGAGATGTATTTTGCATTTTTAAACATCTGTATTTGCCATTTCCTGAAACCTACAGCCCCATATTAAATCAACACGTTAGTTAACATACAGTAGCTAGTAGCTTAATTGACAGTTTGATCCTAAAATAATTTTAGGTGGTCCCAGTGACATCTTAAAATGTTTCTAGGTTATAGGGGGTTAATGTAAATAGTCTACACACAGAAAGAAAACAATTGCTAGCTTAAAGGGGCTATCTACAGTTGCTACATCCATGTTTTGGCTTATAAATGAATGATATGTACCTATGTACCTATGCACAAGGACTACATTTAACAATTTTCAATGAACATTTGGCAAAAACACATTTACTTTGAGAACAGTGCATATTATGGATTGGTTGGGATGTCAGGAAAAAGG
Organism: Thymallus thymallus; assembly: GCA_023634145.1. Classification (NCBI taxonomy): domain Eukaryota; kingdom Metazoa; phylum Chordata; class Actinopteri; order Salmoniformes; family Salmonidae; genus Thymallus; species Thymallus thymallus. Next base: position 37,405,995 of record CM042393.1, read on the forward strand.
GGAAACAACATGGTAACTACTAATGGTAACTAATGGTAATTACTTGCTAATTACCTAGTAAATACCTAGTTGTTACCATCTCATTAGCCGATTATTACTGATCTAGAATGTAAAGCGGTACCATGATTATATAGTCCTCTCTGGCGGGAGCCACTTGTACAGTCGGGGCCAAAAGTATTGATCTCCACAAAGTTTGCTGCTTCAGTGTTCTTAGATCTTTATGTTAGTAGTTACTATGGTACACTGAAGTATAATTACAAGTATTCCATAAGTGTCAAAGGCTTTCATTGACAATGACATTCAGTTTATGCAAAGAGTCAATATTTGCAGTGTTGAACCTTCTTTTTCAAGACCTCTGCAATCCGCCCTGGCATGCTGTCAATTAACTTCTGGGCCACACCCTGACTGATGGCAGGCCATTCTTGCATAATCAATGCTTGGAGTTTGTCAGAAGTTGTGGGTTTTTGTTTGTCCACCTGCCTCTTGAGGTTCGACCACAAGTTCTCAATGGGATTAAGGTCTGGGGAGTTTCCTGGCCATGGGCCCAAAAAGTCGATGTTTTGTTCCCAGAGCCACTTAGTTATCACTTTTGCCTTATGGCAAGGTGCTCCATCATTCTGGAAAAGGCATTGGTCGTCACCAAACTGTTCTTGGATGGTTGGGAGAAGTTGCTCTCGGAGGATGTGTTGGTACCATTCTTTATTCATGGCTGTGTTCTTAGGCAACATTGTGAGTGAGCCCACTCCCTTGGCTGAGAAGCAACCCCACACATGAATGGTCTCAGGATGCTTTACTGTTGGCATGACACGGGACTGATGGTAGCACTCACCTTGTCTTCTCCGGACAAGGTGTTTTCCGGATGGCCCAAACAATCGGAAAGGGGATTCATCAGAGAAAATGACTCTACCCCAGTACCTTTTGCAGATTATCAGTCTGTCCCTGATGTTTTTCCTACAGAGAAGTGGCTTCTTTGCAGGCCATCCTCCAAAAGTCTTCGCCTCACTGTGTGTGCAGATGCACTCACACCTGCCTGCTGCCATTCCTGAGCAAGCTCTGCACTGGTGGTGCCCCGATCCCGCAGCTGAATCAACTTTAAGAGACGGTCCTTACGCTTGCTGGACTTTCTTGGGCGCCCTGACGCCTTCTTCACAACAAATTAACCTCTCTCCTTGAAGTTCTTGATGATCCGATAAATGGTTGATTTAGGTGCAATCTTACCAGCAGCAATATCCTTACCTGTGAAGCCCTTTTTGTGCAAAGCAATGATGACGACACGTGTTTCCTTGCAGGTAACCATGGTTGACAGAGGAAGAACAATGATTTCAAGCACCACCCTCCTTTTAAAGCTTCCAGTCTGTTATTCTGACTCAATCAGCATGACAGAGTGATCTCCAGCCTTGTCCTCGTCAACACTCTCACCTGTGTTAACGAGACAATCACTGGCAGCTGGTCCTTTTGTGGCACGGCTGAAATGCAGTGGAAATGTTTTTTGGGGATTAAGTTCATTTTCATGGCAAAGGGGGACTTTGCAATTAATTGCAATTCATCTGATCACTCTTCATGACATTCTGGAGTATATGCAAATTGCCATCATCAACACTGAGGCAGCAAACTTTGTGGAGACCAATACTTGTGTAATTCTCAAAACCTTTGGACACAACTGTAGATTTGATAGCTTTAACGCAAAAATACCGGTACGCTATATTGGCTAAAGCGGATCTGATTGAATAGAGCCCTAAATCAATGGTTTGGAATTATTATTGCTCGACACACCTACAGAATAGCTGTTTTTTAATCATGGGGGATCTAAAGAGTTTGATATAGACTTCATCAGTACTCTGTAGTACTCAGCATCAGGCCACTGCTAAGTAGATGTGTGGGTGGGAGGGGGGCAGTTAGACTGCAGAGCAGGACTACTCAGCGCCGGTCCCAGAGGACTGCTGTCTCCAGATTTTGGTTCCAGTCAGTTATTCAGCCACACTGATTTAGCCCTCTTTTCTCAGCTCTGACAGTATTAACGGTTTGAAAGGGTCTGAAGTGTCGGTCAATGGCCACTTGTACTTGATTTTGCCTGACAGTGAAATTCAGCCTTGATGGAGGTACTTTTAATACCCGCGCACCTACAGTCTAGATAGTTAAATGTTGCATGAATTTCTATTTGAAATAAACACATATCAGTATCTGTGGTGTGTCTGTGGTGATAGTGGCCCAAAAGTCACTTAACTGCTCAAATCACACAATACAGAGCATTCTACAGTTCCATCATCAACTGCCATTTATTAGTATCAAACCACTGCTACAAAATTACATCAAACATGATGAAAATTGACTTGCATACGTGCTATACACAATGTAAGCTTTAAAGTAATTTTTTTTGTTGTTGACAAATATCAATATATATCAATGCCACTTAAAGCCATATATGTCATTCCAGTGATCTAGAGCCTATAAATATACAACTATATCCCTGGTGGCTAAAGGACCTTCATACACATTTGAGTAAAGATAACCATTTCAAATTTCTCATCACAGAATTTGCTAAATTATGATTTGAGGATGAAATAAATTGCCACATTTTTTTAATTACACAAATATTTTTTGTTATGGTGTAACCATCTACTCCACATAATCATCAACACCATTATAAAAAAAAAGGATATAATGAAATAAACGTATGTACAGAGAGAAAGATAAATAAGACAAGGAAATGCTGCACCTCATATTTCGAAGAACCCAGTATCAGAGATTATTGGGAAATAGACTTGCTAATTGGAAATTTGTGACAGGCACACAAAAAAGTTTATATTTTCGTGTGTAGTACACGATTTTGTATACTGTGATTTTCAAAATCACAGATAAAGACAGTAGGTTACTTAAGACAGATACAACAGGAAGGAGGTTGGTCGGGCGTATAACATGAACGTATAGCAATGTGATGTTTGAATTTCATCACCGACAACTTTAGCTTTTTAGCTACATCACAACTGTTAGCTAACCCTTTCCCTAAACTTAACCCTTTAACCTAACTCCTAACCTTAACCCTTTAACTACTTAGCTAGCATGTTACCTAACCCCTAATCCTAACTCTAACCTTAACCCCTAACCCTAACCTTAACCCATAGCCTAGCTAATGTTAGCCACCTAGCTAGTCTAGCTAACATTAGCCATTAGCGTTGTGAAGAAAGAAGATTGTGTAGTACACATGAAATATGTTGTGATAAAAATCTTGTAATATACACGAAAAATCAAAAGTGGATTTTTTGTGTGCATGTCACAAATTTCAAATAAATAATGATAGTGTGTTGATTTTTAAAGGTTGCCTGGGTAAAAAAGCAAAACATTGCCTACTCTGTTCTTCATAGAAATTAATGGCTCAGTAAAATGTCATCAATTGTTCCCTCTTACACTCAACATCATGTGGTTGTTGTTTATGATGAAATCAATGATTTAAAGATCATTCTTGCAAGAACTCAGGATTTGCCATGTATGAAACAATATAATGTGGCATTGGAGGCACAAAAAACGAATTGGATTGTACTGTATTTAGTTTCATAATGATATTTTTTATACAACACCCTGCTTGGTCCTTTTTGAAACTGACAATTTCTCTCAAACTTCACATAAAAACACTTCTCACTGTGCGATTCAGTCATCAACTGCACATGGAGACTATCTATGATTAGATAGCTTGCTTTAAAACGTAGCATTATCGGAATCTCTGCATCAGTGCTAACTTATTTTCCAGCTCAGTGAAAATATTGAGGGACAGATTGACAAATACTTCATAGTATGCCTTTTAAAGCCACATGTTCCACTTTTTGGCAGCTACTGTACTGTCAAAAATTATACTATTTCAAAGTAAATCAACAGTGAGATACATTCATGCCAGTCACAAATAAAAAATAAACAATTTGAAAAAGTACAAGATAGATGCTGCAAACCATGACTATTTTCCACCACACAATGCTGTACGAAGACTCGCCTGAAGATCAGTTATCAAAAATGTAGAAGGGATCTGTGGCTCGGGTTGACAGGGGCGAGGAGAGCTCTTGCCTGCTGTGCTACAAGCGTATTCACTGAGTTGAATGTGAGTACTTGTGGTTTTTTGATACAGCCAACTCAGTATGCTGCTCAGGGAGTGGACACAGAGGGCCCGAGCAGGCAGCACCTCCAGCGTATGACAAAATCGGCCAGTAAAAATGTACAAAGGCACAGGAAGGATTTTATTAACCGCAGGGTCAGAGGAATCGCTTCTCTCAGAACTGCTCTGGCCATTCTCCATTCACTCAGCCAACAGATGCCTTTGTGAAGAGCCAGGCAAAAGCAAGAGAGAAAAAGGCCGGACAACATCCTAATCATATCGATAAACCACAGCATATTCTCTTATACTGCCATTCAAGCAATAGCATTTTTGATGTGTTGTTCGAGGAAAAGTAAGCCTGAGTAACAGTCACTAATGTAAATCCTTTCATTTTGACATAGCATAAACCAGGTTTTAAATAACTCTTCCAGGAAATTTTGTCTAAGTATGATTGTATAACTGACGTCAGTGTGCTAGTTTACCATAAAAGCTTTGCCTTCCTGAACTTGCCTCTGACTGGGCTTGAACCAGTGTCCTCTACCTCGCCAACACACGTGACCGCCCGCTTGACAACATACAAACTGATCTACCTATACAAAAGATGCGCCATCAGGGATATTTCAAGCTAGCTATGGAGTGAGGTTATGGTATGTTCTTAACTCCGTTACACTTGTCATGTTTTACAAGCCAATAGTAGACCTACAAATAATGTTTTAATTACTATTGTGTGTGTTGATGAGATAACAATCGGGAGTGGCCATGCACCTCGGTTTTGACACTGTGATTCAATGGAATTTTACATTAGTTACAGAGTTTTACATTAAATTGACAGTTCACTCCAAAATCTAATGTTGAGATTAGTCCATGTCCCACACCATGTAGCTTGTAGATCCATCTGTAAGCCTCGACTCCAAATGAATGGAAAAGAAAGGCATATGGCTGGATCTACACAACAGATTACGTGAGAAATGGACTCATCTTGACATTATTCTACTTTTGAGGTCTGAAAACTGCACTAATTGTAGAGTCTGATAAATGACTAAAATGTCAAATGCTTTTCTATCCATTGGCAGCTGGTATGAGAAGTTTTGCCTGCTTGAACGGCAATAGCTTAGATACACATTAAAACATAAAATGACCCCAGGAATCGATAGAACATCGCTCAGAGATGCACATGAACGATATAGCATTAAAAAATGGGCTAATCTTTCCTGAGGTCTGAGTAATGAAGGGGTAATCAGTAATCAAATTGTAAAGATACAATCAAAATACACATATCCTCTTAAGAATAGGACCCTTTTGTTAAATTTTCGGCTAAAATGACATACCCAAATCTAACTGCCTGTAGCTCAGGACCTGAAGCATGGATATGCATATTCTTGATACCATTTGAAAGGAAACACTTTGAAGTTTGTGGAAATGTGAAATTAATGTAGTTGAATATAACACATTAGATCTGATAAAAGATAATACAAAGAAAAAATCATTAGTTTTTTTTGTTAGTTTTTTGTCACATCATCTTTGAAATGCAAGAGAAAGGACATAATATTACTTAGCAGTCCAGGCGCAATTTAGATTTTGGCCACAAGATGGAAGCAGTGTATGTGCAAAGTTTTAGACATATCCAATGAACCATTGCATTACTGTTCAAAATGTTGTATCAAGTCTGCCCAAATCTGCCTATTGGTTTATTGATACATTTCCATGTACAAAACTGTGCACTCTCCTCAAACAATAGCATGGTATTCTTTCACTGTAATAGCTACTATAAATTGGGCAGTGCAGTTAGATTAACAATGTAAGCTTTCTGCCCATATAAGATATGTCTATGTCCTGGGAAATGTTCTTGTTACTTACAACGTCATGCTAATCACATTAGCGCATGTTAGCTCAAGCGTCCCGAGGACGTGACACCGATCCTTTAGGTTTGCCCGTACTCTCATTGACTTCCTATAACGATGTGGATTGAGGATGCTTTAGACTAACTGAGTGTTGTTTTACTGTCTTTTGCTTGGAATGTTACTATTACACTATCTACAAGAAATAAACTGTTTTCACAGCATACTGCAAATAGCTGCAGACAAAATGGGGAAAATTATCCACATCTGATCAAATATTGTTGAAATACTTGTGCCCTGTAAATTACCCTTCTCCAAAGGCCTTATCTAGAGGTGCAATAATTGTTTTATAAATGAGGCTAGGATATGGTATTAAACATATTATTTAAATACTTTAAAGGCACATTCAGTACAGTACTTGTTCACCTTGTGAACTCATTTGACAGCTGTTGTTTCATTATTCAAAACAATGCCTTCTATTCTGTATTCAAAGCATTGAACATTTAAAGTGAGGGATTATCACAATATCAGGTGAGTTGAAGAGTGCGTTTTGAAGTCGTCCCCAATGCTGCAGTGGTAAAACTCAAGGGAAAAGTCAGAGCTTGGCCTGGTCGTAATTGCATGCATATTTAAATATCCTCTTATCTGAAATTTGAAAGTTGAATAATTTTCTGTTAACAGCTAGCACAGAGACATGTCACCTTATTCACAGGGGGATAACCTCTGCAGATGTGTGCCAGGGCCTCATTTTTGACAAAGTGATAAATGAATACGGTTTGTTCCTGTTTTAGTGCCTAATAAACACAACCTTGGTTTTCAAATGTACTCTGATTTGGATTATCCTCTGTTGAGATTACAACCGTTGTTGTAACCCACCTCTTAAAGTTAGAGTGGAAAATGTATGTTCATTTATCACTTTGTCAAAAAAGAAACCGTGTTCCTTCCTGTCCCATAAGAAACGCCCAATTTAGTTGACCATTGCAAAACATTTTAAAGCGTTTTCTGTTGTGTGCCCTAATGAACATGACCCAGGTATGTTAAAGTCTAATTTAAACAACACAAGCTTTTTACCCAAATGCATCCTGGATTGGTATAGTGGACTGTGGCACAGTGGTGTCCGCATCAAACACTGTCTAGGAAACATCTCAATAGATGGAGGGGGGATTGGGAGGGGGAGGGTGGTGAGGGTGGGCTCATACTTCTTTTTTGGTTTACCCATGCTACAGACAGCTATATCGGTCCACTAATACAGCACTACTTTTGTGAAGAAAAAAACATGTATTTTTAAAATAAAATGGATAATATATATATTTTTCAAAATAATTTTTTCAGGCAACACCCCTACTTCACACAGCTATGAACCCTTTAACGGGGAGCTGAACTTCCTGGTTTGGCCTAATGTTCTTTATGTGGGTGTCTCTTGTGTATGTGTTCGCATGTGGCAAGTGTTTGTACATTCACTCAAAATGTGCACCCATGGCGGGCCCCAAGACAGAGTTTGGGAAACCCTGTTCTAGATAACTTGAAACAGTCTAACCAGGTCTTGTATCTTGAAATCGCCTAGGCTAGCTAGTGCTAGCCAACTTCTTTCTACAATTAGCTTCAGCCAGCTGGTGTGGGACTGTAGCAGAGTTGGTTTGACTTTGGATAGCCTATCTTTGGGGCTAGTTCGGGAGAGTCAAAAAATTACACTATGTAAATGTCACAATATTTTTATGTTGCACACCTTTTAGTTGTCTCATTAAATGCTTTCAATATTTGTATATGAAGTTCTACAATTTATTGTTGGTTTGAGGTTAAGTTACTGAAACGTTTAGCTATTGAAATGCCCCATAGGGATATCGAAAGTCAAACCAAATTGACCATGGGCATTAAGATTGGGTCGCGTGTAGCTGCACTCCGAATTGATCATTACTTATATGCTGCCAGCTGTGGGCAGGATTGAAATAAACACAGGAAAACTGTTATGTACCCTTCATTCCATTACATACCATTTTTTCCAATCATCTTGCAAATTTCGGTTTTGGACGAGACTGACTTTATGACCAAAATTATCCTATTTACACTTTGTAGTAAATTCTGACACTAGAATAAATTACTCATATCGTTACCACATAGGCTGTTTTTAAAAGAGAAGTTGGTTTTTAGAGGCAGTTGCTCTTTAACTCAAATGTGTAATTTTAAGTCTGTTAACATCAGGAAACATCAGGAAATTGCAAATAATAGTGACTATATAAATGCTATTGGTTAATGCCAAATTGTGTAATTAAAATGATGAACATACAGTACATTTTACATGATGAAATACTTCCATGTTCTGAGCTGCTTAGACAGGCAACCAACACAATCCATGCTGTCACCAATGTGCCACTCTTACTATGACTTGAAAATAGCAACACAGTATTGTCACATATATACTCAAGTTAGATTCAAACAAAACACAAATGGATGTAGCCTGGTGAGTTTTAGTATGCAATGCTCTTTTTTTGTCATAGAGCCAAAACATTGTTAAAACTGGTTTTATCCATACAAGTATTGATTATTTGTAAACTGGCCACCTTAAAACACAGGTTAATTTTGACATGCAGCACAACCATACTCTCTGCACATCATCAAACAAGTGTGTGAAAACTAAACTACACACCGGCTCTACCAATAAGATCAAAAGGAATCCTATTTTCTCCAAATATACACACAATTTACTCATTTCTATAATACTGTTATATTGGTTCACACCATCTCAGTTTCAAAAAGTAGATAATTAGATTGCAAACATCTCTCTTTTAATCTATTGTTTTGACAAGAATCAACAACAGTGATGGCATCTAAATTAATTGACAACATTATAAACTATGCCATACTGTGCTTCATTCAAATAATTTCACATATCCAGATTCACGTTTTAAATCGTTTTTTTGTTGTTGTTTAAATCGTTTTTTTTTTTTTTACAGTGTTTTCACAAAGGAAGATAATAAATATATTTCTGACCCATTTTGCATCATACTTCAACATTAAAAAGATTATAATATGGAGCAGTATTTTCATATACCACAAAACAAGCAGAAAACAATTCCAGTACAAACCAAAATAATAAAAACAGAAAATAAATTTAACAAAAATGTTTTCACTATATTTCAAAAACAAAACACTACACAACCAAAAATAACAGCAAGTACAGTATTTGTGCTTTCAGATTTATATCTCGATGGCTATGTTGTCTACGGTTTCATAGTCACAAGTTTTGTTCATTAGACCAATCTGTGTTTTAAGAAGTTGGCAGACATAATTCCCTTGTCCTGTGGAAGATATGATTCATAAAACTCAAACTGAAACATCATAATGCATAAATTATCCTTATCCTCCATTTACCAATCCCATCTTGGTTATTTAAAAGTTTGATCTTAAATTAGAAGGCTAATGTTATTTGTGAAGTTAGGGATGGAAAATATTTCCATCTGTCTAGATCCATAGTTACTCAGTGTTAAAAGTTGTCTTAAACTTTACTATATTGGAAGATCTTTACTGATACCTAAGTATCCCTTCATCAGAGGTCTTCCTCTTCATGTTCAGTACCTCTGTAAACTTGTAAACACATCTCTCTCAAACCATAGAAATACAAATGAAAAACTGTAAACTTAGACATACAGTTGAAGTCGGAAGTTTACATACACCTTAGCCGAATACATTTAAACTCAGTTTTTCACAATTCCTGACATTTAATCCTAGTAAAAATTCCCTGTCTTAGGTCAGTTAGGATTACCACTTTATTTTAAGAATGTGAACTGTCAGAATAATAGTAGAGAGAATGATTTATTTCAACTTTTATTTCTTTCATCACATTCCCAGTGGTCAGAAGTTTACATACACTCAATTAGTATTTGGTAGGATTGCCTTTAAATTGTTTAACTTGGGTCAAACGTTTCGGGTAGCCTTCCACAAGCTTCCCACAATACATTGGGTGAATTTTAGCCCATTCCTCCTGACAGAACTGGTGTAACTGAGTCAGGTTTGTGGGCCTCCTTGCTCGCAAATTGTTCTGCCCACAAATTGTATATAGTTTTGAGGTCAGGGCTTTTTGATGGCCACTCCAATACCTTGACTTTGTTGTCCTTAAGCCATTTTGCCACAATTTTGATGCAAGTATGCTTGGGGTCATTGTCCATTTGGAAGACCCATTTGCGACCAAGCTTCCTGACTGATGTCTTGAGATGTTGCTTCAATATATCCACATAATTCCTTCCTCATGATGCCATCTATTTTGTGAAGTGCACCAGTACCTCCTGCAGCAAAGCACCCCCACAACATGATGCTGCCACCCCAGTGCTTCACGGTTGGGATGGTGTTCTTCGGCTTGCAAACCTCCCCCTTTTTCCTCCATAACAATGGTCATTATGGCCAAACAGTTCCCTTTTTGTTTCATCAGACCAGAGGAAATTTCTCCAAAAAGTACGATGTTTGTCCCCATGTGCAGTTGCAAACCGTAGTCTGGCGCTTTTGGAGCAGTGGCTTCTTCCTTGCTGAGCGGCCTTTCAGGTTATGTCGATATAGGACTCGTTTTACTGTGGATATAGATACTTTTGTACCTGTTTCCTCCAGCATCTTCACAAGGTCCTTTGCTGTTGTTCTGGGATTGATTTGCACTTTTTGCAACAAAGTGCGTTCATCTCTAGGAGACAGAACGCGTCTCCTTCCTGAGCGGTATGACGGCTGCATGGTCCCATGGTGTTTATACTTGCGTACTATTGTTTGTAAAGATGAACTGGGTACCTTCAGGCTTTTGGAAATTGCTCCCATGGATGAACCAGACTTGAGGAGGTCTACAATTTTTCTTAGGTCTTAGCTGATTTCTTTTGATTTTCCCATGACGTTGAGCAAAGTAGCACTGAGTTTGAAGGTAGGCCTTGAAATACATCCACAGGTACAGCTCCAATTGACTCAAATGATGTAAATTAGCCTACCAGAAGCTTCTAAAGCCATGACATAATTTTCTGGAATTTTCCAAGCTGTTTAAAGGCAAGGTCAACTTAGTGTATGTAAACTTCTGAGCCATTGGAATTGTGATATAGTGAATTATAAGTGAAATAATCAGTCTGTAAACAATTGTTGGAAGAATTACTTGTGTCATGCACAAAGTAGATGTCCTAACCGACTTGCCAAAACTATAGTTTGTTAACATGAAATCTGTGGAGTGTTTGAAAAATGAGTTTTAATTACTTCAACCTAAGTGTATGTAATCTTCCGACCTCAACTGTATACTTCATTGTCCTCAGTGAGGAAAACTGTCTCCCTTCATCCTCTTCAGTATTGAAAATTAGTTGGCTGTTTTCTGATGAAATGGTAATTATGTAAATTATTACCATTATTATTATTACCCCCCCCTGCCCCGGAAACAAAAATAACCAGACTACAATATGTTACCAGTACAAACATAAACACTTGCTACTATGTTCACTGCCTGGTCAAATATGAGTGTCAAGTATATATCATACATTTAGGACCCCTGCCTAAAAAGAAAGATTACTTATGTAATGTTCAAAAGATCAAACATACTATGGGACAGACAAAATGTTATGGGGGTGTGATGAAGGGCTCTGCATTTAAATAGAATATGGCCAAGATCAAATATGTCTGAAATGTTCCCTTTCCAATGTGCAGCATTTCAGCTATTGTATTATTACAATAACACATCTCAAAATATGTCATCATTCTATCATGCTCTAACCTTAATTTGGTAATGAATGGTATCTAAAATTATGCTTTCCTTGTTAACCCTGTATCCTTTCAATAATGGCCACAACATTGGTATGGAAATGATGCATTGATGTATTGAGGGACACAAAATGGCATCTTTTGAGCCATTTACAAAAACTTAGATGAAAATGTCAATTTCCGCATCACCACGCATCCTGGTGAGAGAATAATAAAATAACTCATTTCGGAGCTTTCATGGTCTTTGAAAGGGGACAATGAGCACTGATTCACGAAGTGGACATTCCAAATAAGAAACAAAAGATTTTTAAGTATTTACATGATGAGAAATTCAACAGAAATAAAACGACCAACCCCACATAAGTAATGCTGATTATAACCCACACTGCTTTCAACAAACTGTACCAGATTTGATCCAGACATGAGCAATGTCAAAGGATTCATAAATGCTTGAAGGGCTCTTTACAGTCATTGTGTATGGCTGCCCTTCCACTAGTACACACTGATGAAGGAGGAGAGAGCCAGAATCAGGTACCGACAGGCCAGCAGGACTTCCGCTCTTCCTGTACTCCCATACGGCGCAGTATTTGGAGCTGCAGGCAGGAAACAAGAGAAACAATGATTAGCATGATTGCACTTTCACCACACCACACCTCTTTTTCAGTTATTTTGTTCAGTAATTTGTTTCAATCGTTAGTAAACCGGCAATAACTGCAACCGTTTACCTAAGCTCTTGTGAAGATTGTGAGTCAGATCAATCCATTCTGTTCCAAGAAACAATGTTCTCGCTGTGTTAAAACCCTCTTAAAACCCTGCATTTTGTTTCAACCATATTCCTTCCCTCTATTGAGTCCTTTCATATATGTGGAAACATACATGCGACTCTGATATTGACACTGTAGGTAAAATAGGCAACAAGGGAACGAGGAGGGAAGGAAGCAACTAATGCTACATGAATGTGGCATTTGAATGTGTTAGTCAGCAGCAGCTGTGCCATCTGCTGTTTCTAAGGAAATTATGATCCTGACCAGTGGACACTAGTACAGTGGTGCTCCATGAGCAAACACATCTCTCTGGTCTCTGGAGAGATGCTTCAGAGCAGGAGAGGGAATGGAAAGGCTTTCATTTTGAGGGAGGGGGAGGATCACACACACACACACACACACACACACGCACACACACACACACACACACACACACACACACTCACACACAGACACACACACGTGCTACCCGGGAGGCTCAGCTCTACCTGGGGAAATCACGTGGAGCACAGCCCATCACAGTAGGGTGCCTCTATTTACACGCCTATGTAATTAGTTCAGAATGTAATTCCTCTGATGTGGACTTTGGTTTGCATATACATACTGCACGGGTGTATACGCAAGCAGTTACTTACTCTCTTACGCAACGCAAGGAAACACACATTGCAACAACTTCTACAAATGTCTTCAGATTTATCCACATAAATCTGTATTGTATATGTTGGGGACCAACATCATGTTGAACTGTTGTCAATTTATTTTGTGTTTGAATTCAATAAGGTCCTGTAATGGATTATATCTTAGTGTCATGTGGTGAGTTGCGTAACGATAGGAAAGTGTAGTACATATTTCAATTCCACATAACAACTAAGTTGTGACTGTTCTTTTTGTGAATTACAGAAATTTGACAGCAAATGTGAAAAGCTACATGTCTCATTATCACCTACACTGTGATACATTTCAGCCTGATAGTTCTCCTGAATTTTGCTCTGGTATTATGCTTGTTGTTTACCTATTACTGTGAAAACTGTACTCTACAACAAATGGAAAGCAAAAAAAGAAAGGGTTGAATAGAGGAGAGAAAATTGTGCAAATTGTGATGGGGTGTGTAAGATGCATGAGCAGGCTGTGTGGACTGCAGCCTCTCTCTCTCTCTCTCTCTCTCTCTCTCGCTCTGCTCCCATCCGTAGCGGAGGATAATGACACAGTTTTCCTGGCCTGCTAGAGCTGAGATGGTTACCATGGCAACAGCTCCTGTCCTGCATATGGCCCTATTGCCGGAGCCTGAGTGTGCATTGTGTAGCTAACAAAATAATTTGGGGGCGATATAAGCAGATCCTATTCCCTTTCTCAGCTATAGGATTTCTTATCCGAGCTGTGGACATGGCATTGGCATGGCTGCTGGGTCAAAAGCACAATCAGCGTAATCTCCTGTAAAATGTCCTTCCTAGAATCTTATTTAAGCACATGCATACTAAAAATATATATCTTGAGTCAAACAACATACCCTTCTCTAGCAGAAGTCATTAAGGAGAGTCTATGTTACCTGCTTTATTTTGTGCTTGTTTAATATCCCCTGCACCTTTTCTAAACCGGGCATCCATTGTTTTGACTGTGTGGGTTGCAACTTGTCATTTTAATTAACTCCCCAACCAGGATCTGCCTCCAACACGATTCCTCTCAGCTTTTAACATGAAGGGAATGGGAGGAAGAGGGAGGGGGAGGGGGAGGGGGAGGGGGAGGGGGAGGGGGAGGGGGAGGGAGAGGGAGGGGGAGAGGGAGAGAGGGAGGGGGAGGGGGAGGGAGAGAGGGAGGGGGAGGGAGAGGGTGAGGGTGAGGGAGAGGGAGGGGGAGAGGGAGAGAGGGAGGGAGAGGAAGAGGGAGGGGGAGAGGGGTAGAGGGAGGGGTAGAGGGAGGGGAGAGAGGGAGAGGGAGAAATATAATTGTGCATATACATCAGCAAAGCTACAATGAAGCACCAGAATCCAAGATAATATATCACACAAAAAACAAGGGAAGGAGACAAGCCTGTTCAGAGAAAAGCGCGTTCCAAAGGGAAATAGGCTAGGGGCAAGGCCTCCACATTTTTTAGATACCCCTAACTGAGGTAGAACAAAACACAACCATGTTTTATTTAAATATCTAATGTCTCCCATTTATAAAATGGATAGTTGTGAAAAAATATTGTACTGCAAAAGTGGTTTAAATTTATAGCATTTGTGACACGCCCCTTAAACTCAAAACGTGCTGAATAATAACTGGCTGGAGAGGTGGTGGGCCACAAAAAGCTCATGTAACCCACTATTAAAAAATTAGGAATACAAGTAGTCAGTTGTCTGTCCTACATACACAAAACAAACAGCATCAGGATATCTTAATGCATCTAGGACTAAGAGTGGCACTGCCATGTCTCTGTTGTGTTAAATACCTAAGGGCCAACTAGCTTTCAAAGGGTGTTCATGTTTTTACAACACAAGCACATAGTAGCATAACCAAGTTATAGGAAAGCAACCTGTAATACAACAGCCAGTCACTCTAATAGCGTATATGTACAGCTCTAACATTTCCCCTCTTTTCCCCACTGAAACTAAGTGTGCATGGTTCATTTAACGTCTTTGAGGTGGCAAAGGCATGATTGTGTCCTAACAGGGTGAGGAGACAAAGTAGCCATTCTTGAGCTCCGAGCTCCAACAATGCAGGACAAAGTGAAATAATAATAATAATAATATTACTGAACAATTTCACAGACCAATGCATTAGTCACCACAACATGAGAAATCATTCTTCACATACGAGTCCAGTTCAGGTGTCAAATGGGCTGGCCACCCATGGGTACATATGAGGACAATACACGCTAGCACTTTCCATATGGCATTTTTCTTGTTGATTGGCCTCCTGACATGTGGCAGTCCAGTTCCATGGTGTCTCTGTCTATATTAACTGCCAGAGGGGGATTGATGGTGTAGTGGGCCTATCGAGGACAGTTCTGGGAGATTTAGGATGGAGAGGTGTGTTGGTTCAATGTTCATATGTGGTTACATCCTCCCCATACACCGTTAGATAAAGGTTAATAAATAAATAAAATAAAAAATATCACCAAGTCAACATGTATGGCAACTCCAGGGCAGACTGGTAGATTCAGGATGGCATTGACATTGGATAAGTAATATTCCTATTAGGCCCGCTAAGTTTATGGTATTTGTTGTCAATGAGTGTCAGGTTGTGTTGGTTTATTGTAGTGAGCATTTGCCTTATGCGCTTGTTAACATGTGTGGTTTCATCTACCCTGTGGCACTGTGAGAGGCATGGGCATAAGTGTGGCTGAAGGACTCCCAGTGCAGCACCATGGACAGAGCCACCCACCGCAGCACAGGAGACAGGTGCACTCACTTTAGCACCATGGACAGCGGCACTGGCTGCAGCAATGTGGACACCTGAGTAAACACCATTATTATTTTTGTAATCCCTTTCTTTTTGCGCAAGAGTGGAAACGTTTAGTCCTGGAGTTAATCCTGAAACTTGAAAAACATGCCGGGACAACTCCTAAATCTTCAATGAGTCAGCCAACAGACCTCCAATACCATGGCAGAAAAACTTTGCTGAAGCCACAAGGCGATTCTGTAGATGAGGTGATCGACAAAGTTGTCCAGGACCAGTTCATAAGAGGCCTTCCCTATGATCTGCACAAAGCAGCCACCCAGCAATGCCCTCAGACTTACCAGGCCATGATTCAGCTGGTGGAAAAGTTAGAGGCCTCAAAAGATGCACTTAAGTTAAACAAACAGAAACGACCTTCACCTATAACACAAACTTTTTACTCAAGAAAATATGAGCTTCCCAAAACAACCGCTTAATTCGTAGCCAGAGAGGAGCGGTGTAATGTTGTCTGGTTGCGGAAACAAAGGACAACCTACTCATAAGTGTCGACTATCAGATGAGCCAATGCCTACAGACTCAGTGGCGGCTGGCCAACCCTTCATACCAGGGATTGCCACCTGCCAGACCTGAGGGTGTCAGGTACCCGCTTGCCAGTATCTAATGCAGGTTGGCTCCTATAACCTACTGTCTCTCTTGGACTCTGACAATGCCGTCACCCTGATATGCCCAGAATAGATTCCTGTAGGGTCTCTTCGAAACCACAACACCCTAACCCTCACCTGCATCCATGGGGACACCCAGGACATACCGACAGCCCGCATCCGGCTCAACACTGATGGGGCATGGAGGGTTAATGCAGGGGTGATGCCAGAATTGATAACCCCTCTGTTCCTAGATTGAAACTGCCTGGGATTTGACAAGAGTCTTTGAGGCTGCTGGGGTAAAAATTCTGCTCTTCACCACAATCATAGACCCAAGCCTTTTCTGCCTGTTCAGAAGGGGCAACATACTAAAAACTGTTCTTGCCAGTAGAGGTAAGTGAAGGTGCTTCTGGGTGATGCCGAACAACCAGACCAGCCTGATGACAGCGGAGATCCCACTGATGTGGAAGGTGAGCCTCATTCTACTTATCAGTTGTGTTGCAGGGTCTATTCGGGGATGCACAACTGAGAGACCAAATCCTCGCAAGTGCCCTAGGAAGGGTCCCGGAGGTGGTTGGTAAAGTCCTGGGAGACTGGCCATTGGTGACCCATACTTTGGCCATTGGTGACTCCTTACTTTGCCCTTTGTCAAGGGGTACTCTACAGAGTTAAAGAAGTAGGCAAATACCTTGTATCCCAGCTCCTAGTGCCCAAAGTGTATGTTCCAGTTTTTCTCTAACTGGCCAACTTTCACGTCTTGGGCGCTCATCTGGGTGAGGAAAAGACAAGGGAACAGATCCTACAGAAGTTTTACTGGCCCGGAATCTACGTTACTTTCGGAGGTGTCCCACCTGTCAGCGGACTGCCCCAGTAGGCTGTACCCGAGCTGCCCTCATTCCGCTACCCATCATTGAGACCCCATTTGATAGAATAGGGACAGACCTAGTTGGACCTCGCCCAAAGTCTGGGTGAGGATACTGACATAAACTGGTGGTGGTAGACTATGACACCAGGGGCCCGGAGGTGACTCCCCCAAGAACAATCACCACCAAGGCCATAGCCAAGGAGTTGGTACATTTGTTCGTAAGGGTGGTGAAATCCTGATGGACCGTGGGGCCCCATTGATGTCAAGAATCATGCGAGACATGTGTAAGCACCTGAGGATTAAACAATTGCGACTTCGGTCTACCATCTACAATGTCGTGAAAAGTGTTATGAAATGTAATGTCATGTAATATTTTAAATTGTATATACTGTAACTGCCATAATGTTGCCTGATCCCAGGAAGAGTAGCTTCTGCCTTGGCAGCAGCTTATGGGTTACCTTAATAAATACAAAATACAAGAGGACATGTGGTGGGGATCAGGATCGCCACGGTGATGCCCATTGTACGCAAGCATATGCAAGAGGCACAAAAAGCACAACAGGACTTACGACCACCCTGCACAAGCACATGAGTTCAAACCTGGTGACCGTGTGCTCCTACTTCTCCCCATCACAGAATGTCTTTGCCCGAGCGGACAGATGTGCAAGAGCACGATATCCGTATGCCACCTAGGAAGACTGTACACGTGAAGCCGTACAGGGTCCCTGAAGCTCGTTGCAAAGCCATCTGCATTGTGGTCAAACGGCTGTGTGAGTTGGACGCCATAGAGGAGTCAAAAAGTCCATGGGCCAGCCCCATTGTCCTGGTATCCAAGCCAGATAGCACACTGCACTTCTGCAACAACTTCCGATGAATAAATGAGGTGTCAGAGTCCAACGCACTCAAGTGGAGCATTTAGGAAGACAGCCACAGCGTGCCTACTCTCCCAATGTTTCTCTCTCTCCTTCCACAGACTCACTCTGCCAGTGAGGCCACACTGCCACAGATGCAAGAGACTAAAGGTGGCCGCCATCTTTAACCATCCTCTTGCCTGAATGGCTTGTGGACTAGAATGCAAGAGACGCTAAAAGCTAAAGTAAAAGCATCTGAAACTTGAACTCTTTTGTTGTGTTTACTCATTGCTGCTTGTGTAGTCGGGCACACCCCACTCTTCCTGACAGTCTCCATATGGCAAATCCAAGGCAGACAGCCAGGATGGTGGACATAAATGTGCAAGCTTAACCCAAACAGCAAAAGAGTGCACCGGCACATCCCAATGCAGTGAGCCAGCGGAAGGTTATGTTGAATTCAGGCAGCCGTATTGGACTAGCAATACTTCTAAATCAAAGCTTAATTCTAAATAAATAGGTGACTTAAGAGCCCAATCCTGGAGGGCCAAGTTATGCTACATTTGGTATACCGCAAGATGTAGAGCTACGGAGAGGGTGTCCAGGCTTTTATTTCATTCTTTCGTTCTTGACACAAACTGGTGCACCTGGCACCTATTACCATACCCCGTTGAAAGGCACTTAAATATTTTGTCTTTCCCATTCACCCACTGAATGGTACACATACAGTGGGGAGAACAAGTATTTGATACACTGCCGATTTTGCAGGTTTTCCCACTTACAAAGCATGTAGAAGTCTGTAATTTTTATCATAGGTACTCTTCAACTGTGAGTGACGGAATCTAAAGCAAAAATCCAGAAAATCACATTGTATGATTTTTAAGCAATTAATTAGCATTTTATTGCATGACATAAGTATTTGATACATCAGAAAAGCAGAACTTAATATTTGGTACAGAAACCTTTGTTTGCAATTACAGAGATCATACGTTTCCTGTAGTTCTTGACCAGGTTTGCACACACTGCAGCAGGGATTTTGGCCCACTCCTCCATACAGACCTTCTCCAGATCCTTCAGGTTTCGGGGCTGTCGCTGGGCAATACGGACTTTCAGCTCCCTCCAAAGATTTTCTATTCGGTTCTGGTCTGGAGACTGGCTAGGTCACTCCAGGACCTTGAGATGCTTCTTACGGAGCCACTCCTTAGTTTCCCTGGCTGTGTGTTTCCGGTCGTTGTCATGCTGGAAAACCCAGCCACGACCCATCTTCAATGCTCTTACTGAGGGAAGGAGGTTGTTGGCCAAGATCTTGCGATACATGGACCCATCCATCCTCCCCTCAATACGGTGAAGTCATCCTGTCTCCTATGCAGAAAAGCATCCCCAAAGAATGATGTTTCCACCTCCATGCTTCACGGTTGGGATGGTGTTCTTGGGGTTGTACTCATCCTTCTTCTTCCTCCAAACACGGCGAGTGGAGTTTAGACCAAAAAGCTCTATTTTTGTCTCATCAGACCCCATGACCTTCTCCCATTCCTCCTCTGGATCATCCAGATGGTCATTGGCAAACTTCAGACGGGCCTGGACATGCTCTGGCTTGAGCAGGGGGACCTTGCGTGCGCTGCAGGATTGTAATCCATGACGGCGTAGTGTGTTCTTTGAGACTGTGGTCCCAGCTCTCTTCAGGTCATTGACCAGGTCCTGCCGTGTAGTTCTGGGCTGATCCCTCACCTTCCTCATGATCATTGATGCCCCACGAGGTGAGATCTTGCATGGTGCCCCAGACCGAGGGAGATTGACCGTCATCTTGAACTTCTTCCATTTTCTAATAATTGCGCCAACAGTTGTTGCCTTCTCACCAAGCTGCTTGCCTATTTATTTTTATTTTTTTTATTTCACCTTTATTTAACCAGGTAGGTCAGTTGAGAACAAGTTCTCATTTGCAACTGCGACCTGGCCAAGACAAAGCAAAGCAGTGCGACAAAAACAACACAGTTACACAGTAAACAAACATGGTCAAAAACACAATGGAAAGTCTATATACAGAGTGCAAAATGTAGTGCAAAATGCAGTAAGGTTAAGGTTACTATTGTCCTGTAGCCCATCCCAGCCTTGTGCAGGTCTACAATTTTATCCCTGATGTCCTTACACAGCTCTCTGGTCTTGGCCATTGTGGAGAGGTTGGAGTCTGTTTGATTGAGTGTGTGGACTGGTGTCTTTTATACAGGTAACGAGTTCAAACAGGTGCAGTTAATACAGGTAATGAGTGGAGAACAGGAGGGCTTCTTAACGAAAAACTAACAGGTCTGTGAGTGCCGGAATTCTTACTGGTTGGTAGGTGATCAAATACTTATGTCATGCAATAAAATGCAAATTAATTATTTAAAAATCATACAATGCGATTTTCTGGATTTTCTGGCAGTTACATGCTTTGTAAGTAGGAAAACCTGCAAAATCGGCAGTGTATCAAATACTTGTTCTCCCCACTGTAAGTATTCAGACCCTTTGCTATGAGACTCGAAATTGAGCTCAGGTGCATCCTGTTTCCATTGATCATCATGAGATGTTTCTACAACTTGATTGGAGTCCACCTGTGGTAAATTCAATTGATTGGACATGATTTGAAAAGGCACAAACCTGTCTATATAAGGTCTCACAGTTGAGAGTGCATGTCAGAGCAAAAACCACACCATGAGGTTGAAGGAATTGTCCGTAGAGCTCCGAGACAGGATTGTGTCGAGGCACAGATCTGGGGAAGGGTACAAAAACATTTCTGCAGCATTGAAGGTCCCCAACAACACAATGGCCTCCATCATTCTTAAATGGAGGAAGTTTGGAAGTACCAAGACTCTTTCTAGAGCTGGCCGCCCGGCCAAACTGAGCAATTGAGGGAGAAGGGTCAGGGAGGTGACCAAGAACCTGATGGTCACTCTGACAGAGCTCCAGAGTTCCTCTGTGGACAACCATCTCTGCAGCACTCCACCAATCAGGCATTTATGTTAGAATGGCCAGACGGAAGCCACTCCTCATTAAAAGGCACATGGCAGCCCACTTGGAGTTTGCCAAAAGCCACCTAAGCATATACCTAAGCACTCTCAGACCATGAGAAACAAGATTCTCTGGTCTGATGAAACCAAGATTTAACTTTTTGACCTGAATGCCAAGCATCACGTCTGGAGGAAACCTGGCACCATCCCTTGGTGGTGGCAGCATCATGCTGTTGGGATGTTTTTCAGCGGCAGGGACTGGGAGAATAGTCAGGATCGAGGGAAAGATGAATGGAGCAAAGTACAGAGAGATCCTTGATGAAACCTGCTCCAGAGCACTCAGTACCTCAGACTGGGGCTAAGGTTCACCTTCCAACAGGACAACAACCCTAAGCACAAAGCCAAGACAACAAAGGAGTGGCTTCGGATATCTGAATGATATATATCTGATTGACCCAGCCAGAGCCCGGACTTGAACATGATCGAACATCTCTGGAAAGACCTCCCCATCCAACCCGACAGAGCTTGAGAGTATCTGCAGAAAAGAATGGGAGAAACTCCTCAAATACAGGTGTGCCAAGCGTGTAGCGTCATACCCATTATGGGGTATTGTGTGTAGATTGAGGAGGGGGAAAAAACGATTTACTCCATTTTAGAATAAGGCTGTAACGTAACAAAATGTGGAAAAAGTCAAGGGGTCTTAAATAGTTTAAATACTTTCCGAATGCACTGTAGGGTTGCAAAGCTACCGGTAACAGGTAATCTATTGCAATCTATAGTAACTTTGGTAATTTATACTTCAATTAAAGAATTCAGAATTTCTAGTGGATAGACCATAGTGTTCAATTAATGAACTCTTCCAACTTTTTTTCACAAATGCCACCAGTTTGGCGCCAAAACATTTACAACAAAGACATATTGACATAATCAAATAAATAAAAGTCTGTAAAAAATATAAAGGATATTTTATGCTGAAACCCTCATATTAAACACCAATGGTATTCACTAAATTGATTGTTTATATTTAGGATATGTATTACAGCTTTGTCATTCTATTATGTATTTTTTAATAATCTTATTTGATTATTTTATATGTATATTACTTGTGATAAGGTCAAAGATAATTAGACACCTGTGATAATCTGAAGTCCCGAAAAGGGCCACTAGATGTCTTGTGATGAATTACATAAAATCCTTGAAAGTTACATAAATTCTGGCAGTACATGCCCTGCGTAGTATCCTTCACCCCCTGTATGTGACGTGAGTAGAGAACTGGAACTATGCTGTTCCATTTGGAATGGAAATTGTCAAGAAAACACAACCAATTGGAGCTATATAGATATTATTGAAATATTATCTCAGAACTATCTTTTTGTCTGATGGACCCCTCTAATGCTAAGGCTTCTCTGTGCTGCTGATGATTCATGCTTGGAGTTGTTTGTGTCTCTAGGCTGTCATGGTGGCTCAATGAGCAGTAGCATCCCTATGCTCCTGGGGATGGGCTCCTGGAGCTATTGAGTGAGGAGTTCAATATTCTTGACCATCAATCAGTGGCCTTTGGTTCCCCTGCCGCCCCAAGAGAAGGCCCATATGAGACCCATCTGAGCCAGGGCTGAGCCCAAATCCCCACATCCACTGCAAACCTGGCTAAAAATCCTCCGACATTCACTATCTACCACGGTGTCTCACTCAGAGTACATCAAACCCTTACAGTAAACTGTGCTTTATAGTATTACAGTCGTGGCCAAAAGTTTTAAGAATGTATTGGTCTCCAGAAAGTTTGCTGCCTCAGTGATGATGATGGCAATTTTCATATACTCCAGAATGTCATGAAGCGTGATCAGTCCCTCTTTGCCATGAAAATGAACTTAATCCCCAAAAAAACATTTCCACTGCATTTCAGCCCTGCCACAAAAGGACCAGCTGCCATCATGTCAGTGATTGTCTTGTTAACACAGGAGAGAGTGTTGAAAAGGACAAGGCTGGAGATCACTCTGTCATGCTGATTGAGTCAGAATAACAGACTGGAAGCTTTAAAAGGAGGGTGGTGCTTGAAATCATTGTTGTTCCTCTGTCAACCATGGTTACCTGAAAGGAAATACGTGCCGTCATCATTACTTTGCACAAAAAGGGCTTCACAGGCAAGCATATTGCTGCTGGTAAAATTGCACCTAGATCATTAAGAACTTCAAGGAGAGAGGTTCAATTGTTGTGAAGAAGGCATCACGGCGCCCAAGAAAGTCCAGCAAGCGCCAGGACCATCTCCTTAAGTTGATTCAGCTGCAGGATCGGGGCACCACAAGTGCAGAGCTTGCTTAGGAATGGCAGCAGGCAGGTGTGCACGCACAGTGAGGCGAAGACTTTTGGAGGACGGCCTGGTGTCAAGAAGGGCAGCAAAGAAGCCACTTCTCTCCAGGAAAAACTTTAGGGACAGACTGATATTCTGCAAAAGGTACAGGGATTGGACTGCTGAGGACTGGGGTAGAGTCATTTTCTCTGATGAATCCCCTTTCCGATTGTTTGGGCTATCCGGAAAACACCTTGTCGGGGGAAGACAAGATGAGCGCTACCATCAGTCCTGTGTCATGCAAACAGTAAAGCATCCTGAGACCATTCATGTGTGGGGTTGCTTCTCAGCCAAGGGAGTGGGCTCACTCACAATTTTGCCTAAGAACACAGCCATGAATAAAGAATGGTACCAACACATCCTCAGAGAGCAACTTCTCCCAACCATCCAAGAACAGTTTGGTGACGACCAATGCCTTTTCCAGCATGATGGAGCACCTTGCCATAAGGCAAAAGTGATAACTAAGTGGCTCGGGGAACAAAACATCGACATTTTGGGTCCATGGCCAGGAAACTCCCCAGACCTTAATCCCATTGAGAACTTGTGGTCGATCCTCAAGAGGCGGGTGGACAAACAAAAACCCACAACTTCTGACAAACTCCAAGCATTGATTATGCAAGAATGGCCTGCCATCAGTCAGGATGTGGCCCAGAAGTTAATTGACAGCATGCCAGGGCGGATTGCACAGGTCTTGAAAAAGAAGGGTCACTGCAAATATTGACTCTTTGCATAAACTGAATGTCATTGTCAATGAAAGCCTTTGACACTTATGGAATACTTGTAATTATACTTCAGTGTACCATAGTAACTAATGACATAAAGATCTAAGAACACTGAAGCAGCAAACGTTGTGGAAACCAATACTTCATTCATTCTCAAAACCACCATCACAGTATACTCTTACATAGTAGTGCACCCTCACAGTATAGTAATGAATACACACCATCAGTCCTAGTGTCTCACTAGCAGTGGGCTACACTGTAGGCTATCACGTCAATCACGAGTGGTGCACAACTTACTCAATGAGCACATTTGCATTTCCTCTGGTTCTTACACAAGAAAACTGCAAATCAACGGTGTACGAGAGGAGTTGACATTGAGATACGGTAGTCTTATCAACCGTTATAGTATCCTACACATCCACATCCCAAGTGGTGCAGTGGTCTAAGACACTGCATCTCAGTGCTAGAGGTGTCACTACAGACAACCTGGTTCAAACCCAGACTGTATCACAACAGGCTGTGATTGGGAGTCCTATAAGCGCACAATTAGCCCGGTGTCGCCGGTGTAGGCTGTACATCCACACTGTAGGGCTTGTTTGCACTCCATATTGTTTACATTAACCTGATGATGTAAAGACGTGCTTCAGACATCGTTTTCCTTTCCACTTTGTAAGTACTCTCATCCTGTTCCTTTGGGTTTACAACGCTCAGATTTCGAGGTACGGTGGAAATATGTAGGTAGTTTCAGCATCAGTATCAGACTCTGCAGAGAGAGCCAGGTCACCTGATAGCTTGTGAGTGTGCTAGCTTCAATGGCCCGCAGATGGGTTCCTTGAGACATAAGAGAACCTTAGCACACTGTGAGCACAGAGGGGAAGCCCAACAACAGTCTTTTACGGACTGTGGGAATGGTTCAATACTGTTTGTTTTCATTATTTATACTCTTGCCTTTCTGATTTGGTTGGGCTTGTGACCTAACACACTACAGCAATACAGTACACTATTGTTTGAATGGCAACTGTAATGGAATTTTTTATAATAATATAAGTAATTCTTAAATTCACAAATGTCAAAGTAGTATACGAATTCCAAAACCATTCATGTTGTTTGTTGACATTTTTTATTCAAGGGCATAAAGGAGCATACTTTACATTGATTTGCTTGCATTTTTATTTAACCTTTATTTAACGAGGCAAGTAAGTTAAGAACAAATTCTTATTTACAATGACGGCCTACCCTGGCCAAACCTGGACGACGCTGGGTCAATTGTGTGCCGCCCTATGGGACTCCCGATCACGGCTGGATGTAATACAGCCTGGATTCAAACCAGGGACTGTAGTGACATTTCTTGCACTGAGATGCAGTGCCTTAGACCATTGCGCCACTCGTGAGCTCAAATGATATACTTTATATGTGGTAACTCCACAAAACACAGAATTCAAATCTCCCCTGAACATTGTATCTCAACATTTTAAATTGGAAAACAAGTTGCACATCTTGTTCATTCAAAACAACGGCTGCATTGCAAATAAACATAGTGAGTCTGTACATCTGGATTGATCGTTGTGAAAGCAAAGGTTTTCAGTAGCGGCATAATTACCATATTATTTGAGTGCTTTGGCTAAATCTGGTAGATGTTAGGAGCCTAATGAAATGCATTGGGAGACAAATGAAACCCGTCAGCACTGAAGTTAATGTTGTAGATACGAGTACAGCCTCATTATGGGCCTTGCTCTGTCTCTCTCCCTCTCCTCTCTCTCTCTGTCTCGCTCTCTTTTAATGTTTGTTATGCCTTTTTTTGGCGGGAGCGAGCCCGTTCCAAGCCCTCAGATGTGCTGAGTCAGACATCACTTAGCTCATGGCCCCTTATGATGACAGCTCCAACTGGCTGTGAAGGATTCCTTATGGGACATCAACACCACTATGCATCTACAAGAAATGAGCTATCAACAGTCTGGATCGGATCTGCAATCAAGCCGAGAGGAATCCCTTTCCCTCCCTCCTTCCCTCTCACCCGTCCTGTCCCTATACCTGCATGGAGAAAATGTACCTCTAGTCTACTGCACCTTGCATGGCTTTTTTAGATGGACTTACGATAACTTCATCATCCAAGGTGGGGTATATCTTATTTTGGTTATGGTCATTTGAGCCTGGCTAGAAAAGGAGGTTCTTTCTGAACAACTTTGCACAAGGGTATTAGTCACAGTCTGGATTTGCTTGGATGGACGTTTGCAGAACAAATCAATATATTTGTTCATATTTACCTCCACTGTGCTGTTAAATGATTCCTACATAATCAATCCTGTAGTTTACATACAGTGCATTCGGAAAGTAATCAGACCCCTTGACTTTTTCCCCCAAAAAATTACGTAACAGCCTTATTCTACAATGGATTAGGTATTGTGTAAAGATTGATGAGGAAAACATTTAATTTAATCAATTTTAGAATAAGGCTGTAACAGAACAAAATGTGGAATAAGTCAAGGGGTCTGAATACTTTCCGAATGCACTGTAAATGATTGTACCCGACTGAAAAAATGTTTTAATCAGATGCCTGGTGATTAGCATATGGTGTGGTCTAATTCTGGTTATAATCTCAGTCCTATGCCGTTTTGAAGAGAGTTGCATTTAATGTGAGTACGTCGCCATATGTTTGCATTAATTATTGCTATCTGAGCCTGTGATGTATGGTTGTTACCCCCATAGGCTACCAGTGTGTCACACATAAAATATCCCTTTATTACGCAAAGACAAAACCTGGGGCCCTGAACAGACTCCGTTTTATTCTCACCCCCTTGTGAGCCGCTCCAGGGATGAACAGATAAAAGACGTGGTCTCATGGAGAGAACTCCATTCATAAGATCTTGGCTATTTCATGCATCACTTCAAGGGGGTTCTCTCACAGAATACAACAAATCTATTTGGCATGTGTTTGTGAATGCCTTGTTATTCTCCCATTGCCTGCTGCGAGATCATTTCACATACAATACCTAACAGCGCAAGGCCAAAAAATGAAAATGGACATTTACACCCCATTCATCACAGACCACACAGTGCGATACTCCTGTGCCAAAAACACACTTTGTATCAAAAGGAACCTCTTGATGAACATGCCTGTGAGACCGGAGCCACAAATAAGAATAAGCACTTTGCACATGAGAATACTAATTTCTAAGCTGTAATTAATAGTTAAATAGTCAGGGAGTCTGTAGTCAGGGAAACATTTTTTTAGGTTACACTAATAAGAGGAAAATTAAGTCTCCAATGGAGTACTGGAGTTTTCAAACATATGGCACAATAGAGTAGTAAGATATATATAAGTGCTTGGTCAGAACTATAACAGAGAAGTTACAGTAACAGCAGAGTATACCTAGAAGTCTACTGTACAGCAGAGTATACCTAGAAGTCTTCTGTACAGCATAGTATACCTAGAAGTCTACTGTACAGCAGAGTATACCTAGAAGTCTACTGTACAGCAGAGTATACCTAGAAGTCTACTGTACAGCAGAGTATACCTAGACGTCTACTGTACAGCAGAGTATACCTAGAAGTCTACTGTACAGCAGAGTATACCTAGAAGTCTACTGTACAGCAGAGTAGAGGCTAGATAAGTAGACATGTTAGATATATAATGGAGTAGTCCAATTCAATACTAGAATAGTGAGGGATAGTAAGACAGACCTTCTGTATAGTGGAACAGTAATATGAACGTCCTCGCCACAGAAATGGCAGGACGTGAACCTAGCAAAGGCAGACAATATCAACTACTTCTACAGAAAAGTGTAAAAGTGCACATACAAAAAAAAACCTTAAACTCTTATCAACCCCAAATCCACTAAATCCTTTCTTCTGCAAGCTTATCCTCTCCGGCACACTGACACTATCTGTGTGTGACTTATACTGCTGCATAAATGCCACATCCAGCACTAGTGACACATGCAATTTCCCTTGATATGGGTGCTGTTAGTCGCCTGCAGCTGGCAGCTTGTGGCCGCCAAATGCTCTCCACCTTTATCTTCTGGCTTTTCAACCAGGGGGTCAAACATTATTGAGCAGCATTACTGAAGGAGAATGAGTGTGTGTTTATGGATCAGTGAAGCCCAGATGACTGACCCGAGTTCAACCTTAGCGGGGAGCTCAGCAGCAGCTAATATCAATACATTTGCTAAAATCCACACAGTAGATATGAGAAAGTAGGTTTAAACTGATTACGATAAACATATTCATCAGGCACGTGCACAGATATGGGTCTACCTGTGCTCGAGCACCTGCCCCTTTGCCCCCTCCCACTTGCCAAGTGCCCTTTTGAGTGGTGGTATAAACAGTATACAGTGCATTCGCAAAGTATTCAGAACCCTTGACTTTCTCCATATTTTGTTACGATACAGCCTTCTTCTAAAATTGATTAAAAAAAAACAATTCTCATCAATCTACACACAAAAATAAACAACAAATAACTTATTTACATAATTATTCAGACCCTTTGCTATGAGACTCGAAATTGAGCTCAGGTGCATCCTGTTTCCATTGATCATCCTTGAGATACAGTCCACCTGTGGTAAATACAAATGATTGGACATATTTTGGAAAGGCACAGACCTATCTATATAAGATCCCACAGTTGACAGTGAATGTCAGAGCAAAAACTGAGCCATGACATCGAAGGAATTCCGTAGTCCGTAGAGCTCTGAGACAGGAGTGTGTCAAGGCACAGATCTGGGGAAGGGAACCAAAACATTTCTGCAGCATTGACGAGATTCTATTTTATCAAATCGATTACCTAACGTTTAACTAATATGTGATTGAATTAATCATGCAACAATTAACTAATTAGTAAGCTGGGGGACCACAGAAAATAATATTTACGAGCTACCGTTTTCCCCATTATCTCTTAAGATCTAAAGATCTCTTACATTTCAGTCATCAATTAGTCATTAATTAATTGTTACCTTCTATCAGTCTCATCTGAACGTCGTAAAATCTGTGAATATCTGCACGAACCCTAGTCTCCATGATGAATCAGCGATACACAAATTGGCTTAATTATTTATTTACTAACTAACTAAATAATCACACAGGATTACATATTGATTGCCATGCCATGAAAAGTCCCTAGTGGACTAACCCGGAATGACGGCTGGTTTCAAACTGGGCCGGCAGCTGTGGTTAAATGCGGTGGTTCGCGCTTTCAGTTTTGCACGAATGCTCCCATCTATCCATGGTTCCATGGTATGTTTTAATAGTCACAGTGGGATCTCCTATGCACTTCCTGATAAACTCAGTCACCGTATCGGTATATGTGTCGGTATTATTTTCTGTAGCTACTCGGAACATATCCCAGTCTGCATGATCAAAATAATCTTGAAGCGTGGATTCCGATTGGTCAGAGCAGCGTTGAATAGACCTTAACACGGCTGCTTCCTGTTTGAGTTTCTGCCTATAGGAAGGGAGGAGCAAGATGGAATCGTGGTCGGATTTGCCGAAAGGAGGGCGGGGGAGGGCCTTATATGCATTCCAGAAGGTAGTATAACAATGGTCGAGAGTTTTAGCAGTGCGAGTACAACAATTTCGGGAGCCTTTTCCTCAAATTTGCTTTGTTAAAATCCCCAGCTACAATAAATACAGCCTCAGGATATGTGGTTTCCAGTTTGCATAAAGTTCACTGAAGTTCTTTGAGGGCCGTCATGGTGTCAGCTTGAGGGGGGATATAGACGGCTGTGGCTATTATTGACGAAAATTCCCTTGGGAGATTTGATTGTGAGATATTTTAGATCGGGTGAACAGAAGGACTTGAGTTCCTGTATGTTATCACAGTTACACCATGAGTCATTAGTCATAAAACATATACCTCCGTCCTTCTGCTTCCTGGAGAGATGTTTATTCCTGTCGGTGCGATGCACTGAGAACACAACTGGGTTTACGGAGTCAGACAATCTATCCCGAGAAAGCCATGTTTCCGTGAAGCAGAGTATGTTACAATCCCTGGTGTCTCTCAGGAAAGCAAGTCCCGCCTTGAGCTCATCAACTTTATTATCCAGAGATTGGACATTAGCGAGTAATATACTTGGGAGCAGTGGGTGGTGTGCACGTCCCAAGTACCTCTCCTCTGCATTGTTTTGGGTCGGCCTCTGGAATAAGTTAAATTGCTCTGGGTAGAGCAAACAAAGGATCTGCTACAGGGAAGTTGTAATCCTGGTCGTAATGCTGGTAGTTCTGGTGAGTTACCGCCGCTCCAATAGTTCTTCTTTCTCTTGCCCGAAGCCCCACCCACTCCCTCTCCCTGTTCTTTCATGCACACATGCCTCTTTTTTAGATTTTCCTTGATTTAAGAGTAAAATGGGCATATCACAACAGACATGCAGAAAATCCTGTACAGTAACAAATGGCGATCCATTTGACCATGCCACCCCAGCCCCAGAAGATTCATGACAACTTTCTCTATTTATGTCTGACAGCATTTAGATACTTGTACCTTTTTAATTAAATGATTTCTCACTTTCAAAACTGAATTCAAACATTTTCAACCCAGTGCCATGTTTCCATCAGATAATGACAACAGGGTGATCATTCTGTGTCCCATTATGGTCATAATAAGAGCCTACACTCCCCCCCCCACACACACACTAAACAACGTAATAAAGTATAATAAAGTACACAATAACAGAATGTCTATTAATATTATGCTTCCTGATGTAATCATTACTAATTATGACGATAACAAAAATATATCAGTCCCCGACCTCAGTAATGCTTGTGGCTGAATGGAAGTCACCGCAGCAATTTTAAAACATATTTTTGTCCCCAGAATAGTGGAGGCTGCTATAGCATCAAAGGGGGGGACCACCTCCATATTAATGCCCATGATTTTGGAATGAGATGTTCGACGAGCAGGTGTCCACATACTTTTGGTCATGTGAGTAATAAAAAATGTATTGTTTAGCCAAAATTAATTCAAAATGCCAGATGACTTGTATCAGTTAAGTTTTATAACAGCTACTCATTGTTTATTTCCACATGCAAGGGCAAAATGAACAATAACTATTTAATAACTGTTTTATTTTCATATTGGAAATCAAGGTTTCATCTGAGCTGGGTAGGTGTGAGTGCTGCTATTCATCTCCCAACCCACATCAATCACCCAAATGTCAACAAACAAAGCAAAGGACAGACTATCAAAATCTAATCTCATGGCAGACATGTACAAGTGCTGGAAATAAACAACCCTGGAAGTAAACATCCTTGGATATTGGCCCTGCCAGGACCCGCTGCTAGCAACACACACGCTGACCAATTTCAGTATTAATTAATACAAAAAACTGTTTTAAGTGAAATACTAGCTTTTGTCTGAAGCCAAAAAATACAGGATTTCTAAAGTTAATTTGCCTATGCACTAACAATGTTTTTCAGCATACACTGCTTGACATCTTCTAGAGAACTGTAGCTTTAGATAGATAGATAGATAGATAGATAGATAGATAGATAGATAGATAGATAGATAGATAGATATATAGATAGATAGATAGATAGATAGATAGATAGATAGATAGATAGATAGATAGATAGATAGATAGATAGATAGATAGATAGATAGATAGATAGATAGATAGATAGATAGATAGATAGATAGATAGATAGATAGATAGATAGATAGATAGATAGATAGATAGATAGATAGATAGATTATTGATCCCCGTGGGGAAATTACTTTATCAAGCAGCTACGAAAAACACAGAGCAGTTGCAAAATGCCAGAACGAAATACACAAAAGACAGATACACGATACATGATTAAATTAACTGTACAGGTAAATGACAGGAAGAGATACTTAAATAGCTAAATGTGCGTATGATATAATTTAGATGGATGGATGCCTAATTGTTAAACTAGGTCCTAACACCCCAACAGTTCCAGGTCTATGTTGCCGACAGCATGGCACCCCGGTGAGGCATTAAACAGTCTAATAGCCGCGGGCAGGAAGGACCTTCTGTAGTGCTCTCTGGCCCTGGTGTTACCAGCCCATTCCAGCCTGTTATCCATATTGACTCCCAGGAACTTGTATGACCCAACCATTTCCACATCCATCCCCTGTTTAGGGACTGCAGTCGGTTGGGCCTTGGTTCTCCTGAAATCCACCACCATCTCCTTTGTTTTGCTGATGTTGAGCTGAAGGTGGTTTTGCTCACACCACACCACAAAGTCATTGATTGTGCTCCTGTACTCCTCCTCCTGCCCACCCCTGATGCACCCTACAATTGCGGAGTCATCCGAGAACATCTGTAGGTGGCATGTTTCAGCTCTGTAGCCGCACAAATTGTGGCCTACCGGTCAGGTAGTCCGTAACCCAGGAGACTAAGGGTGCTTCCCTTCATCTTCTCACCGAGTAGCAGGGGCTGAACGGTGTTGAAGTTCACTGGAGAAGTCAAAAAACATAACCATCACAGTGCAACCTGCGTTGTCCAGGTGAGTAGGCCCTCTGCAGAAGGCAGATGATTGCATCATCCACCCCGATGTTCCACTGCTTGGTGTAGCCACATTGTCAGAGACAAGTCGCAAGTGAGTGAGTGATTTCTGTCAGCGACCGACACAACAATATATGTGAACATGTTTTAGTTATTGGGGTTATTGGGTTCAGTGTGGGGTGATCTTTATAGAAAAATTTGAAGGGACATCCAGCTGGAGGCTGGTCTTAACCAGGTCCGACATGTCAGTGCTAACCAGAGCAACGTGCCAGCGCGGGTTGGTAGTTGGTCTCAACCAGGTACGTATTGCAGTTGCCTTGCTCGTTCCTGTCACTCCATGTACACCAGGGTTCCCCAACTAGAGTACTGCATGGGTCCATTTTTTGGAGCTGCACCCGATCCTGTGCCGGCCACATCAATTCCAAGCCCCACCCAATATCCAACATCAGGACAGATTTTTCTCCACAACCTGACCCACCCGTATAGAATTGTTTCAAGAGACGATCCGTGACCCGCCAAATAACATCAATTTATTTAATTGCTTTTATGACTCCAGAGTAGTACACTATTAGGCTTTTCCAATTCCCTGCATGAATGAATTTGTCTGCATATCTGTTCAACATTTGGATAAAAGGAAACCATGCCATGAATTAAGAACGATAGGCCCATCTTCTTATTTTCACAATGGGATGTGGCACATTGACAACAAAATGAAAGCCTATAGCCGACATAACAAAACAATACTTTTAGATATTGAAAAAGTTCAATTTAATCTTAAATAAACAATTCCCAGAATTCGAATAAGCTATAGGCTGTGAAAATAGCCTACATTTATTTAGTAGGCTATTAGCTACTCAAACCTTTACCAGCCGCACAGGTTTAAACTTTATATGGCCTGTGTATAGTCTATATAGTCTGAACAAAAGCCTGAATTAATGTAATAATTATGTAATAATTAACTGAATTATCATAAACAAATACCTGCTTGCAGGCTGTGTATCCAGGCTGTTGTTGTCCTCCTTGTCCAAAATCCTTCCAAACTGGGGATTTCACTCACACAGCGCCTGTTTCCACACGGTTTATTTCGCCATCATAACCTTTCTTTTTTATTTCTCCTGTTCCATTAGCCATTTTCGCGTGAGCTAGTAGTCAGGGAAAATAAACTTGGCAAAGTATTGCCCGTGGCGAAAGGGAACAACTCTGCACGTGGACAAATGAAATGTTTCCTGCTCCACTCTCTCGCTGCGTGGCTGGTAGCCTAGGCCTAGGATATGTCTGCCTCAGCACTCACATAGCCTAATATAATTCACAACACAATTCATCACAAGAAGCTCCTGAGTTTGTAACAAAAAAATGATCTTGATTTAAAAAGTTTCAGATCCGCATTATAATTGTCTTGAAGCAGGAAATTAATGTTTTCATTCCACCCGCCCGCTGATTTTTTGAGGGTCAACTGCGGGGAACCATGGGTATCTGACCCGATGCATGACTCTATCCACAACTACATTAAACTGCGGGCAGATTATTTTTGGAGAACATAATTATAGCATTTGACAAAAACATTCGAATTTCAAACCATGATTAGATTGGTATACAATCACATATGCCTGGGAATACTTGGGAAGAGATTTCCTAAATTAAAATCACTTTGAGATGATTTCCTGGTGAATTTACAGTCTTTAACGAAAACATACAGTACCAGTCAAAAGTTTGGACACACCCACTCATTCAAGGTTTGTTCTTTATTTTTACAAGGCAAAGGGTGGCTACTTTGAAGAATCTCAAATATAAAATATGTTTAACACTTTTTTGGATACTACATGATTCCATATGTGTTATTTCATAGTTTTGATGTCTTCACTATTATTGTACAATGTAGAAAATAGTAAAAATAAAGAAAAACCCTGTAATGAGTAGGTGTGTCGCCTAGCTAACATTATTTACAAGAAATTAGAATTGGGAGATGGCTCAGGTAAGATGGATACCTTGTCCCTATTACAATTCCATGAGTGTATATATACACTTTATACAGTTGTCTACCTCTATTGATAATTTGTTTAGAACGTTATCACATGTGGAATAAGGTGTTCTATAATGTCTCGTGTCTCTGGCAGTTCCACTGTGCCCAACAGCTAACTGGCTGGTGCCTTAACCACATCTGCACCAACTATAATAGCGCGTGCCTAGAGACATTAAGGCCATGTCTACAAGTAACGCAAGTAAACTACTAACTAAAGTTATGTGCATTAAACTTCATCTTTCATTTGATCTCCCATTTACATCAATGCAGGATTTGTAGAGAAGTGATTGTTATCTTAAAGGGATAGTTCACCCAAATAACAAAATGACACATTGGTTTCCTCACCCTGTAAGCAGTCTGACAATTTATTACAGCAATCCATGCTTTGGTTTAGTTTCCCTAGCACTGTTTCCACATGCTAACATTTTAAGAATTTATGGAACAATTCCCATTCAAGTCATGGGACCAAGTATCTTTAATTGATTTTGAAGCTCAACAAAGACACATGTTGCGGAAAAAATTATACTCTTCCTTTGAAAAATTATAATATTGGTTACATGACTTGTGATTTGTGCTCCTACGTGGCGCAGAGGTCTAAGACACTGCATCTCAGTGCCAGAGGTGTCACTACAGACAACCTGGTTCCAATCCAGACTGTATCACAACTGGCTGTGATTGCGCAAATTCTTCTTTACAATTGACCTACCACTGGCCAAACTCGGACGACGCCGGGCCAATTGTAAAGAAGAATTTGTTCTTAACTGACTTGCCTAGTTAAATAAAAACAATTTTAAAAAGCATTTGTGTGCTACAGAAATACCTTCGACAATGTCTGTGTTGTGGTTATGGTTGAATTTGTATTGTTTCAACTCCAGACAGGCTCTCTCTTCCCCTTTGTCCTAGTCTTCAATTCAAGCTGATTATTTTTCTATTGGGGGATGCCAGTGAGAGGGGTGCTGCTTGTGTTGTTGGCCCCATTGGACCCAGTGTTGGACCCAGTGCTGTATTGCTAACCACATTACCTGGCTTGAGTTGGCTCCATTAAAGTACACTATGGAACCATCCCCCATAATGTATATATTTTCACTACATGACCAAAAATATGTGGACACATGCTAGTCAAACATCTAATTCCAAAATCATGGGCGTTAATTAATACTTTTGGCCAGTTTAAAAAGTACGATAACCCCAATGTGGTGTCTTTCTCAATTCATTTTGGGCCCGATTTAAGCACGCTTGAATAAAAAGTAACTCCCTTTTCACTTTACTCTCAATGGGTATTCTGACCTTGAAATACACTATGTATACACAAGTATGTGGACACCCCTTCAAAGGCTCAGCTCAAAGTGGTAGGCCACACAAGCTCACAGAACGGGACTGCCTACGGCTGAGTAAAAATCGTCTGTCCTCGGTTTCAACACTCACTACCGAGTTCCAAACTGCCTCTGGAAAGAACGTCAGCACAAGAACTAATGAATCACGCTTCACCATCTAGCAGTCCGACGGACGAATCTGGGTTTGGCGAATGCCAGGATAACTCTACCTGCCCTTCTATATCGTGCCAACTGTAAAGTTTGGTTGAGGAGGAATAATGTCTGGGGCTGTTTTTCATAGTTCGGGCTAGGCCCCTTAGTTCCACTGAAGGGAAATCTTAACGCTACAGCCTACAATGTCATTCTAGATGATTCTGTGCTTCCAACTTTGTAGCAACAGTTTGGGGAAGGCCCTTTCCTGTTTCAGCATTACAATGCCACTGTGCACAAAGCGAGGTGCATACAGAAAGGGTTTATTGAGATCGGTGTGGAAGAACTTGACTGGCCTGCACAGATCCCTGACCTTAACCCCATCAAACACATTTGGGATGAATTGGAACGTCGACTGCGAGCCAGGCCTACTAATGCTCTTGTGGCTGAATGGAATCAAGTCCCCACAGTAATGTTCCAACATCTAGTGGAAAGCCTTCCCAGAAGAGTGGAGGTTGTAATAGCAGCAAAGGGGGGACCAACTCCATATTAATGCCCATGATTTTGGAATGAGATGTTCGACAAGCAGGTGTCCACATAGCCTAGCGGTTAGAGCGTTGTGCCAGTAACCGAAACGTTGCTGGTTCGAATACCCGAGCCGACAAGGTGAAGAACTTGTTCATGTGTCCTTGAGCAAGGCACTTAACCCTAATTTGCTCCAGGGGCTGACCCTGTAGGTAGGCCATCATTGTAAGTAAGAATTTGTTCTTAACTGACTTGCCTAGTTAAATAAAGGTTAAATTAAATTAAAAAATATCTATTTTACCATATAATCGCTGGAGACAAATGTGAAACCAGCCATTTGGAAGTAAACTGAAGCATATCAACACTTTCCCACAGTAAAGTTTATGAAATGCTGTGCCATTATGTGAAATTTTAATTGTAGAGCACTCTAGAATGTCTTAATTATAGGCTACCCCGACTTTCTTGGTCTCCTATTTCTTTCATGTTAAATATTAGCAACTATCAGTATCGGTCATCAGTACCCTTAATTACCACACAACTGCCAATTTACTGTTAGTTCCCTTAAGTTGGAATAGCCTACAATATCAGTCCATTACTGATATTACAGTCCAATTACATTGTTTCGTTTACCTTAATTTTCTTAATCTGTAAACACCGTCACGGCTGTGTGGTTGTTGCTGAGCAACAGTTGATAATAAAAAAAAAAAAAAAAAAAAAATTAAATCGTTATGGAACGGAGCGCAGACCAAGCCGTAACAGTTTGAACCCGACGCATGGCGCAATACTTGGTTGTGTTATCACACAGTTCCATGGTTATTGCAGGAAATAGATGAGGGTATATATATTGTACACCATTC
Organism: Thymallus thymallus; assembly: GCA_023634145.1. Taxonomy (NCBI): domain Eukaryota; kingdom Metazoa; phylum Chordata; class Actinopteri; order Salmoniformes; family Salmonidae; genus Thymallus; species Thymallus thymallus. Next base: position 37,443,496 of record CM042393.1, read on the forward strand.
TCCCAATTATTATTCTATGTACACCAATATTCCATCATTACCAAGGGTTGAAGAACTGAATGTCTGAATGAATAAAACCACTGTTTTCTTTCTTTCATGCATAAAGGCTCTCCAAACCTCATTCATAAATACTTTCCTAAACCTAAATAATCTACAAGATAAGAGTATTTTTAAATCTACCAATTGGTGCTGACACGAATACGCGTGTATTTAGATATCTTTCTTTCATTGATCCCTAATATTCTTAACCTGTTCTCTCGAGTTTGTCGACAAAATTCTAACTAAAAGGTACACCGTATTTAAAGGGGTGGCTTAAGATAAATGTATTGAAAACCCTATTGTTTGCCAGATGTACTCATAATGGCGCCGGAGGAGATGGCTGCCGTTCTAAGTTGTGCTATAATGTATATATATTTTTGCATTATTTGTAACTTATATTGTACATAATGTTTCTGCCACCGTTTCTTACGACCGAAAAGAGATTCTGGATATCAGGACTGCGATTACTCACCTCCGACTGGACAAAGATTTTTCCTTCAACGAGTCGAACGGGAAGGATGTACTTCAAACACCCAACAAGGCCGAAATCCCTGTCTTTCGCAGGAGACAGAGATAATGGGGACGTAGGTCGGGGTGCCTTGTGAGGATCCGACGGTGAGTGGGTAATCTGCCTTTACCATCAGTATTAATAGCCAACGTACAATCATTGGATAATAAATTAGACTAAGTACGATCACGAATATCCTACCAATGGGACATTAAAAACTGTAATATCTTATGTTTCAGCGAGTTGTGGCTGAACGACGACATGGATAACATACAGATGGTGCGATATACGCTGCACCGGAAAGACAAGGGGTGACCACATTTACTCCACACACAGAGACGCGTACAAAGCTCTCCCTCGCCCTCCATTTGGCAAATATGACCATAATTCCATCCTCCTGATTCCTGCTTACAATCAAATACTAAAGCAGGAAGCACCAGAACGTAGGTCAATAAAGAAGTGGTCAAATGACGCAGATGCTAAGCTAGAGGACTGTTTTTCTAGCACAGACTGGAAAATGTTCCGGGATTCTTTCGATGGCATTGAGGAGTACACCATATCAGTCACTGGATCCATCAATAAGTGCATTGATGACGTCGTCCCCACAGTGACTGTACGTACATACCGCAACCAGAAGCCATGGATTACAGGCAACATCCGCACTGAGCTAAAGGGTAGAGCTGCCACTTTAAAGGAGCGGGACTCTAACCGGACGCTTATAAGAAATCCCACTATGCCCTCAGACAAACCATCAAACAGGCAAAGCGTCAATACAGGACTAAGATTGAATCGTACTACACCGGCTCTGACGCTCGTCGGATGTGGCAGGGCTTGCAAACTATTACAGACTACAAAGGGAGGCACAGCCGCAAGCCGCCCAGTGATACAAGCCTACCAGACGAGCTAAATCACTTTTATGCTGCTTCGGGGCAAGCAACACTTAGGCATGCATGAGCGCATTAGCTGTTCCAGACAACTGTGTGATCACGCTCTCCGTAGCCGATGTGACTAAGACCTTTAAACAGGTCAACATTCACAAGGCCGCAGGGATTACCAGGGCGTGAACTTCGAGCATGCGCTGTCCCTGACAGTCTGTAATACCAACATGTTTCAAGCAGACCACCATAGTCCCTGTGCCCAAAAACACTAAGGTAACCTGCCTAAATGACTACAGACCCGTAGCCATGAAGTGCTTTGAAAGGCTGGTCATGGCTCACATCAACACAATTACCCCAATTTGCATACCGCTCCAACAGATCCACAGATGATGCAATCTCTATTGCACTCCACACTGCCCTTTCCCACCTGGACAAAAGCAACACCTACGTGAGAATGCTATTCATTGACTACAGCTCAGCGTTCAACACCATAGTGCCTTCAAAGCTCATCACTAAGCTAAGGACCCTGGGACTAAACACCTCCCTCTGTCACACTGATCCTCAACATGGGGGCCCCTCAGGGGTGCGTGCTCAAACCCCTCCTGTACTCCCTGTTCACCCATGACTTCATGGCCAGTCACCACTCCAACACCATCATTAACTTTGCAGACGACACAACAGTGGTAGGCATGATCACCGACAACGATGAGACAGCCTATAGGGAGGAGGTCAGAGACCTGGCCGTGTGGTGCCAGGACACCAACCTCTCCCTCAACATGAGCAAGGTAAAGGAGATGATCGTGGACTACAGGAAAAGGAGGGCCGAACACGCCCCCATTCACATCGCTGTAGTGGATCAGATCGAGAGTTTCAATTTCCTTGGTGTCCACATCACCAACAAACTATCATGGTCCAAACACACCAAGAAAGTCGTGAAGAGGGCACCACGAAGCCTATTCCCCCTCAGGAGACTGAAAAGATTGGCATGGGTCCTCAGATCCTCAAAAAGTTCTACAGCTGCACCATCAAGAGCACCCTGACTGGTTGTATCACTGCCTGGTACGGCAACTGCTCGGCCTCCGACCGCAAGACACTACAGAGGGTAGTGCGTATGGCCCAGTACATCACTGGGGCCAAGCGCTTCCTGCCATCCAGGACCTCTATACCAGGCGGTGTCAGAGGAAGGCCCAAAGACTCCAGCCACCCTTTGTTATGAGCTCAGATGCATCCTGTTTCCATTGATCGTCTTTGAGATGTTTCTACAACTTGATTGGAGTCCACCTGTGGTAAATTCAATTGATTGGACATGATTTGGAAAGGCAGCACACCTGTCTATATAAGGTCCCACAGTTGACAGTGCATGTCAGAGCAAAAACCAAGCCATGAGGAATTGTCTGTAGAGCTCCGAGACAGGATTGTGTCAAGGCACAGATCTGGGGAAGGGTACCAAAAAATATCTGCAACATTGAAGGTCCCCAAGAACACTGTGGCCTCCATAATTTGTTTTCTTCATACAGTCGTATGCAAAAGTTTGGGCACCCCTCTGAGGCTGCATAATAATATACTCTGTCGTCACAGAAAATGATCACAGTGGCATGCCATTCATTTTATAATAAAAGCTGAGTACTGGGGTATTGTCCAGACAAAGATTTTTAGTGTAGCAATATTAAGTTGTATGAGATTAAATCAGATGTGAAAAATAGGCTATGCAAAAATTTGGCCACCCTTGTCATTTTGTTGATTTGAATACCTGTAACTACTTAGCACTGATTAATTGGAACACACAATTGGTTTGGTGAGCTCATTAAGCCTTGAACTTCATAGACAAGTGCATCCAATCATGAGAAAGGGTATTTAAGGTGGCCAATTGCAAGTTGTTGTTCTCTTTGACTCTCCTCTGAAGAGTGGCAACATGGGGGCCTCAAAACAACTCTCAAATGACCTGAAAACAAAGATTGTTCAACATTATGGTTTAGGGGAAGGCTACAAAAAGCTATCGCAGAGATGTAAGCTGTCAGTGTCCACTGTGAGGAACATAGTGAGGAAATGGAAGACCACAGGCACAGTTCTTGTTAAGGCCAGAAGTGGCAGGCCAAGTAAAATATCGGAGAGGCAAAAGCGAAGGATGGTGAGAACGGTCAAAAACAGCCCACAGACCACCTCCAAAGACCTACAACATCATCTTGCTGCAGATGGTGTCACTGTGCATCGTTCAACAATTCAGCGCACTTTGCACAAGGAGCAGCTGTACGGGAGAGTGATGTGGAAGAAGCCTTTTCTGCACAAACGCACATTTGGACAAGCCAGCTTCATTTTGGAATAAGGTGCTGTGGACTGATGAAACAAAGATTGAGTTATTTGGTCATAACAAGGGGCGTTATGCATGGCGGCAAAAGAACACAGCGTTCCAAGAAAAATACTTGCTACCCACAGTAAACTTTGGTGGGGGTTCCATCATGCTGTGGGGCTGTGTGGCCAGTACCGGTACTGGGAATCTTGTTAAAGTTGAGGGTCGCATGGATTCCACTCAATATCAGCAGATTCTTGGGAATAATGTTGAAGAATCAGTCACAAAGTTGAAGTTACGCCGGGGCTGGATATTTCAACAAGACAACGACCCAAAACACTGCTTAAAATCTATCCGGGCATTTATGCAGAGGAACAAGTACAATGTTCTGGAATGGCCATCCCAGTCCCCAGAGCTGAATATCATTTGAGAATCTGTGGGATGATTTGAAGCGGGCTGTCCATGCTCGGCAACCATCAAACCTAACTGAACTGGAGATGTTTTGTAAAGAGGAATGGTCCAAAATACCTTCATCCAGAATCCAGACACTCATTAGAGGCTATAGGAAGTGTCTAGAGGCTGTTATTTTAGCAAAAGGAGGCTCTACTAAATATTGATGTGATTTTTCTGTTGGGGTGCCCAAATTTATGCACCTGTATAATTTCGTTTTGATGCATATTGCACATTTTCTGTTAATACAATAAACCTCATTTCACTACTGAAATATTACTGTGTCCATCAGTTATTTGATAGATCAAAATGAAATTGTTATTTATAAATGGAAATCATGGAAATTGTCAGGGGTGCCCAAACAAGATTCTCTGGTCTAATGAAACCAAGATTGAACTCTTTGGCCTGAATGCCAATCGTCACGTCTGGAGGAAACCTGGCATCATCCCTACGTTGAAGCATGGTGGTGGAAGCATCATGCTGTGGGGATGTTTGTCAGTGGCAAGGACTGGGACACTAGTCTGGATTAAGGGAAAGATGAACTGAGCAAAATACAGAGAGATCCTTGATGAAACAGTTGAAGTCAGAAGTTTACATACTGATGAGGGGGGGACAATTGAATCCATTTTAGAATAAGGCTGTAACGTAAGGAAATGTGGAAAAAGTCATTGGGGCCTGAATACTTTCCGAATGCACTGTATAGTAGTGATCACAATATAGTAGCCCTATCTAGGAAAACCAAAGTTCCAAAGGCTGGGCCTAATATAATGTAAAAGAGGTCATACAAGAAGTTTTGTAGTGATTCTTATGTTGATGATGTAAATAATATTCACTGGTCTGTGGTGTGTAATGAGGAGCAACCAGACGCTGCACTTATGAAATTGCTTACTCCAGTTACTAATAAGCATGCACCCATGAGAAAATTACAATCCCGATGGTTGAGATGGATGATGCAAAATGTATAGCAAATAAGTCTGGCAGCACAAGCGATTGGCAAAGTTATTGCAAATTGAGAAATCATGTGACTAAACGGAATAAAAAGAGGAAGAAACTATACTATTAAACAAAGCTGATAGTAAAAAGCTTTGTAGCACCTTAAATGACATTTTGGGCAAAAACGCACACAAGTTAATCCTTAATTGAATCAAATGGCTCATTCATCACAAAACCCACGGATATTGCCCACTACTTCAATACATGCCAGCAACAAACGCTGACACTACACATCCAAGTATATCTGACTTATATCTCTACCTAAGAATAGTAAAGCCCCCTTTACTGGCCCAGATAGCTGACAAATCAGCCTGTTACCAACCCTTAGTAAACTTTTGGAAAAAACTGTGTTCGACCAGACACAATGCTATTTTACAGTAAGCATGCTTATGAGGAAGGACTTTTAACAAGCACTTACACAAATGACTGAAGATTGGCTGAGAGAAATTGATGATAAAAAGATTAATGGTGGCTGTTTTGTTAGACAGTGCGGCTTTTGACATGATCGATCATAGTCTGCTACTGGAAAAACGTATGTGTTATGGCTTTACACCCCCTGCTATATTGTGGATAAAGAGTTACCTGTCTAACAGAATACAGAGGGTGTTCTTTAATTGAAGCCTCTCAAACATAATCCAGGTAGAATCAGGGATTCCCCAGGGAAGCTGTCTAGGCCCCTTACTTTTTTCAATCTTTACTACTGATATGCCATTGTCTTTGAGTAAAGCCAGTGTCTATGTATGCGGATGACTCAACACTATACACGTCAGCTACTACAGCAACTAAAATGACTGCAACACTTAACAAAGGGCTGCAGTTAGTTTCAGAATGGGTGGCAAGGAAAAAGTTAGTCATAAATGTTTCAAAAATATAAAAGCATTGTATTTGGGACAAAGCATTCACTAAACCATAAACTGCTTGGTGTAACCATGGATTGTAAACTGTCATGGTCAAAACATGTTGATACAACAGTAGCTAAGATCGGGAGAAGTGCCTTCACAACACTATCAACAAGGCAGGTCTTACAGGCCCTAGTTTTGTCGCACCTGGACTACTGTTCAGTCGTGTGGTCAGGTGCCACAAAGTAGATCTTATGAAAATTACAATTGGATCAGAACAGCGTAGCACGGTTGGCCCTTAAATGCACATGGGGAGCTAACATTAATGACATGCATGTAAATCTCTCATGGCTCAAAGTGGAGGAGACATTGACTTCATCACTACTTGTTTTTGTAAGAAGTGTTGACAAGCTGAACGCACCGAGCTGTCTGTTAAAACCACTAGCACACAAGTCCAGAACAGACTTTGGGAGGCACAGAGTCCTCTCATGACTACATGGAACCCTATTCCACATCAGGTAACTGATGCAAGCAGTATAATCAGATTTAAAAAACAGATTCAAAAAAATCTTATGGAACAGCAGGTACTGTGAAGACACACACACACACAGGTACAGACACACGAATACACATACAAACGCTAGGACACGCACTCTACACACATGTACATTGTAATATTGTTGTATGGTGGTATTATACAGGTGTTTAGACCCCAGGAGGAGTAGCTGCTGCTAATGGGGATCCCTTACAAATACAAATATGTACAGTATGTACGGTCACTGTGGGGACGACGTCGTCAATGCACTTATTAATGAAGCCAGTGACTGATGTGTTAAACTCCTCAATGGTATCGGATGAATCCCGGAACATATTCCATTCTGTTCTAGCAAAACAGTCCTGTAGCTTAGCATCTGCTTGATCAGATCACCTCCGTATTGAGCGCATCACTGGTACTTCCTGTTTCAGTTTTTGCTTGTAAGCAGGAATCAGGAGGATAGCGTTATGGTCAGATTTGCCGAATGTTGGACGAGGGAGAGCTTTGTATGCGTTTCTATGTGTGGAGTAAAGGTGATCTAGAGTTTTTTCACATCTAGTTGCACAGGTTACATGCTGATTAAACAGATTTAAGTTTCCCTGCATTAAATTCACTTGCCACCAGGAGCGCCACATTTTCTTGTTTGCTTATGGCCCTATACAGCTCGTTGAGTGCGGTCTTAGTGCCAACATCGGTTTTTGGTGGTAAATAGACAGCAACGAAAAATACAGAAGAAAATAGTATGGTCTGCAGTTTATCCTGAGGTATTCTAACTCAGGTGAGCAAAACCTTGAAACTTCCTTAACATCGCGCACCAGCTGTTATTAACAGAGACACACACCTCCCCCTTAACATTACCCAAAACTGCCGTTCCATCTTGACAATGCATAGAAAAACCAGCTAGATGTATATTATCCATGTCCTTGTTCAGCCACGACTCTGAAAAACATATTATATTACAGTTTTTTAGGTCCCGTTGATAGGATCATCTCGAACGGAGCTCGTCCAGTTTGTTCTTTATTGATTGTACGTTCGGCAATAGAACGGAGGGTAGAGATGGTTTATTTACTTGTCGATGTAGTCTCATCAGGGAGCACGCTCGTCAGGGAGTCCAGGTGTTTAGGGCCTGGTCCGGGATGAGCAGTACATCCACAGCTGCCGTTGAAGTAGAAATCTTCATCCAAATCGAGGTTAGTAATTGCTGTTCTGATGTCCAGAAGCTGTTTTCGGAAATATCATGTACAAAGAAGTTGAGATCCACAGAAAAAAATACACAAAATAGCAGAATTGGACAGGAACCCGTAAGACGGCAGCTATACATCTCCGCAGCACCATCACAGAGATTCAATGTTGTCAGGATATAACTTTAACTAGCTAGCTAAAAACGTGTGTAGCTAGCTACTGTAGCTAAGAGATGAGAGATTGGCTAGGTTTCAGTATGCGTCACTGTCCCGAACACACATCAAATAGATATCCAATCAAGACATGCTGCATTCACACTTTGAATGAGACTGTATGATCTGTCATATTAATTTGGTTTATCTAACACCTTGATCGAATATTCAAACAAAAGGTGAAGGTCATAATTCATTTATCTCTGTGATTCGAGTACCACTGTTGACAACTTTGTGGAATTTCTTGGAGGTCATTTCGAATCTGACTGATTTTGGCTAATTTGTCTATTTAGTCGTCCCCCTTTTCTAGAGAAAACTAGCAAACGGATTGCGGCGCCATCTCAGTTGATTTTCATTAGGGAATATGTAGGATTGACTGAGAAAAGAGGAAAGGGAAAAGTTATTTTAACATGCATTAACCAATCAAAACCTACTATACTATCATTAAGTCTATAATATTCCTCCATTTCGCTTTGGAAAGCGGCAGGGCTGAGGCCTACCGGGAGCCCACATCTCTTCTTTGCAGAGAGATCCTCAGCCCTAGACTGCAATAGGGAAAAACTGTAGAGCAAAATGGACTAATCCTCTCTCTTCCTGCAAATCCGCTCTGACAAAAGTGCCTGGGATTCTTTGGCATGCTAATTAACAATGTCAATGCTGACAGGACAGAGGATGAGCTCAACTCATTGATTGTTTTACTATGCTAATGCGAGGGGGAATTGTAAAATGTGCGCTTATGACTTCAGAGCCCTGGATGGCCTTGGGGGTAAGTGCCTTTAGATTTCTTGCCGACGGCAACGCTCGGCACATTGACCCTCTTAATCACGGTGAGGGGCCCAGTGAAAGCCATCTGACGGGCCACTGGATGTCTTGCCACTGGTGATGAGTGTGCTAAAGGGTTAATGGTCTCTGCGTGTGGTCCTCGAGGTCTGTTTCTTTAAAGCAGTTCAATAATTACATGAGTACAACCAAGTGAGGCAACATGGACTGCTGTAAGGTAGCTCAGTAGGAAAAGGTGTCATGGATGTGATGCACACAATAATTAGTGCATGTGTATATCAGTGAGTATGTGTTTGAGGGTCAGGGTGTGAATTTAGCGTATCCCTGAGTGTGTGTGTATGTGTCAGGGAGTGTATTCAGTGCAGCCTATGCATGTGTGTGTCATTGTAGTCCTCACATACCTCTTGAGGGCCATATAATTCACTGTGAAATTCTCGAGCTGAGTACTTAATGGTGAGCGACATGCTTGAGCAAGGAAGAGCGAGTCAGTGTTTATGTGGGCATTTTGGAGGCCACAAAATACAGTAGATAGACATTTAGCCAATATGACTGCTAACCTTGTTTGACAGGCCATCGTCCAGGCTGCTCCCCAAAAGAGAATGGCATTTCTGAATGTCATGACCTTTCCTAACCACATTAAAAAACCTCAAGGTTTTTGTTTGTCAATAAAAATTCCAAACCATCATGAAAGAAAGGGGGAAAACCATCTGAACAATACGTATTCATGTGTGTTAGGGGGATATCTCATTTTGCCTGTCATCTGTAGAAGCTAAATGAGAAGCTTTTTCTTGGCGGGGTGACAGTGAGTGAGGTGTGTCTGTGTGTGTGTGATGGGTACTGTGGATGGATGGAGGGGGAAAATGGTCCTGGAAAGAGCAGCACTGTTCGTCCGGGGCTCTCAGAGATAATTGGGTGCCAGAATAAGACACTGTCACATTGTCCAGTACTGCCACTACTGCCCCACAAGTACATAGTACATCCTGATGGGCAGTGAAAAAACTGAAGACATCAAACTCGACAGGAAAACAATAGAGAGAGGGTTTAGAATATAGAGGTTTCCAGGGTAAGACCCCCCCCCCCCCCCAAAAAACCACATCTCTTCTCTCGCTGCAAGGATACACATATGGATTAATGCGATCAATATCCCAATGTTTACATTGTGAAACAGATAATTTCAATAGCATTTGTGCTAACACACTTTCTCACAAGGAATGGGGGGGAATGCTGAGGTCAATCCAAATAGCGGAACAACAAAGCCCAACCCTATCATGTCGTATACAATCTTGCAAATAGACGGTGATATGAATGTGGTTACCTTCGTCAACTCAACCACAGGCTCTGAGGATTTTATTGAATTTTTTATTTATTTAACCAGGCAAGTCAGTTAAGAACAAATTCTTATTTACAATGACAGCCTACCTAGAGGGTCAGCCCCTGGAGCATATTAGTGTTAAATGTCTAGGTGGCACATCGACAGATTTTCACCTTGTCAGCTGGATTCGATTTAGCAACCTTTCGGTTACTGGCCCAACACTCTACCCACCTGCCGCACCAGGATGAAGGAAACGCTGAGAAAGAATCTAAATGTTATTTTGTGAATGAAAGTCTCTGTTTAATACAATGCAAACTTACTGTACATGGCTAGAGTATAGATTGATTGACTTGACTCTTAGAAACAAAGGTGCCACCTAGAACCTAAAACGGTTCTTCGGCTATCCCCATATGATAGCCCTTTTGAAGAAACCTTTTTGGTTCCAGGAAGAACCATTTTGGTTCCAGGTTGAACCCTTTTGAGTTCCATGCAAAACCGTTTACAGAGGGTTCTACATGGAACGCAAAAGAGTTCTACCTGGAATTAAAAAGGGTTACCCTATGGGGACAGCCAAAGAACCCTTTTGGGTGAACAAATTCCAAGTAGCCCAAACTGAATTTCCATATTGTGGCTCTATAAATTTGCACAATATATGAAAAGCAAACCTTGGAATAATAATTTCTATGCTAATTCACAAGGGTCAGCGTTAAGTAGTGTTGTTTCTGGAAGCTGTGGGCACTGTATCTTTAATCTCCATGCTCTCCTCTCCCTCCAATGTCAATCGGGGGCTGCCTGTAATGTTGGAGAGAGCAATTACTGTGTAACTTCAACTCTTATCGTAGAGAGACATCCGACCCCTTCTCCATGCAAATACTGGTGGAGATAAAATGGTCGCTGTTGAGCAAAGTCCTGAAGGTAAAGAGGCTATGGGCAGTGTGGCAAAAGAGAATACCCTGGCACAGCACATGGAAGATTGATTATTTATTATTTGGATTATTTGTGTAATTGTATTGCATTTGTGAGACATTCTACTGCACTGTTGGGGCTAACCCACTTTCTCACAATTTCTTTTTTAACACCAGAATTTCACTGCACATGCTATAACACCTGCAAATCTGTTTATGAGACCAATAAACTTTGATTTGATTGGGAATCTGATGACAGCCAGTTGTCATATTAAACCCAAAAATTCCAAGCCAAGACACTTCAAGTCACAAATAGAGTTCTGCTAAATTGGGCATAAATTATAGTTTAACCAAAGACAGATGAAGGCTTTTTCTGTTTGCCACTGACAGAACACTTATACAGTTTGAGTATAGCCATGGCTTTTCTCTCAGTTGCTGTTGTGATGGAGTGAGAGGGTGGGTGTGTGAAGGCCAGTATATTCCTGCTCATTGGCTACATCTGCTGGCCAGGAGAGGATGGCCCGGAAGGGTAAGAGCCTAATTACACACACCTGAATATAATTAACTTGGAGTTTGGGTGGTAGCTGTTTTAACGTGGCTTTGGCCAGATCTGTTGTTGTTCTGGAGCAGCAAGAGCTGACATGCAGTACACTCCAACACTGGGAGGGATATCGAACCCAACTGGACAGGAACCTACCGGACGTTACTTAGCCGTAGACCTGACCCCATTAAGGACAAGCCTGTTGGATTTCGGTTTTCTTTTGTTGGATACGCTGGTAAACTGCTTAGTTGTCTGGTAGCAGAGAGGGACTGGAAGACCTGTGTAGAAAGCCTCAAAGACGAGCTAGGTTTTGGTTTGGTTTGATTTTATTGTTACACAGCATTATGTTGTTTCTTTATGGAGAAAGGTCAATTTTGATCTACACTTGTGTTACTTCACACTCTTGTCAGTTGTTGGCCAGCCCAGCACCCCTTGACCCCTACACTGTCTTAACATGCCTTTCCTATACTAAAATCGAGAGAGATGAGTCTGAAAAGCTAAATAGTGTGTATAAAAGTGCCTCACCACACCCAAACTTGGTGTCAAAGTGGCCATATATTCAGGACAATGGCAGCACAACCTTTGGCATGGGTCCTCAGATACTCAAAAGGTTCTACAGCTGCAACATCGAGATCATCCTGACTGGCTGCATCACTGCCTGGTCTGGCAACTGCTCGGCCTCCGACCGTAAGGCACTACAGAGGGTAGTGCGTACGGCCCAGTACATCACTGGGGCCAAGCTTCCTGCCATCCAGGACCTCTATACCAGGCGGTGTCAGAGGAAGGCCCTAAAAATTGTCAAAGACTCCAGCCAGGTCCAAAAGGCTTCTCAACAGCTTTTACCCCCAAGACATAAGACTCCTGAACAGCTAATCAAATGGCTACCTGGACTATTTTCACTATGCATAGTCACTTTAACTATACCTGCATGTACATATTACCTAAATTAGCCCGACTAACCGGTGCCACCTGTATATATATATTTTTTACTGTCACTTTACTGTTTTTTATTTCTTTACCTCTTGTTTACATAATACATATTTTCTACTTAAACTGCACTGTTGGTTAGGGCTTGTAAGTAAGCATTTCACTGTAAGGTCTACACCTGTTGTATTTGGTGCACGTGACAAATTAACCTTGCTTTGATTTGCTTTCTTTATCACTTCAAAAAGCTTTTTCTACATTACTTTGAAATTACACCCATTTAACTGCCAAAGAGTAGTCTCGCCAGAGAAGAAAGGTACCTACAGTGTGCTATCCTCTAAGTGTAATGTTCAAATTGGCTAGAAAGCCTTATTTACTGTGGCCTCTATTGTAAGTGTATGGCTTTCTTCAATCATACCCCTTAATGCACTGACCATTAGTCTGTTGAGAAAGGGAATATACCTTGTCTCAATTATAGAGAAAGACAAAATCTCCACAGCAACTTTGGTTGTCTATAAAAGAATGACTACTAATTTTCTGCTTCAGGTCTCACACAGCCTCTAAGCAAAAACATTTCTCAACTTTTAAGAATGTCTTATGAATCACATTTTATAGCTTTAAATTAAATCATTTGAGCAAGAAAATAACAGCAACCATTTTTCATTTAAGTGGTTTGGTATGTTCCAACTTTTTCTGTTAACTTTTTGTTCACAGGTAAGTATGAGGCTTTGAAAAACACTTAACTGTTGTAATCAGACATCAAAAAGGGGACAGATGCTGAGACCTGAAAGCAGTACATTGCATGACGTACGTTGATCTCAGGCGCAGTGATAGAAATGAGAGATATAGAGATACGGGGTAAATAAAAGTAAGGCTTGGGAAGGAATATTAAAGGCAACAACAGTATAAAAGCAATGTCTACTTCAAGAACTGAAATGAGAGAAGGGAACAATTGACTGAGTGAGTTCAGTAAAAGAGAAGTGGGAAGGGAGACGGAGGTCAGTCCGAACACCCAGACCCCCACCACACTCATTAACCTCAGGAGGGCAGGGTGGGGGAGTCAGAAAAGTTTGTGTAGTAATTGTTTTCCCGGCTTCCTGGGTATTTACCACGGTTTAGTGTGCGGCAGCGCATGTGGGACTGACAGCACGCTGAAGCCTGCATTTAATGGCCACCGCTCCAGTGGAGATCCGGAGCAGGAGAGATAATCAGAGGGAGAGAGTGCATGTGGGAGAGAGGCATGGATAATAGAGAGTGGGAGAGAGAATAGGAGCGGTCAGGATGATGATCTGGGGGCACAGCCATTTGTAGCTTCATCCCTCTCTGAATGCTGAGAAAGGCAGAAAATTTATCTTCACAGGGGTCGAGTGAGGAGAGGGGAGAGAGGAGGACTTGAGCCCATGAAATATGTATGTGTATCTGTTTGTATTTTACATGGGGTGGTGGTGGGGATAGGGAAATGGCCAACGCTGGAGTTTTAAATGTGCTCAGAATAAGACATAAGAATCTAAGATTGAGGAATACTTTTCTTTGAGTGAATACCTTGTCCATTTATATTATCTCAACAGCTGTGTTTACAACAATCAGAATCTCCATTTTGAGTTAGCAGTAAAGACAGTATTTCTTATGTTATCATTGTGGCAAAGGAAGCTTAGGGGCTAGATCCAATTTAACCCACGATAACCGACAACTGAATAGCATATGATTGTTTTTGTTAAATCGATCTCGAGCAATAAGGTGTCGGTTATCGCGGATGTAACTCAAGGTGTAACTGCATTGGAGTTGTTGAATCAACATTGCCATTGGATGCACCGAGTCGCATTACTAGAAATCCCATGCAGCCGTGTTACGAAGTTCAAACACTGAAATGTGTTTAATCTACAACTCGATTAGGCTCAATCTTCATTATTTTGTTGAATCATTTTTCATTATCTCTATATAGCCTTCACTTTCCTGTTCTAAACTTCTAACACGGGTAGAAAGGGTGTGGCTTCGTGACAATGGCTACAAGAGCAGCGGCTCACCAATTTGACAGCTCCAACACAATTACACCTCAGACATCGCATTCATATGAGTGCAGTTTGTCGGTTATCACGTGTTAACGCTAAACTGATTGAATCTAGGCCTTTTGCTCTCAAATGAGCTTGCAAAATAAGCCACGGTGTATAGTGTGTACCTCACTTGGGACAATGGACATCATCAACACCATAAATTGACAATACCAGCTACAATAACAGCCAGGCTAGAATACCAATCTAACAACAAAATGAATGTCCTCTTCATTTACTTTCATGAAGGAAATTACATAACGAGACAGAGCCTTCATTACTCTGTTATGTCAAACTAATGGCTTTCATTAAGATAAAGGCACGCTGTTACAGTATGGTTTATTATACACAGCGTTATAAAACACATAGGTACTGTTGATCAATTAAATTGGCTTTTGTTTTATGCATTACAATTACTGGTAAGCTTTGATATTGCAGAAGCATTTGCCTAGCAAACGGGACATCCTGAGAACATTCAGCTATGTTGCCATTAGGTCCTTTAAGGATTTAGGTACGATGTTATCCGACTGATGGTCCCAAAGGAAGTTCTCTGGGGGACCTTTGTGTAGTTCCCTGTATGTTGGATGACCTGACATGGATGTCACCATGTCAGGACCTTTTTAGGACGTTCTCAGGACTTTCATTTTACTAGTCCTAAGGACGTCGCAAGGTGGGACCTTTTTTATAGTTCCAGGTTTGTCCCGGGGACATTTTTAAGATGGTCTTGGGATGTTGTGTTATGGTCCACTTGAGGTTTTGTCTAGTTCCTGGTTTGTCCCGGGGACGTCCCCGAGGACATTTTTAGTGTCATGCCCTGGAGGCTTTGTCACATGATGGTCCCAAACCATTATAAGTTAAGTAATGAAATGGTATGGGGGTTTTAAGGTACAGTAAGTGGTAAACTGTTCAGCTAAAATAGTGTACAAAAAAAATAGTGTACGAATAGTGTAAGTCCCCTACACATTAGTTTTGAGAATGACACAAGTATTGGTCTCCACAAAGTTTGCTGCCTCAGTGTTGATGATGGCAATTTGCATATACTCCAGAATGTCATGATGAATTGCAATTAATTGCAAAGTCCCTCTTTGCCATGAAAATGAACTTAATCCCCCAAAAATATTTCCACTGCATTTCATCCCTGCCACAAAAGGACCAGCTGCCATCATGTCAGTGACTGTCTCGTTAACACAGGTGAGAGTGTTGACGAGGACAAGGCTGGAGATCACTCTGTCATGCTGATTGAGTCAGAATAACAGACTGGAAGCTTTAAAAGGAGGGTGGTGCTTGAAATCATTGTTCTTCCTCTGTCAACCATGGTTACCTGCAAGGAAACATGTGCCGTCATCATTGCTTTGCAAATAAAGGTCTTCACAGGCAAGGATATTGCTGCTGGTAAGATTGTACCTAAATCAACCATTTATCGGATCATCAAGAACTTCAGAGAGAGGTTTAATTTTTGTGAAGAAGGCGTCAGGGCGCCCAAGAAAGTCCAGCAAGCGCCAGGACCGTCTCCTAAAGTTGATTCAGCTGCGGGATCGGGGCACCACCAGTGCAGAGCTTGCTCAGGAATGGCAGCAGGCAGGTGTGAGCGCATCTGCACGCACAGTGAGGCGAATACTTTTGGAGGATGGCCTGGTGTCAAGAAGGGCATCAAAGAAGCCACTTCTCTCCAGGAAAAACATCAGGGACAGACTTATATTCTGCAAAAGGTATAGGGATTGGACTGCTGAGGACACCTTGTCCGGAGAAGACAAGGTGAGCGCTACCATCAGTCCTGTGTCATGCCAACAGTAAAGCATCCTCAGACCGACCATTCATGTGTGGGGTTGCTTCTCACAATTTTGCCTAAGAACATAGCCATGAATAAAGAATGGTACCAACACATCCTCCGAGAGCAACTTCTCCCAACCATCCAAGACCAGTTTGGTGACGACCAATGCCTTTTCCAGCATGATGGAGCACATTTCATGAGGCAAAATTGATAACTAAGTGGCTCGGGGAACAAAACATCGACATTTTGGGTCCATGGCCAGGAAACTCCCCAGACCTTAATCCCATTGAGAACTTGTGGTCGATACTCAAGAGGCGAGTGGACAAACAAAAACCCACAACTTCTGACAAACTCCAAGCATTGATTATGCAAGAATGGCCTGCCATCAGTCAGGATGTGGCCCAGAAGTTGACAGCATGCCAGGGCGGATTGCAGAGGTCTTGAAAAAGAAGGGTCACTGCAAATATTGACTCTTTGCATAAACTGAATGTCATTGTCAATTAAAGCCTTTGACACTTATGGAATACTTGTAATTATACTTCAGTGTATCATAGTAACTACTGACATAAAGATCTAAGAACAATGAAGCAGCAAACTTTGTGGAGACCAATAGTTGTGTCATTCTCAACTTTTGGCCACGACTGTACATCTCTGCACTTAGTATAAGATTGCCATCTGCACTGCTAGTGATGTCATTTCCGGGCGAGAGTATCTCCTGGCGTCGGGCTTGACTGGCGCTTCTCCCCTGGTACCTGTTTAGCACCAGTGTTAGTTCTATGTCTCTTTTTCGTTGTTTGTTTTTGTCTACTTTCCAGCCTGTTGTTCTTGTACACTTTTAGGCCTACTGGAGTTTTGTGACTTTTAGAACCTTGGGTTACTAGTGCTAGCTAGCTTGTTACTAGTGCTAGCTAGCTTGTTACTAGTGCTAGCAAGCTTCTTACTAGTGCTAGCTAGCTAGTTGGCTGTTAGCCTACCTCTGAGTCTGGACTGCGCTGCTGTGATCACCTCAACCTGCCTCCGTGTTCCCTGACCCACCTCTGGATTATTGCCTTGGGAATTTATCTATTTTGGATTTCCCTCGCCATACCTCGCTCTAGAATACCTATCGGATTACCCTCTTTGGCCCGGTGTAGCTCCCGCATCCCCCTGCTTATTCGCCGGTAAGCTCTATGGCCTCTCCCCTGATGCGCTTCTCTCCCTGGCTCTCGCTCTGGTAACGAGCCTTCACTCTTTTGCCATCACTTCGGCACCAGCTGTCAATCTCATTGAGCAAGTCCTCTGCTGGAGAAGGTTGTGTTTTAGATTTATTTGTGAGTTCTAGCATTAGCTTGTTTAGAGTAGTCTAGTTTGGATCTGGCTTGCTGCTTTGCTAACCGTGGTGGTTTCTGTGTGGACTTATCTGATGATTTATTGGATCTAAATCGCCGTCATGTACCTGCCCACTGGCTCTTCTCTGTTCCTTCTGTTTGAACTCTACCCTGGACTACTATGGTTTTCCCCTCCCCGCCTGAATAATAACTATCGGCTCTCCTCTGATGTCCTTATCCCTGCCCGCTCATCATGCATCCTACGTAGACTCCGCTACCTGCATCGTGGCTCACATAGCAACTAGTCTGTCAACTATACTACTGGTAGCAACATTAACTCTCTCTAGTCTCACTCACGCCCTGCTCCCAATCCATCATCTCATACTTTAAACCATGACTTGCCTCTGATTTCATTGCTGTTCTGGACTGTTTCAATATTATGTCCCACTCATATCAAGGGAAACATACTTGATCTCATCTGCTCTCTCTCACATTTCCCCCTCCCTGTTCCCACTATCTGACCACAAGATACTTAATTTCTCTCTTGCCTCATATTCACCCCACAACACTGACAAACGCCTCATCTCCTGCCGCAACATCAAAGCTGTTGACCCCCTCCAACTCTCTGATGCCATCTGCTCTGCCCTGCCCCTTGACCAAGCCCCCAACACACATGATGAAGTAGCTGCCCAATTCAATACTGCTCTGTCTTCCTCAACTCTCTGGCCCCTCCAAACCAAACTAAACCTGTCTCTTTCTCCTCCTCCCCCTGGTTTACCCTTGAGGTCTGTGCCCTCAAGCAAGCTGGGCACTGCATGGAGTGCCTGAGCAGGAAGTCTGGGCTCCCTGAGGGCTACAAAATCCACCACTCCAACTACAGAGATGTCCTCAGTGCTGCCAGGTCCACCTACTTCTCCAACAGCTCCAATAAGAACTCCCAGACTCTGTTCTCCACTGTCAGCAAACTACTTCAGCCCGTGACCACACCTCCTCTACTCCCTCCACTGAACTCTGCAACTCCTTCCTTCAGTATTCCAAGGACAAGATCACCTAAATAAACTCATCACTGACTTATCAATCTCCCTCTGTCAACCTCCCAACCGTCACCCCTGTCATGACGCTAGCCCTTTCAGTGAATCGGCTAGGCAGAGATGTGAACAATCCCCCCCTCTCCTGTTAGGAGGGGAAGGGGGGCAGTTTTATGACAGATCGACAGATCATAAATTCCTGGCAGAGACTCCTCCTCTTCCAGGACCATGCAGTATGGGATAGAGAGGATGTCACAGTAGGACAAAGGATCTTTCCCGCCAATTACTCCTACCTCCCCGAATTGGAGAATTAAACAATATTCCTATTTTAGAGAATGTGGAAACGGTCGGTGGAGAAGCCAGCAACGACCCTGTCAACTTTTTTTCAGGAAAGACGGTATAACCAAGTTACTGTAACTCTACATGTCCCTCAACTATGAGGCTTACAACTAAATGTTGTAAAACTTATATGATTAAATATGAAACTATTTGTGAGAAGATTAAATGTGATTTTAGTCTTCTAAATGAGAGAATTGTTTTCATAACTATGCTTATGCTCAATCAGTAACCCCGCCCCATTGGAGCAAATCGAGGGAACGCCCCTTTTCCCCAAGTGCTTATAAAGGACTCTTAATTAAATTTACATTAGACCAGATAACGTGGAGGTGCTAGTCCCCACGTTGAAATTGTGAATTTCTACTAGACCAAGTCGACTTCACGAATACTTGGACAATAGACCAGTACATTGCTGGGTAGCTACTGGCTTGTAAAATGTTTCTAGCCCTCTGAAACTCTTGAGTGAAGAAG
Source organism: Thymallus thymallus (assembly GCA_023634145.1). Classification (NCBI taxonomy): domain Eukaryota; kingdom Metazoa; phylum Chordata; class Actinopteri; order Salmoniformes; family Salmonidae; genus Thymallus; species Thymallus thymallus. Next base: position 37,462,842 of record CM042393.1, read on the forward strand.
ATGGGAGACTACGCAGGAACATTCAGTCTGTAGCTTTTAAGTACTGTTTAACCTAGTAAACTCGATCGAGGATTGTGTATCTTTGAAGGGTCCAGTCTAACGAAGACGCGACGAGAACAAACTCTCACCACTGGGTGACACTTTGATGTATCCATGTTTTAATGAACACTTCCAGAACGAAGAGACGTTCTAACAGACACTCCAAAGACCGATCGGGTGTTAACAGAGCGAGACGACAAAGACATAAGCATAAATGTGTTACAATTCTAAATCCGAATGAGCGGTTGTTAGGGTGCTAAATATCCATATTTACGATGAGCGTATTTTTCAACTGTATGTACAAGTTGAATTCCTTTGTCTCTCCTCCTCCCGCCGTTTCTTTCCCCAACCCCCTTTCTGTGTGTAACCAGCCGTCATATCGGGTTAGTCCACTAGGGACTTTTTATGGCATGATTAGTAATCAATGTATAATCTATCCTGTGTATGTATGTAATTATGTGTGATTATTTAGGTAGTTAGTAAATACATTTGTGTATCGCTGATTCATCATGGAGACTAGGGTTCGTGCAGATAGATTTTACGACATTCAGATGAGACTGATAGAAGGTAACGATTAATTAATGACTGATTGATGACTGAAATGTAAGAGATCGTTAGAATCTCTAAGAGTTAATTCGGAAAACGGAACTCCTTAAATAAACTTCTCCGTGGTGCCCCAGGTTATTAATTAGTTAATTGTTGCATGATTTAATTAAATCACATAATCAATAAATGTTAGGTAATCGATTTGATAAAATAGCATGTCATTACATTAATGAGTCAAGACACGACACCCCTAAAACATGGCTCTCCAAATTTTCCCCCATTGACTCTCCCTATATCTCAAAGCTCATCATATTATCCAATACTACAACATGCTCCCTGGATCCTCTCCCCACTGTTCTCAACAAAGTCTGCCTGCCTGCTCTCTGTCCATATATCACACACATCATCAACCTCTCCCTTGCCCACAGAACTGTCCCCTCTAACTACAAAACAGCTGCAGACACCCCCAACTTAAAAAAGCCAGAATTGGACACCACCATCCTCAATAACTTCCGCCCCATTTCCAACATCCCCTTCCTGGCCAAGACTCTGGAACATACTGTTGCCTCCCAATTACAAACCCACCTGCTAATCAACAACCTGTTCAAGCCCCTCCAGTCTGGTCTCCGCCCCCTCCAAAGCACTCCAACTGTAAATTATCAATGACCTCCTCACCTCTGCTGATGCCCTCAAAGTCCTGATTCTCCTTGACCTGAGTGCCACTTTTGACCCAACGAGCCATCCGATCCTCCTCACCAGTTATAGAGGGTGTCCCCCAGGGCTTTGTGCTGGGTCCCTTACTCTTCATCTACATCCTCCCACTAGGTCAAATTCTCCGCCACTTCAACCTTGACTTCCACTGCTATGCCAATGACACCCAGATCTACCTCAGCACCAAATCCCTCCTTAACCCTCCTCTGACCCACATTGAATCCTGCCTCTCTGCTATAAAAAACATGGATGCAACAAAACGTCCTCAAGCTCAACAGTGATACAACGGAACTCCTCCCCCTAAACACCAAAGCTGGCGTCATAAGCAGCAGTGTGTGGCATTTTACTTTCTGTTGTTCATGAATTTGCCAACTCCAGCACCTGCGGAAAGTACCTTGATGTGCATATGTTCTTCAGCTTTCGTGTCATCCTGGACTCCACCATATCCTTTAACTACCACATAAGGCAGACTGTCAAATCCTCATTAATCCACCTCCACAACATTGCCAAAGTCAGGTCCTCCCTCTCCCATCCTGCTGAAACCCTTATACTGTACATGCATTCATCTCCTCCCGTCTTGACTACTGCAACTCACTACTATCCGGCACCAACTCAAGCTCCCTCCATAAGCGCCAAATGGTTCCAAACAGGCAGACTCCTCACCCACACTAAGTCCTGGAAACACATCACCCCTGACCTCTGTGAACTCCACTGTCTCCCTGTCTCCCAACGCATTGATTACAAGATCCTCCTTCTGACCAACAAAGCTCTTCACCAAATTGCCCCACCCTTACCTCTCAGACCTTCTTCTCCCCTACCAACCCACACGCACACTCCATTCCAACAAAGCAGGCCACCTTGTCATCCCCAGGTTTAAGCTGCAGAGCTTCGGCGACAGGGCCATCTCCTAGGCTCTGGAACTCTGGAACTCCCTCCTTCCAACCATCCGTGACTCAGAGTCCATCACTATCTTTCAGTCCCTCCTAAAGCCCCACCTCTTTGACAAGACCAATTTCTGTTTTTTTTTATATGTCAGATAATCTGAATATGCTCTCATTGATTTTATTTACTTCTTTTAGCAATTTGAGTTTCGATTTTCAGTATAGTATCTAATGTTGGTGGGACATATTATTCTGTTTTAATGTTACTGCTGAATCATTATGATAAATATAATATTTTTCTTCAGTGTATTTTTAACAGAGCTAAGATTTACTTTTAAGTGCAAAGTGTAGGAATATGTGTGTGTGTGTGTGTGTCCCTATCATTGCCAAAAGACAGTGGTTCACCAATCAGGGCCTTGATGGTCTTAGTAACAAGGGGCGATGTATAGTGAAACTATGGTGTGAGTGCCCTGTGTAAAACTTCTATGAAACCTGAATATCATTAGATGTTTACATGTTATGGTTGTATTGTGTAAGGGCTCACTAGGGAGTTTTGATTCCGAAACTATTCTTTAAATGCAATACGAATACATTGGTGTGCGGAATAAAATGTATTATTGATATTGTGTATGCAGCTCTTGTGCTTGCGTTATCATAAACCCATTCACTGTAGGGGAACACAGGCCATACAACAGGCCCCAAGTTCAGTGGGGATAAATGGCCCGTGGTCTATTTATGCCTGCAAAGGATCTAGAGTTTTAGTATGATATATGACATGCTATCTGCTTATCAGCCCCTTCCAGAGATGACTCTGGTTTTAACATGGCGCAAAATGAAGGTCAGGTAGTACCTCTTAACAAACCATAGAGGGGTTTTTGGATCTCGCCGAGCCTGATACGCCATATACAGTATCTGATAAGCGAAGCTGAAATGCATCACCAAAACAGATTACCCTCAGATAGCCCACTGTGCACTACTATCAAGTTGTGTGGATGTTTACGGCTGAGACTGTTATCAAAATACATTTACAGGGATTATAGGCAGACGCTTGTCCCCTTCTTTGCATTAAAGTAAATGAGTCCACAAGGAATGAACATTCCATGTAAGCAAACCTTAATAAGCTAAAATGGGGTGTACTCCAATATTACATACCTAAAAAAATAAGGAGATATTTTAAAAGATAGATGCATCTAGTAGCACAAGCATATCTAGTAACACTGGCATATCATAATCAGCTTACAAACAGCTAAAATAGGATTGTTGCATACTGTAAGGGCAGAACGAGGTAAATACACTGGAAAATTGACTTTGTGCACTTTGTGCCATGCAGTTTCATCACCAGTATTCATATTCTTCCTCTTGTTTCACTTCACATCTAAGAATCCAACCTCATCCTCAATGTCTACCCACAACTCACCAGGGGTGTAAAGTACCTAGGTAAATATCCTTTAAAATACTACTTAAGTAGTTTTTGGGGGAATATTTTTTTTGACAACTTTTACTTTTACTTCACTACATTCCTAAATAAAATAATGTACTTTTTACTCCATACATTTTTTTTCTGACACACAAAAGTACTTGTTACATTTTGAATGCTTAGCAGGACAGGAAAATGGTGCAATTCACGCACTTATCAAGAAAAGATCCCTGGTCATCTCTACTGCCTCTGATCTGGCAGACTCAATAAACATAAATGCTTCGTTTGTAAATTATGTCTGAGTGTTGGAGTGTGCCCCTGGTTATCCGTAAATAAAAAAATAAACACTGTGCCATCTGGTTTGCATAAAATGAGTTATTTGAAATTATTTAGACTTTTACTTTTACTTTTGATACTTAAGTATATTTAAAACCAAATACGTTTAGACTTTTACTCAAGTAGTATTTTACTGGGTGATTTTCACTTTTACTTGAGTCATTTTCTATTAAGGTATCTTTACTTTTACTTAAGCATGACAATTGAGTACTTTCTCCACCAGTGCAGCTCACTGAAGAAATACCCCACCCTTTTAGAAATGCTTCTTCCCTGGGTGTGCTCAGCAGCTCTGCCATGGGAGATTTAAAGCCTCTAGTCACTGCAGTGAGAGGGAGAGGCAAAATCTCTGCTGCTGCGCAAAGATACAAGGGATGAAAAAAAGCATCCTTTCATAATCTGGCACCTGATTCGATTGGACTTTCCAGAGTTTCAGATTACAATTCTGCTGAGTTGAAAGTGCCTGAAAAGGACAACAGATGAGGAGATGTGTGAACAAATTTGAGCTCAAGAGGGCTGCAATGAATACAGTGTTATGCAACTGCAATGCACAGTGATTTATGATTATTATTAATCTGACTGGCTCATAAAATTACACCTAAGAAATCCAGTATTATTATGTTAGGTTCCATTTTTTTCTGCATAAAATCAGATGAAATTGTAGTACCCACAGAGTCACAATACATACATCAATGACAAAGCCAAACCTACTTTAATAGATCATCTCCTTTTCGTTCTGACACGACTGAGAGCCTGTGAGTGTCTTCTGATGTTTTGAAGCCTGCTTTGGTCAGAATGACCCAGTATTTGTGCTTTGGTCAGAATGATCCGGTATTTGTGCTTTGGTCAGAATGACCCGGTATTTGTGCTTTGGTCAGAATGACCCGGTATTTGTGCTTTGGTCAGAATGACCCGGTATTTGTGCTTTGGTCAGAATGACCCAGTATTTGTGCTTTGGTCAGAATGATCCGGTATTTGTGCTTTGGTCAGAATGACCCGGTATTTGTGCTTTGGTCAGAATGACCCGGTATTTGTGCTTTGGTCAGAATGACCAGGTATTTGTGCTTTGGTCAGAATGAACCAGTATTTGTGCTTTGGTCAGAATGAACCAGTATTAGCAATGATCATCAGTATTCAAGTGATGTGGACATGTAGCTGATAAAAAAATAAAATCCATAGACTAGTAAAATCCTGAGAAAGTCCTAAAAAGGTCCTGACATGGGAACTAAATAAAGGTCCCACTGAGAACGTTCCCTTGGGACCATCACGCAACGTTCCCGGAATGTCAATGGGAAAATCTTGCGCTAAAACCCTTAAGGGACCTAATGGGAATGTCGCCGAACGTTTGCTGGGGACATTGTATGTCTCAAAATATTTGGAATGATGCTTGTTAAGTGGTCTATGATTTAAAAGTAAAAACAGAAGCTTATGGGAGCTTTTTTTATTTTTATTTTACCTTTATTTTACTAGGTAAGCCAGTTAAGAACAAATTCTTATTTACAATGACGGCCTACACCAGCCAAACTAAGACGACGCTGGGCCAATTGTGCGCCGCCCTATGGGACTCCCAATCACAGCCGGTTGTGATACAGTCTGGATTCAAACCAGGTTGTTTAAGATGGAGTGTCTTAGACCACTGAACCAGGTTGTCTGTAGTGACGCCTCTAGCACTAAGATGGAGTGTCTTAGACCACTGAACCAGGTTGTCTGTAGTGACGCCTCTAGCACTGAGATGCAGTGTCTTAGACCACTGCGCCACTCGGGAGCCCTTCAAACTTGGTCTTGCTCTCTGAATGGCACACATACACAATCTGTGTCTCAATTGTCTCAAGGCTTAAAAATACTTCTTTAACCTGTCTCCTCCCCTTCTTCCACACTAATTGAAGTGGATTTAACAAGTAACATCAATAAGTCATCATAGATTTCTCCTGTATTCACCTTACCAGCCTATGTCATGGAAAGAGCAAGTGTCCTTAATGTTTCATATACTCAGTGTAAACTAGCTGTTCTGAATATTTGAGCAATATAGTATGTTAAGCAAATACAATTGATCCATACACTGAAGATAAACAAGCCAAAGACCTAAATTGTGAACAAATCTGTGGTATTACCATTTAAAAGACAGCCACCACAAAGTTATATCATACCTGTAGACAAGAACATCATGGAACATTTAAAATACCTACATCTGACTACATCAGTTTTGTTTTAGCTTGAAACAGTGTTTGTCATTAGTGTTGTTGACTTTCGGTGGTGCACATGGTTACATGTAAGGGATTACAAAAAAACGGTAACTAATCCATTACGTTACCAGCTCAGATAGTTTAGAAAACGTAGATGATTACTTCAAGTATTACTTTCAAATTCAGAAAGGATGTTTGCGGAAAAAGGTACTTGAAACTTCTCTATTTTCTCAATTAACATTCAAATCAGCATTGAAAAAAAGTTTAAGTTTGTTCCACCTGAGCGAGTCTGACCACAAGTCAGAGACCACTATGATGACACACCAAATGTGTTTGATGGATCGTGTGAAAAGAGCAGGAATAGGCTTTTGTAGGCTACAGTCCAAACTATGTCTTCCAATGGTGCAACTGCTGTCGGCATCCAAAGATTATCTAACTTGAATAAACACTTGGCGGTAAGGATGACATTAGTGGTGTAGTCTACGGCGATACGGATATCACTTATTATTGATATCTACATAGCGCATTGATGTGAATCACACTGCTGCTCTCTCATTTAGCTATTTGCGCCTTACGGATTGTGGTTGTTGTGGATGGCTGTTCACAAATCTAAATGTGTATTTGAACCCAATAATGGTTAAATTCAAGAAGTTTAAGCTGCAGTCATTGTTTTTTTAAACCAGTGGACAACCATTGAAAAATGCTCTCTTGCAACAGCTTCATAGTCCGGATACAAGGCTATGGAATAAAAGGGGGTCTTTTATTGCTCAATCCAATTCATGCTGATAAAAAAAAGAATATCCATAGGCCTAATGGACACATTTTCAAACTCACACACCTTTGATAGACTTAAAGGGGCAATCTGTAGTTGCTACATCATTTTTTTTTATATACAGTACCAGTCAAAAGTTTGGACACACCTACTCATTCAAGGGTTTTTCTTTATTTGTGCTATTTTCTACATTGTAGAATAATCATGAAGACATATGAAAAAACATAGGAATCATGTAGTAACCAAAAAAGTGTTAAACAAATCAAAATATATTTCATATTTTTAATTATTCAAAGTAGCCACCTTTTGCCTTGATGACAGCTTTGCACACTCTTGGCAAAGCATGCCATTCCATGAGCGCAGCATACATTTTTAAACTTGAATCCATGAGCCCAATCAGTCGGCCATGACAACAAAATAAACATAAACAACAGTAGGGTCGGCTAATAAGTCCTTAGGTTTGGGGTCATGCTCAGGTAAAACAATTTGGCTAATCTATACTTCCATATTTCCAAGTCCTATTCTTGAATATCAAGGGGTATACCATTTATTGGAATGTGGAATTCTGATAGACTTTGGTTTTTAATGTAAAGATATAATTTAATCATATTATATATTAGAAAGCGATGGGTTAGAAGAAGCCTACATAACCAACCCATAAAGTAAAATGTATCATCCATATATGGCCAGCTATGTAAACTTTAACATTGATTTATCCTGCAATAGATGTTATTCAATTGGTAAGATACATTTTTGTCTTCTTCTAATGTCTTTTAAGGGGAAAGTAATCTAAAGGTAATAGGAATGTAATCAGATTACGTTACTGAGTTCGGGTAATCCAAAAGTTATGTTACTGATTACAATTTTGGACTGGTAACTTCTAACTGTAATGGATTACATTTAGAAAGTAACCTACCCAACCCTGGGCAGAAGTGACATAAGCGACCTCGCTGCCACTAGGGGGCTGAATGTGCATGGCAAAATGTGTAGAATTGCAGGAAATTAGCTGTAAAACTGCATGTATTTCTTTCTACACAATGGCAAAATTAGTAGAATTGCATGAAAATGGTTATAAAATAGCAAAATCTTCTCTCCACCCCATGGCAAATGTGTAAAATTGCAGAAAATGTATTCTATAATTCATATATATATATACATTTTTTTTTTTTTGCCGTCAAGAGGGGGGCCACTAAAAAGTTTTGCCCGCGAGGAGGGGGTACCCCACAACAAAAATTTGCTTAGAGACCCCAAAAGGCTAGGGGCTGCCCTGGTGCTGCAAGATGGAGGAATATAACATATTAAAGGGGAACTGCCTCCTACAACCAACTTATCTGGTTTTAAACGGCCTATGTGGCATTGATATGATTCACAAACATGAATTCTACTGTCAAAATGTACTATAAAGTGTACAGTCATGGCCAAAAGTTTTGAGAATGACACAAGAATTGGTCTCCACAAAGTTTGCTGCCTCAGTGTTGATGATGGCAATTTGCATATACTCCAGAATGTCATAAAGAGTGATCAGATGAATTGCAATTAATTGCAAAGTCCCTCTTTGCCATGAAAATGAACTTAATCCCCAAAAAACATTTCCACTGCATTTCAGCCCTGCCACAAAAGGACCAGCTGCCATCATGTCAGTGATTGTCTCGTTAACACAGGTGAGAGTGTTGACGAGGACAAGGCTGGAGATCACTCTGTCATGCTGATTGAATCAGAATAACAGACTGGAAGCTTTAAAAGGAGGGTGGTGCTTGAAATCATTGTTGGTAAGATTGCACCTAAATCAACCATTTATCGGATCATCAAGAACTTCAAGGAGAGAGGTTCAATTGTTGTGAAGAAGGCGTCAGAGCGCCCAAGAAAGTCCAGCAAGCACCAGGACCGTCTCCTAAAGTTGATTCAGCTGCGGGATCGGGGCACCACAAGTGCAGAGCTTGCTCAGGAATGGCAGCAGGCAGGTGTGAGTGCATCTGCACGCACAGTGAGGCGAAGACTTTTGGAGGATGGCCTGGTGTCAAGAAGGGCAGCAAAGAAGCCACTTCTCTCCAGGAAAAACATCAGGGACAGACTGATATTCTGCAAAAGGTACAGGGATTGGACTGCTGAGTCATTTTGGGGGTTGCTTCTCAGACAAGGGAGTGGGCTCACTCACAATTTTGCCTAAGAACACAGCCATGAATAAAGAATGGTACCAACACATCCTCCGAGAGCAATTCTCCCAACCATCCAAGAACAGTTTGGTGACGACCAATGCCTTTTCCAGCATGATGGAGCACCTTGCCTAAGTGGCTCGGGGAACAAAACGTTGACATTTTGGGTCCATGGCCAGGAAACTCCCCAGACCTTAATCCCATTTAGAACTTGTGGTCGATCCTCAAGAGGCGGGTGGACAAACAAAAACCCACAACTTCTGACAAACTCTAAGCATTGATTATGCAAGAATGGCCTGCCATCAGTCAGGATGTGGCCCAGAAGTTAATTGACAGCATGCCAGGGCGGAGTGCAGAGGTCTTGAAAAATCAGGGTCAACACTGCAAATATTGACTCTTTGCATAAACTGAAAGCCTTTGACACTTATGGAATACTTGTAATTATACGTCAGTGTACCATAGTAACTACTGACATAAAGATCTAAGAACACTGAAGCAGCAAACTTTGTCGAGACCAACTTTTGGAAGGATTGGAAGTATGGATTACTTACATGCCCAATTTTGACAATGATGTCTAATTGACCAGAAACAACAAGGTGTGGTCCGCCCCCAGCTACCATGTATTGTGGACATGTTGTCAAGTCTGCAATGCACGCACACTTACTCGGCAGAGGAGTGAAAATAAGCTTACATAAAGTTGGTGCAAACTAATACATTCAACAATATTGTGCAAGATGACGTGATGGATTACATACAACAAACGTATGACTAGCTAAATATATAGCCTCTCCCTAATGTGTAATTTGATGTCATGTCATAGAGAGGAAGCTTTGCATAGCACTTGACGATAAGGTTTGATAGGATGTAACATTAGCCAGCTCGCTATCGATAATGTTTCAACTCGAACAGGCTAACTAGGAAGATCCCTGCTAGCTAACATTAGCTAGCTAGACAATTAATTTCAACTCAGACAAAGATATTGATAACTAACCTGGATTTGCAAGTGGTGTAGCTAGCTCTACTTTTAAGGGAGCAGGCAGGCTGTTTGGGTTAGCACTTGCTCTCGATAACTCAGGCCCTGGCGTCATTCTGCCTTTACTGTAATGAACTGGGAGTCATAATCAAGGGATAGGTTAGTATTAGCTAGCTAGCATTTAGGGGCTTCATCTGCTGCCAGTGCCAAAACAACATGCCTGTTCTCATAAAGGTATATTGTGCATTTTCTTGGGCAAAAATAAATGAAGGATGGTACTTGTCTATGAGCCCGGGTCTGTAGTAATGCCTCTAGCACTGCGATGCAGTGCCTTAGACCGCTGCGCCACTCGGGAGGCCCTGATTATATTGAATTAAATTCACAAAACCTGGTTCATTTGTTGTTCAGCAGTGTCATGGGAACCCCACCCCCCTACCATATCAGGAGTAAAAGGCTGAGGCAGTACGTGGCCAGGCAACAGTCCCACTTCAGGTTGGTCACATTCGATCTGGTCATAGGTCAAAATACTATCACTCTGTCCTGGAATTCACCTAACAATCACTGATAATGTTCTCAGCGCTGTGTGTATCAACTCTACCTTGTTTTTCAACAGATGGACACAGGAGAGATGGTTCACCCCCTCCTGTCACCTGACTGCACCTGTTCATAACCTGTAATACATTACATACATGGAAAGGACTTCATCCCTTCCATAAAGACAGAACCTCACACAGAGAGCTTTGCATGTCAGTCTGTGGTTAGACAGCCAAATCCTTAGAATAGACCATATCAGCAAAACAAAGGAGATGGTGGTGGACTTCAGGAGAACCAAGGCACAACTGACTGCAGTCCCTATACAGGGGATGGATGTGGAAATGGTTGGTTCATACAAGTTCATGGGAGTCCATATGGACAACAGGCTGGAATGGGCTGGTAACACCGGGGGCCTGTACAAAAAGGGCCAGAGCCAAATTTCTGAGGAGGCTCAGGTCCTTCAACGTGTGCAGTAAACTACTGCATACCTTCTACCAGTCTGTGGTGTGCTGGGGAGCCAACATAAAAGCCAGTGATGCTTCTCGGGTAAATAAGCTGATCAGGAAGGCTAGCTCTGTCCTGGGGATGAGCCTTGACACTCTAGAGGAGGTGGCAGAGAGACAGATCCTGGCCAAACTGCTGGCCATCATGGACAACGTCACCCACCCTCTGCACGCCATGGTTATGACGCAGAGGAGCACCTTCAGTCACAGACTGATCCGACCACGGATCAGTCTATTTACTATTAGACTATTTAATGCCTCACCGGGGTGCCGTGCCGTCGGCAATGCAGACCTGGAACTGTTGAGGTTAGGACCTAGCTTAACAATTGTGCATCCATCCGTGAGTAACTCTGGTCCGTAATCACTCATTCACTCAGGACTTATTTATTCATTCAAGTCTGTATATACTTACTCATGTACAGTTGTTATATCATATCACGTGCAATATTGCAAGTAATTCTTGGACTTACGTAGTCATTCACTCATTCATTACTGCATTTTAGTATCCTGTCAGTTGTATCTTTTTTTTTTTTCATTGCTTTTAGTATATTGAATGTGCAATACGTGCAGTTATCTGTAATTAAACCCTAACCCTAACACTAAGGACTGTATTTTAAGGGAATTAATATTATTACCACAAATTATATCATACACACATTTAGCTATTTAAGTATCTCTTCCTGTCATTTACCTGTACAGTTAATGTAACCATGCAAATATTCACTTACATGTAAATGTAACTGTATATTTACCTGTACAGTTAATTTAACCATCTATAAATAGTTCTGGGACAGTTTAAGTTGTTGATGTTCTATCTGTTGTTGTACACTACACACAACTTATTTTCATTTGCTAGGTACAGTCCCCTCAGAAAGTATTCACACCCCTTTACTTTTTGTCACTGGCCTACACGCAATACCCCATAATTTCAAAGTGGAATTTAGTTTTTCAAAATGTTAAAAAAATTATTAAAAATGAAAAGCTAAAATGTGTAAAAATGTGCTTAACAAGTCGCATAATAAGTTGCACAGACATATTCTGTGCTGTAATCGCTGCCAAAGGTGCTTCAAGAAAATATTGACTCAGAGGTGTGAATACTTATGTAAATGAGATATTTCTGTATTTCATTTTCAATACATGTGAAAAATAAAAATAAAACATGTTTTAACTTGTGTTGATGGGTGTGGGGAAAAATATATATTTAATCCATTTTAAATTTTCTAATAGTTATCTAATTTTAACTGTGGTTTGCAGAGTTGCAAAGAAAAAGCCATATCTCAGACTGGCCAATAAAAAGAAAAGACTAAGATGGGCAAAAGAACACAGACACCGGACAGAGGAAGATATGGCTTTTTCTTTGCAACTCTGCCTAGAAGGCCAGCATCCCGGAGTCGCCTCTTCACTGTTGACGTTAAGACTGGTGTTTTGCGGGTACTATTTAATGAAGCTGTCAGTTGAGGACAGCTGTGCACCGGGGCCTCCCACTCCTCTTTCTATTCTGGTTAGAGCCAGTTTACACTGTTCTGTGAAGGGAGTAGTACACAGCGTTGTACGAGATCTTCAGTTACTTGGCAGCTTCTTGCATGGAATAGCCTTAATTTCTCAGAACAAGAATAGACTGACGAGTTTCAGAAGAAAGTACTTTGTTTCTGGCCATTTTGAGCCTGTAATCGAACCCACAAATGCTGATGCTCCAGATACTCAACTAGTCTAAAGAAGGCCAGTTTTCAGCCGTGCTAACATAATTGCAAAAGGGTTTTCTAATGATCAATTAGAATTTTAAAATTATAAACTTAGCTAACACAACGTGCCATTGGAACACAGGAGCGATGGTTGCTGATAACGGGCCTCTGTATGCCTATATAGCTATTTATAAAAAATGACTACTACAGTAGTCATTTACAACATTAACAATGTCTACACTGTATTTCTGATCAATTTGATGTTATTTTAATGGACCAAAAATGAGAGATTCTTTAAAAAAACAAGGACATTTCTAAGCGACCCCAAACTTTTGAACGGTAGTGTAGGTAGGGGTAAAGTGACTATGCATAGATAATAAACAGCGAGTAGCAGCAGTGTAAAAACAAACGGGGGGTCCAATGTAAATTGTCCGGTTGGACATTTGATTAATTGTTCAGCAGTCTTATGGCTTGGGGGTAGAAGCTGTTAAGGAGCCTTTTGGTCCTAGACTTGGCACTCAGGTACCGCTTGCCGTGTGGTAGCAGAAAGAACAGTCTATGACTGGAGTCTTTGACTTATTCAAATCAAATCAAATCAAACGTTATTAGTCACATACACGTGTTTAGCAGATTTTATTGTGGGTGTAGCGAAATGCTTGTGCTTCCAGCTCCGACAGTGCAGTAATATCTAACAAGTAATATCTAACAATTTCACAACATATACCCAATCCACACAAATCTAAGTAAGGAATGAATTAAGAATATATACATATATGGACGAGCGATGTCAAAGCGGCATGGACTAAGATACAGTAGAATGGTGTAGAATACAGCATATACATATGAGATGAGTAACGCAAGATATGTAAACATGATTAAAGTGACTAGTGTTCCTTTCCTTAAAGTGGCCAGTGATTTCTAGCCTATGGCCTTCCTGTGACATCAGGTCCTGTAGGTGTCCTGGAGGGCGGGTTGGAGGATGCTCTCAATTGTGCATCTGTAAAAGGTTGTGAGGGTTTTAGGTGCCAAGCCAAATTTCTTTAGCCTCCTGAGGTTGAAGAGGCTCTGTTGCGCCTTCTTCACCACACTGTCTGTATGGGTGGTCAATTTCAGTTTGTCAGTGATGTGTACGCTGAGGAACTTGAAGCTTTCCACCTTCTCAACAGAGGGGTGCACCCTCTGCTGTTTCCTGAAGTCCACGATCATCTCCTTTGTTTTGTTGATATTGAGTGAGAGGTTATTTTCCTGGCACCACACTCCCATAGCCCTCACCTCCTCCCTGTAGGCTGTCTCATCACCACACTCCCAGAGCCCTCACCTCCTCCCTGTAGGCTGTCTCGTCATTGTTGGTAATCAAGCCTACTACTGTTGTGTCTTCTGCAAACTTGATGACTGAGTTGGTGGCCACACAGTCATGTGTGAACAGGGAGTACAGGAGTGGGGGTGTTGTTTCCTACCTTCACCACCTGGGGGCGGCCCGTCAGGAAGTCCAGGACCCAGTTGCACAGGCGGGGTTCAGACCCAGGGCCTCGAGCTTAATGATGAGCTTGGAGGGTACTATGGTGTTGAATGCTGAGTTATAGTCAATGAACAGCATTCTTACATAGGTATTCCTCTTATCCAGATGGGATAGGGCAGTGTGCAGAGTGATGGCAATTGCATCGTCTGTGGATCTATTGGGGCGGTAAGAAAATTTAAGTGGGTCTAGCGTGGCAGGTAAGGTAGAGGTGATATGATCCTTGACTAGGAAAATTGTCTTGAGATAATATGGTCGCCATTTGATTGTGAGGTATTCTAGGTCGGATGAACAAAAGGACTTGTGTTCCTGTATGTTACTACAATTACACCATGAGCCGTTAATCATGAAACACACTCCTCCGCCCTTCTGCTTCCCAGAGAGATATTTATTCCTGTCTGCGCGATGAACAGATAATCCCTCTGGCTGGACCGATTTCGACAGAGTATCCCGAGAGAGCCATGTTTCCATGAAATAATGTATGTTACAGGCCCTGATGTCTCTCTGGAGATAAATCCTCGCCCTCAGTTCATCAACTTCTTTATCCAAAGACTGAACATTGGCGTGTAATATACTCAGAAGTGGTGGGTGGGTGTGCGCGCCTCTTGAGTCGAACCAGCAGGCCGCCTGAAGTGCCTCTCCTCTGCCAGCAATGTTTTGGGTCGGCCTCTGGGGAGAGCGAACAAGGGATCAGCTCCAGGGAAGTCTTATTCCTGGTTGTAATGCTGGTAGTTCTGGTGAGTTACCGCCGCTCTAATATCCAATAGTTCTTCCCAGCTGTAATTGTTTTGGCCTCTGACATCGCCTATTATATAGGTCCTGGATGGCATGAAGCTTGGTTCCCAGTGATGTACTGGGCTGTTCGCACTACCTTCTGTAGCGCCATACGGTCAGATGCCGAGCAGTTGCTATACCAGGTGGTGATGCAACCCTTCAGGATGCTCTCGATGGTGTAGCTGTAGAAAGTTTTGAAGATCTGTGGACCCATGCCAAATCTTTTCAGTCTCCTGAGGGGGAAAAGGTGTTGTGGCCTCTTCACAACTGTCTTGGTGTGTTTGGACCATGATAGTTTGATGGTGATGTGGACACTCGACCCACTCCACTCCAGCCCCATCGATGTTAATGGGGTCCTGTTCGGCCCTCCTTTTCCTGTACTCCATGATTCGCTCCTTTGTCTTGCTCACATTGAGGGAGAGGTTGTTGTCCTGGCACCACACTGCCAGGTCTCTGACCTCCTCCCTATAGGCTGTCTCATGTTTGTCGGTGATCAGGCCTACCACTGTTGTGTCGTCAGCAAATGTAATTATGGTGTTGGAGTCATGCTTGACCACAAAGTCGTAGGTGAACAGGGAGTAGAGGAGGGGAGTAAGCACGCACCCCTGAGGGACCCCAGTGTTGAGGATCAGTGTGGCAGATGTGTTGTTGCCTACCCTTACCACATGGGGGCGGCCCGTCAGGAAGTCCCGGATCCAGTTGCAGAGGGAGGTGTTTAGTCCCAGGGTCCTTAGTTTAATGATGAGCTTTGTGGGCACTATGGTGTTGAACGCTGAGCTATAGTCAATGAACAGCATTCTCACGTAGGTGTTCCTTTTGTCCAGATGGGAAAGGGAAGTGTGGAGTGCGATTGAGATTGCGTCATTTGTGGATCTGTTGGGGCGGTATATGAATTGGAGTGGGTCTAGGGTTTACGGGATGATGGTGTTGATGTGAGGTTACCTTAGGTAGGTTACCTTCGCTTTCTTGGGCACAGGGTCTGCTTGAAACATGTAGGCATTACAGACTCGGTCAGGGAGAGGTTAAAAATGTCAGTGAAGACACATGCCAGTTGGTCGCGCATGCTTTGAGTACAAGTCCTGGAAATCCATCTGGCCCAGTGGCTTTGTGAATGTTGACCTGTTTAAAGGTCATGCTTACATCGGCTACGGAGAGCGTGATCAGATATAATATACTGGGAAATTGTGAAAAGGATGATGATGATGCCCTTTTAGTGTAAGAGTTGTTTGAAAAGGCCACCTGAAATTTCTAACTGTTTTGGTGGGATGGAGTTTTGGCCTGGCTGGTGACATCACTAGGTGGTAAATTAGTTAATATACCAATAAGAAAGAGAGTTCATACTGTACTGTTACCCAGAAATAATTTGATATTGAGATAAAAATGGCTGCATTGGACTTTCAGTGCATACTGTAGCGGTGTTCAAATGAGACAGATTGATATTCAAGTACTGGACCGAACCATTTAATATCATTGCCACAACCATGCAGTGTCATACTGTACTGTCATTAACCTATAGGAAGAGGTCAACTGTAGACCATATTTCACAAATTTCATGTAGAAAACAGCTGAGCTGACTGAAGGCCGGGCATTCAACACGCAGTTTTCACGGTAAAATGTGATAAAACTTCAAGTTGCAAGCTACCTTCGTAGCAAGGTGATGTAGAACAAGTGTCTCATGAACTGTGATTTGATAGAGAAATATCAGCTAGCTAGATACGTTAGCCAGCTGTAGCTATCCCAAGCTATGCTAGCTAGCTTGCGGTCAGATTGTCTAAACAAGGTCAGCGCAGGCTTTAGCCTACACATAGAACTGAATTAGCACATCATCTTGAGATGGCGAGTCAGTCAGGAGGAGAGAAATCCTAATCTTCAAAACTTCTCTCCATAAGCAAAGCTAGCTTAGTTTACCTCGCTGTCACTAAGTTACTCACTACAGCAGTTTTTAGTTTTTTGTGATTGAATGGCTAACACACCCAAGTAACACTCACATTGAACCAGATCCAAAAGACAACTCTCATTTGGGCATCAGTAATGGACGCTGCATTTCTTAATGAGCACTGGAAGAACTAGTGTCATTAACCTATAGGAAGAGGTCAACTGTACAGCACATTTCACAAATCTCATGTAGAAAACATTAGCCAATGTGTTGTCTGCAAAAACTGAAAGTGAATTGGTAATTAACCCTTTTATTGACATTACAGTGTTGTTTATGAAGGCAATGTTTTGTGGGCCGGTGCTGCCACAACCATGCAATTTACTTTGTATATTAGACAGTCATGTTGACCATTTCATAGTAGTTAGAGCATGTCACTTGAGACCAAGCTAGAATTCAGTCCCCAACCTTGCTCCTAAATAAACATCAATGGTATTTGAAGGGAATCATTAAATTGTTTAATCTACATGGTTGATGAGATTTACCATCAATTGTCAAGGGGCCGAACAGGGAAAAACTTTTTTTTCCACTTAATTATTTCCTGTTTGATAACTCTAAATGACACTCCACCGTTGTGGAGCTGACAGAAGATAATTATATGTCTTCAACCTAATTAACAGACATGGTTAAATGAGTTGGAGGCTACCTGTTGCCAGGAATCTAAAAACAATTGCATTGGCCAAGCTGCTCAGCTAGGACACAGCAAAGAATTAACTAAAAATAAAATTTGGAATTTGGAGCAAAACAAGAACAGTGGGACATCGAGTCAGTTTATCTCCACAATGGATAGCAGTGGTGTTGAGTTGGACAATGAAATTATCATTTATTCTGCGAGCATTACATAAAATGAGAGTTCAGGCTATGTGTTGTCAGAGAGCAAGTTTTACTTGCAATTTGCCCAAATCCCCATGGAGATCCATTTCAAATAAAAATGTAAGGGATGCAGGAGAGTACATGCTCATACAGAGCCACGTCTCCATAATGGAACATGAAACGATGAGCAAATCCATGATGCAGGATGAAAAACTCTGGACAGCGCTGAGTGGATTTATCATGCAATGTCACTCGCCATGTGTGTCTGTGCATGTGTGTATGTGTGCGAACAGTATTAAGCAAAATAATGTAACCAGCGTGAGAGATTACATTCTGCGACTTGCTTAAATCCATAAGAGAGGGAGAAAAGACGGCCTGGCAAAGGGATTATTCCGAGCTGTAATTTGAAAGCAGCAGAAGTAGAGTGGAAAAACACCTGCCACATCGACAGCAGCAGAACAGGTTAGAGAAGCGGGCAGCAGCAGAGCCCAGCTGCTTCCGGAAGGAGAGAAACGGAGATAGAGCCACCGCACACAGCAAACGACAAAACTAACAGGGTCCTTTTCACTGACATCCTGCCCTTCATGCAGACTGCACTTAGCTAGCATAAGGGGAGGGATGAGGAAGCCAGAGTGAAGCCATCAGCAAAAGGAAACACATCGGTCCCAGAGCCATATGTAACAGTCACTTTTATGATGCCACTACGCTCAAAAGGTGAGTGAGTAGAGGAGGTGGGGGTGTGCAATGAGACGGATGGGCTGTTTACACTGACAGGAAGAAAAATAAAACAGAAACAAAACAGAACCAATCCTGAGAAACCAAAATTAACTGAAAGTAAAAGCACATACAGTGAAGCTGTACACCAGCAGGCATCCCAGCCAATCGAGAGAGAGGAATTATAGATGGAGGAGAGGTTTTTAGGTTAGTGTGGAGTGGATCCCTTTGCTGGTTTACGTACAGCACGGTGACATATACTGACCTGAGCGGGAGACAGCACTAGTTGCGGTGGGTTCAATAATTGCTACAGGAAAAAAAGGGGGGAAGAAGGAAACAAGAGGACATTCATGTATTATTAACAGAATGGAGACGCAAAAGAAAATAATAATCCACATTCAAGACAAAGGACAGGGAAATGAAGAGGCTGGTCGTTTCTGTGGTAAGCTGTGAGCTAAACATGCTTATCAGCAACATATTCTTTCCCCTTAGGTCTGAATGGTAAAGGCCACTGCTGAACTTCTCTGCCCAAAATGGTTCTTTATGGAGCTCATCAAACTTCCTTGTACTGAGATTATAAACTACTGACCGTCTCTCGCTTTGATGGCGTGGAATCAAACTTGGCTCAATTAACAATCGTAATTAAATCTGCACCTTGTTGGCAGTCGTTTAATCATATTGATGTAATTTGATTTTCCCTTAAATATCATACAACTCTCCCCATTTCCTGTTATCTTTTTTTTTTTGAGTCTGGCTGAAGAAGGAAGAGAGAGAAAAAAAATCCTCTTTGATCCCTCTGAGGGGGAAGTGAATCCCAATCTGACTACCTTATGAACTCATTTCAAACTGAGCGGGTGGTGGCATTTGGGGAATCAAATAATGTGACATCCTGAAATGTCCACGTCCACCATCTTGGAAAAACAGTCATACCCGATGTGTCTTCTTCTTCATAAATTTTGATAGTTCATATTTACATAACTATATAACACATCACATAGTACATGTATTTTGTGTTGTTTTTGGCATTAAAGGTCCAATGCAACCATTTTTATCTCAATATCAAATAGTTTCTGTGTAACAATTAAGTACCTTACTGTAATTGCTCTACTACACACGCTTCCGACTTATCTAACTTTGCTGTTAAAATATAAAAACATGAGATGCCAAACATGTTCACAAGGTTGGTTAACTCTTGAGGTTCCTCCACCGAACTAGGCAAATATGCTTTTAGTTTTAAAGCACCTCATTGCTGTAACTACAAAATGTGATGTTCTGGCGGTGCCTTTTTATTGTCTTATGAAATTGTATTTGTAGGACTATGTTGTGAAAGAGACCATGGTCTCAATGGTGACTCCCTGCTTAAATAAAGGTAAAATAAAAATTGTAAAAAATAAACAAAAATAGCTTCTTAGCTAAGAGCAATTTCTCAAGAAAGAATTTTGCTAGTACTGTCTGGGAGTGGTTTGAGTGGGGAGGGGAAAACTGAAAATGTGCTGTTATTGGCAGGGAGATTCGGAACTCTCTTTCTTATTGGTCTATTAAGTAATTTAGTGTAGGGTGATGTCATCATGGAAGGCCAAAACTCCCTGCCACCAAAACAGGCTGAAATGTCAGGCGGTCTTTTCAAACAGCTCTTACACTAAAAGGACACTATCATAATTTTCACAATTTCACAGTATTATCCCAACCTCATAGTGTGGAAATGTATATAAAACAGGAAAATTATGTTTTTGACTGCACTGGGCCTTTAAACATTGCACATTACCTCATACAGTTTATTGATGTCAATCGTTGAAGCTTTGCAGTGCTGTTACAGTAAGCTATTGTGTTAAAAATATTCAAGGAAATTGGAATCTAGTCTATAATTTTAAATATTTTTACAAAAAGATCTCGAGAGGAGTTTGGTTCACTTGGATTCCCCAGGTTCTCTTATCATTATTCCTGCACCACACAC
Source organism: Thymallus thymallus (assembly GCA_023634145.1). Taxonomy (NCBI): domain Eukaryota; kingdom Metazoa; phylum Chordata; class Actinopteri; order Salmoniformes; family Salmonidae; genus Thymallus; species Thymallus thymallus. The sequence goes on from CM042393.1 coordinate 37,483,273, forward strand.
TAGACTACCGCAACACCGTTTCCCCTGCCATAACCCCTCACATTGGTGCCACAAAAGAGAGAGGTTGATGAAATGCAGGTTCGCGGAAAAGGGTGTGCTATTTTTTTTCATTGATTAGCGATTGTCAAGGATGCACAGAAATTTAAAAATATGTGTTCAGATTATTGGTTTGATTGTGGGTTTGAATAATGTGAAAAGACAACAACATATTTGATGAGAATCACAACATACATTCTTAGAAAAAAGGGTTCCAAAAGGGTTCTTCGGCTGTCCCCATAGGGGATCCCTTTTTGGATCCAGGTAGAACCCATTTTTGTTCCAGGAAGAACTCTTTTGACTTCCATGTAGAACCCTCTGTGTAAAGGGTTCTACATGGAACTCAAAAGGGTTCTACCTCTTACCAAAATGGTCATACCTCGAACCACCCAGTTTATAATTAAGCAATAAGGCTTGAGGGGGTGTGGTATATGGCCAATATACATGGCTAAGGGCAGTTCTTAGGCACGACACAGCGCATAGCATATTGGCAATATACCACAAACACCCGAGGTGCCTTAGTGCTATTATAAACTGGTTACCAACATAATAAAAAAATACATGTTTTGTCATACCCATGGTATACAGTCTGATATACAACATCTTTCAATCATTCAGCATTCAGGGCTGAACCAGTTTATAATGCAATTGGCACGTCCCAAGGATTCCGGATAGCAAGGACCTTGATTTTGCAACCTATGTTGTGATTCTCACCAAATATGTTGTTGTCTTCTCACACTATTCAAAACCCACAATAAACAGCTTATGAAGCTCTCTTAGCCTATAGATCATGTATTGCAAAAAAATTATCTGAACATCGTGTCAGTACAAAAAAACAGCACACATTTTTTCTGTATTTATTTATTTTATTTAACCTTTATTTAACTAGGCAAGTCAGTTAAGAACAAATTCTTATTTACAATGACAACCTACCTAAAGGGTCAGCCATAGTAGTACTGCGACCCTGGAGAAAATTATGGTTAAGTGCCTTGCTCCAGGACACAGACAGGTTTTTCACCTTGTCAGCTCTGGTATTTCGAACCAGCGGCCTTTTGGTTACTGGCCCAACACTCTAACCGCTAGGCTACCTACCGCCCGTCAACATCATCTCTCTTTTCTGGCACCAATGTGAAGGGTAATGGCAGGGGAACCGGTGTTGCGGTAGTCTAGTGTGTGTTGATGGAATAACGACAAGCCCTAAAAAAGGGAAACGGACCGCGGAATTCAAGCAAACCGAACTCAGACCACCTCTCGAGAGGGTCTCAGTTTGGTTCGCTTTGGGGGCTCTTTTGAGGGATCTGAGTTCCTTTGGAGTGTTCAAACTGCAAAAAAAAAATTAAAATGCACTGAAAGGCAATGGCTGAAAGGGACCAAGTGGGAAAACACTCCCACCTCGACACTGGTGCGATTTGGACTTCTAACCCCTTTTAAACATGGTGTGTTTGAGCTACAGACTTCTGGGTTGTACCAATTGATTAGTCTATTTCTTCTACATCCGTTGGTACCAATCATTAAGCATTCGTTTGTGCGATTAATGGGTGCGGATCTAGAGCGGTGTTTGTGAGACAAGGGTGGATCCCGAAGGGGCCCGTGGCCGGGTCTTTTTACAAAAATGTCTGTAGAGCCTGATTGGTTTCCGCTACAAACTATTGAAGGGTAGGTAGCATAAATGTAACCACATGTAACATATGGATTTGCATTAATATACGCATCAAAATTCACAATGCAAAGTTACACCTCACTTTTCTATTTTTCAAGTTATTGCAAAAAGGAAATCAGTCAGGTCGTAAAATGTTTTTCCAGGGTTTGATGTAATATGGAGGTCCCGGCAAGCCAGCCTATTCCCTATAATGAAATAATAACCTCAAATGTATATCTTAAAATTAAACCAAATCAATTTCAATGATGACTATTGGTTTCAACTACATTTTTAACCAACTTAAAAGCAAATACTTTATGAATTTATTGTTACAAATCAACTTGCCAGGTTACTAGGTAAGTAGCCTGCTTACGTTAGCCCTACCAGCCTGCTAATGTTATGTTAGCAGTGCATGAGTCAGCCAGTTGCTATCAGCGCCAAGCTTACAGCTACATTTAAGTAAACCAAAGTTTAGAAAATATATAACCAGTTATTTAAGAATGTTAGCTATATGTACTTATCTTAGCCAACTAGCTATTAGACGAGCCAGCCTAGCCAACCACAATGGTTATGGTCGGCAAGCTAGAGCCCAACTGCTGGAGAAGAGCTAGAACATAACTAACACAACACAATCAAAACAAAACCGCAAATAGTGCAAGCGGGTATAATTTTCTATTTTGTTTTGAGCCCACGGCAAGAAGGTACCAGAGCCTGCCGTGCTAATGGGTTCCTACTAGATAACACATCCACAAAGTCCGTGAAGAGCATGCTGCATGGCCGCACATGCCACATCTGCTCCTTGCTTACATCACACTTTCTCATGATTGGCGGATTGTAACTCACCACCTCCAACACTTGGTTTGGAATGTAATGACATGCTAGCATGGCTAGTGGCTAATGTTAGCCAGCTTGAGCTAGCTACAGAGCTAGCATACAAACTCGGTAGCACAGAGTATATCCTCCATATGACGTTGAGAAATAGTGCATTGTGGGTAGTTTTGAAGATATCCGTAAATAAGTTAATAAATATGTAATAACCCAAAAACTTAACTATGTTTGTAATTATAGGTAACCAGGTCATGACTACAACTAAGTTACTAAGTCTTTGACCACAATGTGTTGTTACATTGGAGAGTAAAAACTCAAGATTCATACCCTTTAAAAGTTATCTATAAAAACCTGAGACTCACAAACACACACGTAACAGTTGTCACTGACTAGTTGGATATTCATTTCCCACTGAGCAAAACATTTCTGTACTTAAAGCATTTCTATTTTTTATCCGTTTTTTTGCTTTGGCTGGCCTTTTTGTTGTTGTTGAGATTTGTCAATATAACTCATGAATGGAACTGTTTATGTCAAATATGTATTCTACTTGTAGTCCTGGTTGTCCTGAAAATACAATGGTAAAACACTTCAATGTGAGGCTAAATATGAGGGCTGGACATGCAGATAAATGAAAGTCAGATAAATGAAAAGCCGATATTTGCTGAGGTCTCGGTACTGATAGGGTTAAGGAGGACTGTTTGTGAAAACACCCTTAGAGACATGGATCATTAAGTTAGATAGAATTCGGTGGGAGGGGACAAACTATTACTGTATGTTGTGTTGCAAGTACAATGTAGGCCTCACCCTAGTCCCCCAGAAACTTCCACGGGAGGAAACTCAGGCAGCCATTAAGTGTTTTTTACGCTGCCTTCATATACAGTATGTAAAAATGACTACCACTTTATATTCTTTCTACTTGCACAGCGGGTTTCGATATCTATCTAGGACAGCCAAGAGTAGTGCGGAGCCTACTTACACTTTCCATTTTAATCCAGTTACATGGGCACTCAATATATCCATTTCAATGTCAGGGCAAATTGAGAGCAACCAATTGCTCATTCAATGTTTTCAGGCCTTAGCCTCTTCGCTAGTTTTCCAAGTATCTGAACTAGAAGGGCTCCTAAAGAAGAAACCATTAGGGTTTGTAACAAAAATGTAAAGTCTGATATGCTTTACATTTGAATATGTGTAAAGAGTCGTATATTTACAATGCTACTCTTTTTCTGACTCTATTGGTGGGACCTGTGATTTTTTTAAATTATTTTGGAGTAGCAAGTGCGGTAGTGGATATCTGAGGACAGACTTTTTTCAAGCAGCACTATCTGATTAATACTTGAGTATGAATCCACTACTGAATCATCTCCCATTCTCAGCTCTCTCAGACACTCTTACATTACTGCAGAGTATGATATCCTTTGACATGCAATCTCCCTCCTATATCCTCATTGAGGTTGGGAGTTAGCTACATTCTCACATTCACACAATGTATCCCATCAAAACGCATTCATGTGTATGCTGAGTGACCTCTGAACAGTACTCACTTGCGAGACAAAACACATTATGCAGCGGGGTATTTCATCTTACACTGTAATAACAACCTCCTCTTTGTCTTTGCAGAACAATGACGGCAGAAAATGCGTAACATTTACACAATTCAGAGCATCCCCGATAAACTTAGTGGGGCGCTGTTGGTTGATTGTCTCAAAAAATTAAGGTCATGATAATGATGAAGAAATCACCAATTTACTAATGTGCAACCCGGACTGCCACGACATGATTGCATCATCTGTCTTTCATTCATTGCGTGAATATTTCTCAAGGCTATCTTAACTGTTTTTTCTCTTTAATGATATGGCAGCAGGTGTTAATATTTTATGTATTTATGAACTACATCATTTGTTATTCTTCCCCTTGTTAATGCTGCTTAGCATGCATATCATCTTATGGGGGGTTCCAGGAGGCTCAGTCATCCAAAGATGGCCATTTGCATTTCCAGCCACTTCTTCAGTCCCCAGTCCCATGTGTTACTCCACAGGGAATCTGGGCCATGAACACAACACTCTGCAGGCCTACTAGGCTGACCGTTCCCCACCATCAGCAATACATTAGGTAATCATAGAATAGCGTTAGAAAATACTGATATTATTTTGTATTGGAAAAATATTGAAATAATTAAATGGGTAATGTAAAAGTAAATTAATGTATTGTGTCAGGGGGTCATTAAGGGGGTTAACATGGCTAACACATTAATACAAGAAGCAAGATATTAGTAAATTAAAGACATTTAAACATTGACCTCTCTCTTCTGAAAATTGTTCAACATTAGGAAGTGGATAAGTGATTGATGTGAGAAGCAAGAAATGAAGCGAGACGCCTCCTTCAACAGTAAGAGAACATTAACATTCCATGTTTTTATAAAATACAGTAACAGTCCAACGTTTAGGCAAACCTACTCATTCCAGGGTTCTTTCTATTTACTATTTTATACATTGTAGAATAATAGTGAAGACAACAAAACTATGAAATAACACATATGGAATCATGTAGTAACCAAAAAACTGTTAAACAAATCAAAATATATTTTATATTTGAGATTCTTCAAATTAGCCACCCTTTCCCTTGATGACAGCTTTGCACACTCTTGGCATTCTTTGAACCAGTTTCATGAGGTAATCACCTGGAATGCATTTCAATTAACAGGTGTGTGTGGAATTTCTTTCCTTCTTAATGTGTTTGAGCCAATCAGTTATGTTGTGACAAGGTAGGGGTGGTATACAGAAGATAGCCCTATTTGGTAAAAGACCAAGTCCATATTATGGCAAGAACAGCTCAAATAAGCAAAGAGAAACAACAGTCCATCATTACTTTAAGACATGATGGTCAGTCAATCTGGAAAACTACAAGAACTTTTAAAGTTTCTTCAAGTACAGTCGCAAAAACCATCAAGCACTATGATAAAACTGTCTCACATGAGGACCGCCAAAGGAAAGGAAGACCCAGAGTTACCTCTGCTGCAGAGGATAAGTTCACTACAGTTACCAGCCTCAGAAATTTCAGCCCAAATAATTGCTTCACAGAGTTCAAGTAACAGACAACATCAACTGTTCAGAGGAGACTGCGTGAATCAGGCCTTCAGGATCGAATTGCTGCAAAGAAACCACTACTAAAGGACACCAATAAGAAGAAGAGACTTGCCTGGGCCAAGAAACATGAGCAATGGACATTAGACCGGTGCAAATCTGTCCTTTGGTCTGATGAGTCCAAATTTGAGATATTTGGTTCCAACCACCGTGAGACGCAGAGTAGGTAAACGGATGTTCTCCGTATGTGTGGTTCCCATGGAGGAGGAGGTCTGATGGTGTGGGTGAGAGTGCTTTGCTGGTGACACTGTTTGTGATTTATTTAGGATTCAAGGCACACTTAACCAGCATGGCTACCACAACATTCTGCAGCGATAGGCCATTCCATCTGGTTTAAGCTTAGTGGGACTATCATTTGTTTTTCAATAGGACAATGACCCAACAACACACCTCCAGGCTGTGTAAAGGCTATTTGACCAATAAGAAGAGTGATGGAGTGCTACATCAGATGACCTGGCCTCCACAATCACACAACCTCAACCCAATTGAGATGGTTTGGGATGAGTTGGATCGCAGAATGAAGGAAAAACAGCCAAGTGCTCAGCATATGTGGGAACTCCTTCAAGTCTGTTGGAAAAGCATTGCAGGTGAAGCTGGTTGAGAGAATGCCAAGAGTGTGCAAAGCTGTCATCAAGGCAAAGGGTGGCTACTTTGAAGAATCTAAAATATATAATGTATTTTGATTTGTTTAACACTTTTGGTTTACTACATGATTACATATGTGTTATTTCATAGTTTTGATGTCTTCACTATTATTCTACAATGTAGAAAATAGTACAAATAAAGAAAAACCCTTGAATGAGTAGGTGTGTCCAAACTTTTGATTGGTACCGTACAGTGGGGAGAACAAGTATTTGATACATTGCTGATTTTGCAGGTTTTCCTACTTACAAAGCATGTAGAGGTCTGTAATTTTTATCATAGGTACACTTCAACTGTGAGAGACGGAATCTAAAACAAAAATCCAGAAAATCACATTGTATGATTATTAAATAATTAATTTGCATTTTATAGCATGACATAAGTATTTGATCACCTACCAACCAGTAAGAATTCCGGCTCTCACAGACCTGTTAGTTTTTCTTTAAGAAGCCCTCCTGTTCTCCACTCATTACCTGTATTAACTGCACCTGTTTGAACTCGTTACCTGTATAAAAGACACCTGTCCACACACTCAATCAAACACACTCCAACCTCTCCACAATGGCCAAGACCAGAGAGCTGTGTAAGGACATCAGGGATTAAATTGTAGAACTGCACAAGGCTGGGATGGGCTACAGGACAATAGGCAAGCAGCTTGGTGAGAAGGCAACAACTATTGGCACAATTATTAGAAAATGGAAGAAGTTCAAGATGACGGTCAATCTCCCTCGGTCTGGGGCACCATGCAAGATCTCACCTCGTGGGGCATCAATGATCATGAGGAAGGTGAGGGATCAGCCCAGAACTACACGGCAGGACCTGGTCAATGACCTGAAGAGAGCTGGGCCCACAGTCTCAAAGAAAACCATTAGTAACACACTACGCCGTCATGGATTAAAATCCTGCAGCGCACGCAAGGTCCCCCTGCTCAAGCCAGCGCATGTCCAGGCCCGTCTGAAGTTTGCCAATGACCATCTGGATGATCCAGAGGAGGAATGGGAGAAGGTCATGTGGTCTGATGAGACAAAAATAGAGCTTTTTGGTCTAAACTCCACTCGCCGTGTTTGGAGGAAGAAGAAGGATGAGTACAACCCCAAGAACACCATCCCAATCGTGAAGCATGGAGGTGGAAACATCATTCTTTGGGGATGCTTTTCTGCAAAGGGGACAGGACGACTGCACCGTATTGAGGGGAGGATGGATGGGGCCATGTATCGAGGCCTGAACAACCTCTTCCCTCAGTAAGAGCATTGAAGATGGGTCGTGGCTGGGTCTTCCAGCATGACAACGACCCGAAACACACACCTAGGGCAACTAAGGAGTGGCTCCGTAAGAAGCATCTCAAGGTCCTGGAGTGGCCTAGCCAGTCTCCAGACCTGAACCCAATAGAAAATCTTTGGAGGGAGCTGAAAGTCCGTATTGCCCAGCGACAGCCCCGAAACCTGAAGGATCTGTATGGAGGAGTGAGCCAAAATCCCTGCTGCAGTGTGTGCAAACCTGGTCAAGAACTACAGGAAACGTATGATCTCTGTAATTGCAAACAAAGGTTTCTGTACCAGATATTAAGTTCTGCTTTTCTGATGTATCAAATACTTATGTCATGCAATAAATTGCTAATTAATTACTTAAAAATCATACAATGTGATTTTCTGGATTTTTGTTTTAGATTCCGTCACTCACAGTTGAAGAGTACCTATGATAAAAATTACAGACTTCTACATGCTTTGTAAGTGGGAAAACCTGCAAAATCGGCAGTGTATCAAATACTTGTTCTCCCCACTGTATGTCCCCTTCCCGGCAGAGCTACAGTGCCTTAAGAAAGTATTCACACCCATTGACTTTTTCCACATTTTGTGTCACTGGCCTACACACAATACCCCATAATGTCAAAGTGGAATTATGTTTTTAGAAATGTTTACTAATTTAAAATGAAAAGCTGAAAAAATATTGAACCCCTTTGTTAGGGCAAGTTTAAATAAGTACAGGAGTACACATTTGCTTAAAAAGTCACATAATAAGTTCCATGGACTCACTCTGTGTGCAATAATAGTGTTTAACATGACTTTTGAATGACTAGCTCATCTCTGTACCCCACATATACAATTATCTGTAAGGTTCCTCAGTCGAGCAGTGAATGTCAAACAGATTCAACCACAACGACCAGGGAGGTTATCCAATTTCTCGCAAAGAAGGGCACCTATTGGTAGATGGGTAAACATTTTAAAAGCAGACATATATCCCTTTGAGCTTGAAGTTATTCATTGCACTTTGGATGGTGTATAAAAACCCACAGTCACTACAAAGATACAGGCATCCTTCCTACCTCAGTTGCCGGAGATGAAGGAAACCATTCAGAGATTTCACCATGAGGCCAATGGTGATTTTATAACAGTTGCAGTTTAATGGCTGTGATAGGAGAAAACTGAGGAGGGATGAACAATATTGTAGTTACCCCACAATACTAACATAAACGACAGAGTGAAAAGTTGTTTTTAGACAAGCCTGTACAGAATAAAAATATTACAAAACCTGAATCCTGTTTGCAATAAGGCACTAAAGTAAAACTGCAAAAAATGTGGCAAAGAAATTAACTTTATGTCCTGAATACAAAGCAATATGTTTGGGGAAAATCCACTCTTCATATTAGCATGGTGGTGGCTGCATCATGTTATGTGTATGATTGTCATCGGCAAGGACTGGGGAGTTTGTTAGGATAAAAATAAATTGAATAAAGCTAAGCACAGGCAAGAATTCTAGAGGAAAACCTGGTTCAGTCTGCTTTCCAACCGACACTGGGAGACAAATTCATCTTTCAGCAGGGCAATAACCTAAAGCACAAGGCCAAATATACACTGGAGTTGCTTACCAAGAAGAAATGGAATATTCCTGAGTGGTCTAATTACAGTTTTGACTTAAGTTGGCTTGAGAATCTATGGCAAGACATGACAGAGCTTGAAGAATTTTTTAAAGAGTAATTTACCAATATTGTACAATCCTGGTGTGCAAAGATCGTAGAGACTTACCCAAAAAGACAGTTGTAATTGCTGCCAAAGATGATTCTTACATGTATTGACTCAGGGATGTGAATACTTACACTATATATAGAAAAGTATGTGGACACCCATTCAAATTATTTCAGCCACACCCGTTGCTGACAGGTGTATAAAATACAGCCACAACCATGCAATCTCCATAGACAAACATTGGCAGTAGAATGGCTTTACTGAAAAGCTCAGTGACTTTCAACGTGGCACTGTCCTGCTAGAGCTGCCCCGGTCAACTGTAAGTGCTGCTATTGTGAAGTGCAATACAATGACATTCTAGATGTCAACAGTTTTGGGAAGGCCCTTTTCTGTTTCAGCATGACAATGCACCCATATACAAAGCGAGGTACATACAGAAATGGTTTGTCGAGATCGTTGTGAAAGAACTTGACTGGCCTGCACAGAGCCCTGACCTCAACCCTTTGGGATGAATTGGAACGCCAATTGCGAGCAGCAAAGGGGGACCAACTCCATATTAATGACCATGATTTTGGAATGAGATGTTTGATCAGCAGGTGTCCACATTCTTTTGGTCATGTAGTGTATGTAAATTACACTGAACAATAATATAAACACAACATGTAAAGTGTTGTTCCCATGTTTCATAAGCTGAAATAAAAGATCCCAGAAATGTTCCATACGCACAAATGTGTTTACATCACTGTTAATGAGCATTTATCCTTTGCCAAGATAATCCATCCACCTGACAGGTGTGGCATATCAATAAGCTGATTAAACAGCAGGATCATTACACATGTGCACCTCGTGCTGGGGACAATAAAAGGCCACTCTAAAATGTGCAGTTTTATCACACAATACAATATCACAGATGTCTCACATTTTGAGGGAGTGTGGAATTGGCATGCTGACTGCAGGAATGTCCACCAGAGCTGTTGCCAGATAATTGAATGTTAATTGCTCTACCATAAGCCGCCTCCAACGTCGTTGGCAGTATGTCCAACAGGCCTCAAAACCGCTGACCGAGTGTAATAACGCCAGCGCAGGACCTCCACATCCAGCTTCTTCACCTGCAGGATCTTCTGAGACCATCCACCTAGACAGCTGATCAAGCTGAGTATTTCTGTCTGTAATAAAGCCCTTTTGTGGGGATAAACTAATTCTGATTGGCTGGGCCTGGCTCCCCAGTGGGTTGCCTGGCTCCCAAGTGGGTTGGCCTATGCCCTCCCAGGCCCACCCATTGTGCACCCCTGCCCAATCATGTGAAATCCATAGATTAGCGCCTAATGAATTCATTTCATTTGACTGATTTCCTTATATGAACTGTGACTCAGTAAAATCATTGAAATTGTTGCATGTTGTGTTTATATTTTTGTTCAGTATACAGTGGGGAGAACAAGTATTTGATACACTGCCGATTTTGCAGGTTTTCCTACTTACAAAGGGTGTAGAGGTCTGTAATTTTTATCATAGGTACTCTTCAACTGTGAGAGACGGAATCTAAAACAAAAATCCAGAAAATCACATTGTATGATTTTTAAGTAATTAATTAGCATTTTATTGCATGACATAAGTATTTGATACATCAGAAAAGCAGAACTTAATATTTGGTACAGAAACCTTTGTTTGCAATTACAGAGATCATACGTTTCCTGTAGTTCTTGACCAGGTTTGCACACACTGCAGCAGGGATTTTGGCCCACTCCTCCATACAGACCCTTCAGGTTTCTGGGCAATACAGACTTTCAGCTCCCTCCAAAGATTTTCTATTGGGTTCAGGTCTGGAGACAGGCCACTCCAGGACCTTGAGATGCTTCTTACAGAGCCACTCCTTAGTTAACCTGGCTGTGTGTTTCGGGTCGTTGTCATGCTGGAAGACCCAGCCACGACCCATCTTCAATGCTCTTACTGAGGGAAGGAGGTTGTTGGCCAAGATCTCGCGATACATGGCCCCATCCATCCTCCCCTCAATACGGTGCAGTCGTCCTGTCCCCTTTGCAGAAAAGCATCCCCAAAGAATGATGTTTCCACCTCCATGCTTCACGATTGGGATGGTGTTCTTGGGGTTGTACTCATCCTTCTTCTTCCTCCAAACACGGCGAGTGGAGTTTAGACCAAAAAGCTCTATTTTTGTCTCATCAGACCACATGACCTTCTCCCATTCCTCCTCTGGATCATCCAGATGGTCATTGGCAAACTTCAGACGGGCCTGGACATGCGCTGGCTTGAGCAGGGGGACCTTGCGTGCACTGCAGGATTTTAATCCATGACGGAGTAGTGTGTTACTAATGGTTTTCCTTGAGACTGTGGTCCCAGCTCTCTTCAGGTCATTGACCAGGTCCTGCCGTGTAGTTCTGGGCTGATCCCTCACCTTCCTCATGATCATTGATGCCCCACGAGGTGAGATCTTGCATGGTGCCCCAGACCGAGGGAGATTGACCGTCATCTTGAACTTCTTCCATTTTCTAATAATTGCGCCAACAGTTGTTGCCTTCTCACCAAGCTGCTTGCCTATTGTCCTGTAGCCCATCCCAGCCTTGTGCAGGTCTACAATTTTATCCCTGATGTCCTTACACAGCTCTCTGTTCTTGGCCATTGTGGAGAGGTTGGAGTGTGTTTGATTGAGTGTGTGGACAGGTGTCTTTTATACAGGTAACGAGTTCAAACAGGTGCAGTTAATACAGGTAATGAGTGGAGAACAGGAGGGCTTCTTAAAGAAAAACTAACAGGTCTGTGAGAGACGGAATTCTTACTGGTTGGTAGGTGATCAAATACTTATGTCATGCAATAAAATGCAAATTAATTATAAAAAAATGTGATTTTCTGGATTTTTGTTTAAGATTCCATCTCTCACAGTTGAAGTGTACTTATGATAAAAATTACAGACCTCTACATGCTTTGTAAGTAGGAAAACCTGCAAAATTTGCAGTGTATCAAATACTTGTTCTCCCCACTGTACATAATTCTGTATTTTCAATAAATTAGCAAAACATTTCTAAAAACATTACTTTGTCATTATGGGGCATTGTGTGGAGATGGGTAAAAAAATACATGTTTAATCCATTTTGAATTCAGGCTGTAACAGAACACAGTTTGAAACAAGTCAAGGGGTATGAGTACTTTCTGAAGACACTTTATATGACGTTATTTGTAGGTATAAACTCTATCGTATCCACCACTATTTGGTTGAATTTGTAGTACCTTTACACTCAATGACTCAGGTGTGGTCACAGTATGGCGACTGTCAACAGCAACAACAGCAATAACATACAAGGAGACATGGAGAAATGACACAAACATAGGCGGTGATTGACAAGCATGACAAATGAACAAGGCAGTTATTAGCCCACCAGCCAGTGGAGTCCTGGTTCAACATGGCCGCCAGGAGGAGAAGGTACTGTGTGTCTCTCCTTTTTACCCAGAGCAGTAGGAGGAAGGTTGGGAGTAGACTGCAAAGCTCCTCCGAAGCTAAGCCGAGGTGGGCAGGGGATAAACGCTTCACCGATTAAGCTGGAGGAGTCCTCTGAATTGTGGGGGGTGAAGGGGACTAAATCTGTGAACTATTTTGTAAAAGTTCACTTCTGTGACATGAAACACACAGCTGTTTATTTTTATGGAGACTATATACATGAGAGCATGATGCATCAGTGCATGGTGTTTAATATAAGACAGGCATTCTGAAAGACAGCTTTGAGTCTTTTTTTATGTTTAATAGAGTGGATTTGGATATGATGTATCACTGTGGTTGGTACCCTGTCGAAAGTTTAAGTATCTAAAATGCACAACTCTGACTAAATGCAAACTCCAGGGAAACAAAGAACCCACACTTTCTGACACATACTTGGACAAGTGAACTCAACCACTTTAACAGCACAGTTGGGACACAACAATCCCACAACTCCCACCAATTAGATAGAAATCAGTGAAACACTGTGTGCAAGACACAAAACGACATATAAGGCCAAATCTCAGATGTTGATACTCACCCCTCTTTCCCAACACAACCAAACCATCTGTCGTCGGATATACACTGAGGAAGACTGGTGCAGGTTGTCACCTTTTTCATGTTCTCATTGCACTTAAGAATACTATGCATCCTGCTGCCTTAGTTCACCATGTTACTGTATACTGCTGTAGTTGCTCTCAAATAATTTTTAGAGGTTAAGGTCTGCACTCGAGCAACATACATTATTATATTAAAATTGATAGGGTTATAATTTGATATGGGTGGCCCAATGGTGTGAACAAAACAGAGAATGTACCCAAAGAAAGAAACAAAGACGGCCCAATGCAACAGCCCACAATTTCAACAGCCCACAGGTTTTTCCCCAAACACATCAACCCATACTGTCACTGTTGCCACTTTAAATGTACCTCAATGGGAAAATATTAAGTATTCATTTCTGCCCTCCTCCACCTCATCAATACCTATCGACTGTTACTAGAATAGCAATTTAAAGTCACCCATGGTGATTTCACTCCTTGGTTTGTAGTGTGTGTTTATGTGCGGGATTACTTGGCCTCTCTTCCATTAGTGTTGATAAGAGAGAGAGAGGGATTACTTGGCCTCTCTTCCATTAGTGTTGATGAGAGAGAGAGAGAGAGAGAGAGAGAGAGAGAGAGAGAGAGAGAGAGAGAGAGAGAGAGAGAGAGAGAGAGAGAGAGAGAGAGAGAGGGAGGGGCACGGTTCTGAGGGAACACAGGAAGCTGCCTGGCTGTCTATTTTGGGGCCCCGTTGCCACTCAGTCTGCCTTTGAGGCCTCGGCAGCGTCGTCACATTAAGATCCCTCCATTTGAGGATCTCACACAGCCCTTTGATGTGGCTCTGTGTGCATGCACAGACAGGAGACTCAATCACTCCCTTGGCATTCACCACCTATAAGGGTATATTTCTGTAGAGCAGGGTTTGGTCTGTTAAGGACACTGTTATTGGAGGGAGCTGCACAAAATAGTAATAATTGAAATGTACCTGCTAATATTTAATTGCTGAACATATCAAATTGAGTTTTCTACATCATCTGCTTGATCAAAAATGGTTTTACAGCAAATATTATCTTTCCTTGTAGCTTCCTTGCTGCTTGCTTGATGTGTGTGGACACACACACAAGCAAACACACAAACACACTTGTGCACACACACACACACACACACACACACACACACACACACACACACACACACACACACACACACACACACACACACATACAGTGGGGAGAACAAGTATTTGATACACTGCCGATTTTGTAGGATTTCCTACTTACAAAGCATGTAGAGGTCTGTAATTTTTTATCATAGGTACACTTCAGCTGTGAGACACGGAATCTAAAACAAAAATCCAGAAAATCATATTGTATGATTTTTAAATAATTAATTTGCATTTTATTGCATGAAATAAGTATTTGATCACCTACCAACCAGTAAGAATTCCGGCTCTCACAGACCTGTTAGTTTTTCTTTAAGAAGCCCTCCTGTTCTCCACTCATTACCTGTATTAACTGCACCTGTTTGAACTCGTTACCTGTATAAAAGACACCTGTCCACACACTCAATCAAACAGACACCAACCTCTCCACAATGGCCAAGACCAGAGAGCTGTGTAAGGACATCAGGGATAAAATTGTAGACCTGCACAAGGCTGGGATGGGCTACAGGACAATAGGCAAGCAGCTTGGTGAGAAGGCAACAACTGTTGGAGCAATTATTAGAAAATGGAAGAAGTTCAAGATGACGGTCAAACTCCCTCGGTCTGGGGCACCATGCAAGATCTCACCTCGTGGGGCATCAATGATCATGAGGAAGGTTAGGGATCAGCCCAGAACTACACGGCAGGACCTGGTCAATGACCTGAAGAGAGCTGGGACCACAGTCTCAAAGAAAACCATTAGTAACACACTACGCCGTCATGGATTAAAATCCTGCAGCGCACGCAAGGTCCCCCTGCTCAAGCCAGCGCATGTCCAGGCCCGTCTGAAGTTTGCCAATGACCATCTGGATGATCCAGAGGAGGAATGGGAGAAGGTCATGTGGTCTGATGAGACAAAAATAGAGCTTTTTGGTCTAAACTCCACTCGCCGTGTTTGGAGGAAGAAGAAGGATGAGTACAACCCCAAGAACACCATCCCAATCGTGAAGCATGGAGGTGGGAACATCATTCTTTGGGGATACTTTTCTGCAAAGGGGACAGGACGACTGCACCGTATTGAGGGGAGGATGGATGGGGCCATGTATCGCAAGATCTTGGCCAACAACCTCCTTCCCTCAGTAAGAGCATTGAAGATGGGTCGTGGCTGGGTCTTCCAGCATGACAACGACCCGAAACACACAGCCAGGGCAACTAAGGAGTGGCTCCATAAGAAGCATCTCAAGGTCCTGGAGTGGCCTAGCCAGTCTCCAGACCTGAACCCAATAGAAAATCTTTGGAGGGAGCTGAAAGTCCGTATTGCCCAGCGACAGCCCCGAAACCTGAAGGATCTGGATGGAGGAGTGGGCCAAAATCCCTGCTGCAGTATGTGCAAACCTGGTCAAGAACTACAGGAAACTCGTATTATCTCTGTAATTGCAAACAAAGGTTTCTGCACCAAATATTAAGTTCTGCTTTTCTGATGTATCAAATACTTATGTCATGCAATAAAATGCAAATTAAATACTTAAAAATCATACAATGTGATTTTCTGAATTTTTGTTTTAGATTCCGTCACTCACAGTTGAAGAGTACCTATGATAAAAATTACAGACTTCTACATGCTTTGTAAGTGGGAAAACCTGCAAAATCGGCAGTGTATCAAATACTTGTTCTCCCCACTGTATATCCTTTAATATATAAAAATATACAAAAATGAATGACAATTAATATTGCACCAGCAGAAAGGTAGTGGTCAAGCAATCACATCAAAAACACGGTTTCAGAATGCAAGAGCCCTGACAGAACAGGCCCATGTCAGCAATGACATAGAGATATCCAGGCTACTTACGAATGAGAGGCACACTGGCATTGGCCCTTCCCAGGATGTTGGCGGCGACACACGTGTAGTTACCATAGCGATCCTCTGTCATGTTGGTCACTGTGAGGACTGATCTGGAGCTGAGGTTCTTGATGTCGATCCCCTGACCCTTGTTAATCCTGAAAGAGAACGGACGACGAATAAAGCTTTCCTTTTCTGAAAATATTTATCAACCTCAAATAGAGTCTCTAAAGTACTTTATCGTCCTCTTTAATACATCCATTTATCCTTTCGCTGGGCTTTTATGCCGTTGAGTGTTGTTTTGAAGGACTGCCACAGCATGATAGAGAGATGACCCTAAGAGTAGTGTGAACTAGCAGCATGTCACTTATTATTGCCATTCAATGTAAAATGATTCCTTTCTAATCAGTTTCTTTTGTTTGTTTTCATAGTGCATGTAATTAACAATCTGATGAGACAAGATGAGATATGATCTACAATTTAGCCATTGTTTAAATTACCTAAAATATTGAAAATGTCCAGGGAGAAGACAGGGATGACTCCTATTCTGGCAGCGCAGTGGCCTCCTGTATATGCACTTGCGTAGTTTGACTGGCTCACAGTGGCTCTCGGAGTTGAAACGCTACGTGTGACCTTATGTCCAGCAAATCTCTGAGCATCTGTTGTTCTCTCTCCCACTGCGATTTCCTCAAATGTTAGTTGAACATTCACTGATAATCTCGGTGGGAGTCTGGGAGCATGCTTGCTTCTCCTCCAGAACGCCACAAAAACAAGCATCACTGTCTCCGTCAGAGCAAATGCGTTTCTCTTTCAACACCACGAACAGTGAAGCCTCAAAAGAAAGATTTTACTGTCAAAACTGTCTCATTATTTCCGATGCAGACAAACCAGCGGCATGACTGCATTCGTACTATAGTGACATCCACACACAGCTAAATGTACTGTGTGGCACTTAGCATCTGGGAACACTGAGTACAGCCTAGCATGTAGAAACATCCATTCTCTACCATAACGCAGCACACACATCCATAATGTCTTTAAGACCTCTTTAAAACTACGAATGTGTCAAGAAAAAGGACTTTCATGTTAAAAGGCTCAGACGTAGAGCTAGGTTTAGGATTAAGTAAACGCTAGAATCATGTCAATGTGCCTCCTTAGCAATTTAAATAAATTGAATCCACCCTATAATTACAATTAGCACAGTGTGAACTGATGATTGAAATTGTGCTCACTAGGAGTGGGTAAATGACGGGTAATGGGAATAATTTGGCTTCTAAATTCAAGAACAGCCACTTGAATCTACACTGATTGATGTATGTGCTGGGAATGTTTTTAGCTAGTTGATGAGTTACGAAAACATTTCATTAGAATGCAAGGTGAGGACGTAGTCAAAAATTGCTTTTTTTGGGGGGGGGGGGGGGGGGGGGGTTATTTATTACTTCTACTTTCCAGGGCCAGACTAGTGCCAGTTAGTGACAGGCTAACACATTGTCGACACATTTACTGTGTGGTGACATTTTTCATGTGTAAAGAAGTCGAAGATGCTTCAGAACATTCATTGCATAATGGATCGAACCAATGGAACTAGTTTAGTGCTAATGGTTGGCAACAAGTTTGCATCCAACTCTGTAAACCCAAATAACATGTATTTCCATGGCGAATGACCCAGAGCAATGTGTTTCTCTAACCTTTTCTCTCCCTTGTACCACTCAAATGATGGTGTAGGTACAGCTGCAGCCTCACACCTCAGCAGAGCTGTGCGTCCCAGGCCAACTCCATGGCTTTTCATCTCGTGGATGGCTGGGGCATCTGAAATGAAGAAGCAATAAAAATGTTATATGGAGGAAACATTATGAAATTGAAATATATTAAATAAAAGCCACTTTCCCCAGCTTGAATTTAGTACTGGGAAATGGTTTTGGTCCAGTTGGTGTAAGAGGTGAGAAAGGCTTGAAACTTGAAACACAACACTAGGGTTGCAAAGGGAGGGTATATTACTGGAAACTTTAGAAGTTTACAAGTAAATTACCAGAATTGTGGTATATGTCAAGGATTTTATGTAATCTATCACAAGACATCTAGTGGCCTTTTTGGGTACTTCATATTATCACAGGCCCTCAGTGTGGCCTCATTAAATGTAAAATATATAAAATATTTAAATAAAATGATTTTCAAATAGGTCGTTATCAATAAAGGCATTGTTAAAACTATTTGCTTGAAGAGCATAGTCAGAACAACACATTTCAGATTATTCAACATTTAGCTCCATCATCAGTTATACAGCAAGTAACTGCATGCTTTTCATGATCAGTAAACATCAACTGATCATGTATTTTCAGATACCTGAGGGTAGCCCATACATGAGGGTAGCCCATACATGAGGGTAGCCCATACCTGAGGGTAGCCCATACATGAGGGTAGCCCATACATGAGGGTAGCCCATACATGAGGGTAGCCCATACATGAGGGTAGCCCATACCTGAGGGTAGCCCATACATGAGGGTAGCCCATACATGAGGGTAGCCCATACATGAGGGTAGCCCATACCTGAGGGTAGCCCATACCTGAGGGTAGCCCATACATGAGGGTAGCCCATACCTGAGGGTAGCCCATACCTGAGGGTAGCCCATACATGAGGGTAGCCCATACCTGAGGGTAGCCCATACCTGAGGGTAGCCCATACCTGAGGGTAGCCCATACCTGAGGGTAGCCCATACCTGAGGGTAGCCCATACCTGAGGGTAGCCCATACATGAGGGTAGCCCATACATGAGGGTAGCCCATACCTGAGGGTAGCCCATACCTGAGGGTAGCCCATACATGAGGGTAGCCCATACCTGAGGTTAGCCCATACATGAGGGTAGCCCATACATGAGGGTAGCCCACACATGAGGGTAGCCTATCCAAACAACATGTGCCATTTAGCTTGTTCATCAGCGGCTTTTGGAAAGAGCGCTTGACAAGTCCTCGTCCTGGTAAAGTTTCATACTTGTCAGGTATAGTTCACTTTTATTTTATATCACTCAAATATCCAATTAATGATGGCCAATATTGAGAGATATCGTGCGGCTACCCTCACATATCTGAAATGATATGATCAATTGATGTTTACTGATCATGAAATGCATGCAGTTACTTGCTGTATAACTCTGATGATAGAGCTACATGTGCACAACTGATAAAACATCCAAATAGTTAACATTTATTTAACAATCCTGTATATAAACCATCAACTTAGTGACTACCATTGGTGTTTAATATGAGGGTTTCCTTTATATATATATCTTTTTTTTTTCTCACATTTATTTTACTATGTCAGCATGTACAATACCAGTCAAAAGTTTGGACACACCAACTCATTCAAGGGTTTTTCTTTATTTTTACTATTTTCTACATTGTAGAATAATAGTGAAGACATCAAAACTATGAAATAACACAAATGCCATCGTGTAGTAACCAAAAAAGTGTAAAAAAAATCAAAATATATTTTATATAGATTCTTCAAAGTAGCCACCCTTTGCCTTGATGACAGGTTTGCACACGATTGGCAATCTCTCAACTAGCTTCACCTGTTCCCACATATACTGAGCACTTGTTGGCTGCTTTTCCTTCATTCTGCGGTCCAACTCATCCCAAACCATCTCAATTAGGTTGAGGTCGGGTGATTGTGGAGGAAGGTCCTCTGATGTAGCACTCCATCACTCACCTTCTTGGTCAAATAGCCCTTACACAGCCTGGAGGTGTGTTGGGTCATTGTCCTGTTGAAAAACAAATAATGGTCCCACAAAGCTTAAACCAGATGGGATGGCATATCACTGCAGAATGCTGTGGTAGCCATGCTGGTTAAGTGTGCCTTGAATTCTAAATAAATCACTGACAGTGTCACCAGCAAAGCATTCCCACACCATCAGACCTCCTCCTCTATGCTTTACAGTGGGAACCACACATGCAGAGATCCTCCGTTCACCTACTCTGCATCTCACAAAGTCACATCGGTTGGAACCAAACATCTCAGACCAAAGGACAGATTTCCACCGGTCTAATGTCCATTGCTCGTGTTTCTTGGCCCAAGCAAGTCTCTTCTTCTTATTGGTGTCCTTTAGTAGTGGTTTCTTTGCAGCAATTCTACCATGAAGGCCTGATTCACACAGTCTCCTCTGAACAATTGATGTTGACTTGTGTCTTTTACTTGAACTCTGTGAAGCATTTATTTGGGCAGAAATTTCTGAGGCTGGTAACTCTAATGAACTGATCCTCTGCAGCAGAGGTAACTCTGGGTCTTCCTTTCCTGTGGCGGTCCTCATGAGAGCCAGTTTCATCATAGCGCTTGATGGTTTTTGAAATATTCTGGATTGAATGACCTTAATGTTTTAAAGTTATGATGCACTGTCGTTTGTCTTTGCTTATTTGAGCTGTTCTTGCCATAATATGGACTTGGTCTTTTACCAAATAGGGCTATCTTCTGTATACTACCCCTACCTTGTCACAACACAACTGATTGGCTCAAACACATTAAGAAGTAAAGAAATTCCACAAATTAACTTTTAAAAAGGCACACCTGTTAATTGAAATGCATTCCAGGTGATTACCTCGTGAAGCTGGTTGAGAGAATACCAAGAGTGTGCAAAGCTGTCATCAAGGCAAAGGGTGGCTATTTCGAAGAATCTCAAATATAAAATATATTTTGATTTGTTTAACACTTTTTTGGTTACTACACGATTCCATATGTATTATTTCATAGTTTTCATGTCTTCACTATTATTATACAATGTTGAAAATAGTAAAAATAAAGAAAAATGAGTAGGTGTGTCCAAACTTTTTACTGGTACTGTATTTGTTGTCATTGTTTTGGCGTCAAACTGGTGGCAGTTGTGAAAAAAGTAAATAGTTGGAAGAGTTGCAGAGTTAATTGAAAATAATGTTATTGTTGATTAGATGCTTTTTTCATTAATTAGGCAACTTTCTCTAAAATCATATGGTCTATCTACTAGAAACTCATGGACAATATGGACACAGCTATAAAAAAGGAATATATATGAATAAATTATTCAAGTATAAATTACTAAGGTTACGATAGATTGCCATAGATTCTGTTAACTACCTAAATTACTGAAGATTCTTGTAACTTTGGTAAACTACCGGTAGCTTTGCAACCCAACACAAAACATAGCGACCACACTGTGGTCAGTGAGCATATTTAATGTAAATGCTACGGAAGCAGTGGGAAAGAAAAAAGCATCCATCCCAAGGGTTAGGAAAATGAAATGAATTGCATGGTGATAAATCGCTTAATGGAAGTTCAAAGACTGAATGGCAGAGGCAGGTTCTGTGAATACAAAATTAGTCTCCTTTCATGTGACGAGACGCAGTGTAAATCTCTTTGCCAGTTTGAGGGAGGCAGTTTTAACTATGGACGCTTTCTCAAGCAGCCAGGGCTTTTTGTATTTAAAACATTTACAGAGCTTAAAGTAACACAGTCTTGAAAGGAAAAATGTAATTGCTGAATTGAAATTATATAGAATTCACACAAAGCATTTGGTTGAATCTACTATGTGACGACAGTGGAATTATAACAATCACCACATAAAATAGGCTACAACGAGTGCTTTTTCTTTTCAATGTTGCATTTGTATTTCTCACCAACTATTAACATAATGTTCAATTCTTATCACTCTTTTAAGGTTAGTGGGGTAAAAGCACATCGTGCACCAGGCAGACAATATGTAAAGAAAAAACAGTACACTGTCAATGTTCCTAATGCAGACAATATTTATTTCTCACAGGGGCTCTTCTGAGGGTCAGTGAAAACAGGTACCATCTATCCTATTCTCTTCTTGACAGACATCAACGCCACACTACTATTGTGATGATAGTGGTGAATATGAATCACTCTCGAGCTACACAATGACCAAGTGAGTAGCAGTGATTTGAGGGTTATACGATTGTCTACGGCAGTTTGGTCTAGGGGCCAGTAAGAGTGCAAAACAAAAGTAAACAGAAGCACATAGGGTGACTGAAACAAAAACACTAAACACGACTCTCTGCCGATTCCAGGAAGTCTGTCCACTTAGGATTTGCTGGCTAGCGTTCGATCACATGCCATGTCTGAATGAAATAGTCCCCACTATTGAGTCTTTGAGAATCACCTGCCAGTCAGTCACGGACAGTCTGTGTTCTGTTCAGGGGGAGATTTGGCAGGGCACACTCAAACCTTCATTTCCAATTGCATTTGTGAATTTCCCCTACACAACCTCCACCACAATGGAGACTGTCCTGTGATAGTACCTCTCGAAGGTGCAGCCTCACGTCACACTCAAGCAGGAAAAATACATATTCACCCTCGGGAGACGCTGCTGAAATGCCTGTTCTTATAGAGTACCACAGTATAATACCCATAAAAACTAGCGGTCAAACAAGGAAATGGTTCCAATCATTTTTCCACCATTCATTTTTCCCATAGGGGATTTTAGAAACCTAAAATAAGGTCTATGTTTCAAGTAGGCTTAAATCTCGCTAGGATAAGGTGCCTATATTTACCCCCCAATAATGAAATGCTAATTAACTACTAATCATAAAAGAAC
The DNA here is from genome assembly GCA_023634145.1 of Thymallus thymallus. NCBI lineage: Eukaryota > Metazoa > Chordata > Actinopteri > Salmoniformes > Salmonidae > Thymallus > Thymallus thymallus. The sequence continues at coordinate 37,506,105 of CM042393.1, forward strand.
TACAAATGCATGACGATCTAAACGAGACTGCCGAATCGAAGGTAAAAATCTTTGGATTAACCATTTAATGTTGGCTAAATTTAGTCATGAATAAATTGGCTACATTTCATAAAACTGACGCTTCCTGGAACTGTCTTGTGCAAACTTTAAATTGACACAATACCTGTGGGCAAAGGTGTCAGCTAGAGATGACGTGCAGGAGCTTGCAGGGATTTGTAGTCTTGCATGATGTCTACTTTGATGCTAATTAGCGTTTTAGAATCTGAGAGCAAATAGAGCCGAATATATTGATAAAAGTCAGAGAGAGATTTATACGGTTATCAAAACGTCATGCCAGGGTAAGCCTACATGAAACACAGCCCTTATTTTAAGTGTTTCTAAAATTCCCTATAGAATTTGGAACCATTTCCCTGTTTGACCGCTAGGTTTTATGGGTATTATGACACCTCCACTGTGGAGCACTATTGAGACACAAATCACCAGTACAAAACATCTTATTCAAGGACTCACGTTCTTCTGAAAGAGCAGGGCACTCCATATACAGGCGTGTACTGGTGTTCTTTTAGCAAGTTCGTACTGTGCATACCTATAATGAATATGCTACCTTTCTTGGCACTACATATCATTGCTGACGTCTTCCACTTAGACAGATGAGGCGCGATAAGAAGGATGCATTGCAACGCCAAAGGGTGTGTGCACGTTGAATGTGTTTTGTGGCAGTACAGTACAAGCCACCAAAAACACACTTCTGCCATCTTTCATGTGGAATCCTTATGAACATAATATTGTGCATGCAGTTTGTTGATTTCCTGTTTTTGCGTGTCTCCCAATTACCTCTGCATCCCTATGCCTCTGTACTCGGGAGAATGGAGACCTAAGATTGCAAATCTAGTGGGCATGTGAGACAGGGACTTTTCCTGGTAATTTATCACAAGGATTGGTGTTGTGTTGAGGGGGATTGGCAAGCTGCCTGTGTGTGTGTGTGTGTGTGTGTGTGTGTGTGTGTGTGTGTGTGTGTGTGTGTGTGTGTGTGTGTGTGTGTGTGTGTGTGGAGAGAAGGTAGACAGCTGGGGCTGTGTATTGGGCTGTGATGGATCTGCAAGGCGCTAACACCCTGCCTCTATCTAACAGCTGGATCTGGACCTCTGGAAGGCCCACTCCTTTAATTACAAACAACATTAGCAATAACCGCACCATAAAGAAACGCAACAAAGCAATTATAGCCTCTACCGGCACTTTCTCAGCAGAACAGCAGAAAATAAACTAGAGAGAGAAACTGGACTCTCTAGATGCAGTAACAAAGACTCAAAACACCTCGTTGTTTCAACACCCACACATGCCCCAAATACACTGGAATAGGAAACATGGGGTATTTGGGTTATCAGACCCCTGGTCCAGAGGTGTGTCTAACCCTGATCTTACCTGGATCTGCCTTAGTGTATAAGGGGAAACCTGGATACTCATCAGTACTGAACCGGGTCATACCTTCTATGGAGTAAAACAATAAGAACATCATGTTGTAACATTCTACCACAGCAAGAGATGTGCATATGCAGTGCCTTCGGAAAGTATTCAGACCCCTCGACTTTTTCCACATTTTGTTGGGTTACATCCTTGTTTTTCCCCTCATCAATCTACACACAATACCCCATAATGACTAAGCAAAATCAGATTTTTAGATAATGTTGCTAATTTATATAAAAATATAAATATTTAAATATAAATATCACATTTACATAAGTATTCAGTATTTTGTTGAAGCATTTCTGGCAGCAATTACAGCCTTGAGTCTTCTTGGGTATGACACTACAAGCTTGGCACACCTTTATTTGTGGAGTTTCTCCCATTCTTCTCTACAGATCCTCTCAAGCTGTCAGGTTGGATGAGGAGCGTCGCTGCACAGCTGTTTTCAGGTCTCTCCATAGATGTTCGATAGGGTTCAAGTCCGTGCTCTGGCTGGGCCACTCAAGGGCATTCACAGACTTGTCCCAAAGCCACTCCTGCGTTGTCTTGGCTGTTGGAAGGTGAACCTTTGACCCAGTCTGAGGTCCTGAGCGCACTGGAGCAGGTTTTCATCAAGGATCTCTGCACTTTGCTCTGTTCATCTTTGCCTCGATCCTAGACTCTTCTCCCAGTCCCTGCCACTGAAAAACACCCCCACAGCATGATGCTGCCACCACCATACCTCACGGTAGGGATGGTGCCAGGTTTCCTCCAGACGTAACTCTTGGCATTCAGGCCAAAGACTTCAATCTTGGTTTCATCAGACCAGAGAATCTTGTTTCTCATGGTCTGAGAGTCTTTAGGTGCCTTTTGGCGAACTCCAAGCGGGCTGTCATGTGCCTTTTTACTGAGGAGTGGCTTCCGTCTGGCCACTATACCATAAAGGCCTGATTGGTGGAGTGCTGCAGAGATGGTTGTACTTCTGGAAGGTCCTCCCATCTCCACAGAGGAACCCTAGAGCTCTGTCAGAGTGAGCAAGGCACCTCCCTGACCAAGGCCCTTCTCCCCGATTGCTCAGTTTGGCCGGATGGCCAGCTCTAAGAGTCTTGGTGGTTCCAAGCCACCATGTTCTTGGGGACCTTCAATGCTGCAGACATTTTCTGGTACCCTTCCCCAGATCTGTGCATCGACACAATCCTGTCTCGGAGCTCTACGGACAATTCCTTCGACCTCATGGCTTGGTTTTTACTCTGACATGCACTGTCAACTGTGGGAACTTATATAGACAGATGTGTGCCTTTCCAAATCATGTCCATTCAATTGAATTTACCACAGGTGGACTCCAATCAAGTTGTAGAAACATCTTAAGGATGATCAATGGAAACAGGATGCACCTGAGCTCAATTTCGAGTCTCATAGCTAAGAGTCTGAATACTTATGTAAATAAGGTATCAGTTTTTTATTTTTAATACATTTGCAAACATTTCTAAAAACCTGTTTTAGCTTTGAAATTACGATACAGACGACATGGTATTGTGTGTAGATTGCTGAGGATTTGTATTCATTTTATCCATTGTAGAATATGGTTGTAACGTAACAAATTGTGGAAAAAGTCAAGGGGTCTGAATACTTTCCGAAGGCACTGTACTTTGCAGATATACCTGGGTTCCTAGTCCATTGTGTTTGTGGCTATAATTTCAGGAAGCCTGGGTCTCTAAATCATTGTTTAGAGTTTGGATGAAGAACGGGCCCTAGATTCAGTCCTAAGTCAACGTGAACAATGTCACTCAATACTCAGGGAGAGATAAAGGCAGACGACTGCCACGGGGTCTATATCATTTGAAGAAATGGAAGCCAATAACAAGAGTGACAAAATCAATCGCAGTATGCCAATGCTAAGAGCCTTGCCAAGTCCTCATAATCCTTCACTGGTGTCATTGTGTGGGGCCATTGATTAACAGGCATCTGAAAGGTGTCTGTGACCTGCCTGTCAGTAAAAAAAAACACATCCCCCTCCCATCGTGGGCTACACTAAGAATGAACAGACCACGCAGAGTCTGACATTTTCAAAGCCTTGCATTAAAGCCTCCCACTTGTGTACCTGCCATTGTCTGTGCCTCACAACTAGCATTCATTTGAGGAAAATATCTTTGAAGTAATTTAAGATTTTAATGTGTTGTATAACTGATTTGTAAAGTATCAATTTTGCTTTGCCTTGAAGTTACTGAATAATATCAGACATTTAGCAAAACACAGGAAAAATAATGAGTGACCTACTGTAGGTCTACATCTTCATTTGATTTATTTTTGATGCACAGATAGTAATTTAAATGTATGCAAGGATACAATCATATTAATCATTTGCTGAAATTAGCATGATGGTAGATACATCCAGGTAATTTAGTGGCTGGAGAGTTGCTGTTAATCACGGATGAGGTCCAGGAATAGCACAGCCTCAATGAAGAATAGGTGCTGCAGGGTCTCCTCTGTTTGACAAATTGCAACTTGCAGGCGGATCATAAAGCAACTTCCCATTAGATTTACATTATGCAGGCTGTGTCACCTAAACAAAGATGATGTGTACAATGGAACAGCAGCTATACAATACGGTGAACGCACACCTATATGATAAATACATTGTTTAACCTCTCTCTGTTTAATATTAAATGGATGATGTTGAACTGCAACCATTGTGCCGCTCAGTAGCACTAAGGGCTCCTCCGTGTGGTCACGTTAAGTGTTCCTCCAGTGGATATTGTAGCCCGGAAATATGTTGAACAAAAATACAAACGTATCAAGCAACAATTTCAAACATTTTACTGAGTTACAGTTCATATAAGGAAATAAGTCAATTGAAATAAATAAATTAAGACATCATCTATGGATTTCACATGAATGGGAATACAGATATGCCTCTGTTGGATCAGGTAGGGGTGTGGATCAGAAAACCAGTCAGTATCTGGTGTGACCTTCATTTGCCTCATGCAGCATGACACATCTCCTTCACATAGAGTTGGAATGTTGTCCCACTCCTCTTCAAATCCTATGTAAAGTTGCTGGATATTTAGTTATTATTATTATATATGTTTTTACTTTAACCTTTATTTAACTAGGCAAGTCCGTTAAGAACAAATTCTTATTTACAATGACGGCCTACACCGGCCAAACGTGGACAACTGTGCGCCATCTTATGGGACTCCCAATCACGGCTGGTTGTGATACAGTCTGGATTCAAACCGGGTTGTCTGCAGTGACGCCTCTAGCACTGAGATGCCGTGTCTTAGACCACTGCGCCACTTGGGAAACTGGAACATGCTGTCGCACATGTCGATCCAGAGCATCCCAAACATGCTCAATGGGGTGACATGTCTGGTGATGAATGCCACGACAATGGGCCTCAGGATCTCGTCAAGGTATCTCTGTGCATTCAAATTGCCATCGATAAAATGCAATTGTGTTCGTTGTCCGTAGCTTATGCCTGGCCATACCATAATCCCACCGTCACCATGGGGCACTCTGCTCACAACGTTCTCTAAAACTACGTTGGAGGCGGCTTATGGTAGAGAAATTAACATTCAATTCTCTAGCAACAGCTCTGGTGGACATTATTGCAGTCAGCATGCCAATTGTATGCTTCCTCAAAACTGGCATTGTGTTGTGTTACAAAACTGCATGTTTGAGTGGCATTTTATTGTCCCCAGCACAAGATGCACCTGTGTAATGATAATGGCATATCAAGAAGCTGAGGTTTAATCAGCTTCTTGATATGCCACACCTGTCAGGTGGATAGATTATCTTGAAGAAATACTCACTAACAAGGATGTAAACAAATTTGTGAACCAAATGTGAGAAAATAAGCTTTTTGTGTGTATGAAACATTTTGTGATCTGTTATAGAGGCGTCACTACAGACAACCTGGTTCGATTCCAGGCTGTATCACAACCGGCCGTGATTGGGAGTCCCATAGGCCGGCGAACAAGAATTTGTTCTTAACTGACTTGCCTAGTTAAACTGGGGTTACATTTAAAAATATATATAATAATTTCAGCTCATGAAACAAGGGAACAAAAACATGTTGCATTTATATTTTTGTTCAGTGTAGTTTTGGTATCACAGATTGTTCTGGCAATTCTCACATATAAACTTCATTGGCTGTTTGACATGATTATCATGATGAAATTGTAGGCCCTTTTTAGACCTGTACATGCCTCCTGTAAGACCCTATGATCTGTGAACCGTACAATACAGACGACATCTTGGTGTCATTACACTCCATAGTGTGCTCTAAAATACGGAGTATTGATTCTGAAATACAATATTTCACAAATTTATTCAACATAAAAAATATTAATATATTTTGATTTGGTTTATTTTAAGACATATTGTTTGGAACAATATACTCTACAAGTACATCACATTTCCAGTGGGCTCTCTGCTAATTCTGAAGGTATGATACATTTTATGAGCGCCACCAAAACAGTGAACAGGAAAATGTATTCAAAGGAAACACTCTCTGATGGTGACTTGCTGAATGTGCAATCCTAAAGGAGGGTTGTGATTGGTTAATGACTCAAAATGTAAATGTCTATGTATAAAATGGGTCATATCATTCAAAGTACCAGAGAGCCCACTCAGGAAATGTGACATGTTTTAACAGTATATTGTTACAAACAATATACTTTAAGCTACATTAAAAAGGGTAGTTTTGACATATTAATATTCATATTTTTAATGTTGAGTAGATGAATGTGAAAATGTGTATTTCAGAATCTAGACGTACTCCATATTTGAGATAACACTATGTATAATGACACCAAGATGTTGTCTGTATCATGTACGGTTCACAGATCATAGGATCTTACAGGAGGCATGTATATGTCTAAAAAGGTCCTAAAATGGCCACATCATCGTGATTTTCAAACAAAATAGTTTGTGATACAAATGTAAAACGCAATGTGAGAACAATCGGACTACGCTGGTGTGGAATCGACCATGATTAATTGGTGTGTTTCTCAACGGAATATGATTTATTTAGCCGTGAACTATTGCTCTCTAAAGAAAATCGGGCAGGCTTTTTAATTAAAAGATCAATTAATAACCTACCTCTTCAGCCATTTGAAAATGAGTTTTTCTTGCAATTAAGAGATGGACTCATCAGTCCATGACTTATCAGCTTCCACATAGAGACGGTTTTCCAATACGGTCTGGACCTCGTTGTCCTGTTCTGTCAGCCAGCAGTGGTTTTGTAGCCAATATTTATTCATTCATTAAGGTTCCTATTCAAAATATCCAAAACATAACATGGCCAACGTTTAACACTGAACGAAGACAAAGGCACACGCCCACAAATCTTTGTTAATAAATTAATGAGCTCATTAGATAGACATTCAGCAATGTGAAGACAAGGAGATTTGATTGCATAACCCTTGCTTGTTCCAGGGCAGTCATGGCTGGCCACTATTTATCATTAGCAGCGAGGAATTTCTATCAGTGCCAATCATGGCCGTAACTACATATGAGGACACCGAGGTCTGGACCTCTTGAATCTTTTCTAATATGAAACATATATACAGCGGGTGAAATAAGTATTGAACACGTCACCATTTTTCTCAGTAAATATATTTCCAAAGGTGCTATTGACATGAAAGTTTCACCAGATGTTGGTAACAACCCAAGTAATCCATACATACAAAGAAACCAAAACAAATAAGTTCAGAAATTAAGTTATGTGTAATAATGTGAAATGACACAGGGAAAAAGTATTGAACACATGAAGAAAGGGAGGTTCAAAAAGGCATGGAAAGCCAAGACAACAGCTGAAAACTATCAGTAATTAAAAAGCAATCCAGCCCCCTGTCAGTGCAAATTAATATCAGCTGGTTCAGTCCCAACTAATGGCCTACAAAAAGGTCTCATTGCCGGGCCTCCCGAGTGGTGCAGTGGTCTAAGGCACTGCATCGCAGTGCAAGCTGCATTACTACAGATGCGGATTTGAGCCCTGTCTGTGTCCCAGCCGGCCTCGACCGGGAGACCCATGAGGCGACGCACAATTGGCACAGCGTCGTCCGGGTTAGGGGAGGGTTTGGCCGGCCGGGTTGTCCTTGTCCCATCGCGCTCTAGCATCTCCTGTAGCTCAGTCACCAGGTTTACGGTGGTTCCTCCGACACATTGGTGCGGCTGGCTTCCGGGTTAAGCGTTCATTGTGTCAAGAAGCAGTGCGGCTTGGTGGGTTGTGTTTCGGAGGACGCACGGCTCTCAACCTTCGCCTCTCCCGAGTCCGTACGGGAGTTGTAGCGATGGGACAAGACTATAACTACCAATTGGATACAATGAAATTGGGGAGAAAATGGGGTAAAATAATAAAAAATAAAAAAAGGTCTTATTGCCAAGGTGTCACACAAGACACATCTCATGATGGGTAAAAGCAAAGAGCTGTCTCAAGACATTCGCAACCTAATTGTTGCAAAACATAATGATGGCATTGGTTATAGGCGCATTTCTAAGCTTCTGAATGTTCCAGTGAGCACTGTTTGGGCCATAATACGGAAGTGGAATGACAATCATTTCACCATAAATTTGCCTCGACCAGGTGCTCCTCGTAAATTTGCCCTGTCAAATTGGTTGTTGGTCATTATTAGACAACCATTATCAGGTCTTGCTATAGATATTTAAGTAGGAACATTCACTGTCTTCTTGCAGCATTGAAGGTTCCAAGAACACAGTGTACTCCATCATTCTTAAATGGAAGAAGTTTGGAACTACCAATACTCTTCCTAGAGCTGGCTGCCCAGCCAAACTAAGCAATCAGGGGAGAAGGGCCTTGGTCAGAGAGGTGACCAAGAACCCAATGGTCATTCTGACAGAGCTCGATAATTTCTTAGTGGAGATGCGAGAACCTTACAGAAGGACAACCATCTCTGCAGTACTCCACCAATCAGGACAGATGGAAGCCACACCTCAGTAAAAGGCACATGACATCCCACTTGGAGTTTGCCAAAAGGCACCTAAAGGACTCTCAGGCTGAATGCCAAGCGTCAATGAATGAACTCTTTGGCTGAATGCCAAGCGTCACGTCTGGAGGAAACCTGGCACCATCCCTAAGGTGAAGCATGGTGGCGTCAGCATCATGTTGTGGGGATGTTTTCAGCGACAGGGACTGGGACACTAGTCAGGACGGACTTGATCACGATCAAACATCTCTGGAGAGACCTGAAAATAGCTGCGCAGCAACGCTCCCCATCCAACCTGACAGAGCTTGAGAGGATCTGCAGAGAAGAATGGGAGAAACTCCCCAAATACAGGTATACCAAGCTTGTAGCGTCATACCCAAGAAGACTCGATGCTGTAATCACTGCCAAAGGTGCTTCAACAACATACTGAGTAAAGGATCTGAATACCTATGTAAATGTGATATTTCAGTATTTTTTTTGTATACATTTGCAAAAATATAAATTTAAATTGCTTCATCATTATTGGGTATTGTGTGTAGATTGATGAGGATTTTTTATTTATTTAATCCATTTTAGAATAAGCCTGTAACATAATAAATTGTGGAAAAAGGGAAGGGATCTGAATACCTTCCGAATGCACTAAGTATGCCCCCAATGCAATTATGAAGTCATGCGATTTCAACTGATTTCTTATTTTCTGTCAAATTAACTAATTATTGTCTTTAGTTTAATTTATATAACAACATTCCAAACGTATTAAGCATTATCTAGTGCAAATACTGCACAATTCCACTATTTGCGTCAGTTTCAAACTTTTATTTGGAGCATTTTTGGCCTAAACATTATTGTGGCTAGCTTCAAATGCTGGCTTGTGCACATTTCATTACCTAGTTAGCTTAGTTACTGACTAAGCTATTCACTTTGTTATACAGTCCTAAAAATGTAATAGGCTTTCGTTTCATCGCTGATGCTATCTGTCAGTGTAAATCATTTCTCACATTTTCCCCCTTTCAGGGGTATAACATTACAGTTGTATAGCTAATAGGCTATGTGTTTGTAGATCGACTGAGGTGAATTAACCTAGGTGATAATGGCTGGGGTCATATTTGCAGTTCTCCAAATAGCATTTTAAAGTGTTTCAATTGTATAAATAGAGTGGTTTCAATTTTGTTTGAGCCCTTTCGTACCTCAACAAAACTCAAACCCTGGTTATGGCCCTGGTGCCAATAACATTACATTCAAAGGCCCATAGCAGGTCCCCGAAGAGCGCTTCTGTAAACGGGGTCATACAGAATTCAGCCTTACTGGAATGGGGAAGGGCATCTATTCAAATTAAGCTTAACTCCATAACACCATGAAGAAATTATCTAGTGAAGATTATAAATAATAATCAGGGAGAGAGCTTAAGAAAGATACACAAAAGTATGTGGACACCCCTTCAAATGAGTGGATTTGGCTATTTCAGCCACACCAGTGGCTGACAGGTGTGTAAAATCGAGCACACTGCCATGCAACCTCCATAGACAAACATTGGCAGTAGAATGGCCTTACTGAAGAGCTCAGTGACATTCAACTTGGCACCATCATAGGTCAGTTTATCAAAGTCAGTTTATCAAATTTCTGCCCTGATAGAGCTGCCCCGGTCAACAGTAAGTGCTGTTATTATGAAGTGGAAATGTCTAGTAGCAACAGCCACAAAGTGGTAGTTCACACAAGCTCACAGAACGGGACCGCCGAGTGCTGAAGTGAGTAGCGCGTAAAAATCGTCTGTCAACTGAGCCGCACACAAGCCTATGGTCACCATGCGCAATGCCAAGCGAAGGCTGGAGGGGTGTAAAGCTCGCCGCCATTGGACTCTGGAGCAGTGGAAACGCATCTCTGGAGTGATGAATGACCCTTCAACATCTGGCAGTCCGACGGACAAATCTGGGTTTGGAGGATGCCAGGAGAATGCTACCTGCCCCAATTCATGGTGCCAATTGTAACGTTTGTTGGAAGATGAAAAATGGCGGTCTTTCATGGTTCGGGCTAGTCCCCTTAGTTCCACTGGCAATTATATTCTAGAGGATTTGTGGCAACAGCTTGGGGAAGGCCCTTTCCTGTTTCAGCATGACTATGCCCCCGTGCACAAAGCGAGGTCGAGATCGGTGTGGAAGAACTTGACTGGCCTGCACAGAGCGCTGACCTCAACCCCATCGAACACCTTTGGCATGAATTTGAACGCTCACTGCGAGTCAGGCCTTATCGCCAAACATCAGTACCCGACCTCACTAATGCTGTTGTGGCTGCAGCAATGTTCCAACATCTTGCCAGAAGAGTAGAGGCTGTAATAGCATCAAAGGGGGGACCAACTCCATATTAATGCTCATGAATTTGTAAAGAGATGGTTGACGAGAAGGTGTCCCTATACTTTTTGTAATGTAGTGTATTTAAAGAGAGATTTACATCTTGAGTGTATTGGTTTGACTTTATTTGGGTTGGAATTAGCATCTTCTCCCTGGAAGATGTCTTTAAATATTCTCTGTATGTTAACTTGCTTAACTTGTTCATTTCTCTACCATAAGCCAGTTTAGAGTATTTGGCAGTACGTCCAACCGGCCTCACAACCACAGACCATGTGTAACCACACCAGCTCAGGACCCTCACATCCGGCTTCTTCACCAGCTGATGAAACTGGGTTTGCACAACCAAAGTATTTCTGTACAAACTGTCATAAACCGTCTCAGGTAAGCTCATCTGCATGCTCGTCGGCCTTACCAGGGTATTGACTTGACTGCAGTTTGGTGTCGTAAACAAAGACGTCAGACAGCGTGTATGGTCTTGTGGGCGAACGGTTTGCTGATGTCAACATTGTGAACAGAGGGCCCCATGGTGGCGGTGGTATTATGGTATGGCTTTGGCTTAAGCTACGGACAACGAACACAATTGCATTTTATTAATGGCAATTTGAATGCACAGAGATACCGTGATGAGATCCTGAGGCCCATTTTTGTGCCAAGCATTTGAGCTCTGGTGCCAATATCCTTATGTTCCTACAGGATCTTTTTGAGCAGGGGCGGGCATTCTCCACTTTAAAAGTGTACATGGCTGTTATCTAGGCGTGTCATGTGGGAACTGACGTAGCCACACCGGGGGCCCACCCCCTGGTTGTGCGGTTCCTGAAAGGTGTACGTCGTCTCAGACCAATCTCTAAACCTATTGTGCCCACATGGGACTTGAGGTCCCCAATGAGCCTCTGGTGTCGCTGGATCCGAAGATCCTCACCTACAAAACCTCCCACCTTCCTGTACTCAAATCATCCCGGGGGAGTCTAAGGTGACGTTGCTTCCAATTGTGACCTTTTAACTCCGAAAGTCATGGCTACAGTATGTCCTATAGGTCCTTAGCTTTGAGCTATTTCCTTTTCGCTTCCTCCTCTTGCTTCTGAAGAGCAACGGAGGTTACATACACTGTGTCTGGTGTGAGCTTTACGTGCGTACAGTACCAGTCAAAAGTTTGGACACACCTAAAAAATAGAATGACAAAGATGTAAAACATTATCCTGAATATAAACCATCAACTTAATGACTACCATTGGTGTTTAATATGAGGGTTTCCTTTATATAATTTTTTTTTTTTTTTACAGACTTATTTTACTACGTCAGTAGTGCTCATTCAAGGGTTTTTCTTTATTTTTACTATTTTCTACATTGTAGAATAATAGTGAAGACATCAAAACTATGAAATAACACATATGGAATCATGTAGTAACCAAAACAGTGTTAATCAAATATATATATTTATTTTATATTTAGTATTCTTCAAACCCTTTGCCTTGATGACAGCTTTGCACAATATTGGAATTCTCTCAACCAGCTTCACCTTGAATGCTTTTCCAACAATGCTGAGCACTTATTGGCTGCTTTTCCTTCACTCTGCGGTCCAACTCATCCCAAATCATCTCAAATTGGGTTGAGGTCGGGTGATTGTGGAGGCCAGGTCCCACTAAGAGCAAACTAGATGGGATAGTGTATCGCTGCAGAATGCTGTGGTAGCCATGCTTCACTGTTGCAGAGATCCTTGGTGAACTTATCCTCTGCAGCAGAGGTAACTCTGGGTCTTCCTTTCCTGTGGCGGTCCTCATGAAAGCCAGTTTCATCATAGCGCTTGATGTTTTTTGCGACTGCACTTGAAGAAACTTTCAAAGTTCTTGACATTTTCCGGAATGACTGACCTTGATGTCTTAAAGTAATGATGGACTGTCATTTCTCTTTGCTTATTTGAGCTGTTCTTTCCATAATATGGACTTGGTCTTGTATAACACCCCTACCTTCACAACACAACTGATTGGATCAAACACATTAAGCAGGAAAGAAATTCCACACATGTACTTTTAACCAGGTGACTACCTCATGAAGCTGGTTGAGAGAATGTCAAGAGTGTGCAAAGCTGTCATCAAGGCAAAGGGTGGAATCTCAAATATAAAATATATTTTGATTTGTTTAACACTTTTTTTGGTTACTACATGATTCCATATGTGTTATTTCATAGTTGTGATGTCTTCACTATTATTCTACAATGTAGAAAATAGTAAAACATAAAGAAAAACCCTGGAATGAGTAGGTGTGTCCAAACTTTTGACTGGTACTGTACATTGAATGGACCCGGGGTATCCGGTTATGTGACAAGCTTTTGCTTGTTTTGCTAATCCAGCTCACGACAGGGCACTTTCTAAGCAGCGTGTCTCCCACTGGATTGTGGAGGGTATCTCCCTGGCATATAGCAGCAAGGGGCAAGGCTACCTAGCGGTGTACGTGCCCACTGCACCAGGGGTGTGGCAGCGTCTTGGGTGTTGTTTAAAGAGTTGATCGTAGGGGATACAGTATTTGTGATGCAGTGAGTTGGGCTTCACCACACAGCTTTGTGAGGTTTCATCGCTTGGATGTCACTGCTCTCAGTGTAGCCCACAGTATGCTTACGGATGGGACAGGGGAAAGTCACTAAACAGCGCACTGCCCGTTTCTGGTCTCGGTGAAGAGCGGTATTAAATTGAAGGAATTAAATCAGAGCCTCCCGCTTATCACCTGTGGAAGGCGGAGCTTCCAGCGAGGTGCGGATTTCCTACAACCGATGTCGCGAGAGTGTGACTCCCCATAGTATGTTGTACCTTGTTTCCCTCCTTCAGGGAACAGTGGTTATAGTCACAACGCCACGATTTGATTGACCTGCAGTGCACACTATTTGTTCTGGCCCTGCCAGTGCATCAGAGTGTTGTTATGACACCTGAAGCTGATACACACACACGCACGCACGCACACGCAACCTCCCCTCCCTTACTGGGCCTGATCTGACTGGGGACTTAATTTCCATGTCATTATTTGATGACCACAAAATAAAGATTATTTTCCTGAATATCGCTGTTCACAATGTTAGACCATTATGTTCTGTGTATTATGTGTCTCTTTGTTGTAAGACAGCCCAAACAAGAGACTGCCGTGAGTCTCAGCAAGGGACAGCGTATGAACAAAATAAAAAGAGAGGACGTAAAGCATTTTAAGTATCCACATTAACGCCTCACATTTTAATTAGGGCTTGAAAGTCTATCAACACTGTGGGTCTCGTTGCTCATAGCAGCTCTAATGTACATGCTCATAATGAATTAAATAGGTATTACAGTTGACAGTCAATTACTATAAATGGAGTTGCTGTCTTTCCCTTGGCCAGGCTTGAATATGAACAGAATCAGCAGCCGTGAGACACCAGAGAGGAGGTTAACAAATGGCTGGAAAGCATACAGTGCACAGCTTCTCTCAGCAAAGCAACAGCAGTGGAGTCTTCACATGGAGGAAAACGAGTGCGAGAGGAGGTACATTGAGCTCACTCAGCAGACGTCATTTAGCAGACGCTCTACCATCTGAGCTACTAGCTCAGAAACGTGCACTATGAGTCAGGCAAACATGGCAGGAGTAGCCGGCATACTGTATCTAGTACATGGGTGGAAGTCTACATTCACCTTTAAGTAGCTCTCACACCCTGGCATTCTTCAATGCTCCAGATTAAAGACAATCACTCAACGTTTTGGTCATGAGACCTACATCGGATCATTGAATGGTTCACAGCATAGCATTGAGCAAAAATGTTAATCCAGGTTCTCCTTCAAATACTTGTTTCGATGTATAACAATGGGATCAACGATAGGCGTAACTTTTATTTTAGCATGGAAATCCCATTGAGACCCAGGCCTATTTTCAAGGGAGCCCTGCATGTACACAAATCATACATCATTTACAAAGCTCACAAAAACAAAGCAAAAAAGACCAACAATATTTAGATTTAAGAAAAGCAATCACATTCCTCAACATGGATTCCTCATCACATTCCATCAACAACTTGAACATGACCTGCCACTGGTATTAAACAAATGATGTGTGTCCATGTATGCTGATGATTCAACCAAATACACATCAGCAACCACAGCTATTGAAGTCACCGAAACCCTTAACAGAGAGCTGTAGTCTGTTTTGGAATGGGTGGCCAGTAATAAACTGGTCCTGAACATCTCTAAAACTAAGAGCATTGTATTTGGTACAAATCATTCCCTAAGTTCTAGACCTCAGCTGAATCTGGTAATGAATGGTGTGGCTGTTGGACAAGTTGATGAGATTCAATTACTTGGTGTTACCTTAGATTGTAAACTGTCATGGTCAAAACATATAGATTCAATGGTTGTAAAGATGGGGAGAGATCTGTCTGTAATAAAGAGTTGCTCTGCTTTTTTGACACCACACTCCAAAAAGTAAGTTCTACAGGCTCTAGTTTTGTCTAATCTTGATTATTGTCCAGTTGTGTGGTCGAGTGCTGCAAGTAAATACCTAGTTAAGCTGCAGCTGGTCCAGAACAGAGCGGCACGTCTTGCTCTTCATTGTAATCTGAGGGCTAATATAAATAATATGCATGCCAGTCTCTCTTGGCTAAGAGTTGAGGAGAGACTGACTGCATCACTTCTTAATTTTATAAGAAACATTAATATGTTGAAAATCCCAAATTGGTTACATAGTCTACTTACACACAACTCTGACACACACACTTACCCCACCAGACATGCCACCAGGGGTCTTTTCACAGTCCCCAAATTCAAGAAAGCGTACAGTATTATTATTGCATGGAACTCTGTTCCATCTCAAATTGCTCAAATAAACAGCAAATCTCATTTCAATAAACAGATAAAGCAACACCTCACGGCACAACGCCTCTCCCCTATTTGACCTAGACAGTTTGCGTGTATGTATTGATATGTAGGCTGTGTGCCTTTTGTAATTTTTTACATTTATGTAGTTCTGTCCTTGAGCTGTTCTTGTCTATTATTGTTATGTATTATGTCATGTTTCATGTTTTGTGTGGACCCTAGGAAGAGTAGCTGCTGCTTTTGCAACAGCTAATGAATACCTCACAATCAAATGCCGACCATATTACCTCCCAAGAGAATTCAGCCCTGTATATTCCACCTCAAGCTGATACCATGACGGCCCTCAAGGAACTACACTGGACTGTGCAAACTGGAAACCACATATCCTGAGGCCACATTTATTGTAGCTGGGGATTTTAACAAAGCAAATTTGAGGAAAATGCTACCGAAGTTCTATCAACACATTGACTGTAGTACTCGCGCTGAAATAAACGCTAGACCGCTCCCAAGCGTGTTAACGCTCGAAAAGCTGCCGGCCCAGACGGCATCCCTAGCCTCGTCCTCAGAGCATGCGCAGACCAGCTGGCTGGAGTGTTTACGGACATATTCAATCTCTCCGTATCCCAATCTGCTGTCCCCACATGCTTCAAGATGTTCACCATTGTTCCTGTACCCAAGAAAGCAAAGATAACTGAACTGAATGATTAATACCCTGTAGCACTCACTTCTGTCATCATGAAGTTCTTTGAGAGGCTAAATAAGGATCATATCACCTCTACCTTACCTGAAACCCTAGACCCACTTAAATTTTCATACCGCCCCAATAGATCCACAGATGATGCAATCGCCATCACCCTGCACACTGCCCTATCCCATCTGGACAAGATGAATACCTATGTAAGAATGCTGTCCATTGACTATAGCTCAGCCTTCAACACAATAGTACCCTCCAAGCTCATCATTAAGCTTGGGGACCTGGGTCTTCCTTAGGGGTCGCCCCCAGGTGGTGAAGGTAGAAAACAACACCTCCACTTCACTGATCCTCAACACAGGGGCCCCACAAGGGTGCATGCTCAGCCCACTCCTGTACTCCCTGTTCACCCATGACTGCGTGGCCATAAACATCAGTAGTAGGCCTGATTACCAATAATGACGAGACCGCATACAGGGAGGAGGTGAGGGCCCTGGTGGAGTGGTGCCAGGAACATAACCTCTCCATCAACGTCAACAAAATGAAGGAGCTTATCGTGGACTTCAGGAAACAGCAGAGAAAGCACACCCCTATCCACATCGACGAGACCGGAGTGGAGAAAGTTCCTCAGCGTACACATCACTGACAATCTGAAATGGTCCACCCACAGACAGGAGGCTGGTATCGTGTCGGGCTGTATCACTGCCTGGTACGGCAACTGCACCGCCCGCAATCGCAGGGCTCTCCAGAGGGTGGTGCGGTCTGCCGAACGCATCACTAGGGGCAACACCCGATGCCACAGGAATGCCAAAAAGATCATCAAGGACATCAACCATCCGAGCCACGGCCTGTTCACCCCGCTACCATCCAGAAGGTGAAGTCAGTACAGGTGCAAGCTGGGACAGAGAGACTGAAAAACAGCTTCTATCTCAAGGCTGTTAAATAGACTGTTAAATAGCCATCACTAGCCGGCTACCACCCGGTTACTCAACCCTGCACCTTAGAGGCTGCTGCCCTATATACATAGACATGGAATCACTGGCCACTTTAATAATGTTTACATACTGTTTTACTCATTTCATATGTATTCTACTGTATTTTAGTCAATGCCATTCCGACACTGGTCATCCTAATATTTATATATTTCTGAATTCCATTATTTTACTTTTAGATTTGTGTGTATTGTTGTGAATTGTTAGATACTACTGCAATGTTGGCGCTAGGAACACAAGCATTTTGCTACACCCGCAATAACAACTACTAAATATGTGTGTGTCCAATACAATTTGATATGATTTCTGTATCGGAGTTTCTATGCTTTTTGCAGGACCTTTTGGACAGCCTGTTCAGCTGCTATCTCGCCTGTCATATATGCTTCGACAACAACACAGGGAATGGAAGCATCCTCTGTTATGTCATTGTGTCACTTATGTCCAGTCTCCAAGCCTTCCGCCCCATCTCGGGACTTGTCTATTGTGCTTGAGGCTGATTCACAGCAGCCTTTTGAGCAGCTGGAGGGTGTGGAGATGAAATATCTCTCATTCAAAACCGCTTTACTGATTACCCTCACTTCTCCAAAGTGAGTGAGTGAGCTGCACGCACTGTCAGTCCACCATTCGTGCCTACAGTTTGCCCTGGGGTTATACAAGGTAACTTGGTAACCTAACCCACATTTATGCATATGGTCAGCGATAAGTATAATTGTCTCACCTTACGAGCTTGTGGCTTTCCACCCGTGCTTCATGGAAAAAGTTTGGGTCCAGTACGTGCGTTGCACATTTACTTGGATAGAACGAGAGCATTACGCAAGAGCGACCAACTCTTCGTTTCTCAGGCGCCCCCATGCAGGGACTATCCCATTGGATAGTGGAGGCTATTATAATGAGGTGTGTACTTTTGTACTTTTTTCAAAGAAATTTGTTTACAAGAGATTTGAGATGCGGCATGATGGGCTACCCCTCATAAATGTATGAGGTTTAACCGACTGGATGTCACTTGGCTTTCGTTGACGCCTACTGTCCTCAGTGTTGGAGCCTCTGAGGGATGATACCGTTGGGACTACCCTGGTTTCGGAGAGCATGTCTGAGATACGGGAGTTGGCCATATCCCATTGTGATACAAGTATTTGAAAGAGAACTCGAGGTTACTTATGACTGAGATGCATCACTGCATTTCCCTGCGCGCAGAGCGCAAGGAAGAGAGACCTGCTTGAGGACAACCAGTGGGCGGGCGACTGGCACTTTGTAAAGAGGGAGGGCTCACTTCATTCGCCACTAGACCTGTCTGTCTTGTGTGATTGTATTTGCCTGTAGTGATCTGTCTATCGCAAATCCCATTGTGACACATTCACTCATATTATTAGAGAACCAGGTTTACGAAAGTAACCTTGAGTTATGTTGTCTAACAGTGCTTTCAAAGTTCAAAATGTTAATTTTCTCTAATATGAAGATGCTCCCTACTTTTTTGGCAACTTTTCTCTCTTGATGATATGTGCTTCTCACAGTGATTACTGTACAAACATATTTTGAGCTTTTAATGACAGATTGGGAATGTGGATTTGAAAAGCAAGACAATCACAATTCCAAGAGCGTGTTGAGGGTGGTTGGTTTACCATCATTTGCTTGACCATTTGGCTATTACATAATCCACACATTGATTTCATAATGTGGGGCAACTACAGAATTTATATGAGCCAAGTTTAAAAGATAAATAACAGCATTTAAATAATTAAAACATCAACAACACGTTGGTTTTGCTCTGTCAACATTATACGTATCTGCATTGGCAACATGACATCACATAATCTGTCTTCTTTTACATATTTATTTCCCATGATTTGTCTAGTGGCGGAATTTGAATATTGCATGGATGGAAGGAAAGAACAAAACATCTGGTGCGGTTGGAAACTGCCAGTGATTAGAGTGTTGGTAGACATGTTGAGTTCAGGAAAGACAAACAGTGCTCCAAGACATGTCACTTAATCTGTGTGTGTGTACTTTTGAAATGTAGTACAAAGTTTTAAGCAACTGTCAAAGGAAACATGGCGGTATTAGTTTATTGGTGTATGCACACCTTTTGGGAATCAATATGAACACATTTTGAATGTAAGATTCAAGGAGCAGCAATGCACTGACAGCTAGAAGAAGTGTCTCAATTTGCAGTTTTACAAAGGGTTATTCAAGTAAATCGCATCACAATATGTGAAACAGTAAAACATTTGCAGTGTGGATATTTTACCTTTTTATAGACTTCAGTTTCAACTTCAGAGAAAAGCCCTTAATTCATACTACAACAATGAGGGTAATTCATTAATTAATGACTCAATTGCTTATTATCTCGGGCGGTGGCATTTCCGTGGTTCTTTCCTGCCTATTCATATCTCTGTGTGTCGAAGTTAGACATGATCTTTATGGCTTTGAATCAATCTGTACTCAGATATTTCAGCCAATCACACCCACACCGACAGCGAATATGAATATGTAAATTTGAAAAGTGGGTTAGAGATCACTTTTCATCACGTCCAATCATTGCAGAGATATAATTTTGCCTAGTGGGGCTTTTCAGGCAATCTGATATAATGATGACCTTCTCAATGGCTATCAGAATTTAGGTCTGTTTGGTAAATTACTGGAGGGCATGTACTTGCATTAACTCATGCAGAGTTAGCAATTCATAAGTTAATTAATACGACCTTTATTGAGATACTGTTCTGGACTTACTGACTATTCAAAACATGTTTTCAGTGATTATACTTTTGCTACAATCATTTTATTTGATTTAAAATCTCCCCTCAACACAGGTCTAAAAAACCTGTTCTGCATTTGAGTTTTTAGTCAGATTTGGTTATTGCGGATTCAGCGTTGGTTATTGCGGATTCAGCAGTTTATATCCAGACAAACACCTATCAAATCTGAAGTGCCAGCCTTTTACACATTAGATAATGTTACACCAAATGCCACACAAAACATTAATACTCCAAACATGCCGGAGCTTAATTTTGTTTTCATTACTTTGGTTTGCTTATTTTAATTAGCGGCCCTAATCTGCAATTAGCCCGGAGGTCAACTATGCTCTTACCTAAAAGCTGTAATTATTTTTTAAAAGGGAATGGGATTATTTGGGCATGTATTTAATTATACTGCTTACCCTTGAAATGTCAGTGTCATTCACTTCATTTGTATTATAGTTATCAGATAAATGCAAAACAGTTGGGAAAGTCACAGTTCATGAGTATGGGATAATTCCAAACTGAAATACAATAATAGTAATAGTGACATACACTTCTAGAAAAGGAACTTATCCTTTCTGGTTATCATATTGGCTCCTTGGTAACATTTTACTTGACACCCAGCATCATAACACGGTCATAACCTGTCATAATATGGTCATAACAGTCATGACCCATATATTTACACCTTTTTGCTACATATACTGCATTATTTTATGGCTGGTTATGACACCTACATAAGTGTCAAAACCCAAATGTATTCAAATGTATTCATTTGAAAGTTTGTTTCTTAAGTCCTTTGTTGTAATTAATTCTTTACAGTCATGTTTTTTTTTTCATCCGAAAATACACGTTATGACACTGTCATGAAGCATTATGACCATCGTGTGTCACTTTACTTGGACTAAGAAAATGCACTTTGACACTGTCAAGAAGCATTATGACCATCATAATCATATAAGCCAGAAAGGCCTATGTCGTATCGTAACTATCATTAAATGTAAAGACTGTTATATTATCAAATCAATTCTCTAGATTTAATTACTTTCGTGATTAAACTAATCATGTAAACGTTAATTAACTAGGAAGTCAGGGCACCACGGGAAAATGTTGTTTACAGAGTTACTATTTACTGAATAAAAAACTTTGGTCAGTCTCATTTTAAACCTCGTATTCTCTTGTAGTCTGCAAGAACCCTAACTTGCTGATGAATCATCCATACACAAATTGGCTCAATTATTTATTTACTAACTAATTGAACAATTACAGAATATATAAAAAACATTCTAACATTATACAGTAAATACCGTCCCTAGAAGACTAACGGGGTGGAGGACGATGACAAAGAAGTTACTGTATTTGGACAAGGGAAGCTAATCTCACGTAAATACAAAATATTATGCACTTTAACAACCGCCCATTCGGAGAAAGAACATGCTATTTATGCAATTCATATATTTGCTATTGAGCTGGGCTTCGATAGATGGGTCGACGAGGTAAGACTATGGTTTGCCCAGTTTAGATCACCATTGTCCTTCGTAGAGTCTTCCTGGTCATACCATTTCCAGCCATGTAGCTCGCGCTTCACTCTGTCTGGTCTTTTGGTAGAGTTGTAGTTTTAAACCATTTTAACGTGGGGACCACCTTCTCCACGTTCTTTGGACTGGTGTGACTTTCGTCACAGGGGTTTTTATACGGAGTACAAAAGGGGTGTTCCATCATTCCCACCCAATGTCTGTGTTCCCTTGGGGCGGGGCCACTGATTGAGCATAAGCATACTATGATTTTTTTAAATCTCATTTAGAAGACTAAAATCATATCTTTCCAAAAGTATTCTTATACTTAATTATTAATATTATACAACGTTTAGATGCAAGTCTCCTAATTGAGAAACATATACAAACCGAGATACAGTAATGTGGTTATATTGTCTTTCATGTCACAAAATCGTAATGAATTCGACAGGATTGTTCTTTAAATACCCACGTACCATTCCAATTGTTTGGATTACAGTAAAAAAGAGTGTGTCTTGTCCTGCTTCTCAAATCTGCTACTGTATTCATCCCAGTAATCAGCAACAGAGCACTAGGGTAGGTGCATGTCTGACATCAATTTGTGCGCAATTACAATGATAATTTATTATGGTCAATTTCTGAAAATGTTATATCAAATCAAATTTTATTTGTCACATGCACCGAATACAACAGGTGTAGACCATTGTCATGACTCTCTCCTGGCTGAGGATCAAAGACCTCAGATCAGCTTGGCAAATGGCTGATAGATAGCCAGACTCTCCCACAGGAGAAGAGAGGTGAGGGGCTGTGCAGGTTTTGACACCTTACCACCTGGTCATACATTGTATGCAGAAAAAGGGTATTTTCACCTTCTAGTGAATTTGACTGTCTAGAGAGAGACCTTTACCGCCAAAACCTTTTTGGAACACTATTTCTATCATCCGAATGTTAGGAATGGTCTGTGGGGATCTAAAGAATAATCATGTCATATTGTTTATTATTTTGTGATGTCATTAAGGATGGTATAACGAAATAATGTACACATTCTATAGTGTCAAGTTTACATCTAAATGTTGTAGAAAATGTATGATTAAGTATGAGAGTATTTTTGTTAAGATAGAAATGTGATTTTACTCTTCAAATGAGAATAGTTTTTCATATGAACTTTTGCCCAGTCAGTAACCACGCCCCAAGTGAGCACAGACATTGTGTCGGCGTGATGGAACGCACCCCCCTTTACGCGAGGATAAAAAGCCTTGGTAGAGAAATTTACATTCAGACCAGAACATAGCCGGGTTTCTACTGCAGTGTAAAGTGGTCAGGAGCTGAACCCTGAATAATCAACATAAGACCAGCAAACGTGTAGTTGTAGCTACATGGCTGAAAATGGTTAGAACTTTGAATCTCTACACGAGAAGAAGAAGATAAACTCACTAGACTTTAGCATTACCAGCCTGCAGCTGGCATGTAAAGTACAGTGGTTCCTCATTTAAAAGTTGCATCATACTGCAGCACAGCTTGCAAGATGCTGCGGTATAGTACAGCATGTTACAGTGCATGACGTCATAGTATTTTACTGTCAGCCATTGTTGCTGTTAATGCTCGTTGGAAACACCAGAGGGCATCTGTGAGGTCGTCTTTAAGAAGCTGACAGCTACTATAGCACAGAGAAATACATCTTAAAACATGCTTTTCTGTTATTTTGAAAGACAATCGTCTTAGTATCATGTATTTTTATGACCTTCCTAAACAAAATATTAATGGATTTCTTTGTGATTGTGTATATTAAATAGATGTATTAAACTGGCGGCTATTGGTAGGCCACTCGTGGCGTTATAGGCCTACTACTAGAGTGTAAAAAAAACATATTTCGGTAAATATGTTAAAGTGGTGGGTGACGCACTGACAGCCTGTTGCCTGCACTTTAATGGTGACTGTGAGGCGCACAATTACCAGTTGAGAAATACAATTATGCTAATTATTCTGTAGACCGATAAGCAAATGTTTTTTCACCCAGAAATTAGAGCCAGGATAGGGGGATTCTTTTTTCTTTTATCAGTTGAACGTTGCGTCTTAACATTTGGTCAGATAATTTCTCCATAATCTCCAAAGTGTTCTTTCAATTGCTACGAAAACAAAGTAACAAATGGAGCCTTGAATAATTAAACAATAAATGAACCGCATCATGTCTCCTGTTCATACTGTATTTCACAACCTCTGCGGGCGTTTGGAGTTGCCTATACTGACAATACAACAATGCCACAAATATATTGATCAACTCTGCGGGCGTTTGGAGTTGCCTATACTGTACACGATTGAGCAAAATAATATTCTAATAACAATAATAATAATAATAATAATAATAATAATATTATTATTTTGTATTTCAATGTATTGGAAAGGCTGCTAAACAATTTCCACCTGGCCCACAGCAATGTAGAGTACTTACAGTACAGCGCACTTTCACTCCATGCTCCACAAGATGCTTCTTTCTATTGTTGTTATCTATTCGGTAACACTACACAAGTAAATGTAATATTGATTTATAAAGACCAGTCCCCATGCTCTGTCATTCAGTGATATTTATTTGTATGGTAATTCATTATGGATCCATCCAGATGTGGTTAGAAAACAGTGCATTTGATGGGAGAAGTGACATGCCTCGCAAACATCCATTAATACTGTACATTTAAAGTCCCTCAAGAGTGAATGCAACAAATACATTGATCATCTCAGCAAGGTTTTACCCGTGGTCGTGGAAGTGCAACTAAAATGCAGCTGAGATGGAGAGACGTTTAAATAAATATCTGCATTTTGAAAGTATATTTTGTATCATTATTTTATTAATGAAAGCTTAAAGACATTGATGAACAAATGAACAAAATCCCCCCAACTTTTTATTCGGGGGGATTTTCACACCTACAGTAGCCGGGCTATTAAACCTGCTAATCTATTGTCCTGCAAATAGCCCATCATGGAAACAATGTTAGCAGAGTTCACAACCTGCGACTCTCTGCCAATACCGCCTGGCACTGGACCAATGCATCAGCTGTCGTCCGTATCTCTGCCCTCAGAGAATGTTTCTCTTTCTGCTGGTCTGACTTCAATGACATCTCGGTCTTCAAAGTTTGAATCTGATCCATGTGCACCTTCATCAGACGAGCAGAACGGTACTGTGATAGTTAGAAATGTAAAACCTTATATATTCTCTGTAAGGGGCTTTTATATAATTATAATGCAGGGTTAATCATAATAATAATAATAATCGTTGGATAACAGATTGGCTCTCGGAACTCATTAAGAGGTGGCTTCTATCTTCAATATAAACATGAATTCAGAAGGTTAATCCCATGGGGTTTCGCCTGCAGTAGGTTATAATAATTCGTGCCTTCTGGGAATGTTAAAAAGTCAAAAAGTTATGGGTGGAGTTAGAATTTTGGCTGTCAGAAGTATTAGTTTGTATGTGTAGGTGCCGAGCCTATATGACTGTGGCATCAACTTGATTATTTAGCAGACATCACTTGCTGCTTATATTCAGTCAAGACATATATTTTAAGAATATATAATTGAACATTTTTGTTTCTCTTAGAATAAAAACCTTTAGTAAGTAATATGGCTACAGTCCAGTTAAAGCTTCTTCTGACCAAGTAGAAACAAAAAAATAAGTGTATTTTGTGCAATTGCCCATTAATTGACAGCATTCATTCAGGTAGAGAGACATTAGCACCTTGGGACCAAAACGCATGATGACCTCTAACTCCCCCTTGTGGTGGTCTGGAGAAATGAAGCCGTGACGCAGGGCAACGTACTAAATCACAAAGTACCTCGAAATCCCGCGGCATAAACTCAAAACTTTTAAAGAGAAGGATAATCCCATCTCAGAAAACCGTCGGTGCATCTGAAGTAGCTGTTCTATTGGAACACTCCACTACCAGAGAAGTGCTACAACTAAGGAAATTGTGACCTCTGGTGGACAACCAGAGCCTTACACCCATCGATACCTTCCCCATAGGAGTGATCGAGTTCAACAGAGAGACGACGAACAAAGACATAGAAATACATTCATGAAATACATTCACCAATTCTCCAAATTGGTGGTGGTTAGGGTGCTAAGTATTCTGATTACTGTGAGCGTAGTTTCCAAATAAATGTACAATAAGTTTGAAGTTCTCTTTGTCCCTCTCTATTGACCCCTCCTTTTCTGATAACCAAGCAGTCATGCTGTTGTTAGTCCACTAGGGACCTGTTTCCATTGTATTACGTTTCTAATCAGTAACCTATAACGTGTGTGTGTGTGTGTGTGTATATGTATTCTGTGTTATAATTTAGTTAGCTGGTAAATAAATAATTAAGCCACATTGTGTATTGCTGATTCATAAGTAAGGTTAGGGTTCTTGCAGATTTCAAGGAGTATGAGTGACTTATCGATATATAACTTATATATCTTCTAAGAGTTTAATTGGGGCGATTGTAACAACTTCCGTGGTGCCCCAAATTCCTAATGAGTTAATTGTTACAGGGATTGGCTATAATGTAATGGAATGTTTTGCCTTGAGTGGTACATTTTGTGAGTTTTGACACTCTTATATAGGTGTCATAACCAGACATAAAATAATTCCTAGTTTAACAATTATGCATCCATCCGTGAGTAACTCTGGTCCATAATCACTCATTCACTCAGGACTTATTTATTCATTCAGGTCTGTATATACAGCGGGTGAAATAAGTATTGAACACAAGCTGTCATTACCAACAAAGGCTTTTTGCCCATTCATCCTTCCTTCAATTATGTGAAGTTTGTCTGTACCATTTGCTGAAAAGCAGCCCCACACCACCTCCAAACTTCACTGTTGGTATGGTGTTTTTAGGGTGATGTGCAGTGCCATTTCTCCTCCAAACATGGTGTGTATTATGACATCCAAACAGTTCAATTTTGCTCTCATCTGACCACACTATATTCTCCCAGTATTTCACTGGCTTTTCCAAATGTTGTGCAGCAAACTTTAAACAAGCTTCAACATGCTTTTTTTTCAGCAATGGAGTCTTGCGTGGTGAGCGTGCATACAGGCCATGGCGGTGGAGTGCATTACTTACTGTTTTCTTTGAGATAACAGTACCTGCTAATTGCAGGTCTTTTTGAAGCTCTCCACAAGTGGTCCTTGGCTCTTGGACAACTCTTCGGATTATTCTTTTCACTCCTCTGTCAGAGATCTTGCGAGGAGCACCTGGTCGAGGCAAATTTATGGTGAAATGATTGTCTTTCCACTTCCGTATTATGGGCCCAACAGTGCTCACTGGAACATTCAGAAGCTTAGAAATGCACCTATAACCAATGCCATCATTATGTTTTGCAACAATTAGGTTACGAAGGTCTTGAGACAACTCTTTGCTTTTACCCATCATGAGATGTGTCTTGTGTGACACCTTGGCAATGAAACCTTTTTGTAGGCCATCAGTTGGGACTGAACCAGCTGATATTAATTTGCACTGACAGGGGGCTGGATTGCTTTTTAATTACTAATAGTTTTCAGCTGTTGTCTTGGCTTTCCATGCCTTTTTGCACCTCCCTTTCTTCATGTGTTCAATACTTTTACCCTGTGTCATTTCACATTATTACACATAACTTAATTTCTGAACTTATTTGTTTTGATTTCTTTGTATGTATGGATTACTTGGGTTGTTACCAACATCTGGTGAAAATGCCATGTCAATAGCACCTTTGGAAATATATTTACTGAGAAAAATGGTGATGTGTTCAATACTTATTTCACCCGCTGTACATACTCATGTACAATTGTTATATCATATCATGTGCAATATTGCAAGTAATTCTTGGACTTAACTTACGTAGTCATTCACTCAGGAATGCATATTAGTATCCTGTCAGTTGTATCTTTTTTCATTGCTTTTAGTATATCGAATGTGCAGTACTTGCAGTTATCTGTAATTAAACCCTGCACTAAGGACTGTATTTTAAGGGAATTACTACTATTACCCTAAATTATATCATACACACATTTAGCTATTTTAAGTATCTCTTCCTGTCATTTACCTGTACAGTTTATGTAACCATGCAAGTATTTACTTACCTGTAAATATAACTATATTTACCTGTACAGCTAATTTAACTTTGCAAAATATTCACTTACCTGTTAATTTAACTAGTCTTAATTAAACTATTATTACCCTCACTCATATCATATGCATTTTTAGCTACTGAAGTATTTCTCTGCCATCGACCATATAGTATAGTTAACCATCCAACATCCACCAATGTATAGTGTACATATTCAGCTAACCACCCATACTATGCAATGTCTTTTTATAGCTTTTTTGCACTCCAGACATCTTGTATTTCTATACTTTTTCATATTGACACTCTATGTATCATGTATCGTGTATCTGTCTTTTGTGTATTTTCGTTCTGGCATTTTGCACCTGCCCTATGTTTTGTTGTAGCCCATCATCGGGGATCAATAAAGTATCTATCTATCTATCTATCTATCTATCTATCTATCTATCTATCTATCTATCTATCTATCTATCTATCTATCTATCTATCTATCTATCTATCTATCTATCTATCTATCGCAATGTATGTCGCAACAGGTCTAAATATATGTCATGACTGTGTTATTACCATGTTATGTCAGCTGTTATGACATTATGAAATGGTTAGTTGGCTGTGAAAATATAGTGAAAATAAAAACAAAGTACTTTATTGAAAGTCTTGAAAATGCCACATTTCTTGAGCTGTAGCTTTGACAGGATCAAACTGATACCTTGAAGCACTCCCTTAGGGACTCTTATGAGGTTGAGTCATTAATTCAGCTACCATTGTGACCATTGGCAAACGAGAATAAACTTTATTTAACAAGCAAATGCATGTCAGCAGAGTAGATTGCTCTCATAGTCTTGCTTTCTTGTCGTAATGTGGCATGTCCGTCCTCTCCTGAATTCCCCAGTGACAGAGTCTGCTCTATGATTATACCGGTATGTGTGAGTGTGGCCTGAATGATGGATTGGGATTGGGCCCAAACTCATCTTTCTTCCCACAGAGGCTGAGTTAAGCCAGAGTCGTTGAAAGGCAGCGAGGAATGCCCACCAGCTGGCCCTCCCCTCAGCCTGCTGTGGTATCTGCTGTTCCAATGGAACTTCAATTAATTCATTGAGGCCTTATCTTTTGCAAATGAGCCTATTTTTCACAATCCACCTAGTATGGGCATTCGCACACACAAATATATGATTCAAACACATACATGCACACACTTAGATACATAATTTTGTTATCTTCAAGAGTCCTTTTACATATGCAAACCCAGCAGCCTGGTTATGATTACATAGACCTACAGTACTAATGAAATGGAGGAGGAAAAGGGGTACGCAAACATGACATTAGCAGCTAAATTCATATGCTTTCCATTCCCAGCCCAGTCATTTACAGTTGAAAAATTGTATGGGAGGCTCAGTTCATGTGTCTTTGAACACATTGTTGGTCAGTATAAACGTAGCAAGAGTCATAACAGGAATTGGCGAGTAGGTTGGAAGGTGAAGGTGGCAGAGGGCATTACATACAGAATTTACAGTATGTAATCCGCGGCACCAGTTCGAAGCCAGATGTGTTTTCTTTTGGTATGTTTATGTTTTCTTACCTTAGCCACTCCCTATCATGCGTAAACTTAACCTTACCCTTACCGTAACCACCTGCTAGTAACCAAATCAAATATTATTTGTCACATGCACCGAATACAACAGGTGTAGACTTTACCATGAAATGCTTACTTACAAGCCCTTAACCAACAATGCAGTTTTAAGAAAAATAAGAACAAGTAAAGTCTTAAATGTAAAGTCCCCATATTTGGGGACCCTATTTGATTTGTTTTATTCAATTCAGTCTGGTATGGTAGCCCCTATCTGCAAAAGCAGGGTGTCTGCGGAAAGCTGAGTATCTTGGCTATTGATCGGTACCTTCAAATCTTTGGTGTGACTTACCACCATACATGGGCATACACCTTTCTAAGTGCAGGCAGAGCCGATGACCTCATTTCAAGATGGCTGCTACCTACATTCAGATTAGCATTGTGAAGCATAAACTAAATAAACTTGGATCATGAGGATATCTTATTTGTCTGCCTACGACCTACTGTTATTGATCACCAGCCCAGAGAGTCAATGTTTTCAATGCAACATACAAGATAAGCTATAGCTATATGGGGGTCTTAGCACATAAAAAATATGATGTTGCCTTCTTACGCGCTGTAGGCATCCATTACACAGGGGATTGGCTTATAGCCAATGAGATGAGCTTTCCAGGGATATGCAGTTGACCTGGGTGGGAAGCAAGGTCTAGAACCTTTTATGAGTAATGCAAACTATTGCTACCTGGCTTAGGCCTATGTAACAACAAATATTTGGATGATGATGTTTTGGAGCCACCCCTCCCCAGCAAGCGCTCCCACCGGTGTCAAGGTCTTCATCCCCCATTGCTATGTCAATCACCCCGTCTGATGATTCTACATCCACTATGCCGCAAAGACCCCATTCCTCTTCAACCACCCCCACTGCAGGCCCTGGCACCACTCCCCTCTCTGCAAGTTCATCTGGAGGTGCGGGGGCATGGATGAGATCTAGGCCTCAACAGAGAAGAGGGAGAGGCAGTAGAAGCAGCACAACAGAGGGAGATGAAACTGAGGACAGGTGGCATACGATCCTTGAAGATGAGGAGCCAGAACAATTTAGGTTTAGACCCAAACGACCTGAAGGCCCACAGGTGGTTAATGACCCCCAAAGTATTGCGACAGGAACTCTTCCTCGTCCTTATCCGCCGCTCCCCATAGCCCTCCCCCCAAAAAATTGTATGGGGGCTCTTCAGGGCTATTCGCTGGGCCTGCTGTTCGGCTTGCCGACGTGGAGCCCGCCTGTGTCGCCGCTGCCCTGGATCCCGGTCACAATCCAGGGCTTGACAGTGAAGGTCCTCCTCCTCAGAGTCAGTCTCCCAAACTCCAAGAAGTTCCTTCACTGTCCAGCGCTGCTTAGTCCCGGCTGGTGGTAGGCAGGACACGAGGTGCATCGCTGTAGTAAACAGACATGCTTTATTGTCAGAATCACAAAAACACGAAAGGACTGTTGTGCGACAATGTATGTCACAACTGTTGTGCGACATGCACGAACAATAACCCACATGCAAGTGGGCAGGCAAAACCCTAAAATAGGATCCCCAATTAGAGACAACGCAGCGCAGCTGCCTCTACTTGGGGATCAAGAGGCATCTCTAAACACAATACTTGGCATACCATAGAGATGCCCAGAGGCATCTCTGAACACTAATCCTGGCACTATCTGGCTAGCTTTTTGAAGTGAGTGTATGTAACGATGGCGATGGCAACTGCAGAGAGAGTAATCGAGGACGATGTGGTGGCAACATTTTCTGCACTAAAAAGGATCAAGACATATTCCAGGAACACCACTGGACAGTCCCGACTGTCAGCCCTGGCTTTGATCTTATTTCGGATTTAAAATATATTTTTTTATTGTTGCATACTGGAGATAGATAGAACATCGAATACAGTGCAACTTTTCTCTCACTGACAGCATATACTGTCTGTGGTCTTGAAACAATGTGACTGTTTGTTTTGGCAAATGTTTCTTTCAAACTAAGCAACCTTATTTTCTGCTATCGATAGATATTTGCAACCGTTGTGTACGTGAATTGCTTCTCCTACATAGGTCTGCAAAAGAAAGGTCTCAAGTCATGCTCTGTATACACAGGCATCCGAGTTCTCCATCTATCTAGTCACTTTAATAATGTTTCCGTATCTTGCATTACTCATCTCATATGTTTAAACTGCACGCTATACTATTCTTCAGTATCTTAGTCACTGTCGGAGCTAGAAGCACAAGCATTTCGCTACAACCACAATAACATCTGCTCACCACATGTATGTGACCAATCAATTTTGTTTTCATACTGCCGCTCTATGTATCATGTACCGTGTATCTGTCTTTTGTGTATTTTCGTTCTGGCATTTTGCACCTGCCCTGTGTCAATAAAGTATCTATCTATCTATCTATCTATCTATCTATCTATCTATCTATCTATCTATCTATCTATCTATCTATCTATCTATCTATCTATCTATCTATCTATCTATCTATCTATGATTTGGATTTGATGATACAGCCATCACCATAGAAAATATGGAGAGGTGTACTCAGTAGCGTGACCCAAACATAACACTTTGTATTCAGGACCATTCAAATCACCATCCCAGTGAACATGTAGGATGTGTCCACAGCACAGCATATTAATCCTTATGAAGTAACTCTTCAGTAACATTAAGACATTTGCAGTTGCCAAAGCATCTTTCATCTCTTGAAGCCATATCACTGTAAATAATTGGCCTCTAATATTCCTCTTAAGTACACCTTGTTATAGCTGGTCTCACAGACAAAATAATAGCAAGACATCCATTTAAAAAAATAAATGGACACAAACAGATGCCAAACTGTCTATAAGCATAGACAAGGGGCGATAATAGCAAGTCTGTACAACTATGGGAAAACTAAAGGTAAAAAGCATGACCGTCTACAGTGTTGAATTACTGATTCACTTTTCTGAATATATTATCATTACAGTAACTTGATCAACCTGCTTAGCATCAAACAAACTAGGTGTCCCCATTTCCCTCACACACTTGTGACTGGTCATCTCGGTGGTGTAATTCAGCACAGGGTATCAACGGAGAGTTGAATAATTGCAGAGGAGAGGGAGACTTAAAAGCGACAGAGAAGAGGATGGGAAGAGTAATAATTGTCAAGCACCCTTCCTCCTCATACTTCGGAGTGCTGATTTCCATGTGACCATGATGACTAAAGCCAGTATCATCCATTAATGCTCTGGGTGCTCATTACTGTCGCTTCACACTTTTTGAAAGACTCATTACCTGCATAATGGAACAGTCCTTAGAACAGCCAGACCTTTCCTTACCGTGAATTAATCACCTCCGCACAGACAAAAAGGGAATTATCTTGTTAAATATTGAGAAACTTCATACCAAGACTTTCATTCAAACTTCAGCCAATCTGACTAGAGATCTGGGTCATTTTCAATATACAGTACACATTGATATAGTCGAGAATCTGCTTTGGCAGCCCTATTGTAGCAAGGACAGAGATGTACTTACATTTGACTATGACTTTCATCGTCTTGGTGTCAGGAGAGGCGATGTCATTCATTGCACTGCATTCGTAGTCCCCTGCTTGGTCCCGCGTAATCCCAGTGATGTTTAGATATTCTCCACTGTCATACTTCCTGGCTAAAAATAAGAGGATAAAAAAAAAAATAATATTCAGGAAGATACAGTATACAAGGCGCTTCAATATCAATTCCTTAAACACAGAAAACATTTTAGTACAACGATATACAGTTCCCTCAAAGTTTTCACTCCCCTTTACTTTTTATACATTTTGTTGTGTTACAGCCTGAATTTAAAATACATTTATCAAATGTAGATGTTGTGTCACTGATCTACACACAATGTCAACGTGGAATTATGTTTCTAGAAATGCTTACAAACCAATAAAACAATTTTTAAAAAGCCTAAAGAGTAAAAATGAGCATAACAAGTCACATATTAAGTTGCATGGACTCTGTGTGCAATAATGATTTTTGAATGACTACCTAATTTCTGTACCGCACAGATGCAAATATCTTTTAGGTCCCACAGTCAAGCAGTAAATATCAAACACATATTCAACCACAAAGACCAGGGAGGTTTTACAATGCCACACAAAGAAGGGCATTAGTACTGTAAAAAATGTAATATCCCTTGAGCATGGTGAAGTTATTAATTACACTTTGGGTGGTGTATCAATAAACCCAGTCACAAGAAAGATACATGCATCTTTCCTAATTCAGTTGCCAAGGGAAGGAAACCACCAGGGGATTTCACCATGAGGCCAAGGTTAAAACAGTTACATAGTTGAATGGCTGTGATAGGAGAAAACTGAGAATGGATCAACAGCATAGTAGTTACTCCACAATACAAACCTAAATGACAGAGTGAATATAAGGAAACCTGTACAGAATAAAAATATTCCAAAACATGCATTGTCTTTGCAATGAGGTTTTATTTTATTTTATTGAACCTTTATTTAACTAGGCAAGTCAGTTAAGAACAAATTCTTATTTACAATGACGGCCTACACCGGCCGAACTCAGACGACACTGGGCCAATTGTACGCCGCTCTATGGGACTCCCAATCACGGTCAGTTGTGATACAGTCTGGAATTGAACCAGTTTGTCTGTATTGAAGCCTCTAGCACTGAGATGCAGTGTCTGTGCCACTTGGGAGCCCTCCAGGGTACTAAGGTAATACTGTTAAAAATGTGGAAAGAAATACACTTTTTGTCCTGAATAAAAAACGTTATGTTTGGGACAAATCCAACACAACACACATCACTGACTATCACAATAATTTGTAAAAACTTTTGACTGGTACTGTATATCAAATCAAAAGAAATATATATACAGTGGGGAGAACAAGTATTTGATACACTGCCGATTTTGCAGGTTTTCCTACTTACAAAGCATGTAGAGGTCTGTAATTTTTATCATAGGTACTCTTCAACTGTGAGTGACGGAATCTAAAACAAAAATCCAGAAAATCACATTGTATGATTTTTAAGTAATTAATTTGCATTTTATTGCATGACATAAGTATTTGATACATCAGAAAAGCAGAACTTAATATTTGGTAGAGAAACCTTTGTTTGCAATTACAGAGATCATATGTTTCCTGTAGTTCTTGACCAGGTTTGCACACACTGCAGCAGGGATTTTGGCCCACTCCTCCATCCAGATCCTTCAGGTTTCGGGGCTGTCGCTGGGCAATACGGACTTTCAGTTCCCTCCAAAGATTTTCTATTGGGTTCAGGTCTGGAGACTGGCTAGGCCACTCCAGGACCTTGAGATGCTTCTTACGGAGCCACTCCTTAGTTGCCCTGGCTGTGTGTTTCGGGTCGTTGTCATGCTGGAAGACCCAGCCACGACCCATCTTCAATGCTCTTACTGAGGGAAGGAGGTTGTTGGCCAAGATCTCACGATACATGGCCCCATCCATCCTCCCCTCAATACGGTGCAGTCGTCCTGTCCCCTTTGCAGAAAAGCATCCCCAAAGAATGATGTTTCCACCTCCATGCTTCACGGTTGGGATGGTGTTCTTGGGGTTGTACTCATCCTTCTTCTTCCTCCAAACACGGCGAGTGGAGTTTAGACCAAAAAGCTCTATTTTTGTCTCATCAGACCACATGACCTTCTCCCATTCCTCCTCTGGATCATCCAGATGGTCATTGGCAAACTTCAGACGGGCCTGGACATGCGCTGGCTTGAGCAGGGGGACCTTGCGTGCGCTGCAGGATTTTAATCCATGACAGCGCAGTGTGTTACTAATGGTTTTCTTTGAGACTGTGGTCCCAGCTCTCTTCAGGTCATTGACCAGGTCCTGCCGTGTAGTTCTGGGCTGATCCCTCACCTTCCTCATGATCATTGATGCCCCACGAGGTGAGATCTTGCATGTTGCCCCAGACCGAGGGAGATTGACCGTCATCTTGAACTTCTTCCATTTTCTAATAATTGCGCCAACAGTTGTTGCCTTCTCACCACGCTGCTTGCCTATTGTCCTGTAGCCCATCCCAGCCTTGTGCAGGTCTACAATTTTATCCCTGATGTCCTTACACAGCTGTTTGATTGAGTGTGTGGAGTCCTTTTGATTGAGTGTGTGGACAGGTGTCTTTTATACAGGTAACGAGTTCAAACAGGTGCAGTTAATACAGGTAATGAGTGGAGAACAGGAGGGCTTCTTAAAGAAAAACTAACAGGTCTGTGAGAGACGGAATTCTTACTAGTTGCTAGGTGATCAAATACTTATGTCATGCAATAAAATGCAAATTAATTATTTAAAAATCATACAATGTGATTTTCTGGATTTTTGTTTTAGATTCCGTCTCTCACAGTTGAAGTGTACCTATGATAAAAATTACAGACCTCTACATGCTTTGTAAGTAGGAAAACCTGCAAAATCGGCAGTGTATCAAATACTTGTTCTCCCCACTGTATATACAGCGGGTGAAATAAGCATTGAACACGTCACCATTTCTCTCAGTAAATATATTTCCAAAGGTGCTATTGACATGAAATTTTCTCCAGGTGTTGGTAACAACCCAAGTAATCCATACATACAAATAAACCAAAACAAATAAGTTCAGAAATTAAGTTATGTGTAATAATGTGAAATGACACAGGGAAAAAGTATTGAACACACTTACTGATATTTATTTAATACTTTGTACAAAAGCCTGGTAATGACAGCTTCAAGACACCTCCTGTATGGAGAAACTAGTCACATGCATTGCTCTGGTGTGATTTTGGCCCATTCTTCCACACAAACAGTCTTCAAATCTTGAAGGTTCCGTGGGCCTCTTCTATGAATCTTGATCTTCAGTTCTTTCCATAGATTTTCAATGGGAATTAATTCAGGTGATTGGCTGGGCCATTCTAGCAGCTTTATTTTCTTTCTTTGAAACCAATTGAGAGTTTCCTTGGTTGTGTGTTTGGGATCATTGTCTTGCTGAAATGTCCACCCTCGTTTCATCTTTATCATCCTGGTAGATGGCAGCAGATTTTTGTCAAGAATGTCTCGGTAAATTTGCCCATTCATCCTTCCTTCAATTATGTGAAGTTTGCCAGTACCATTTGCTGAAAAGCAGCCCCACACCATGATGTTCCCACCTCCAAACTTCACTGTTGGTATGGTGTTTTTAGGGTGATGTGCAGTGCCATTTCTCCTCCAAACATGGTGTGTTATGACATCCAAACAGTTCAATTTTGCTCTCATCTGACCACACTATATTCTCCCAGTATTTCACTGGCTTTTCCAAATGTTGTGCAGCAAACTTTAAACGAGCTTCAACATGCTTTTTTTTCAGCAATGGAGTCTTGCGTGGTGAGCGTGCATACAGGCCATGGCGGTGGAGTGCATTACTTACTGTTTTCTTTGAGATAACAGTACCTGCTAATTGCAGGTCTTTTGAAGCTTTCCACAAGTGGTCCTTGGCTCTTGGACAACTCTTCTGATTATTCTTTTCACTCCTCTGTCAGAAATCTTGCGAGGAGCACCTGGCCGAGGCAAATTTATGGTGAAATTATTGTCATTCCACTTCCGTATTATGGCCCCAACAGTGCTCACTGGAACATTCAGAAGCTTAGAAATGCGCCTATAACCAATGCCATCATTATGTTTTGCAATAATTAGGTTACGAAGGTCTTGAGACAGCTCTTTGCTTTTACCCATCATGAGATGTGTCTTGTGTGACACCTTGGCAATGAGACCTTTTTGTAGGCCATCAGTTGGGACTGAACCAGCTGATATTAATTTGCACTGACAGGGGGCTGGATTGCTTTTTAATTACTGATAGTTTTCAGCTGTTGTCTTGGCTTTCCATGCCTTTTTGCACCTCCCTTTCTTCATGTGTTCAATACTTTTTCCCTGGGTCATTTCACATTATTACACATAATTTAATTTCTGAACTTATTTTGGTTTCTTTGTATGTATGGAGTACTTGGGTTGTTACCAACATCTGGTGAAAATTTCATGTCAATAGCACCTTTGGAAATATATTTACTGAGAAAAATGGTGACGTGTTCAATACTTATTTCACCCGCTGTATATTTTCCTTTATTATTTTCACCTAAGCCTACCACCCCTACCCTAATTGGAGTAAACTAATTAACAACAACACTTAGGCTTCTACTTCCAGCTTATACATACTATATACATTTTATTTTACCTACACAGTATATTTTACATCTTGCTATTTTCAGCTCCACACAACCCTTCCCATCAATCTCTGAACACCATCCAGTTTTGATTTCTATTTTCCACATATTATTCAAACTGTGCTGTGATGTTTCACAAAAGTTCTGAACCTTTCTATTCTCAGATTGTAAATTGAAGATAAATATTTGCTAAAACTGAGCAATTTGGGGAGAAGGTTCTTGGTCAGGGAGGTGACCAAGAACCCGATGGTCACTCTGACAGAGCTCCAGAGTTCCTCTGTGGAGATGGGAGAACCTTCCAGAAGGACAACGATCTCTGAAGTACTCCACCAAGCAGGCCTTTATGGTAAAGTGGCCAGATGGAAGCCACTCCTCAGTAAAAGGCACATGACAGCCCACTTGGAGTTTACCAAAAGGCACCTAAAGGACTCTCAGACCATGAGAAACAAGATTCAATGCCAAGTGTCACGTCGGGAGGAAACCTGGTACCATCCCTACAGTGAAGCATGGTGGTGGCAGCATCAAGTTTTTCAGCAGCAGGATCGAGGGAAAGATTAATAGAGAAAAGTACAGAGAGATCCTTGATGAAAACCTGCTCCAGAGTGCTCAGGAACTCAGACTGGGCTGAAGGTTCACGTTCCAACAGAACAACGACCCTAAGCACACAGCCAAGACAATGCAGAAGTGGCTTCGGGATAAGTCTCTATATGTCCTTTAGTGGACATCTCTGGAGAGACCTGAAAATATCTGTGCAGCACGCTCCCCATCCAACCTGACAGAGCTTGAGAGGATCTGCAGAGAAGAATGGGAGAAACTCCCCAAATACAGGTGTGCCAAGTAGCGTCATACCCAAGAAGACTTGAGGCTGTAATCACTGCCAAAGGTGCTTCAACAAGTAAAGTTTTTGCTTGGTCATTATGGGGTATTGTGTGTAGATTGATGAGAAAAATAATTTAATACATTTTAAAATAAGGCTGTAAAGTAACAAAAATTGGAAATACATATTGGTTGCAAGTTTAATTAAAAAACCCTATGTTTTGAATACGGAGTCGTTTTGTTTATAAGTTCATAAACCATTGAGAATTTCTTCCCAACTATTTTGCAATCTATGTGGCACCGCTGTACATTTTTTGGTCCTTAAACGAAACTGGTATAATCTTTTATTGATCACAATTTTCTTTAACCAATGTTGGTCCTTAATGCTTCAGGGCCGACAGACAAGTTCCTTACTTTCTTTCCCTTCCACTTCCTCTTCCATTTTTGCGGTAATGCTGCAATTAGCTGGTTGCATTTTGGGTAGAGCAGACATTTCCATATATTTTTGTTAGCTGCATGTGTGACATAACTCCACTAGTCCTATTTATGATATTATTTACAAAGATACCTTTTTTAAAATAATGTTTTCTTATCAATTAGTATATGAGTTTAACTCCTGGATGAACCCTACATCACAGCCACTAACAACATATTGTATGCTTGGAATAATTACATCATCTAAAATAATAATAGATTAAACAAAAAAAACACTTTCTGTTTGCCATAGATGGACAACATTAATATGAGATGAAAGGCAAGTTCCTAACGAGATCAGGAAGCCAATATATAGCTCTGTGAGACAATTGGGGCAGATGTTTTGATCAAGAGAGACGTTTAGAAAATATGCAAATTTTCTCTAACACTAATCATAAAAACACTATGTATTGTGACATCTTATAGTTAGTTGTTTTAAAATGTCATTATACTAGGTTTTGAAAGCATATTTAGAAGCCGTTTTAAGCCTTATTCATACAATTTTGTTGAATAGGAAATACATCATAAAGGATTTCATATTTTCATCATATTCGCTCTTTATCCTTGAGCTTTTTTTTAACCAGAAAGGTGAGGATTTTAACCTTTCTTGCAGTATGCAGCATTACTAGTAGCCTTTACAGACATACTCTACAGTATGTTGCCTGTAAAAAAAATAAAAAAATATGGCAATATTTTTAAGAAGCCAATTCATATTCCCATGTTTACCACATTATTGCCGGGAGAAGCCTTTTATATCTCCGTTCACATGCCTGCATGTTTAGGAGTGGAAGACATGGGCCGATGTGGGTGGAAGCCTATTTTAACAAATGTATTGAATATACACCATCAAATAAATGCATTATTAATTTGTTTAGGCAGGGCCCAGGAAAATAAGATTAAATAAAATGTATTTTCAAAAGAATAGAATAGCTATTTTGAGTTGAATTGTGTTACTGGTCTGTGGAGTGTAGGCAACATGGCTGCGCCATGCACATACTAAATCATATTGTTATTTTGTTTATTGAACAGACAAGACACACTTAGCCTGATCACAGTCAACACACATCTTTTATAAAAGGCTAAGAATATAATGAAATATAACAATAAAATACAATTAATATTTTTCCAACACAACTTGCGTCACGGGAACGTGTGGAACCACTGTCAAAAAAAAAACGTATATTTTGAAAACAGAGGATGCAAGGCAAACCACATTTAATCTTACATTGAGAGCAAAGCTACCTCCATTTTTGGGGGGGCACTGAGCACATTTTTGGTCTTGTGCGTGGAAACTTGAAAGTTGTGAGAATTCTGTGCAACTTCCGGCGTGCGTTTACAGTGAACATCGAGGCTGTACCCTTACAGTTTTAGACAGTAGCCAATAGGCTATTGTGGCTATTTGAACATAATGTAGGCCTATCAGAGTGGCCTACCAACAAAACAAATCCCCAAAATTGTTCACGTTAATAGCTTTTGATTTCTATGATATAGCCTCCAATAACCTATATGTGGTGTTCAATGCAGGACTACATTGCATGATACTTTTAAAAAACGTTTTTACATTATGCAGGGCTTGACATGAATTAAAAAATGTGTTATGGTCTGTAACACCATGGGCCAAATAGGTTACAGGGCGGCAGGTAGCCTAGCGGTTAGAGGGTTAGGCCTGTAACCGAAAGGTCACTGGTACAAATACCGGGGCTGACAAGGTGAGAAAAACCTGTTGATGTGTCCTTGACCCTAATTTGCTCCAGGGGCTGACCCTGTAGGTAGGCCGTCATTGTTAATAAGAATTTGTTCTTAACTGACTTGCCTAGTTAAATAAAAGGATTACACTTTTTTTGGGGGCAAGAAACCACTTTACAAAATTAAATAAATTAATTTACCATGCAGAGAAAGACAATGTAGAATATTTTAAAATTGTTCCATGTTGCATTTATATGTTTGTTCATATTACCTGACTCACTTTTCAAAGACAGCTTGAAATGTAGCCTACACATTTTGTGCTCTTGTCTTATTGTAACTCCCCACTGCTGACCAATACTTTCCTATAACTGGGCAACTAGCAAAGAATATCAACAAATGTGCACACGGATCTGCGCTCTGCCCTGTAAAGTGCATTAAATCACTTGCGCCTCGTGGGCTACCAGTCAATAGAAATGTACTCCGTTGCACTCTGGCTCTGCCTACAACAAAATCACAGACTCAATCGTGCAAAGTTAGATTTGTTTTGGTTTATCGCATTGAAAAGGGGCTGATATAATGTTGATTCTAATCACAGACAAAAACATTTATCTATATAGTGCAAACTAATGGGGCGAACTCAGCGAAGTCTCTGCGCTGGCAGTCCTGACGGAGGTGAGCGGCCGTTTGAGTTGTCAATGTGCCAAATTGCATTGTGAGAATAAAAATATGTCTTGCTTAATCCATGGCATGCTTTCTTTTTATCCAAATGTTGAATAGACATGCAGACAGCTGGAAAGAGGAATACTAGCCTACTGTCTGGAGTCATAAAAACAATTAGGCTATTATTTTGTTCGGTAACGGATTGACCCTTGGAACTCATAAGGGCCTTATTTCTACAATATAATCATTCATTCACAACAAGCATCTGATTATTCATTATGAATAGGATGAATTTAATTTCATTTGTATACAGTACCAGTCAAAAGTTTGGACACCTATTAATTTCAGGGTTTTTCTTTATTTGTACTATTTTCTACATTGTAGAAAGACATCAACACAATGAAATAACACATATGGAATCATGTAGTATCAAAATCTAAAATATACCTTTCATCAAGGCAAAGGGTGGCTACTTTGAAGAATCTAAAATATATTTCAATTTGTTTTACAAATATTTCCAAAACTAAAAGCATTGTATTTGGGACAAATCATTCACTAAACCCTAAACCTCAACTAAATATCGTAATGAATAATGTGGAAATTGAGCGAGTTGAGGAGACTAAACTGCTGGATTGTAAACTGGTCAAAACATATTGATAAAACAGCAGCTAAGATGGGGAGAATTCTGTCCATAATAAAGCGCTGCTCTGCCTTCTTAACAGCACTATCAACAAGGCAGGCACTACAGGCCCTGGTTTGGTTGCACCTGGACTACTGTTCAGTAGTGTGGTCAGGTGCCACAAAGAGGGACTTAGGAAATTTGCAGTTGGTTCAGAACAGGGCAGCACAACTGGCCTTTAAAAGTACACAGGGAACTAACATTAATGATAGGCATGTAAATCTCTCATGGCTCAAAGTGGAGGAAAGATTGACTTCATCACTACTTGTTTTTGTAAAAGGTGTTGAGAAGATGAATGTCCCGAGCTGTCTGTTAAAACTACTAGCATACAGCTCAGACACCCATGCATACCCCACAAGACATGCCACCAGAGGTCTCTTCACTGTCCCCAAGTCCAGAACAGACTATAGGAGGTGCACAGTACTACATAGAGCTGTGACTACACAGAACTCTATTCCACATCAGGTAACTGATGCAAGCAGTAGAATCAGATTTAAAAAACAGGTAAAAATACACCTTATGGAACAGTGGGGAGTGTGAAGAGACACCCTAACATTTACAGACATGCGCAAAAGCACACACACGCACTCTACATACACGTACATTGTAATATTCCTGTATGGTGGTATTATACAGGTTGTATTGTAGATATTTAGTGGTGTAATAATGTTATATAATGTACTGTTTTATATGTAATATAAGTAAGTGCCTTAATGTGTTTGGACCCCAACAAGAGATAATGGGGATCCCTAACAAATACAAATACATTTAATAAATAAAACATGTAATTTAATAGCTCAGGTCCTGAGAATATG
The DNA here is from genome assembly GCA_023634145.1 of Thymallus thymallus. Classification (NCBI taxonomy): domain Eukaryota; kingdom Metazoa; phylum Chordata; class Actinopteri; order Salmoniformes; family Salmonidae; genus Thymallus; species Thymallus thymallus. The sequence continues at coordinate 37,548,561 of CM042393.1, forward strand.
GGTGACCTTTTCCCCCTCCTTATCCACAATGTGCATAAATGAGGCCCATCAACTTGCCTGTCGTTTTTTTTCTTCCCATTCCTGTACTCTCTCTTTCATTCAGTTTCTTCTTCTAATCATTAAAGAACAACAATGCTTCAAAAACTCACATTATATATACACCAGGGGCTATCACTCTTTCCACGCTGCAACTTTTTAGAAGTTAGAATCAAATCCACAACCCAAGTGCCATGATCTACCAACTGAGCTACACAGTTTCTGCCACCATCTACCACAAACGTGCTGCAGCATAAGTTCCAAACCTTTCATTGAGTAACCACTGTATTTAGCAGTTTCATGGCTCGGGGATAGAAGCTGTCTCGGAGCCTGTTGGTCCGAGAGCCGATGCGCCTGTACCGTTTGCCAGACGGTAGCAGATTGAACAGTCTATGGTTTGGGTGGCTGAAGTCTTTGGACATTTTTTGGGCCTTCCTCTGACACTGCCTGAGGCCCTGGATGGTAGAGAGCTCGGCCCCAGTGATGTACTAAGCCACCCACACCACCCGCTGTAGTGCTTTGTGGTCGAGGGCAGTGCATTTGCCATACCAAGCAGTGATGCAGATGCTCTCAATGGTGCAGCTGTAGAACTTTTTGAGGATCTGAGGGCCCATGCTAAATCCTTTCAGCCTCCTGATGGGGAAGAGGCCCTGCCGCATCCTCTTCACAACTGTGTGGGTGTGTGTGGACCATGTTAAGTCCTTAGTGATGTGGACGCCAAGGAACTTGAAACTCTCGACCAACTCCACTAGCCTGTCGATGTGGATGGGGTCGTGCTCTCCCCTCTTTCTCCTGTAGTCCACGATCAGCTCCTTTGTCTTACTGACGTTGAGGGAGAGGTTGTTGTCCTGGCGCCGCGCTGCCAAGTCTCTGACCAACCGTAGGCTGTCTCATCGCCATCTGTGATCATCAGGCTGTGCGTGTAGTTAACGTGCACAAACTCTTGTAACGCATTTATGGACCATACATTCAAGTCTAAACATATAAAAATGCAGGCTCTGTAACACTTCTTTAATTCAACACATTCCCCAGTTGTGAAGTGAAACCAAACAGGACAATGTTTAATAGTTATTGGCGTCTAATAAAAAATCCAATCAGAGCAGTTACCATAAAACACATTTTGCTGCAATTCCTTGGGCTCCCGAGTGGCGCGGCGGTCTAAGGCACTGCATCTCAGCGCTAGAGGCGTCACTGCAGATTAAATTCAAGGGTGTTTCACAATCCGGCCGTGAAGGGAGTCCCATAGGGCGGCACATAATTGGCCCAGCGTTGTCCGGGTTTGGCCATCATTGTTCTTAACTTAAATAAATAATACTACTACTACTACTACTAATAATAAATACCAATAGAAACACAGTCAGTAGCTGCTACGGATAGGCTATATTAGAGAGAACACATCCAGAGAGTGACCAGAATTCATCCTCACTGAAATGGTTCTCTGCATTAAATACATTTATTTATAAACCGGATTGTTTGGATCCCAGCTGTGTGTATATGAGATGATATACCACGGGTATGATGCAAAAATACTTGTTTACTGTTCTATTTGAATTATCACTATGCTGTTCTTGAGATACAGTGTACCACGGAAAACAACAAGAGAAAAGCTTTTATTAACACAATATTTCCACTTACTTCTAGCCTACAATTTGGAATGTAGAAATGCATTCTCCCCTTTAGCCTATCATAGAGAGTGATTGGTGTCCTGGCAAGACATCAACTTTAATGACCCAGGCAAAATAATCCTTCATCATTTTTATGGATATATCCAAATACATTTGATGCGATTTTGTTTGCTGTAAACGGCTAGCTAGCAAGTGCCAAGAATGATAACCAGTCTGCATAACAACCACTCTTTGATTGCATAGCTACCATGGAAGTAGAATTAGCAACCAGATTTTTGTCCTATTTCCTCTGGTGGAAGGACAAAATAGTATAGACCCAGTGTCCATACTACCGTGCTCCGAGCACGCAAATTGGAGCATGGGAGGATCAGAGCATGAGTCCAAATCAAAATACTTATTGTGTTTGTACATATAGTCTGATTGTATATATTTTGATGCAAGCTTCAACGGAAAGTATGCACAGAAATATGACGCAACCGCGTAAAAAACAACGCAACATTTCTGGAAATCAATGACGACCATTGAAGTGAGAGAAAAAACTTCAGAATGAAATGTTGCTATTTACATTATTTTATCTTGATACGTTAATAAATACATACTGTGTTAATTTTGGCATGTTTACCTGCCTACAATACCTACCGTAGTGTGAGTAGATAGCAAGGCCATAATAAGTCTATAGGGCTAACTGGCTAGCTAGCTAGTCATCTACCTTGCAGCTTATAAAGGCTTCATAAAGCCATCATTAACACAATATAAATGTGTTACAAATAATCTATAACCGTGTGTCATGCCTTAGAAAGAGTTAAATATGGCATAACTGTGTGACAAAACCACCAATGTCAAATGTGACAAACCTGTGCCTTATAAAGGGTGGCATAAGCACTGCTTAATAAAGTCCTTATAAATCATATTAACGTGAGGCTTCACAAAGCATTTATTACCCTGTCATGCATCTTGGTAGAGCATTGCAATGGCAGGATAGTGGGTTCGATTTCTGGGACTACCTCTTGGGTGCAGAGTCAGTATAGGACCTAACCTCAAATTTCCCCCAAATGCTATGCTGCAGGATGAAACAGTCATACACAGCAAACACAATGGCAAGGCCTTTTATTTCTTACATACTTCTGTTTTAACAGTTTTATTTTTTCAGGTTTTGGATTTCCCCCATTTTTTCAGATTCCCCCCCAAGTGTTTTTAATAGAAAAACAACAGCATTCATTTTTTTATGAATTCACAACAATGCTTGAACCAAATCAGGTGATGACTTTTGAGGTCTGTGAAACTTTGATTTTTTAGGGGGTAGTTGCCCTTTAAATTCAGTGCACATGCCCTGCACTGTTTGGTTAGAGGGTTTTCTGGAGCGCAGTAATCGCACATGTGATGATTATGTACTCCATATACAGTGATTTGCATTGTATTTGTATTTATTAGGGATCCCCATTAGCTGCTGCCAAGGCTACTCTTCCTGGGGTCCAAACACATTAAGGCGCTTACATCACACATAAAACAAGATAAAACAGTATGTCATATAACATTATTACACCACTACATATCTACAATACAAAATGTATAATAGAGTGTGTGCGCTAGCGTGTGTGTGTGTATTGCATGTGTCTGTACCTGTAAGTGTGTCTATTCACAGTCCCCGCTGTTCCATAAGGTGTATTTTGTTTATTGCGACCGCCAATGGAATGGATGGAGTAAAAGGCCAGCGACACTCCATATTATTCAGAGCCCCATGAAATGACACCATATATACATTCTACAGACCCTACTGAGTTCTCCCTACAATACTTTTACCGCGGCACCCGGAACAGTTTTTTATCTATAAGCCAATATATTCCACTTACAGTGATTTGCATTGGGGGCATTTATATGACCTTGGAACATGTTTTAAAACTGAAATGTACTGCAAATGTCACTTTCTATATGAACAAATATGAATCAATGTTAATGTTTAGACAATTAAAAAGGGTCCCTGTGCTGTGCCTGGAAAGGGTCCCTGTGCTGTGGAAAATATCCTCCCTGGTCCCAGTTCCCAAGAAGGCGCACCCCACTGTCCTGAATGACTTCAGACCTGTAGCGCTAACATCCCACATAATGAACACCCTGGAAAGGTTAGTCCTCGCTCACCTCAGACCCCTGGTGTGTACATCACTGGACCCCCTGCAGTTTGCATATCAGCGCAACATCGGGGTGGATGATGCAATCATCTACCTTCTGCAGAGGGCTTCTCCAGTGCCTTCAAAACCATTCAGCCCCTGCTACTGGGTGAGAAGGAGGATGAAAGTGGAAGCAACCTTAGTCTCCTGGGTTACGGACTACCTGATCGGTAGGCCACAATTTGTGTGGCTACAGAGTTGTGTGTCAGTATAGGCAGTGAGCAACACAGGGGCCCCCCAGGGAACGGTCCTGTCCCCCTTCCCGTTCACGCTCTACACCTCAGACTTCAGATATAACTCTGAAACATGCCACCTACAGAAGTTCTCGGATGACTCCGCAATTGTAGGGAGCATCAGGGGTGGGAAGGAGGAGGAGTACAGGAGCACAATCAATGACAAGGTGGTGTGGTGTGAGCAAAACCACCTTCAGCTCAACATCAGCAAAACAAAGGAGATGGTAGTAGACTTCAGGAGAACCAAGGCCCAACCGACTGCAGTCCCTATACAGGGGATGGATGTGGAAATGGTTGGTACATACAAGCTCCTGGGAGTCCATATGGACAGCAGGCTGGAATGGGCTGGTAACACCGGGGCCCTGTACAAAAAGGTCCTTCAACGTGTGCAGTAAACTACTGCATACTTTCTACCAGTCTGTGGTGGCCAGTGCCATCTTTATTGCAGTGGTGTGCTGGGGCGCTGATCAGGAAGGCTAGCTCTGTTTTGGGGATTAGCCTCGACACTCTAGAGGAGGTGGCGGGTAGACGGATCCTGTCCAAACTGCCATCATGAACAACGTCACCCACCCTCTGCATACCAGCTATTTAATGTATAGTGCATAATGTACATATTCAGCCATGCACACATACTATGCAATGCCTTTTTATAGCTTTTTGCACTCCAGACTTCTTGTATTTTTAAAAATGTATTTTAACTCTAACTAATGAAGGCCAAGTTTGATGCGTTGGTCCACCAGACCTTCCACACATTTGGGAGGAAGTGTCTGGGAAGGAGATTAGGTGTAGTGTGACTAACATGACTTCACTTTAGAGTGTATTCCAATCCTTCGACCCAACATGTCACCCTGAATAAAGCACATGTTTATATCATATTTGACATAGTGGGTTATGTCACGTTTGACATTGGTGATTATGTCACACAGTTATGCCACATTTATGAACCCTTTATAAAGCATGACATACGGTAACCCTTTATAAACCATGGCATTTGTAACACTTATGTAGTGCTTATGAAGGCATTCTGAAGGCTTTATGAAGCCTTTATAAGCTAAACGTAATTTACAACGGGACCCAAATCAAATATAGCTAGCTGATGGTTATGAAGAAAAACATTTGCTTTGTGTAAATCTTGTTTTCTCTCTGTTGTCATTGTCTTGGGTGGAAGAAATAAATAAAGGTTAAAAAAAAGAAGGCTAAGTGAATTGGCAGGTGCAGTAAGGGGAGTGCGAGTGCTTCTCAAATGTAATATTTTATGTGTTCTCCACACTCTCATCCTCACAAACCTCTGGGTACAGACATCAGTCCAACGTCTAGTTTTGATTTACACTTGGTTAAGTTGTCAACTAAGGTGAATTTATTTTGAAATTAACAAAACATTTCACCATGCTTTTGGATTTACGTTAAAAGTTAGTTGAAAAAAATAATAATTATATTACGTTGATGACTTGTGTATATATGTGTATGTATGTATGTATATATATATATATATATATATATATATATATATATATATATATACACAGTTGAAGTCGGAAGTTTACATACGCCTTAGTACATTTAAACTCAGTTTTGCACAATTTAATCCTAGTAAAAATTCCTGTTTTAGGTCAGTTAAGATCACCACTTTATTTTAAGAATGTGAAATGTCAGAATAATAGTAGAGAGAATGATTTATTACAGCTTTTATTTCTTTCATCACATTCCAAGTGGGTCAGAAGTTTACACACACTCAATTAGTATTTGGTAGCATTGCCTTTAAATTGTTTAACTTGGGTCAAACGTTTCAGGTAGCCTTCCACAAGCTTCCCACAATAAATTGGGGGAATTTTGGCCCTTTCCTCCTGACAGAACTGGTGTCAGGTTTGTAGGCCTCCTTGCTCGCACACGCTTTTTCAGTTCTGTCCACCAATTTTCTGTAGGATTGAGGTCAGGGCTTTGTGATGGCCACTTGACTTTGTTGTCCTTAAGCCATATTGCCACAACTTTTGAAGTATGCTTAGGGTCATTGTCCATTTGGAAGACCCATTTGCGACCAAGCTTTATCTTCTTGAATGATGTCTTGAGATGTTGCACCCCCATAACATGATGCAGTCATCCCCGTGCTTCACGGTTGGGGTGGTGTTCTTCAGCTTGCAAGCCTCCCCTTTTTTCCTCCAAACATAACAATGGTCATTATGGCCAAACAGTTATATTTTGTATTATCAGACCAGAGGACATTTCTCCAAAAAGAAAATGTTTTGTCCCCATGTGCAGTTGCAAACTGTAGTCTGGCTTTTTTATGGCGGTTTTGGAGCAGTAGATTCTTCCTTGCTGAGCAGCCTTTCAGGTTATGTCAATATAGGATTTGTTTTACTGTGGATATAGATACTTTTGTACCTGTTTCCTCCAGCATCTTCAAAAGGTCCTTTGCTGTTGCTCTGGGATTGATTTGCACTTTTCGCACCAAAGTACGTTCATCTCTAGGAGACAGAACGCGTCTCCTTCCTGAGCAGTATGACGGCTGCGTGGTCCCATGGTGTTTATACTTGCGTACTATTGTTTGTACAGATGAACGTGGTACCTTCAGGCGTTTGGAAATTGCTCCCAAGGATGAACCAGACTTGTGGAGGTCTACAATTATTTTCTGAGGTCTTGGCTGATTTCTTTTGATTTTCCCATGATGTCGAGCAAAGAGGCACTGAGTATGAAGGTAGGCCTTGAAATACATCCACAGGTACACCTCCAATTGACTCAAATGATGTCAATTAGCCTATCAGAAGCTTCTAAAGCTATGACATTTTCTGAAATTTTCCAAGCTGTTAAAAGGCACAGTCAACTTAGTGTATGTAAACTTCTGACCTACTGGAATTGTTGAAATTGAGTTTTAATGACTTCAACCTAAGTACATGTAAACTTCCGACTTCAACTATATATATATATATATACACAGTGGGGAGAACAAGTATTTGATACACTGCCGATTTTGCAGGTTTTCCCACTTACAAAGCATGTAGAAGTCTGTAATTTTTATCATAGGTACTCTTCAACTGTGAGTGACGGAATCTAAAACAAAAATTCAGAAAATCACATTGTATGATTTTTAAGTAATTAATTTGCATTTTATTGCATGACATAAGTATTTGATACATCAGAAAAGCAGAACTTCATATTTGGTAGAGAAACCTTTGTTTGCAATTACAGAGATCATACGTTTCCTGTAGTTCTTGACCAGGTTTGCACACACTGCAGCAGGGATTTTGGCCCACTCCTCCATCCAGATCCTTCAGGTTTCGGGGCTGTCGCTGGGCAATACGGACTTTCAGCTCCCTCCAAAGATTTTCTATTGGGTTCAGTTCTGGAGACTGGCTAGGCCACTCCAGGACCTTGAGATGATTCTTACGGAGCCACTCCTTAGTTTCCCTGGCTGTGTGTTTCGGGTCGTTGTCATGCTGGAAGACCCAGCCACGACCCATCTTCAATGCTCTTACTGAGGGAAGGAGGTTGTTGGCCAAGATCTCGCGATACATGGCCCCATCCATCCTCCCCTCAATACGGTGCAGTCGTCCTGTCCCCTTTGCAGAAAAGCATCCTCAAAGAATGATGTTTCCACCTCCATGCTTCACGGTTGGGATGGTGTTCTTGGGGTTGTACTCATCCTTCTTCTTCCTCCAAACACGGCGAGTGGAGTTTAGACCAAAAAGCTCTATTTTTGTCTCATCAGACCACATGACCTTCTCCCATTCCTCCTCTGGATCATCCAGATGGTCTTTGGCAAACTGAAGTTTTGGACATGCGCTGGCTTGAGCAGGGGGACCTTGCGTGCGCTGCAGGATTTTAATCCATGACGGCGTAGTGTGTTACTAATGGTTTTCTTTGAGACTGTGGTCCCAGCTCTCTTCAGGTCATTGACCAGGTCCTGCCGTGTAGTTCTGGGCTGATCCCTCACCTTCCTCATGATCATTGATGCCCCACGAGGTGAGATCTTGCATGGTGCCCCAGACCAAGGGAGATTGACCGTCATCTTGAACTTCTTCCATTTTCTAATAATTGCGCCAACAGTTGTTGCCTTCTCACCAAGCTGCTTGCCTATTGTCCTGTAGCCCATCCCAGCCTTGTGCAGGTCTACAATTGTATCCCTGATGTCCTTACACAGCTGTTTGATTGAGTGTGTGGAGTCCGTTTGATTGAGTGTGTGGACAGGTGTCTTTTATACAGGTAACGAGTTCAAACAGGTGCAGTTAATACAGGTAATGAGTGGAGAACAGGAGGGCTTCTTAAAGAAAAACTAGCAGGTCTGTGAGAGACGGAATTCTTACTGGTTGGTAGGTGATCAAATACTTATGTCATGCAATAAAATGCAAATTAATTTTTTAAAAATCATACAATGTGATTTTCTGGATTTTTGTTTTAGATTCCGTCTCTCACAGTTGAAGTGTACCTATGATAAAAATTACAGACCTCTACATGCTTTGTAAGTAGGAAAACCTGCAAAATTGGCAGTGTATCAAATACTTGTTCTCCCCACTGTATATATATACTGTACACACACACACACACACACACACCCCCAATAAGTTTTCCACATTGATTCAACATCATCATATTTAAAAAATGACGTGGGAACAACGTTGATTCAACCAGTTTTTGCTAAGTGGGAAGAACGTACTAAAGAGAACGTCCTCAGAGAATGCACTCGGAGCATGAGAGTGTGGAGCACAAGAGTTCGACTCTCCCAACAAATCTCAAGTTTGGGTAAGGGGGCGCTTAAAATGCAGGCTGGAATTATGCTCATGTTTCGCTAGGGCAGCAAGCAGATACACAGTGACGTTACCGGTGACACACTTCCCGCTTCCATCTCGTCCTCTCTGTCCTACTGACAAAACTACGGACGTTTTAAGCTGGAGCATTGAAACATTGCCGGAAGCAACCCCACTGTCTAGAGAGACTAACTACATCACACTATGCTAAGGTATTTTGTTATTATGCCAGATACCTTATTTTTAACACAAGGGATGTTCAGTTTGTGCAGCCCTGCTACTAGCCTACAGAGGGGTTGGGAGATAACTATGTATCACAAATATGCCCCAAATACTTTTTTTGAAAGCTGTATGTCATACATAATACATGTAACAACAAAATCAAACATTCAAACTCTCTCTAAATGAAAGCCTTTGAAACAGAGATTCATGTATACTGTAACATCACAAGATATCTTCATTAAATACAATAAACAGCAGAGCAGTGAAATAAAGGCACTATAGGTCAACCATGTGAGCCAGCTACTTAGCGAACAAAGAGCCGTGCATGGGGGACTGAGGCATGAAGACTTCAGTATGAGACAATTTAGGCTTATAGTTCAGCTGTTTCATAGTCCATACAATACTGCCTGTAAGTGCTCAGTGTAGTACACTGTGGTACATAATGGGGGAGGCAAGATGCAGTGGAACCACTAATGGTCTTCAAAAAAAAAATCCTTACATGCTGGATGAGCCATATTTTCATTTTAAATAAGATACAAATAATTTAATTGATCTGTGTTCTGAGTCTGCAATGAAAGGCCTTCCCACTAACTCAGGTGCTAACTGAAGCATAGGATCAATCTGCATGAGTAAAAACACACAGCTGGGCTATGTCTTATGTCATCCTCATGGTTTCTCCTCACATTAATGGCTTTCTCAGACACCTCTTACCCTTTCCTCCTGTGTCTATTTACCTTTTCAACATTATGTTGTCTTAAGGCTGGATTCTGTCAAACTTGCCATAGACAGCAGAGCAGTTAAATTAAGGCACCATAGGTCAACCATGTGAGCCAGCTACTTAGCAAACAAAGAGCCGTGCATGGGGGACTGAGGCATGAAGACTTCAGTATGAGAGCATACACGGAGTATAGAAACATTAAGAACACCTGCTCTTTCCATGACAGACTGACCAGGTGAATCCAGGTGCAAGCTATGATCCCTTATTGATGCCACTTGTTAAATCCACTTCAAATCAGTTTAGATGAAGGGGAGGAGACAAGTTAAAGAATAATTGTTAAGCCTTGAGACAATTGAGACATGGATTGTGTGTGTGTGACATTCAGAGTGTGAATGGGCAAGAACATATATTTAAGTGCCTTTGAACAGGGTATGGTAGTAGGTGCCAGGAGCAGCAGTTTGTGAACTGCAATGCTGCTGGGTTTTTCACGCTCAACAGTTTCCTATGTGTATCAAGAATGGGGCGGCAGGTAGCCTAGCGGTTAGAGTGTTGGACCAGTAACCGAAAGATTGCTGGTTTGAATACCCGAGCTGACAGGGTGAAAAACCTGTCGATGTGCCCTTGAGCAAGGCAATTAACCCTAAGTTGCTCCAGGGGTGCCGTACTACTATGGCTGACCCTGTAGAACAATGTAGGCCGTCATTGTAAATAAGAAGTTGTTCTTAACTGACTTGCCTAGTTAAATAAGGGTTACATAAATATAAGTAATTAAAAAGAATGGTCCACCACCCAAAGGACATCAAGCCAACTTGACACAACTGTGGGAAGCATTGGAGTCAACATGGGCCAGCATCCCTGTGGACACCTTGTAGTGTCAATGCCCCAACGAATTGAGGCTGTTCGGTAAGTGCTCAGTGTACTACACTGTGGTACATAATGGAGGGAGCAAGATGCAGTGGAACCACTAATGGTCTTACAAAAAATCCTTACAGGCTGGATGAGCCATATTTTGATTTGAAATAAGATACAAATAATTGAATTGATCTGTGTTCTGAGTCTGCAATGAAAGGCCTTCCAACTAACTCAGGTGCTAACTGAAGCATAGGATCAATCTCCATAAGTTAAAACACACAGCTGGGCTATGTCTTATGTCATCCTCATGGTGTCTCCTCACATTAATGGCTTTCTCAGACACCTCTTACCCTTTCCTCCTGTGTCTATTTACCTTTTCAACAGTATGTTGTCTTAAGGCTGGATTCTATTTGCCTGGCTACCCAGACTCCTGGCGCCGGCCAAACACTTTGCCACGCTCACAGGCATTTTTGGATTTTTTGTTCTTCTCTACAATGACTCTGGATCTGAGTACCAACCCTTCACCGAATGTGAAGTCTCTACACATTAGAGCCATCTGATTGGTCCAGAAACCGATGGGTTGGGCCAGAGCCAAAACACACGGTTAAAGCGGCGGTTTGATACTGGTAAGAGACGATCCAATCGTATTTGACATGTGCCGAATACAACAGGTGTAGACTTTACCGTGAAATGCTTACTTATGAGCGCTTTCCCAACAATTCAGAGTTAAAAAGCAAGAAAAAATAGTAACACAATAAAATAACAACAACTAGACTATATACAAGGAGTACCGGTACTGAGTCAATGCAATGTGCGGGGGTACGAGGTAGCTGAGGTAATATGTACATGTAGGTAAAAGTGACTAGGCAATAAGGATAGATAATAAACAGAGTATCAGCAGCAGTATGTGAAGAGTTTGAAAGTGTGTCTATGTGTGAGTGTGGTGTCAATAAGCATGAATGTGTGTGTTTTGTGTCTGTGTGTGTGTGTGCGTTGGAGTGCCATAGTATGTGTGAGTGTGCGTTGGAGTGTCGTAGTATGTGTGAGTGTGCGTTGGAGTGCCATAGTATGTGTGAGTGTGTGTTGGAGTGTCGTAGTATGTGTGAGTGTGCGTTGGAGTACCGTAGTATGTGTGAGTGTGCGTTGGAGTACCGTAGTATGTGTGAGTGTGCGTTGGAGTGTCGTAGTATGTGTGAGTGTGCGTTGGAGTACCGTAGTATGTGTGAGTGTGCGTTGGAGTACCGTAGTATGTGTGAGTGTGCGTTGGAGTGTCGTAGTATGTGTGAGTGTGTGTTGGAGTGTCGTAGTATGTGTGAGTGTGCGTTGGAGTGTCGTAGTATGTGTGAGTGTGCGTTGGAGTGTCGTAGTATGTGTGAGTGTGCGTTGGAGTGCCGTAGTATGTGTGAGTGTGCGTTGGAGTGCCGTAGTATGTGTGAGTGTGCGTTGGAGTGCCATAGTATGTGTGAGTGTGCGTTGGAGTGTCGTAGTATGTGTGAGTGTGCGTTGGAGTGCCATAGTATGTGTGAGTGTGTGTTGGAGTGTCGTAGTATGTGTGAGTGTGCGTTGGAGTACCGTAGTATGTGTGAGTGTGCGTTGGAGTGCCGTAGTATGTGTGAGTGTGCGTTGGAGTGCCGTAGTATGTGTGAGTGTGCGTTGGAGTGTCGTAGTATGTGTGAGTGTGCGTTGGAGTGTCGTAGTATGTGTGAGTGTGCGTTGGAGTGTCGTAGTATGTGTGAGTGTGCGTTGGAGTGTCGTAGTATGTGTGAGTGTGCGTTGGAGTGTCATAGTATGTGTGAGTGTGCGTTGGAGTGTCGTAGTATGTGTGAGTGTGCGTTGGAGTGTTGTAGTATGTGTGAGTGTGCGTTGGAGTGTCGTAGTATGTGTGAGTGTGCGTTGGAGTGTCGTAGTATGTGTGAGTGTGCGTTGGAGTGTCGTAGTATGTGTGAGTGTGCGTTGGAGTGTCATAGTATGTGTGAGTGTGCGTTGGAGTGTCGTAGTATGTGTGAGTGTGCGTTGGAGTGTCGTAGTATGTGTGAGTGTGCGTTGGATTGTCGTACTATGTGTGAGTGTGCATACAGCCAGTGCAAGAGAGTCAGTACAAATAAAAAGGGGGTAAATGCAAATAGCCCAGGTAGCCATGTGACTAACAGTTCAGCAGTCTTATGGCTTAGGATTAGAAGCTGTTCAGGAGCCTTTTGGTCACAGACTTGCCGCTCCGGTTCCGCTTGCTGTGCGGAAGCAAAGATAAGTCTATGACTAGGGTGGCTGGAGTCTTTGACCATTTTTAGGGCCTTCCTTTGACACCGCCTGGGTATAGAGGTCCTGGATGACAGGGAGCTCGGCCCCAGTGATGTACTGGGCTGTACACATTACCTTCTGTAGCTCCTTACAGTTGGATATACCAAGCGGTGATGCAGCCAGTCAAGATGCTCTCAATGGTGCAGCTGTATAATCTGAAGGCCCATGCCAAATAATTTCAGCCTCCTTAGGTGGAAGAGGCGTTGCTGTGCCCTCTTCATGACTGGTGTGTTTGGACCATGATACAGTAGGTCCTAGTAATGTGGACACTGATGAACTTGAAGCTCTTGACCCACTTCCCTACAGCCCCGTCGATGTGTATGGGGATGTGCTCGGCCCTCCGATTTCTGTAGTCCACGATCAGCTCCTTTGTCTTGCTGAGGGAGAGGTTGTTGTCCTGGCAACACACTGCCGGCTCTTTGACCTCCTCCCTAAAGGCTGTCTCGTTGTAGTTGGTGATCAGGTCTACCATCGTCGCGTCTTCGGCAAACTTAATGATGGTGTTGGAGTTTTGTTCATCCACGCAGTAATGGGTGAACAAAGTACAGGAGGGGACTAAGCACGCACCCCTGAGGGACCCCAGTGTTGAGAATCAGCGTGGTGGATGTGTTGTTGCCTACCTCACCACCTGGGAAGACCTGTCAGGAAGGCTAGGATCCAAATAAAATTTGATCAAATCAAATCAATTTTTTTGGTCGCATACACATATTTACCAGATGTTATTGTGGGTGTAGCAAAATGTTTGTGTTCCTAGCTCCAACAGTTCAGTAATATCTAACAATACACACAAAAGTAAAAGAATGGAATTAAGAAATATATAAATATTATGATGAGCAACATACACATACAGTATATACACACACACCCACACACATACATATATATATACTGTATATACACATACAGTACCAGTCAAAAGTTTGGACACACCTACTCATTCAAGGGTTTTCTACATTGTAGAATAATAGTGAAGACATCAAAACTATGAAATAATACATATGGAATCATGTAGTAACCAAAAAAGTGTTTTATATTAAACAAATATATTTTATATTTTGTATTTTTCAAAGTAGCCACCCTTTGCCTTGATGACAGCTTTGCACACTCAAGGCATTCTCTCAACCAGCTTCACCTGGAATGCTTTTCCAACAGTCTTGAAGGATTTCCCACATATGTTGAGCACTTGTTGGCTGCTATTCCTTCAGTCTGCGGTACAACTCATCCCAAACCATCTGAATATACCAATATGTGAATGTTTGGGACGATAGTCATTTAGACAGGTTACCTTGGCGTTCTTAGGCACAGGGACTTTTGTGGTCTGCGTGAAACATGTAGGTATTACAGACTGGGTCTGGGAGAGAATGAAAATGTCAGTGAATACACTTGCCCGATGTTCAGTGCATGTGTCCTGGTAATCCGTCTCTTTAAAGGTCTTACTCACATCGGCTACGGAGAAAGTGATCACACAGTCGTCTGGAACAGTTGGTGCTCTCATGCATGGTTCAGTGTTGCTAGCCTCGAAGCGAGCATAGAAGGCATTTAGCTCGATTAGTAGGCTAATGTCTCTGGGCAGCTCGTGGCTGGGTTTCCCTTTGTAATCCGTGATAGTTTGCGAGCCCTGCCACATCCGACAATCGTTAGAGCGGGTGTTTTAGGATTCGATCTTGTTTGATGGTTCATCGGAGGGCGTAGTGGGATTTCCTATAAGCGTCCGGATTAGTGTCCCACTCCTGGAAAGCGGCCACACTAGCCTTTAGCTCAGTGCGGATATTGCCTGTAGGCTCCCAAGTGGCGCAACAGTTTAAGGTATTGCATCTCAGTGCTAGAGGCGTCACTACAGATCCTGGTTCGATCCCGGGCTGTATCACAACCGGCCATGATCGGGAGTCCCATACGGCGGCACACAATTGGCCCAGCGTCGCCCGGGTTAGGGGTGGGTTTGGCCAGGTAGGCTGTCATTGTAAATAAGAATTTGTTCTTAACTGACTTGCCTAGTTAAATAAAGGTTAAATAAAAATAAATAAAAAAAAGTAAGTCATGACTTCTGTTTGGGATATTTACAGTGGGGAGAACAAGTATTTGATACACTGCCGATTTTGCAGGTTTTCCCACTTACAAAGCATGTAGAAGTCTGTAATTTTTATCATAGGTATTCTTCAACTGTGAGTGACGGAATCTAAAACAAAAATCCAGAAAATCACATTGTATGATTTTTAAGTAATTAATTTGCATTTTATACAATGACATAAGTATTTGATACATCAGAAAAGCAGAACTTAATATTTGGTACAGAAACATTTGTTTGCAATTACAGAGATCATACGTTTCCTGTAGTTCTTGACCAGGTTTGCACACACTGCAGCAGGGATTTTGGCCCACTCCTCCATACAGACCTTCTCCAGATCCTTCAGGTTTCGGGGCTGTCGCTGGGCAATACGGACTTTCAGCTCCCTCCAAAGATTTTCTATTGGGTTCAGGTCTGGAGACTGGCTAGGCCACTGGAAGACCCAGCCACGACCCATCTTCAATGCTCTTACTGAGGGAAGGAGGTTGTTGGTCAAGATCTCGCGATACATGGCCCCATCCATCCTCCCCTCAATACGGTGCAGTCGTCCTGTCCCCTTTGCAGAAAAGCATCCCTAAAGAATGATGTTTCCACCTCCATGCTTCACGGTTGGGATGGTGTTCTTGGGGTTGTACTCATCCTTCTTCTTCCTCCAAACTCGGCGAGTGGAGTTTAGACCAAAAAGCTCTATTTTTGTCTCATCAGACCACATGACCTTCACCCATTCCTCCTCTGGATCATCCAGATGGTCATTGGCAAACTTCAGACGGGCCTGGACATGTGCTGGCTTGAGCAGGGGGACCTTGCGTGAGCTGCAGGATTTTAATCCATGACGGCGTAGTGTGTTACTAATGATTTTCTTTGAGACTGTGGTCCCAGCCCTCTTCAGGTCATTGACCAGGTCCTGCCGTGTAGTTCTGGGCTGATCCCTTACCTTCCTCATGATCATTGATGCCCCACGAGGTGAGATCTTGCATGGTGCCCCAGGCCGAGGGAGATTGACCGTCATCTTGAACTTCTTCCATTTTCTAATAATTGCGCCAACAGTTGTTGCCTTCTCACCAAGCTGCTTGCCTATTGTCCTGTAGCCCATCCCAGCCTTGTGCAGGTCTACAATTTTATCCCTGATGTCCTTACACAGCTCTCTGGTCTTGGCCATTGTGGAGAGGTTGGAGTCTGTTTGATTGAGTGTGTGGACAGGTGTCTTTTATACAGGTAACGAGTTCAAACAGGTGCAGTTAATACAGGTAATGAGTGGAGAACAGGAGGGCTTCTTAAAGAAAAACTAACAGGTCTGTGAGAGCCGGAATTCTTACTGGTTGGTAGGTGATCAAATACTTGTGTCATGCAATAAAATGCAAATTAATTATTTAAAAATCATACAATGTGACTTTCTGGATTTTTGTTTTAGATTCCGTCTCTCACAGTTGAAGTGTACCCATGATAAAAATTACAGACCTCTACATGCTTTGTAAGTAGGAAAACCTGCAAAATCGGCAGTGTATCAAATACTTGTTCTCCCCACTGTAGGTACGGTGACTGTGGGGATGACGTCTTCGATGCACTTATTAATGAAGCCTGTGACTCCTCAATGCCATCGGATGAATCCTGGAACATATTCCAGTGTGTGCCCAGAGGCCACTACTCTACTACCACATATCTACAAGATGTGTATGTGTGTGTATAGTGCGTATGTTATCATGTGTGTGTTTGCATGTGTCTGTGCCTGTGTTTGTGTCACTTCACAGTCCCCACTGTTCAATAAGGTTTATTTTTATCTGTTTTTTTAATCAAATGTTACTGCTTGCATGAGTTACTTGATGTGGAATAGAGTTCCATGTAGTCAGTATGGTTACCAAATAGTATGGTCTGCAGCTTATCATGAATTATTCTAACTCAGGCGAGTAGAACCTCAACACTTCCTTTATTAACCACAGCACCAGCTGTTGTTAACAGAGAGACACACATTACCCCCCTGAGTTTGCCCGATGCTGCCGTTGTGTCCTGTTGATGTATAATAAAACAAGCAAGATTTATATTTACCATTTCCTTGGATATTACAGTTTTTTACAGGCTTTGGTTTTTCCATTTATAGTTCGAGTTTGGACGCACAGATTGGTGTCACCTCGTTAGGCAGAATGGCTTGTCCATCTCGTTAGTTGGAACGTATTTCCCTTGTGCTGGCCCAGGTGATATTTTATGAAATTTCCCCCCCGGGGGATCAATAAAGTACCTATCTATCTATTTAAGAGTGGCTGACCCAGATCTCCAGTTGTCTTGAGAGATGTTGAGGGATAAACACCTTTAGTTGGCTCTCTCTTTTTGATTTCTAGACAAACAATCCTTTATCTGATCTTCCCTGTTATTGTTTTGCTCCATTTTTTGGTTTACTTCCTGTCTTTGAGTTTGGTGTGGGTTTTTATTTTGTTTGCTTCCTCTTGGGCAAATTTAGTGGGCTACTGGTGGGTGTCTTTTAGGTCCCAGTTGTTGTTGCTGGACAATTTTCAGTGGACATCACCATGAGTGCCTTTCAGAACCCCTCCTAAAACCCCACCTGTTTAATTTTGAATGTTGTCAGTAACTCTTTGTTAGTTCCCTTTCTGTTTGAGGGACAATTTTGGGGGGTTTTCTTGATGGGGAACGTAGTTCTTCAGATCACGTTGATAGGAGCTCGTCCTCTACTCAACCACCTCAAGCAGTAGCTTTGTGTCAAATAGTAGAGTAGACAATCTGTGGAAGAAGTGAAGACAAATCTGAGCCTCTGCCTTTAAAAATATCTGAGCCACTGAGAACGTCATTGAGAGAACACACTGACGGTGTGTGTTGAGAGGTATTCGGAAGCTTCAGAGGAGCCCCTTACACCTGAGGGAGATGTCACTCCAAACAAATTAAAGAAATCATAGCGAGGTTAATTTTCGTATTCAGTGCAGTCACAGTAAGCAATTTCCCACATTGTGTAGGGAGCACGGAATACATTTCCTCCAGGGCTGCAACACACAGATAGCACGAGCACCACAGAGAAATCCATTATAGCACGGGGCTGCATTTTTACATCCATTTATCCTTTTAACTCTTGAAAATAGAGTACTACCCACGCAGTGGCTTTCTCAGCGGCTCCCCTCTAGGCCTGCTCAAGGTACGGGCCAGAACGCTTTTCCTTTCTCTGTGTCTATTCAAAAACAGTTTCTCTGCCTTGACACATCAACCTCCAGAGTTTATTGTCAATCTGGAACATTAACATCTAGCCGGGACTCGATTTAATACAGCAGATCCAAAACCCACTGAGTCATACCTGACTGAGGACCCTACCTTTGTGACCTGTAGTATTATTTTAGAGTTACATTTTGTATACAAATATACACTGGGGGCCAAAAGTTTGGAATATTACTCATTCTAGAGTTTTTCTATCTTTTTGTTGTTGTTTACATTGTAGAATAAAAGTGAAGACATCAAAACTATGACATAACACATATGGAATCATGTAGTAACCAAAAAAGTGTTAAACGCATCAAAATATATTTTATATTTGAGATTCTTCAAGGTAGCCACCCTTTGCCTTGATGACTGCTTTGCACACTCATGGCTCATGTATATACTGTTTTCTGGCATGGCTAATCATATATATTTGATTTCTTTATTTTTCTGGATTGTGTTTTTATTGCTAGGTATTACTGCACTGTTGGAACTAAAAACACCAGCATTTTGCTGCACCTGTGAAAACATCTGCAAATCTGTGTACGCGACCAATAAACGTTGATTTGGACTTAATTTTACTCGTTATTGTTATTTGTTATTGACTGTGTATTTATTCCTTGTCTCTATTTTAATTAATTATTTTATCTTTATCTCTGTATTGTTGGTAAAGGACCCATACCTACGCAAATAACTATTAGTCTACACCTGTTTAAATTGGATTTCCTACAGGGTACAATCACCTACCACTGACAACCTTTACTGACACTGATAACAGCTTTTGTCAATCTCAGCTGGTGTTATCATTTGGACATCAGGGAATCTGCATGCAGCTATTTTTCTACAGGGGGCACTCAACTCCCACAACTTTTACTGACACTGATAACAGTTTTCGGGAATCTCAGCTGGTGCTGCGTCATTTGGACTTTGGTGAATCTGCATGCTTTTCTATATTTCAAGTTATGTTTACGTTACATAACTTTGCAATTGGTATTGTCGTGACGAGACTTTCATTAGTGTGACGAATGTTATTTATTGACTCAACTATGTTTAATTGTTAAAATAATAATAATAATAATAATAATAATAACAATTTGTTATTAATCATGTAACAATTAACTCATTAGGAATTTGGGGCACCACGGAATAAGTTGTTTAGAGTTACCATCTCCCGAATTAAAAACTAGAAGATATATCAGTTATATATCGATAACAGTCACTTATTAATCATTACCTCTTATCAGTCGTCATTCTGAACTGTCGCAGACTTCTTGGATCCGCAAGAACCCCAGCTTTACTTATGACTCAGCGCTACACAAATTGGCTTAATTATTTATTTACCAGCTAACTAAATAATAAGACAGAATAACATACACACTTAACACATGAGAAAAAGTCCCTGGTGGACTAACAACACATGACTGCTTGGTTATCAAAAGAGGGAGGGAAAGATAAAGAGAGGGAGAGAGATACAAAGAGAGTCAACCTTATTGTTGATACATTTGGAAACTACTCTCAAAGTAATCATAATACTTTGCTCACGAATTACTGCCCGTTTGGAGTTAAAAATCATGAATGTATTTGTGTGGATGGACCACTGGTTCCAGCCCAGTAGGGGGTCAGGGACAGTGGAGGAAGCAAAGCTGGTTGTGACAAAGTTTACATTTACCCACACATTTCTTTTGAACATAACAGTAATAATTATACGACCACCTTTCAGTGACAGATGTGGTTACTGATGATGTGTCAGTAAGATGCTGAAGATGTCCAAGAGACCAATACCACACATTTTTAGAGATGTATCCAGCTGCAGCAGACCCACAGCATGCCATGTCACACAAACTGGCCTCAGATTTAATGGGCAATCTGGAGTTGTTCCGTACATTTTAGGACTTATAAATTCAAGATATTATTACAAACGGCAGGGTAGGGAAATTAGCGTGAAAGGCATACAACATACACATCACACCAATAAGGTAAACCCATTTGGTGAGAATTGTAGTGTAGGTCATAAAGCGAGAATTGCTGCACTGCCCCCTCCGTCCCTGGGATTTGACTACTCAACCCTCTCACACGTCCCGGGACACACATTCCAATGGCCCTACAGCTGCCAACCAATGTAGCAAACAGCGCAGCCTGGCCTACTAAACTTGGGACACTCAAATGAGTATGATATGTTATGTTTGGTATGGTTACATAAGATACAAGGTTACTTTAGGCAAAAAGAAAGTAGGGTGGTTGGTCGCGCAACGCTAACGTCTAGCAACCCAAAGGTTTCGTGTTTGAATCTCATCACGGACAAATTTGCAACTACTTACTAATTTGAGCTACTTTGCAACTACTTAGCATGTTAGCTAACCCTTCCCCTAACCCTTTAACCTAACTCCTAACCTTAACCCTTACCTTGTTTTTTTATGTATGGGGGGTCCCGGGAATTGAACCCACTATAATGGCATTACAAGTGCCATGCCCTAACAACTGAGCAGGTTGACATGATAGTTTAGAAAATATTTTGATGTTTATTTCAAGAGAGGTGTACTAAGCTAATGAGGCATTTATACAGTAGGTTATGTTCTTCAATAATCAACAGTATATAATTCATTGAAATTGCCATTGAAAAGCAGAATCTTCCAATTTGAGCCTTCAAAGTTTTGTACCTCCTTATAGCATTCGTGTTTGTCTTTGTCTGGTTTTTCTTGCGAGCCATAGTAAAAATCCTGAGCTAGCTAGCTCGGCTTGGTGATTGTGATGACAGCACTATTCTAATCTCAACTGAGTATCAACAATGATTTCAGCTCAATTACAAATCCACAGTTGAGTTACATTAAAGGTACATATTGCATCATATGGGCAAAATGTGGCTTGTCTTTTAGCAGCCATCTACTGTAACTGTGTTTTGGAAGTCTAAAGAGCAGGAAAAATCCATAGTGTCATGGTAAACACCGGCACACTGACAATATCTGCACATTCACATATTAATCAGTGTCAATAGCACTGCCCAGAGCCACAGACACAATGTCTCTATGCAGCATAGCTACTTATACATTTAAGCTGGTGCCTAGCCCAGCTCAGTCCAAACACAGCTATTGAATCTCGCCGCAGGAACCTCTGGGTTCGGAGTGAGTTGTCCTTATGGAACACTTTGCTAAATCTGTGTTACTGGATAAGTGTTACCGTCTTGGAAAGAGAGCAATGTCTTCCAGCATACATACATATATCATAGGATACAATGAAATGTTCTAGTCAGTATTTTTCCAAGGTCACTGTTCTAGCCTGCATGGATTCAAATCTCAATGGAAAAAGCATATGAAAGCACATTTTTCACAACCTGTACTGAGCAGCCGGCGTTAAAGGCTATTTCATCTCCCTTCCTATAACCTGGGTGAGCCTTTTTAAAGAACCACAGTTAGGTTGTACAGTGCTGGAAAACATGACAGACAGTAACTCATCTGTGGTTTCTACTGTTTGACTAATGTATAATTATGGTGAAGCAGTGGCGTGTATTCATGGTTGCCAAGGGACACCAGGCTTCCCCCAAAAAAGGAACCAAGGAAAAAAGGATAACTAAATGATGTATCTTCATCTCTGTGTTTTGTAAATTTATCTCACCGGAGAAAGCATCCGAAAGAGTATGACATTGTTGCCGTCCGTTGCATTGAATGCAAGGGAAACCAGCGAGCATTTGACCTCCCTTGATAAAAAAAAGAGCATAAAATAATAGCCAATCAGCGTTGAGCTAAACTGAGTGAGCTCAACTGTGAATGGTCCTGGCACACCAAAAAACAGTGTCAAGGGAACCCAGTTTGGATTTGGCTTCATCCTACTACAGAGAAATACGTTGTTGATAGAAACAACTTGAATTGTTGCATCTCGTTATGTTGTTGTCCTCTGGTGGCTAGCTAGCTAGCTAAAATTGGCCCTTTCCTAAATTAGCCATGGATGGAGATACGGATTTGGACTTGTGGTTTTACTTAATTCTCCATACTGGCCAACGATTATAACAGAAATTCTGACCCAACATTGTGTCCCTGGACTGAGAGGATGGAAGTTCAATATGTTGCTAGATGTAGAAGGCTAATGTTAACTAGCTAATGTTGCCAATGCAGCCAGTTTAGCCAGGCAGCCTAGGACAACAAAAAATAAAAGTGTGTACTGCTCTCCGGTTTTGTGATGAAACAAAAAGTGAGGCTGCCACTGTCTTTTTATTGTCTCTGCCTTGGGCATATATCACGGTCGCAAGGCTAACAGGTTATAGAGCAAACAATGCAATTATCACAACACATACAGTATGTTGTAATATTACATTTTTTTCTGGCTTGGCTTCCCCAGTGGTTTTACCCACGCACGGCTACTGTGGTGAAGGCAACATGAGTTGATACGCTTATAATGTACACTACCGTTCAAAAGTTTGGGGTCACTTAGAAATGTCCTTGTTTTTGAAAGAAAATGACATTTTTTGTCCATTTAAAATAACATAACATTTATCAGAAATACAGTGTAGACATTGTTAATGTTGTAAATGACTATTGTAGCTGGAACTGGCTGATCTTTTTATGGCATATCGACACAGGCGCACAGAAGGCCATTATCAGCAACCATCACTCCTGTGTTTCAATGGCACGTTGTGTTAGCTAATCCAAGTTGATCATTTTAAAAGGCTAATTGATCATTAGGAAACCCTTTTGCAATTATGTTAGCACAGCTGAAAACTGGCCTTCTTTAGACTAGTTGAGTATCTGGAGCATCAGCATTTGTGGGTTCGATTACAGGCTCAAAATGGCCAGAAACAAAGTACTTTCTTGTTCTGAGAAATGAAGGCTATTCCATGCAAGAAATTGCCAAGAAACTGAAGATCTCGTACAATGCTGTGTACTACTCCCTTCACAGAACAGCGCAAACAGGCTCTAACCAGAATAGAAAGAGGAGTGGGAGGCCCCGTAGCACAACTGAGCAAGAGGACAAGTACATTAGAGTGTCTAGTTTGAGAACGACGCAAAACACCAGTCTCAACGGCAACAGTGAAGAGGCGACTTCGGGATGCTGGCCTTCTAGGCAAAGTTGCAAAGAAAAAGCCACCCTATGGGACTTCCAATCACGGCCGGTTGTGGTAGAGCCTGGATTTGAACCAGGGTGTCTGTAGTGACGCCTCTAGCACTGAGATGCAGTGCCTTAGACAGCTGCGACACCTGGGAGTTTAGACTAACAGTTGGAAACAAAAGTTTCTATTGGATAAATTGGGCGCTCTCTCTCTCTCTATTTCTCTCTTGCTTCTCCTTTATTTTGGAAGAAATAAATTTGTTCAAAACTATTGTCTTTCTCTTTGAGTCATCTACTCACCACATTTTATACACTGCAGTACTAGCAACCTGTAGCTTATGCTTTCAGTAATAGATTCATTCTCTGATCCTTTGATTGGGTGGACAACATTATGCAAGAACTCTGATAGGTTGAAGGACATCCTCCGGAACTTGCCATAGTTACTGTGCCTATGGAATGGGCTGAGAACCATGAGCCTCGTAGGTTTTGTTTTGAAGTCAATGTACCCAGAGGAGGACGGAAGCTATCTGTCCTCTGGCTACACCATGGTGCTACCCTACAGACTGCTGTTGAGGCTACTGTAGACCTTCTTTGCAAAATATTGTGTTTAAATCAATTATTTGATGACGTGATGCATAGTTTTATCAAAAAAATATAACTTTTTACAATTATTATATTTTGAAAATGGTCCTCCTCTTCGGAGGCTCCACTGGTGTATAAAACCACTGAATTTGGAATTGGAATCTCTTTTATCAGCTGCTCTTCCACAAACATTGTTTTGTTATTCTTGTTACTTTACAGGAAGCAAATTTACATTACAGGAAGCATATTAAAGCCAAATTATATTCTCAAAATACCATACCATAGCCACACTTCAGTAAATGCATTAAGTTTATGATTAGTTGGCATTTTTTTGGTTGGCAAGAGAAAGCGAGAGAAAAAAAAAAAAGCAAACAAGAAAACATTTGGAGAAGGAACAGGAACTTGACAGTCAGTCAGGGCAATTTATCATTGTCAAACTCCACTGACTGCTGCAGCACAGCTATCTACAGTACACACAATCTCACCAAAATGGCTGAGTCGAGTGTTCGAGAAAGCAAAAGAAAAAGGTGCCATGTTTATGATTCCACTTACTTGGTTTTTTGTCAACCATAAACTCATACTGCATCTTACCAAACACAAAGAACTATGAGTTATAAAATCATGTTATGTTGTTGTTGGGATCCTCTATTTAATGGGTAACCCCTACCAATTGCTCAGAATTAATATATGAATACATTTATAAATGTGTTGTCAGTTTGATACCTGTGCACTTTAGTTCTGTAGGTGGTGGATGGATGACTCTCTTTGTTGACAAACACTAGACGGAGATCGATTACCCTTTTGCATGAAGAAGAGCCGAAGCGAGAAGAGAGGAATAGGCGAAGCAAGAGGATCGACCAAGTGAGGAGTTTTTGATTCAAGTGGGGAGCAATGATAGCATAGAATTTGGTCAAGATAAAAGTGAATTGCTATTTTAATAGGTGAGGCTTATTTGATGAAATAATAGTTTCATAATGCTTAGGTTGTTACTTAGGTACTGAGAAGTGTAATGCACATGACATTCCGACAACTTTTTGAAAAACTATTTCATATCGGAGTTGTGCCTGTTATTCACACACGTATCTGTCCTCTCATTGGCTAGAATGATCCCATCGGATCTTGGCCTCCTCCAGCCTTTGCGGATATCTATTTCCATTGTTAGAGCGACCATCTTCTCAATATAATTTACCATTTTTGACTGACTACAGTCACAGCCATGCATCAACTCAACTACTTATTGTCCTCAACAATTAATAAACATCTGACCAATGAGAATAGAGCACAGTAGTTGCTAGGTAGATAATCAATTGTCATTACAATTCTAAACAACTGATTCACCATATTTTAGAACTACACAACAGTGACATAGAAAACAATAATATAGACTGTTCAATGAGTGGGCTAGGCTATATCAAATATGGTATACTAAATGCACTTGTTGTTTCAAGGTACACTATATATACAAAAGTATGTGGACACCCCTTCAAATAAGTGGATTCGGCTATTTCAGCCAAACCCATTGCTGACAGGCGTATAAAATTTAGCACACAGCCATGCAATCTCTATAGCATTGACAGTAGAATGGCCTTACTGAAGAGCTCAGTCACTTTGAACGTAGCACCGTCATAGGATGCCACCTTCCCAACAAGTCAGTTCGTCAAATTTCTGCCCTGCAAGAGCTACTATTATTGTGAAGTGGAAACGTGTAGGAGTAACAACAACTCAGCCACAAAGTGGTAGGCCACACAAGCTCACAGAACATGACCGCTGAGTGCTGAAGCATGTAGTGCGTAAAAATTGTCTGTCCTCGGTTGCAACACTTCACCATTTGGCAATCCTACTGACGAATCTGGGTTTGGCAGATGCCAGGAGAATACAACCAGCCTCAATGCATAGTGCCAACTGTAATGTTTGGTGGTGGAGGAATAATGGTCTGGGGCTGTTTATCATGGTTCAGGCCCCTTAGTTCCAGTGAAGGGAAATCTTAATGCTACAGAATACAATGTCATTCTAGACAATTATGTGCTTCCAACTTTGTGGCAGTTTGGGGAAGGCCCTTTCCTGTTTCAGCATGACAAAGCCCTGTGCACAAAGCGAGGTACATACAGAAATGGTTTGTCTGTAAGAACCGACGCTGGAGTAGAGAAGCATGTGCGGGGAGTGAACATTTAATTTAGCAAAGACATGGAACAGGACAGGAACAGCGTCAGAACCGGGGAAAACAACAATATACAACAATCAATGCAGCAGGGAACAGACAGATATAGGTGAGGTAATAACAGGTGATTGAGTCCAGGTGAGTCCAATAATCGCTGATGCGCGTGACGAGGGAAGCAGGTGTGCGAAATGATTGTGGCAGGAATGCGTAGTGCTGGGCAGCCTGGCGCCAGGGAGGGAGAGCGGGAGCAGGCGTGACATTGTCGAGATCGGAGTGGAAGAACTTGACTGGCATTTTTATTTATTTTTTTATTTTACCTTTATTTTACTAGGCAAGTCAGTTAAGAACAAATTCTTATTTTCAATGACGGCCTAGGAACAGTGGGTTAACTGCCTTGTTCAGGGGCAGAACGACAGATTTTTACCTTGTCAGCTCGGGATTCGATCCAGCAACCTTTCGGTTACAGGCCCAACACTCTAACCACTGGGCTACCTGCCGCCCCAGGGAGAGAGAGAGAGAGAGAGCCCTGACCATCTAACAATTTTGGGATGAATTGGAACGCCGACTGTGAGTCAGTCCTACTTGCCCAACATCAGTGCCTGACCTCACTAATGTTCTTGTGGCTGAATGAAAGCAAGTCCCCACAACAATGTTCCAACATCTAGTGGGAAGCTTTCCCAGAAAAGTGGAGGCTATTATAGCAGCAAAGGGGGGACCAACTCCATATTAATGGAATTTAGAATGTGTCCACATACTTTTGGTCATGTAATATATTTCTGTGTACACCCAATACACTGAAAGGGATGTAGATGTAGGCATTTGATTATACCATTACAACCTAGTCCCTTGGACAAATTGCCATTACAGTAATAGCTGGTCCATATCTTCAATGCCAAATGGCCCCTTTTGATGTGTCCTAGGCTTCACCTGTGATTAGATTTAGTTTCATTTGACCAGAATATAATTCCCCCCCGAACATCAAAGTATGGATACTTCAAAGTAGAATAGGAGACTGCCACTTTGACTCTTCAGATGGTTCTTTTGATCAGCTTCTGAAAACCAAAATACAATAAGAGAAAATGCACCAGATGGGAGGATTTGACAGCCATATGATTCATGTAGTCATCCTTACAGTTATCAGATAAGCACAGCATGCAGTAATCCATTAATATGAAAATGAGTGGGGACTCAAAGTCTGTGCAATGGCAGGGGAAATGTTGCAGCACCATAGCACTGTCAATTTGTTTTTGAATGGGGCCTAAACGTTTCAGAAGCTTAATGGTGTACGAAGGCATATGCAGATGAGCCACTTTTGGTGGTCTTGCAATCAACATCCAAGACCACAACAAATAGCATTAATGAGCTGAGACTCTGTGAATATTCATGCAGTGATTATTAACCATTCATAATCTTAATAATTAATTGGTTTCATATCCAAGCAATATTTGTGGTATCATAAAAATAAGAATACAACCATTAATAGTTATCATACTTACTGTCAAATAAGCAAAATCTATTGAAACAAATCATGTTCTTGTTTTGGTATTTCCATTAAATTAAGGTGAGGCACCATGGGCTGAAATGACAATTTTGAGATTTGGGAGTATTTTCGTCCTTTAATATTTTCAAAAGGTACAATTTAGAAATGTAAAAAACTTAAAGCTTATATATGTATATTATTTTTATTTATTGAACCTTTATTTTGACAGGGAAGTCACACAGACTAGGGTCTCTTTTATAGATGAGCCCTGCATACAATCAATATACACAGAGGCGACTCGTCATCCAGGGCACCTGTTTTGAGCCCCATATGACAGACTTTGATGACAAAATTTGCCCACGAAGCACTGCCGCGCCACCTTCCTGTTCAAGTGAGCACAACAAGGTGAGTCCAAAAATGTATTGTATGCTGCTGCATAAATGCTGCATATATATACTGTAGCTAAGAAAGCAATACTAAGTGTATGTTGTGTAGTAAACTGTTAGTAGCCCATGTGCCTCACGCTAATAATTTGGTCTATTTATCCCACTTAATTTTACCTACTGTTCTGACTTGGTGGTGCATATGAAGCCTATAACCTGTTTTTATAGAAATGTAATCATCAAATATTGTAAGAGCTTTCATTGTCTGCTTTATTTGCCCCCTTTATTTATCCTACGGTTCTGAATTGGTGTACAGGGAGAACACTAAGAACGGCCCATGTTCTGAATTCTGTCGCTGTACATTTCAAAAGTGCTAAATGCATAGTTATATTTACTACGTCAGTCCTAGCTCGCACATTAATGTCTTAATCAAAATTGCCTCTTAGCCACTTATGCCATAGTTTGAGCATCTCATTTGTCATTAGTAACCACATTTGTTTAAGCAAGTCAGCCATATCAGCTATGTTTTTTTAAAAGGCAGTTTCACTGCCAGACAAGGCTCCACTGATAGCCAGGTGTAGCAGTGGTAAGATGTTGGGACTGCTGTTGGGACAGCTTTATGTAGACACCGTTTGACACCGTTATAGTGAAATTCATGTATTGTTTAGTGTTGTGTTGTGTAGTGGCTTTGCTGGCATGCAGCCCACATTTTTATTGTCCCACCAACATTTATATGTTAAAATCACCACTGAATATACAATATACAAAATTACAAAACATTTTAAGAAAAACAGACACATTTATCGACATAGAGGTCTCAGATCATTACGCTGAACTGACCAAGGGGGACCAGAACATCTAATCTCAGAGAGCTCTGTCAATTGTTCCGTATATAGAGGGGTGCATCAAAATGTCATGAATTTTAACCACATTCAAATGAAAATGAATACATAATTTCAAAGCTCACTACATGTAATCATACAGTGCCTTTAGAAAGTTTTCACAACCTTTGACTTTTTCCACATTTTGTTTTGTTACAGCCTGAATTTTATTACAATTTGGATGGTGTATGAATACACCCAGTCACCACAAAGATACAGGTGTCATTCCTAACTCAGTTGCCGGAGAAGAAGGAAACCTCTTAGGGATTTCACCATGAGGCCAATGGTGACTTTATAATAGTTAGTTTAATAGCTATGATAGGAGAAAACTAAGGATGGATCAACAACATTGTAGGTACTCCACAATACTGCCATCATTAAATGATAGAGTGAAAAGAAGGAAGCCTGTACAGAATACAAATATCCAAAACATGCATCCTGTTTGCAACAAGGCACTTAAGTCAGTGGTGTGTATTCATGGATGCCAAGGGAAATAATTGTTAATTTGTCTCTGTGTTTTTAGAAATCTTCCGTCAATTCGCAAGTGGCTGAATCTCACTGAAGAAATCATCAGAGCGAGGGAAACAGCGCCCCTCTGTCTCAGTATGTGTAGCCCATGTATCTGATGCTATCTGGAACAAAAGAGTATGACATTTTGCTGCAGTAGCAATTGATTGATGCCAGCAAGCATTAGCCAATCAGCGTTGAGCTGAGCTCAACTATGGGTTGTCCTGGCTCAGCAAAACACCCTCCAAGGGAGGCCAGTTTGGATTTGGCTTCACACCAATCAAATCACTGTTTCTGGTCTGTTTCTGGTCTACTTGTGTTGATGTCCTGCAGCAGCTAGCTTGCTAAATCGGCCCTTTCCTAAGCCATGGATGGAGATGGATTTGGACTTGTGGTTTTTACTTAATTCTCTGTACAGGTCAATGATTATGACGGCAATTCTGATCTAACCATAGTTCATATATTG
The DNA here is from genome assembly GCA_023634145.1 of Thymallus thymallus. Lineage (NCBI taxonomy): Eukaryota > Metazoa > Chordata > Actinopteri > Salmoniformes > Salmonidae > Thymallus > Thymallus thymallus. Next base: position 37,578,197 of record CM042393.1, read on the forward strand.
TGCCACTGGCCTGAGACAATTGAAATGTAATATGGAGCCTAGATGTAGCCTAGTAGGCTCACGTTAACTATCTAGCTAACTTAGCTGGTTAATTTTTGCCCATGCGAGGAAGTTAGGCTAATAAGCATTTTAGCTAGGTATGAAAATAAAAACTAAAAGAGAACTGTATGACAGAGCCATAGACCGCTTTGCCAACATGAAAGAGAGGAGGATGGCATTGGTGTTCAACTAGTCTACAAGTATTATTTTTACTTGCGCACGCAAGCACGCACAAACACAGACAGAAATCAGTACCATGGACCGCCACATGATATTTAGCAACATTGATTGGACTAAATATTTTTTTGTAACTAAGCATAAATAGCCTTGTTGATTTGATGATGTTTAAGTTGAAATGGTGCTGGGATAGCAGAGGCAATACTCCTGTTCTCTTTGTGCTGACTTGAGGTAATTCTCCGTGGTTGTAAATCAGTAGTTGTTTAGTAAACTGTCAGAAACATTGACTTGCTTGACCATGCTGCATGTCATGTAACTGTTTGTTACGTGCAATATTTGCTTTGTGGATTTCAAACGTACTTGTAGTTGAATTTATTCCGCCACTGTGCGACTGTCTTTCTGTTGTCACGGCCTTATTGTATATCACAGTGGCAAATTAACAAATGGGTTCTATAGAAAACAATGCAAATGTCACAACATAGGTTGTAATATGGCTTTTGTAATGGCTTCCCCAGTGACTTTGCCCAAGCACCACTTCTGACTAAAGTAAAACTGCAAGAAATGTGGCAAAGACATTAACTTTATGTCCTGAATACAAAGCGTTATGTTTGGGGCAAATCCAACACAACGCATCACTGAGTACCATTGTACATATTTCCATCATGTTATGGGTATGCTTGATATCATAAAAGGACTGGGGAGTTTTTTTGGGATAAAAAATTAATGGAATGGAGCAGAGCATAGGCAAAACCCTAGTGGAAAACCTGGTTCAGTCTGCTTTCCACCAGACACTTGAAGACGAATTACAATAACCTGAAACACAAGGCCAAATTACCAAGAAGACAGTGAACGTACGTGAGTGGCGAGTTACAGTTTTTACTTAAATCTGCTTGAAAATCTATAGAAAGACATGAAAATGGTTGTCAAGCAATGATCTAATATAGTTTGTGGTTATTGACTCATTTGCATATTTACATACTGTACAATATGTCTGAGAAGTTGTAGCTAATACAAAAAAGTATTATATTGCTGTCTATATTCAACTAGTAAAGTTAATTGTTATATGATTAAGGGGGTAAAATGTGCCTTTTAGGGTGTGGTGCCTCGCCTTAAATGACTTTCAACAAACCATAAACAACAGTGCTCAAAGCAATTCCTGTCCATTAGTGTCAGGTATGTGAGAGTGTTTCCTGTAAAGTGAACTCACCTAATGGAGTTATGTGTCTCCAGGAGATGGTGGGATCTGGTTTCCCACTGGCTGTGCAGATGAGTGACACGTTGCTGCCCTCGTTTACCGTGATGTCAGAGGAAATGTCATAGATCTTGGGAGGAACTGTAAAGCAAAAGAAACATGACAGAAACCAGATTACCATTTTGAATCTGTGCCCTCCCACTCTCATTTCTTTGCTATGGAACAGGGGACAAAAAAGCGTAAAAAATAACATTGAAACGGACATACAGTAATACTTTGATGAATTGTACTATACTGTAATGTATGTGGCAATGTGATATAGTTGGAGACAGAATCACAGTTATTGAGTTAACTTTGCTCACATTCATAGAATCAATTTGAAAAAGTTATAGGGAAAAAGCTGAAGTATCCTCATTTGATGATAGCTCATCAACAGTTCCAGCTGGGGTAAGTTTCTGTGCAGATGTTGTTCTCTTGACTGATGTTGCAGCATCTTAGCGGTCATGGCTAGAAGGGATGACCGCTAAGAGATTACTGTCAAATTTGACTTAGGAGAACTTACGCAGCAGGTTAGGAGAATTAGGTTAAGGTTAGGAAAAGGGTTAGGCTTAGCTAAAATAGCAATTAATTTGACATAGCATTAATTTGACAAAAGATTGATTCCTTCAAAGTAATAATAATACAATGCACCAGGTGCAGGTTAAAAATGTGTGCATTATTCGTTTTTTTTGTTATGCCTGTCACTGACTCAATTAGCCATGTCAGCTAACAATTGTGACATGGCTCACTACTTCACAGTAGAGCAGTTTTTTTTTTTTTTTTTTTATCAAAATGCACTTTTTGACATGGTCAATTTATTAGCTAGCTAGCTACATGTCTTAACAAAAGACTCCACTATGCAATAATCAATTTCAATAGAATGTCACCAAAACTGTTGATAGACGTAATAGCTGGTAAAATTTGCTCTGGCTATCTACTCCGATTTCAGACCACAGGTCAATCTAGGTAGCTACATTTTCAGATATTACGCATTTCTAATTTTGACATGAAGTATTTTGTTTTTTGCTGGACCGCAGCAAGAGTAGCTGCTGCCTTGGCAACAGGTAATGGGGATCCATAATATACAGTCGTATGCAAAAGTTTGTGCACCTCTCTGAGGCTGCATAATAATTTACTCTGTCGTCACAGAAAATGATCACAGTGGCATGCCATTCATTTTCTAATAAAAGCTGAGTACTGGGGTATTGTCCAGACAAAGATTTTTAGTGTAGCAATATTAAGTTGTATGAAATTAAATCAGATGTGAAAAATAGGCTATGCAAAAATTTGGGCACCCTTGTCATTTTGTTGATTTGAATACCTGTAACTACTTAGCACTGATTAATTGGAACACACATTTGGTTTGGTGAGCTCATTAGGCCTTGAACTTCATAGACAAGTGCATCAAATCATGAGAAAAGGTATGTAAGGTGGCCAATTGCAAGTTGTTGTTCTCTTTGACTCTCCTCTAAAGAGTGGCAACATGGGGGCCTCAAAACAACTCTCAAATGACCTGAAAACAAAGATTGTTCAACATTATGGTTTAGGGGAAGGCTACAAAAAGCTATCGCAGAGATGTAAGCTGTCAGTGTCCACTGTGAGGAACATAGTGAGGAAATGGAAGACCACAGGCACAGTTCTTGTTAAGGCCAGACGTGGCAGGCCAAGTAAAATATCGGAGAGGCAAAGGCGAAGGATGGTGAGAACGGTCAAAAACAGCCAACAGACCACCTCCAAAGACCTACAACATAATCTTGCTGCAGATGGTGTCACTTTGCATCGTTCAACAATTCAGCGCACTTTGCACAAGGAGAAGCTGTAAGGGAGAGTGATGTGGAAGAAGCCTTTTCTGCACAAACGCACATTTGGACAAGCCAGCTTCATTTTGGAATAAGGTTCTGTGGACTGATGAAACAAAGATTGAGTTATTTGGTCATAACAAGGGGCGTTATGCATGGCGGCAAAAGAACACAGCGTTCCAAGAAAAACACCTGCTACCCACAGTCAAATTTGGTGGGGGTTCCATCATGCTGTGGGGCTGTGTGGCCAGTACTGGGAATCTTGTTAAAGTTGAGGGTCGCATGGATTCCACTCAATATCAGCAGATTCTTGGGGATAATGTTGAAGAATCAGTCACAAAGTTGAAGTTACCCCCGGGGCTGGGTATTTCAACAAGACAACGACCCAAAACACTGCTCAAAATCTACCCGGGCGTTTATGCAGAGGAACAAGTACAATGTTCTGGAATGGCCATCCCAGTCCCCAGACCTGAATATCATTGAGAATCTGTGGGATGATTTGAAGCATCCTGTCCATGCTCGGCAACCATCAAACCTAACTGAACTAGAGATGTTTTGTAAGGAGGAATGGTCCAAAATACCTTCATCCAGAATCCAGACACTCATTAGAGGCTATAGGAAGCGTCTAGAGGCTGTTATTTTAGCAAAAGGAGGCTCTACTAAATATTGATGTGATTTTTCTGTTGGGGTGCCCAAATTTATGCACCTGTCTAATTTCGTTTTGATGCATATTGCACATTTTCTGTTAATCCAATAAACCTAATTTCACTACTGAAATATTACTGTGTCCATCAGTTATTTGATAGATCAAAATGAAATTGCTGATCGAAACACCCAATTATTTATAAATGGAAATCATGGAAATTGTCAGGGGTGCCCAAACTTTTGCATACTTTCTGTATACAAATACACCAACACAGTCGTAAAGAAGGCGCGACAATGCTTCATCCCCCTCAAGAGGCCAAAACGATTTGGCATGGGTCATCAGATGATCAAAAAGCTCTACAGCTGTACCAAGGAGAGCAATGACTGGCTTCATCACTGCTTGGTATCTGACCACAAGGAGCTACAGAGGGTAGTGCGTACGGAAGGCCCTAACACTTGTCAAAGACTTCAGCCACCCAAGTCATAGACTGTTCTCTCTGCTACCGCACGGCAAGCGGTACCGATGCACCAAGTCTGGAACCAACAGGACCCTCAACAGCTTCTACCCCCAAGCCATAAGACTGCTAAATAGTTAGTCCAGGTAGCTATTTGGTTAAGTATTTAACTATCTACACTGACCTTTTTTGAATTAACTTTAACATATGCTGCTGCTACTTTTTACTATCTGTCACTTTATTCTTAGTTATACTGTATGTACATATACAGTTGAAGTCGAAACATTACATACACTTAGGTTGAAGTCATTAAAACCCATTTTTCAACCACTCCACAGATTTCATGTTAACAAACTATAGTTTTGGCAAGTCGGTTAGGACATCTACTTTGTGCATGACACAAGTAATTCTTCCAACAATTGTTTAGACAGAATATTTCACTTATAATTCACTAAATCACAATTCCAGTGGGTCAGAAGTTTACATACACTAAGTTGACTGTGCCTTAAAACAGCTTGGAAAATTCCAGAATACTATGTCATGGCTTTAGAAGGTTCTGATAGGCTAATTGACATAATTTGAGTCAATTGGAGGTGTACCTGTGGATGTATTTCAAGGCCTACCTTCAAACTCAGTGCCTCTTTGCTCATCATCATGGGAAAATCAAAAGAAATCAACCAAGACCTCAGAAAATAAATTGTAGACCTCCACAAGTCTGGTTCATCCTTGGGAGCAATTTCCAAACGCCTAAAGGTACCACGTTCATCTGTACAAACAATAGTACGCAAATACAAACACCATGGGACCACGCAGCCGTCATACTGCTCAGGAAGGAGACGAATTCTGTCTCCTAGAGATGGTGAGAAAAGTGAAAATCAATCCCATAACAACAGCAAAGGACCTTGTGAAGATGCTGAATGAAACGGGTACAAAAGTATCTATATCCACATAACCTGAAAGGCAACTCAGCAAGAAAGAAGCCACTGCTCCAAAACCGCCATAAAAAAGCCAGAATACGGTTTGCAACTGCACATGGGGACAAAGACCGTATTTTTTGGAGAAATGTCTGATGAAACAAAAATAGAACTGTTTGGCCATAATGACCATTGTTATGTTTGGAGGAAAAAGTGGGAGGCTTGCAAGAACACCATCCCAACCGTGAAGCCACGGGGGTGGAAGCATCATGTTGTGGGGGTGCTTTGCTGCAGGAGGGACTGGTGCACTTCACAAAATAGATGGCATCATGAGGAAGGAAAATTTGGGGGATATATTGAAGCAACATCAGTCAGGAAGTTAAAGCTTGGTCGCAAATGGGTCTTCCAAATGGACAATGACCCAAAGCATACTTCCAAAGTTGTGGCAAAACGGCTTAAGGACAACAAAGTCAAGGTATTGGAGTGGCCAACACAAAGCCCTGACCTCAAAACTATAGAAAATTTGTGGGCAGAACTGAAAAAGCATGTGCGAGCAAGGAGGCCTACAACCCTGACTCAGTTACACCAATTCTGTCAGGAGGAATGGGCTAAAATTCACCCAACTTATTGTGGGAAGCTTGTGGAAGGCTACCCGAAACGTTTGACCCAAGTTAAACAATTTAAAGGCAATGCTACCAAATCCTAATTGAGTGTATGTAAACTTCTGACCCACTGGGAATGTGATAAAAGAAATAAAACCTGAAATAAATCACTCTACTATTATTATGACATTTCACATTCTTCAAATAAAGTGGTGATCCTAACTGACCTAAGACAGGTAATTCTTACTAGGATTAAATGTCAGGAGGTACCCTTTACTATTGTTCTGTCTCTCTGCATTGTTGGAAAAGGCCCGTAACTAAGCATTTCACTGTTAGTCCACACCTGTTGTTTACGAAGCCTGTGACAAATACAATTTCATTTGATGTAAGCAAATTAATAATGAGGAAGTGGGTAATTCAATTATATATTTTTTTCCTTTTCACTTAAAATTTTAACAAATATATATGATAAATAAATAGGACCTTGCAATGTATGAACATAATCAAAATAATATTTCCCCTGTGATGCTATAAAATTGACATGTTTATCTGGGAACACCAAATAGAATAAACGTTTAAAATAAAATGAAGGATATTGATTAAGTGCCACATAAAAAACAATTACTAATATCAAATATAGAGTTTTGATATGTGCTATGGTAAAATATACAGGGTTGTTAACCTTGTTAATATACAGTGGGGAGAACAAGTATTTGATACACTGCCGATTTTGCAGGTTTTCCTACTTACAAAGCATGTAGAGGTCTGTAATTTTTATCATAGGTACACTTCAACTGTGAGAGAAAATCCAGAAAATCAAATTGTATGATTTTTTAAAATAATTAATTTGCATTTTATTGCATGACATAAGTATTTGATCACCTACCAACCAGTAAGAATTCCGGCTCTCACAGACCTGTTAGTTTTTCTTTAAGAAGCCCTCCTGTTCTCCACTCATTACCTGTATTAACTGCACCTGTTTGAACTTGTTACCTGTATAAAAGACACCTGTCCACACACTCAATCAAACAGACTCCAACATCTCCAAAATGGCCAAGACCAGAGAGCTGTGTAAGGACATCAGGGATAAAATTGTAGACCTGCACAAGGCTGGGATGGGCTACAGGACAATAGGCAAGCAGCTTGTTGAGAAGGCAACAACTGTTGGCGCAATTATTAGAAAATGGAAGAAGTTCAAGATGACGGTCAATCTCCCTCGGTCTAGGGCACCATGCAAGATCTCACCTCGTGGGGCATCAATGATCATGAGGAAGGTGAGGGCTAAGCCCAGAACTACACGGCAGGACCTGGTCAATGACCTGAAGAGAGCTGGGACCACAGTCTCAAAGAAAACCATTAGTAACACACTACGCCGTCATGGATTAAAATCCTGCAGCGCACGCAAGGTCCCAACCAAGCGCACCATCCCAACTGTGAAGCATGGAGGTGGAAACATCATTCTTTGGGGATGTTTTTCTGCAAAGGGGACAGGACGACTGCACCGTATTGAGGGGAGGATGGATGGGGCCATGTATCGCGAGATCTTGGCCAACAACCTCCTTCCCTCAGTATGAGCATTGAAGATGGGTCGTGGCTGGGTCTTCCAGCATGACAACGACCCGAAACACACAGCCAGGGCAACTAAGGAGGGGCTCCGTAAGAAGCATCTCAAGGTCCTGGAGTGGCCAAACCAGTCTCCAGACCTGAACCCAATAGAAAATCTTTGGAGGGAGCTGAAAGTCCGTATTGCCCAGCGACAGCCCTGAAACCTGAAGGATCTGGAGAAGGTCTGTATGGAGGAGTGGGCCAAAATCCCTGCTGCAGTGTGTGCAAACCTGGTCAAGAACTACAGGAAACGTATGATCTCTGTAATTGCAAACAAAGGTTTCTGTATCAAATATTAAGTTCTGCTTTTCTGATGTATCAAATACTTATGTTATGCAATAAAATGCAAATTAATTACTTAAAAATCATACAATGTGATTTTCTGGATTTTTGTTTTAGATTCCGTCACTCACAGTTGAAGAGTACCTATGATAAAAATTACAGACTTCTACATGCTTTGTAAGTGGGAAAACCTGCAAAATTGGCAGTGTATCAAATACTTGTTCTCCCCACTGTATCTGCACATATGTGGCATGGTATGCAATTTTCCGGGAGCACTTTTGGCTCATGAGTGCTACTTTCAGAACTACTGGCTAAAAAGTATACAAAAGTCCCAATCTAATAAAGTCGTTAAATGCAGTTTACCATAGTGTATTTCATTTTATCACAGGTGAAAGGTTTGGTACTCATCACAGCTTTCTCTGAAAGTAGTATGGCCCTCTTTGATGTCTCATCACTGCATTCTGTTAATTTATAAAGCCCTTTTACAAAAACTCCCGCATTACCTAACATTGTTACTAGCCTATAGAAGTATGAAATACTGTACCATACCCAGTCGCAGGCACGGCTAACACTTTTTTTCCTTAGCCTCTATATTGACAAATGCCATGGTAGCATAAGTGCATCTTCAGCTAATAATGCTGGTTGTGCATAAATGGGTAATGTGTCAAATATGGTTAATTTAAGAGCACCATATAGCCACAATAGAATCGAAAGCTTGAAATACACTAAATTGCACGTACCACTAGAGGACGATGGGAACCTGCAGACAATGGATAAACCCATACTACATTAATACAGTGCAGTGGGTTTGAGTGGGAGTGTGAATAGCTTGGAGGGCCTCAATAGCTTTCCACTCAACATACTGCGTAGTCATATACAGCAAGAAAGGTTAACACCAGTACAGAGCACACTTCTTTACCTTCCATTGAGCATATAATGATAGAAAAATATGATTTAATCTCCAACCCGGGGGGGGGGGGGTTCTCCATTCTTATTTCATCTGTTTGTTGCAGGTCTGGTGTTTTGATTATCCTCTAAACTCCGTGGACACAAGTTACTTCAAAGGCTACAGAGAGATGATGACTTTAAGACGTTAGTTTCTCCAAAGTCTGTAGTCTGCTTCCCACCTTAAACGATTGAGGCGGCTATGACAACGCCACCCCACCACTCCTGCAACAAAACAACGTTGTAACCCCTTCCCAGTCCCTCCGAGACGACATATTGTTTTCTTTACGCGCTAATTCATTAACGGCTGTGTGATTGTCGTGTTTGCCCATTCCACTCTAATTTCGATTCTCCAGCCCTGCGGGAGGCGGTGAGACAAAGCTGCCACAGCTGATCGGGACGGCATCATCTCCTTCCCCCAGCCCGGAGTGAATAAATAAGCCTCTAATGACGCCACCTTGAATTACTGAAACGCTTACAGCTGCACTATTAAAATGCAGGGCTTTCTCTGCAGCAAAGTGGAATACACGGCTTTACATAAATTCTGACAGGTTCTCCGGGGATGACTACTGCCACCAAATTGCAGGACCCCATTACTATACACCTACTGCCAACCCACATTCCAATTACTGCACAGGGGAAGCCATGCCTCCTGTCATAACGCTCACTACCATGGGCAAAGGGCAGAGAGGAGCAAGGGATAAATAAATCCCTTATTCACCTAATTTATTCCTATATTCTTTTGTTTTCCAACACTTCACAATCCCAAGCATGTCTAAATACACTAATTTAATGTCACTACAGGGCACAGATGCTTACATGATTGAGGGAGGATGTCCATTGATCAACATAAGTCTAATTTGGGTACTTAAAAATTTGGGCTGTACTCAAGAACTGACAGAATGAAAAACATGGTGGGTTCATATACTTGAATGTCTCCTTGAAATCCTCATATTACATTTTGTCCAAATCGGTTCCAAATTGCCAGTTGTTAAAGATGACATTGATATAGGCCTAAATGAACAACTTTAAAGGTACAGTATCTCTGGCTTAGCCAGTTAATATACACCTCATTTAGGTGACAGTTTCTACATATATTCCTACAGGTATTCAGTTTCCTCTCTCCGCTGCGGGCTGTAATATATAATTTTTAATCCCTTAATTAGGTGTCAGACACAGAAACTAAACATACAGACTGACAGATTATATTACCCAAACGGATTACCTCCATTTGCAATGTCACAAAGTATTCAAAGATAATACACTGTACTTAACTTTAGAAAAAAATTGGTCCAAGTAGAAAAACATGCTTTCATTGGTAGCCATTTTACTTAAACAAAATGATAAAACTTAGTTGAATAATATGTCTAAAATCCCCTAGTTTGTTTGCTTGTGTCTAACGTTCTTCTAAATATAGCACCTGAACTAACATGGTGAAGATCAGTGATGTAGAAAAAGAAGCTAAGTGGGGTTGGGTAATCTAAATATAAATCCTAACAATGCTAATGACGAGATGTATTTGCACCATTCTCCATAATAAAATGTGCATAAAAAGTGTTTTTGTGCATTTAAACTCACCACATCCCTGATATTTGTTAAACACTGTCAACCCTCTTCTATGTTACTTTATCTGTCCAATTGATATCTATTCTTTTTGGCTGAAAAACACAAACTAATAATAAAAAGCAATAAATGTTCAGAGACATATAGATGTTTTTCATTTATTTAAGCCTAGAAGCAATTGTAGAAGTGGGATGAATGTGGGAGAGGAGGGAGCAAAATATAAAACCTCATCAATGATCATTTGCTGATATGATATCTGTCTTAGACCCTCAGTGTTGCTCTCCAGTTCTGTGATGAAACAAAGGTGTGGTTGAATGTATTATGCCACTGAGTCTTCTTATTGTCTGGGCCTTTAGGCCTATACAGTGGGGAGAACAAGTATTTGATACACTGCCGATTTTGCAGGTTTTGCCACTTACAAAGCATGTAGAAGTCTGTAATTTTTATCATAGGTACTCTTCAACTGTGAGAGATGGAATCTAAAACAAAAATCCAGAAAATAACATTGTATGATTTTTAAGTAATTAATTTTCATTTTATTGCATGACATAAGTATTTGGTACATCAGAAAAGCAGAACTTAATATTTGGTACAGAAACCTTTGTTTGCAATTACAGAGATCATATGTTTCCTGTAGTTCTTGACCAGGTTTGCACACACTGCAGCAGGGATTTTGGCCCACTCCTCCATGCAGACCTTCTCCAGATCCTTCAGGTTTCGGGGCTGTCGCTGGGCAATACGGACTTTCAGCTCTCTCCAAAGATTTTCTATTGGGTTCAGGTCTGGAGACTGGCTAGGCCACTCCAGGACCTTGAGATGCTCCTTACGGAGCCACTCCTTAGTTGCCCTGGCTGTGTGTTTCGGGTCATTGCCATGCTGGAAGACCCAGCCACTACCCATCTTCAATGCTCTTACTGAGGGAAGGAGGTTGTTGGCCAAGATCTCGCGATACATGGCCCCATCCATCCTCCCCTCAATACGGTGCAGTCGTCCTGTCCCCTTTGCAGAAAAGCATCCCCAAAGAATGATGTTTCCACCTCCATGCTTCACGGTTTGGATGGTGTTCTTGGGGTTGTACTCATCCTTCTTCTTCCTCCAAACACGGCGAGTGGAGTTTAGACCAAAAAGCTCTATTTTTGTCTCATCAGACCACATGACCTTCTCCCATTCCTCCTCTGGATAATCCAGATGGTCATTGGCAAACTTCAGACGGGCCTGGACATGCGCTGGCTTGAGCATGGGGACCTTGCGTGCGCTGCAGAGTTTTAATCCATGACGGCGTAGTGTGTTACTAATGGTTTTCTTGGAGACTGTGCTCCCAGCTCTCTTCAGGTCATTGACCAGGTCCTGCCGTGTAGTTCTGGGCTGATCCCTCACCTTCCTCATGATCATTGATGCCCCACGAGGTGAGATCTTGCATGGTGCCCCAGACTGAGGGAGATTGACCGTCATCTTGAACTTCTTCCATTTTCTAATAATTGCGCCAACAGTTGTTGCCTTCTCACCAAGCTGCTTGCCTATTGTCCTGTAGCCCATCCCAGCCTTGTGCAGGTCTACAATTTTATCCCTGATGTCCTTACACAGCTCTCTGGCCTTGGCCATTGTGGAGAGGTTGGAGTCTGTTTGATTGAGTGTGTAGACAGGTGTCTTTTATACAGGTAACAAGTTCAAACAGGTGCAGTTAATACAGGTAATGAGTGGAGAACAGGAGGGCTTCTTAAAGAAAAACTAACAGGTCTGTGAGAGCCGGAATTTTTACTGGTTGGTAGGTGATCAAATACTTATGTCATGCAATAAAATGCAAATTAATTATTTAAAAATCATACAATGTGATTTTCTGGATTTTTGTTTTAGATTCCGTCTCTCACAGTTGAAGTGTACCTATGATAAAAATTACAGACTTCTACATGCTTTGTAAGTAGGAAAACCTGCATAATTGGCAGTGTATCAAATACTTGTTCTCCCCACTGTATATCACTGTGTCAAGGCATATGAACTAACAGGTTATAAAGCAAACAATGCAATTATCATAAAAAAAGGTTGTAATATGTATATTTTGTCTGGCTTGGCATCCCAGTGATTTTACCCACGCATCGCTACTGGAGTGGTCTGAGTGGGGAGGGGAAAACTGAAAACTAGCTGTTATTGGCCGAGAGGGTTGTAACTCTTTCTTATTGGCCTATTAACAAAACTCCATCCCACTAAAACAGGCTGAAACTTTAGGCGGTCTTTTCAAACAGCTCTTACACTAAAAGGACATTATCATAATTGTCACAATTCCACAGTATTACTCCAACAAACTAGTGTCGAAACATACCGTATATAAAACACTGGAAAATTATGATTTGACTGCACTGGTCTTTTAAGTTTATACTACGAAGTAAAAAACATCAAAACAATAGAAAGGATACGTTTACTGTTTGGTCCTTTGTCACCAGTGATACCTACAGACAACAAGTACAGGTGTAGATGTCATTATTTATCATGTGCAAAAGTAATGCTTTACTTCTCCTTACATTACCTTGACTCAAAAGACTGCCTGTGACCCTTACTTTAGGCCTACATTCACACATAAGGCCCATCTTAGCAGCAGCCTTTCTCCCACCTCGGAAAGTATTCAGACCCCTTGACTTTTTCCACATTTTGTTACGTTTTAGAATTTTCCACATTTTAAATTGATTAAATTAAATGTTTTAATCATCAATCTACACACACAATACCCCATAATGACAAAGTGAAAACAGGTTTTTAGATTTTTTTTCAAATGTATAAAAAAAAATGGATACCTTATTTACGTAACTATTCAGACCCTTTTGTTATGAGACTCGAAATTGAGCTCAGGTGCATCCTGTTTCCATTGATCATCCTTGAGATGTTTCTACAACTTGATTGGAGTCCACCTGTGGTAATTTCAATTGATTGGACATGATTTCGAAAGGCACACACCTGTCTATATAAGGTCCCACAGTTGACAGTGCATGTCAGAGCAAAAACCAAGCCATGAGGTTGAAGGAAAGCTCAGACAGGATTGTGTCGAGGCACAGATCTGGGGAAGGGTACCAGAAAATGTCTGCAGCATTGAAGGTCCCCAAGAACAGTGGCCTCCATCATTCTTAAATGGAAGAGGTTTGGAACCACCAAGACTCTGCTTAGAGCTGGCCGCCCGGCCAAACTGAGCAATCGGGGGAGAAGGGCCTTGGTCAGGGAGGTGACCAAGAACCCGATGGTCACTCTGACAGAGCTCCAGAGAACCTTCCAGAAGGACAACCATCGCTGTAGTACTCCACCAATCAGGCCTTTATGGTAGAGTGGCCAGACAGAAGCCACCCCTCAGTAAAAAGATCATTGATAAAAACCTGCTCCAGAGTGCTCAGGACCTCAGACTGGGGCTAAGGTTTACCTTCCAACAGGGCAACGACCCTAAGCGCACAGCTAAGACAATGCAGGAGTGGCTTTGGGACAAGTCTCTGAATGTCCTTGAGTGGCCCAGCCAGAGCCCGGACTTGAACCCGTTTGAACATCTCTGACAGAGCTTGAGAAGAATGGGAAAAACTCCCCAAATACTGGTGTGCCAAGCTTGTAGCATCATACCCAAGAAGACTTGAGTCTGTAATCGCTACCAAAGTTGCTTCAACAAAGTACTGAATACTTATGTAAATGTGATGATTCCTTTTTTCTGCTTTGTCATTTTTGGTTATTGCGTGTAGATTGATCAGAAAATGTTTGAATAAGGCTGTAACGTAACAATGTGGGGAAAAAAATCAAGTGGTCTGAATACTTTCTGAATGCACTGTATTTACCATGTATTGCCTCCAAGATTAATACATAGCTCAAATGATTGTTATTATTATTGGTCTGTATTAGCCAAACTTGGGAAAAACTCTGAAATCACACATTTTAGATGGGGAAAGGTGTTTAATTGGATTCAAAGCAGTCATGCCCAGAAGTGCCCACTTTTGCATTATCAAAGAGAAGAAAAGAGGACTTGTGCATTGGATAGTTGGTAAGAGATTGTTTCGGAGCAAATGGCTGTGGATACAAATAGATAAAAGACTAGTGCATGTTTCCATATGCGCATTATCCAATGACATACTGCTATAATTGTATCATTATGTCTGATGGATCCTTCAATTCATTCAGAGTATTAATGTATCCAAGTATTGGAGGTTTCTGCCTGGAAGGTCAACTCACGAGTGTGCAGAGATTGAGGAGCCCATTAGAATATAATCTCAAAGCTATGCCTACTAGCAGTAATACTGTCTGCTGAGTAATAGCTGTTTTAACACAACATGTACTGCTTATTCATTCATTTGATACAGGGACTCACCCTGTACTGAATAACTGTAATCTTTCTAAATGTGTTCAGTTGTCCTCAGCACTGGATTCATCTGTACTTGTAGCTTGTTTTGTAAATACCCTAGTTTTATTTTTAACTGTATCACAGTAAACACCTTTCTCAGGAGAATCACAATAGATTGTTGTACAGTAAGTCAACTGGTCTACCATTGGCTGTGGCCTGATACTGTAACTAAAGCAGGGAATCTGCAAGGAGAAACAGTGAGGATTAAATGTCACTTCAATAAAAATGTATAAAACAAATGGCTGTTGTTTTTTAATCAAGTGCATGGATCTCCTCAATAGGCATGCACAACTGATTGGGCTTTCAGATAAGTCATTACAATGATTGATCACTGGATTAATTATAGAGGTTATTGAATAAGAAAGTCTGTCAAGCATCGCCCTCAAGAATGTAGTTTGAAGGAAGATAGAAGATAGAACTGCAACTGTGCAAAAGAAGTGCAACTTTGAGCAAGTTCACAGTTACTAATTAGTCATGAGTTTATGATAATGTTCCTGTCATGACTTAATGATGCACACATAACATGCTTCCACAAATGTCACAACTTATACATGTGTTGAGTAATTACAGATGAAGGGTAACGATGCAGAAAGTGTCATTCTGAACAAGCCCGGTGGAAATTTCATGCACTTCTGAGTGTTTCTCAAATGAAATAAAAATCAATTGATGAAAATGAACTTTGCGAGAGAGGCAATTAATCGAGAACGTGAATTCCACACTGGCATGTCATTTTAAGATAAGGTATCATCCACTTATGGAAATTGTGCCTAATTTATTCATGGTAATCAGTGTCTCTCCCCAGCATCTCTCTGACGATAAACACAATTATTTTACGAGGGGGCCACTCTCTTTTCATCTTCAAAGCTGATAACCATGGCTTTTCAATTACATGTATAAGCCAACACGTCTTTTGAGTTAAGTGAAGTGATTTTGAGATGCTTTGAAAATACAAAAAGAAGACACAAAGTAAATGGTAGTCGGGTGAGAGCATACTCTCTCCCATCACAAAACTCTTTCCCTTTCGAAATATCAGCTTGTGACCACACTGCACCGTTGTTATGGGTGATATACAGTAGAATCACGGCCCATTCTGTGTTTGCTGGAACCTTTGATGTGGAGAATATTGGCTTTGCTCAGCTTTGTCTCCATCTGTCACACAGCCTTGATGCAGCGCTATGCAGCATTGAAAGGTCAAAGGACAAAAGACAGAAGCTGGGGTCATGATTAATGGGGGACACATGGTTGGCAGCAGACACATACAGTGCTTTCAGAAAATACCCCTTTGACTTGTTCCACATTTTGTTTTGTTACAGCCTGAATTACTGTAAAATGAACCTTTCACTGTTAGAAAAATGGCATCTATGTATATGTTTGACATTTTATCTCAGGTGGGCTTAATTAAAGGGTACAGTAACACAACAAGCACCCCCTCTATATAGCCTAGAATGTAAATGGAAATAAATATTGTTCAATATGATCAATACTAACTTTGCATAATATTGTAGTATATAGTGTATATTTATACACCAAACCATTTGTTTCCAAATATTTAAATAAATCACTGTTGTTCCAATTAAGCCAAGTATGCTGCTATTATTAAGCCCACTTGCATTAAAACACACAGGGATAGAGTGTTGATATCCCTAATATTCAATGAACCTGAGCATAAATATATTTTTGTTCAGATTTAAAACTACAGTTATTCATATTATGGCTCTAGCCATGGTGCCTTTGTACCTCTGTACTCTCCAAGTCATTTGGAGTGGACAGGTAGTCAGTCACTCATACAGAGAGAGAAGGATAAAATCAGGATTGAGTCGATATCAGGGATAGAAGACGTACAAGTGGCGGACAAAGATGCAAACAAATGAGGGACAAGAAGATGACTTGGGCAAATATTCATGGAATTTTGGGTGGGGCCATTGTTTTATTATTGTCCTTCATTCATCCAGGTGATTCAAACAGCAGCAGACAGGGAGATTTGAAACGGTCTTCAGATAGGCTATATGAAGACAAATTGAACTAATTAGCAAGACTAGCAGAATGTGAATCCGTTTTTCAGATACTTAATTGAAAGTAGTGTTATGAGTGCTACTTTCATGATCAGTTTATTTTAATAACTTTAGAAATAACTTTAGGAAATTATGCAGTTTGAACAATCATGGGTTTAAAGGGTACATTTGGTACCTATTAAGCCCAGTCCAGCTCTCAGGCAAAATGCTATACTGTGGTGTCTGGGGCGTTTCAAATAACCAATGTGGGTTGGTATCTAAGAATGCATGAGATAATCCATTCCCATCCAAACAGTGTGCATAAGTTGCAGCCTCTGTTGTTTGAAGAAATCACTGATATTTTGTTTATAGCCTACGAGCAAATGTATTATACATGACAACATTTGAATATGATGCCTAGTCTAGTTGTCTTGACTGAGGCATCTGCATAAAACAGGCATACGCTACGCTAATGGATTTTAATACATCTTTGCTGTTCTCCAAAACATCAACTTGTATTATTGTCACAAACTTACCACAATAAATGTTGAACAACTAACCACTGAGAACCACTAGTTTCACACCTGATGAATTTGGGATTTAGACACAAACTCCAGGAGCCTTCAGTTTCCAGACATGGAGACCACAGGCCAGTTCAAACATCTTAATGAAGTACACTGAAACACTGCTGTTTTCTCTCTAACTAGCCTCTGTCTCTCCAGAGAAAAGGGACACGTGCAAGCAGAGTATCTAACCTTTGTCACCTCCTATTTTAATTAGCCCGAGCTAATGGCTGCCATTTCTGTGAGGACTCACAATATCATGTTGGAGAGCAGACACACACACGTACGAACATGCACGCAGACACATGTACACAAACACACATGCAGTACCCATATGTGCATGCACACAGACACACACATACGATGTAAAAGGTGACGAGGCTTATAAGTCAGTGGATCTCAGACTTCTCCTCAGTGACCCAATGTTGTTGTAGCCCTAAACTAGCACACCTGATTCAACTAGTCAAGGGATTGATGATTAGTTGACAAGTTGAATCAGGTGTGCTAGCTCTGGAAAAATCAAATACATTAAACGACTGGAGGTCCCCGAGGAGAGGTTTGAGAACCACTGCTATAAGTAAGTAAGAAAGAACTGCAAATGAGAGAGAGAGAACAGTACAAGCCAGGTTGTCTTGTGGTAGGTTAGTAATAGTAGAAATAGTAACATTCTTAGTGACTGCCCTTCTTGCACCAAGTGTTGCTATAATCTTTTATTTACTTAATTTAGGTGTTTGTTTTTTCATCTTGATAGAGTAATTTACTTTTTATTTCTTATTGTATTTAGGGAAAAATCATTGAAACCAATGCCTCTTTTACAAGGGTGCTGGAATTGTAAATATTGTGAGTTTGTATGAATGTGTGCAAGGCTCCAATAAAAACATACAATATTTACAAGCAATTTAAAGAGGACTGGTTGAAACCAGGTTCTGTTCCCACCGTCTTTCCACCATGGATGGGAAAGCTCCAACCATTCAAGATATGTTGCTAGCTAGCTAAGTTGCAAACACCTGTAGCTAGTCACCACAAACTCATTTATTTATATAATATATACATTTATAGCGTTATTTGTTTGCCATTCCCTGAACTCATTTGTGGTGTTTTTAGCTTAGCTGCTACTGTAACGGTATCGTTATCCTGTCCTACTGACTGGTTTGTTTATTTTGGTTTGTGATGCAATTTCCTTTTTCATTATAGAGTTACTGATAAGAACTTGTATGTTATTTTCTACTAGGCATCACAGTTTTCTGTACTGCATATTGATTGCATAAAATGACTTGCCCTTGTTAAGGTCTAGTTAAATATATGGCTCTGGCCCTAGCTGGTGCATGAGTTGTAATGACAACAAACTAACACAACCTTTACATTATTTCAATTAAAACATTTAGAACATCAGCTCATGCCTTGAATTGACATGTAATGACTGATTCTGTTTTATTCCAGCCAACATCACCAATCACTCTTTCTGTTTCTACCTGCCTGGAAGAAGGAGAGGGATGGTGGAACAGACACGAGGATAGGACAATGAGCCATACTGTCTCATGATGCTAGGATAATGCACCATACGGTCTCATGATGATAGGACAATGAACCATACTGTCTCATGATAGGACAATGAACCATACTGTCTCATGATGATAGGATAATGAACCATTCTGTCTCACGATGATAGGACAATGAACCATACTGTCTCACGATGATAGGATAATGAACCATACGGTCTCATGATAGGACAATGAACCATACTGTCTCATGATGATAGGATAATGAACCATACTGTCTCACGATGATAGGATAATGAACCATACTGTCTCACGATGATAGGATAATGAACCATACGGTCTCATGATGATAGGATTATGAACCATACTGTCTCACGATGATAGGATAATGAACAATTCTGTCTCATGATGATAGGATAATGAAACATACTGTCTCATGATGATAGGATAATGAACCATACTGTCTCATGATGATATGATAATGAACCATACTGTCTCATGATGATAGGATAATGAACCATACTGTCTCATGATGATAGGATAATGAACCATACTGTCTCATGATGATAGGATAATGAACCACACTGTCTCATGATGATAGGATAATGAACCATACTGTCTCATGATGATAGGATAATGAACCATACTGTCTCATGATGATAGGATAATGAACCATACTGTCTCATGATGATAGGATAATGAACCATACTGTCTCATGATGATAGGATAATCAACCATACGGTCTCATGATGATAGGATAATCAACCATAATGTATCTGATTTTATCTCTGTTCAATTTATCACATCTTCTATCTTTGTATTCTTGTCACACCCTTTTCAAAGAGAATGGTCCTCCACAAAGAGGGGATCCAATGTTCCTCCACAAAGAGGGGACCCAATGTTCCTCCACAAAGAGGGGACCCAATGTTCCTCCACAAAGAGGGGACCCAATGTTCCTCCACAAAGAGGGGACCCAATGTTCCTCCACAAAGAGGGGACCCAATGTTCCTCCACAAAGAGGGGACCCAATGTTCCACCACAAAGAGGGGATCCAATGTTCCTCCACAAAGAGGGGACCCAATGTTCCTCCACAAAGAGGGGACCCAATGTTCCTCCACAAAGAGGGGACCCAATGTTCCACCACAAAGAGGGGACCCAATGTTCCACCACAAAGAGGGGACCCAATGTTCCTTCACTCATGCAAGGAAAGATTAATTAGGATTAAATTCTATTTTTTGTTTTGTTATTGTGTTACACATCTTTCAGGAGATCCAGAAGTCGTGTGGAATATTCCAAACAGGCCAAGGACTGGGTAGTGAACAGTGACTGAACAGGAGGCATTCATCTTTAGAACCCGATTGGTCAAGCGGCGGGAAGATATGATCAACTTTGAAGTCTGACCCAGACTTCAAAGTTGACACAGCAGACCTACCTCCCAACATCGCCCTGGTTGAAAAACAAACCAAGGAGGAGCTGGTGGCAAAACTTTTCAACTTATGATGGCAGTGTGATGATGTGGAATGCCATCAATAAAATGACATGCAATCATTGGTGGCTGCGTGCAGTGTGACTGCTATGTAGACCACCTGGAACAGCACCATTCTCTACCTCAGGGGTGTATTCATTGGGGTAAATTCATGGGCATAGAAATAAGAATGAATGGAACAGGCTTGGAACCTCTAACCCTGGCAATTTGACTGGTCAACTCATGGGTACACATGCAATGGCCGCCTGGTGTTGTCATCAAATCAAATGTTATTTGTTACAGGCTTCGTAAACAACAGGTGGAGACTAACAGTGAAATGCTTAGTTACGGGCCCTTCCCGACAATGCAGAGAAAAAGAAAATAGAGAAATAATAGAAAAGTAATCACACGTAATAATAAAAGTAATAAATACACAATGAGTAACGATAACTTTGCTATACACAAGGGGTACCAGTACCGAGTCCATGTACAGGGGTACGAGGTAATTGAGGCAGATATGTACATATAACTAGGAATAAAGTGACAGATGATAAACAGTAATGGCAGCGTATGTGATGAACGACAACACCCGTTCTATTCAAGCCACTGGTGCTGACCTTTGGAACATCCTACATTTTAAAATGTCTCAACATAAATCCTTGTGATTTTATTTTCATGCCAACCAGGTAGGTTATACTCATGTTGTAAATAAGCAATGTGATGAATATTAGTAAAGTTGAGAAATAAATATAGCAGGCCTAGCCTATAGAAAGCTGATCCTCCTCTTTTTAGTAGAGGCCAGCACTCTGTTTTCTTGGGCAATTGCATAGCCTATTGCACAACATGAGCTCATGGGCTCTCATGAAGTGTTTGATTAGATTTTCGAATACATTTGCATTGATGTCAGAGTGCTGTTAGAGGGACAATAGAGTGCTGAGTACCAGGCAGTTAGCAAGTTTGGTAGGCTACTAATGACCATCAGCAGCATCAGAGCTTGGAGGAGCCTAATTACCGTGACTAAACGGTCAAGTGGTATTTGACTGCCTTCATGACTTGTGACTGCCGGTGTGGCGGTAATACGTTTACCGCAACATCCCTAATCTGACCCAGGTGCCTGGGTAGGTATGTTTAGGCACCAGGTGAAGTTTTAGAACCGGGCGGCCTCCCAGGCACATTCTGTGGGAAGATCTTATTGCATACTCCTTGCATCCTCTGGCTTTCTCATCTAATGTGTTTTGTATTTTACATAACCCCACGGTTCTCAAACCTTGTACCTAGAGAGCTGCCGTCCTATAGGTTTTCAATCCAACCCAACCCTAATCAAGCTCAGCTGTTGAGTGAAAACCTACAAAACATTTGCTCTCCAGGAACATGTTTGAAAATCCCTGGTCTAAGTAATGCTGCGTGACAGTGTGAATGGCATAGTAACTGTGTAATTGTTGTTTAATAATAACATTACATTCTTTATGAAAAATGTTTTAACTACAATGTTATTTCTTAAAAAATGTTATTTGTATAAGATGCTATGAGCCTCCTCAACTTCTTGGAATA
Organism: Thymallus thymallus; assembly: GCA_023634145.1. Taxonomy (NCBI): domain Eukaryota; kingdom Metazoa; phylum Chordata; class Actinopteri; order Salmoniformes; family Salmonidae; genus Thymallus; species Thymallus thymallus. The sequence continues at coordinate 37,599,883 of CM042393.1, forward strand.
CAATGTAGCTGCTGTTGGGGTCAAGGAAGTTGGATGTAATTGTTGCCACCACAGAGGCTGGGAGTACCCATCGTTGGCCTCGACCCAGATGTTTTCCCCTCAGCATCCAGTGTAGGTTGATCCAATAAGAGACCAGTCTGTATTTTTAAGAGTCAGAAAATAAATATATTACAATGTTATATACAACATACAATATAAAAGGCTCAGGGAGCATTAAGCATATTCATTTATTAGCCATATTGATGATTTCACAATACATGTACATTTAGGTAATTTAGCAGATTCTCTTATCCACAGCGATTATGTGCCTTGCTCATGGGCACATAGACAGCTGTTGCACCTTATTGGCTCTGGGATTCGAACCAGCAACCTTTCGGTTACTTGCCCAAAACTACTATTGATGGCTCTCTTGGTCTTGTATACTTGAAGACTGTCTAGCCAACTCATTGTTCAAAGGGTGACAGTGGTCATAGTGTGAGGCTGTTCTTCTTCCTCCTGTGTGTGGGTTTACAGGCTAATTAGGATATTATTGGTATAAAAGCTAGACTGGCAATTGCAAGAAACATATTATTCTCTACTTCTACTATTGACTGTATACTTCTTACACTGTTTGGTAATATACATTCTTGTTTATGTAGACCCAGATTCTATTTATATGGCACGCATCCACTTGTTCTAGACACTGTTTACCTAGCCAGCATGCCATCCTTGTCAGACAAACTTGAAGGGGACTACAGTAGCCAGTTACATTATGGGGAGTAGGCAGGATACTGGAAAATACAGGGTGTCAATAGCTAGGCTATTTATTTTCATCTTAGAGAGTAATATAAATATCCTATGAGTAATATTAGCTAAAACACTTACGCTTCAGAGAGCTTCCATTTGGAACGTCTTATATGGCACATTGTTTCCAGTTGATCCTGGGCATTCTGAAGAAAGTCTCCAGCACACCAGGATTGAATAGAGACAAGAAATTGGAGTGTTAAGTTACACACAGGCCATCTTCTGCTGCATCGTCAGTCTGACGTTCTACCTCATCCGTTATTGGAATATGCTGGTCCCGTTCTTGACAGCCTGTCTGTTGGTAGAGGTAGGCATCTCCCACAACTGCACCACCGGTCACAGTGCATTCTGGGAAGAGCCCGTGTTTCCTAGAAATCTGCTCGCACCGGTCCCTCTCTAGCTCATTTCCCTCGGTCAGCCCGCAAATGGAACGACTCAGCCTCAGTATAATCCGACTCAAACCGATAAATGTCCTCTAATAAAATTTGACCTTCAACCACGCCCACCTCTGAAAGCCCCGACCTAGGTCCTGACTTGAATCTACTTTTTGGATTTCAATACGAAAATAAGAAAATACATTGGTAAAAATGTGCCTACTAAAATAAGTTAGCTGAAAAATTGTTACAAGGACTATTGTGGTAATGGAAGGCCAGAGCAGTGTGTTTGGGGGGGTATTTATGATGGACTTTGACGTTGCATGGGGTTTCTATTGGGAAGGCGGGGGTAGAATCAGCTTATTACATACATCTAAATACTCACGCAATGACCTACAAACGGTCAGGGGTACTGACAAACTGTTTTTGGGTGAACTTCCCCTTTAAGAAAAGTATCTTATAAAACACAATCATGAAAAACAAACACATTCCTCAGTAAAATAGTCATCAACCAGCCATCTGAACTGCCCTAGAGGCACCAAAACATTCAACTTTAGATAGTTCTTGAGAAATAAATAAATAAATAAATGCATTTCCACCTGACTCAGTGGAGACCAAAGGGATCTCCATAGTTAGCCATCTGTGTGATCAGGTCTGGTGACTCTACAGTATGTCTGTCATTTAACAATGAAGTAAGGTATGGCGGAAGTTTGCACAGGAGGGCTTTATAAACAAACAAGAGAGCAGTGCATTGATCAAAATGATTTAATAGAGGCTTTCTGATAGAGTAATCCAGTGATGTGTACCTATCGCCCGTAATAAAGCAATGGAAAAACTGCATCCAATGGCTTCAATACAGTGGCAGCTGGATTCATATAGACAATGAGCCGGAATGAATGTCGACTGAATGATTTGTTTTCTGCGATTTAATGAAAGGCATGTAATCAGAACTATAATGATACCTCTGAGCTACAATCACTGAGTATTGATGGAATTTCTGAGGCTGCTGTAGTTTGGTGAACTACTATTAACAAGGAAAAATAAAAAACACATTACGAATAACAATTGAGAGATTCATAACAGCTTACAAGTCAAGGAGGTTCAAAACTATCAACTAAGCCGGGTAAGAGTATTGATATGATATGAAACACAGTCTAACCAATGTATTCACACAATGCAATTTACCCTTAATTAAGTTCCGAGCAATGGAGAGCTAAGATGCAATTACGCTCAAACCATATAATATTGATGGAGCCCAGCCTCGGGAGACATTTCCAACAGTAAATGAAAGAGAAATGTCATTGAAAAGGTGTTCATTCTCCCAAATTAATTTAGAGAATGGCGCAAAAGTGCAGTTGACTGGAATTTATTTTCTGACTTGAGTCTGGGAAAATGAAATCTATTTATACACGAGCAATTAATGAGAGTGACAGAATCATACCGTATCAAGTATAGATTTGGATCTGCTGGGGCTTTTTATGCTGCACTCTATAATTATACTCAGCCGAAGCCTGACATCAAAGCTATAGTGAGACCCAGAGGTTTTAACCCTCCATGGTTTGCTTTTCTGAGTGAAACTGAGACCCCGGGTGTGTCCAAATGGCGCCCTGGTCAAAAGTAGTGCAGTATATAGGGGATAGGATGCCATTTGGGATGCTGCCACACTTGATGTTGCTGGTTGTATTCATAGTGGATCTGCCAGTAGTCCATATTAATGTTCACAGCATCAGAAGTGGCATACTGTATGTTTAGAACATCCAAATGACGTGGTAACATGATATCCATGCTTAATATTCATGTTGGAACTTGGAGTTGGGAATAATACGATTGGATATGTTTATTTCATAGAGCATACAGGACCTTTTGTAGACCTTAAATATCATTCTATAATATTTTACCCTGGTAGTGAACATAATTTGAAGTTATATAATAACGTATAAAAATTGGATGTTGATTTAATGTCTAATTTAGACAAAGATGGGATGTGTTTTATTGCCAAACCTCTGGATCTTGAAAAGAGATCAGGCAGGGTCTTGAGTTTAAAAAAAACACAATTCATCTCTGTATTTGTATTTATTAAGGATCCCCATTAGGCTGCAGCTACTTTTCCTGGGGTCCAACAAAATTAAGGCAGTTATATACAATTTAAAGTATTACATGACATTACATTTCAAAACACTGTTAAATGTGTTCCCTCAGGCCCCTACTCTACTATCACATATATATAGTAGAGTAGTGGCCTAATATATCACTTTATTATGGACATACTTCTCCCGATCTTAGCTACTGTTGACCATGACAGTTTACAGTGCAGGGTAAATCCAAGCAGTTTTGTCACCTCAACTTGCTCAAAATAAACCACATTATCTATTACAATATTTAGTTGAGGTTTAGGGTTTAGTGAATGATTTGTCCCAAATACAATGCTTTTAGTTTTTGAAATATTTAGAACTAACTTATTCCTCGCCACCCATTCTGAAACTAACTGCAGCTCTTTGTTAAGTGTTGCAGTGATTTCACTCGCTGTAGTAGCTGACGTGTATAGTGTTGAGTCATTCAGATAGATAGATAGATAGATAGATAGATAGATAGATAGATAGATAGATAGATAGATAGATAGATAGATAGATAGATAGATAGATAGATAGATAGATAGATAGATAGATAGATAGACAGACAGACACAGGGCAGGTGCAAAATGCCACAACGAAAGTACACAAAAGACAGATACACAGTACATGATACATAGAGCGGCAGTATGAAAAAGTATAGAAATACAAGATATCTGGAGTGCAAAAAAAAGCTATAAAAAGACATTGCATAGTATGGGTGGTTGGCTGAATATGTACACTATACATTGGTGGATGTTGGATGGTTAACTATCCTATACAGGTCGATGGCAGAGAAATACTTCAGTAACTAAAAATGCGTATGATATGAGTGAGGGTAATAATAGTTTACTTAATAGACAGACTGGCTAAATGAACAGGTAAATGTAAATGTCTTTACTCAAAGCCAGTGGCATGTCATTAGTAAAGTTTTTTAAAGTAAAGAGCCTAGACAACTGCCCTGGGGAATTCCTGATTCTACCTGGATTATGTTGGAGAGGCTTCCATTAAAGAACACCCTATGTGTTCTGTTAGACAGGTAACTCTTGATTCACAATATAGCAGGGTGTGTAAAGCCATAACACATACGTTTTTCCAGCAGCAGACTGATAGATAATGTCAAAAGCCGCATTGATCATCAGTCATTTGTGTAAAGTGCCGTGCTTGTAGAATATTCTTCCCTATAAGCTTGTTGAAAGTTTCTTGTCAATTTGTTTACAGTAACATTGCATTGTATCTGGTTTACTAAGTGTTGGTAAGAGGCTGATTGGTCGGCTATTTGAGCCAATAAATGGGGCTTTACTATTCTTAAGTAGCATAATTACTTTTGCTTCCCTCAAGGCCTGATGGCACACACGTTCTAGTAGGCTTACATAGAAGATAGGAGTGGCAAAATCGCCACGCTACTATCCTCAGTAATTTTGCAGAAAAGGTCAACATTCCACTCCGTCTTTTCTCAATTTTCTTACGTAGTAGACTGGCGACCTATAATCTTCGGCAAGCAAACAATTGCCGCATTACAACAGTGATCCAGTTTGTCCCGAAACAAGTATAATAAATCAATTTAATAAAACAATAAATCCATGATTTATTTTAGGTAGGTCTAAAGAGAAATTATGATATGAAGAAAATGTATTTCGGATTAATAGAATATGAGTAGGCCTACTTACTGTACGTTATCTGGCTATGCTGCATGCCATAGGCTGTAGGCTTCTTCATTTAGCAGACAAGATATGCATATTCATTATTGTATATTATATTATTTTACTTTAACCGAATAAAATAGAAAGGATATTTTTCCCATTCCGGAGCAAGTGTGCATATGAAGGCTATGTTGAGCGTAACATTGATCATTTGAAATCTTAGTCTTAGAAATCAAAACATATATGGGATGCATGATGTTACTAATAGCTATTGATGATTTGAGAAAGTCGAGAAAAAAAAAAGCTTGCCTCAGGCTGCACACACTGTTCTCATCAGATGATCATATCACCCATTAGACTATTCTCTATGTAATATTGCCTTTACTGATATGCAAAATCAGTTTTGATTTAGAATGTTCCATTATCAAATGGGCAGGAACAATATATGTAATCTGCCTATGCACTCTAATAGCAAAAGGAGGCCGCTTTCCCGCCTGTTCTTTCGGGTAGGCTACTCTGGTTATTTCACTCCATGCATCAACCACTGCTTGAGGAGCATGCAGCCTCTCGCTGTGTGACAGGTGATATTCCGCCCAAATTCTGTATGCCATGGCCTCTGCAACCCTGTTCCTGCAGCTACCAAGTGTTTAATTTGGGAAACCAAGTGAAATCTGTTTGGGAACATTGAAAGTAACATGTTTTCACAACTAAACATATTTAATTAAACTGTTGACAGCTCCTCTCTCTGCATGCTTGAGTATGTAATGAAGGAGAGAGGGGAGGAGATATTCTGTAGCTAAAGGTAGCCTGTTGTGTCACCCTATTAATTATGAAAATATAAAAAATTCCCTATTACTAAGCTATTCAAAATCAAATACAAATTCACTATTGTAGGCTAACTCTTTGAGCCGCCCTGCACAATCAATGAACCAACAGCATTGTCAGTCCATCCAGTATGCAGGCTAGACCAATTAAAGACATTTTAAATCAGTTTTTTAAATGTTTTTCTGCGGTGCGTAATATGCTGTAGGCTATGCATTGTATAAGGAATGGCACAATCAACCGTTTTTTTAAGTAATTAATTTGCATTTTATTGCATGACATAAGTATTTGATACATCAGAAAAGCAGAACTTAATATTTGGTGCAGAAACCTTTGTTTGCAATTACAGAGATCATACGTTTCCTGTAGTTCTTGACCAGGTTTGCACACACTGCAGCAGGGATTTTGGCCCACTCCTCCATACAGACCTTCTCCAGATCCTTCAGGTTTCGGGGCTGTCGCTGGGCAATACGGACTTTCAGCTCCCTCCAAAGATGTTCTATTGGGTTCAGGTCTGGAGACTGGCTAGGCCACTCCAGGACCTTGAGATGCTTCTTACGGATGTTGAAACAACATCTACAATGAACTTGTTTTCCACTCAGTTTCAACCTGTTGTTGAACTTTTTCAAATTGATCAATCATAGTGAGTTGAGTTTTTTGAAAGCACAATACTGTTTTGATGATAAGTGTTTGATGTGATTTTCGATTGCATTGATGTCAGAGTGGTTAGAAGGACAACAGAGCCCGGAGTAACAACTCACTTTAGTGAGTTGGATACTACCAACACGTCCTGAGTGCATAAGAGGAGAGTGACTCGAGGGTTGAGCACAGAAAAGCGACGTAGAGAACTGACAATTTAATAACACACTGAAACAATGCATGAGACGCAGCTCAGAACATGAATCCACACGTCGAGGTAGAGGGCACAGCTGTTACAGTACCCCCCCCCCACCCCCAAGGGCGCAGCTCCTGATGCCGCCACTCGTCGGCGCCTCAGACGCCCCAGAGGTCGAGGAGCAGGCCGGTCCGGACGGCATGCGCGGAACTGTCCACCGCCCAGACCCAGCTGCGTTCCTCCGGACCGTATCCTGCCCAGTCCACTAGGTACTGGACCCGACCCCGCCGCAGACGAGAGTCCAGCACCGTCTCCACTCTGTACGCCAGGCCCCCGTCTACCTCCACCGGGGGCGGAGGTACCGCGGCAGGACCGGATCCCCCCAGTGGACCAGGAACCACCGGCCTGAGGAGAGAGACATGGAAAGTGGGAGATATGTTATTGTATGGAGGGGGAATTTGAAGGGTCACTGACACATCATTGACCTTCTGGAGGATCTTAAATGGCCCCACATACCGGGTGGCTTAACTTCCGGCAGGGCAGACGGAGGGGGAGGTCCCACCTGGAGAGCCACACTCTGTCCCCTGGGCGGTAATCTGGGGCCTCGCTCCGCCGCCGATCCGCCTGCCTCTTTTGACAGACACCGCCTCCTGCAGGCAGACGTGAGCGGCAGACCAAACCTCCTCTACTGATCTGAACCAGTCCTCCACTGCAGGCACGTCATTGGGCTTGGTACCAGTCCAAGGACACAACGGAGGTTGCCAACCCAGTATGGCCTGGAATTGAGTTAACCCTGTGGATGCCTTGGACTGTGCGAGGATGGTGCAGGACTGGACATAGTACCGCACAGTCCTCCCCATGCCAGGCCACCAGTACTTCGCCCGGAGTGCCACCGGGTGTCGGTGTACCCAGGTCACCAGCCTTCCTCGCACTCTCTGCGGCACGTAGGTCTTCACCGGGGGGCATGTCGCTGGTGGAGGGTCCCTTCTTCCTGCCCGGATGATCTCCACGTCGACGTCCCACTCGACCGGACCCACGACACACTCTGGGGGTAGGATTGGGACCATCGGAGCCGGTTCTTCCCCCCGGTCGTGCATGCGTGAGAGTGTGTCGGCTCTGTTGTTATTGGTGCCTGCGCGGTACGTCAGGATAAAACGGAACTGGGCGAAGAACATCGTCCACCTGGCCTGCCTCTCAGGTCGCGGAACGCCTTCTACGCTTCTGGGGTCCAGTGTAGGCACTGAGGTTTACCTTTCAGCAACGACGTGAGTGGCGAGGCGATGGAGCTGAAGCATTGGATGAACCGGCGGTTAAAGTTGGCAAATCCCAAGAAACGCTGGAGCTCCTTAATATTCTTGGGAACTGGCCAAGACCTGACTGCCTCCACCTTCAGCTCCTCCATCTTGACCCCCTCCGGAGAGATGTAATACCCCAGGAAGGAGACGGATGTTTGGTGGAAGACACACTTTCTCCTTTGACGTATAGATGGTTATCCAGGAGACGTCTCAGGACAGCACGAACATGGGCCACATGCTTTGGGATGTAGACGATGACCTGCCTCCCCACCATATCCCGGGACACCTTGTTCAAGTACGACTGGAACACCGCAGGCGCATTGGCTAAGCCAAACGGCATTACTAGGTACTCGTAGTGGCCCGACTTCGTGCTAAAAGCTGTCTTCCACTCATCTCCCTCCAAAATGCGTATGAGGTTGTACGCGCTCCGAAGGTCAAGCTTAGTAAAGTATCACGCCCCCCTGAGCTGCTCTATGGCCGGTGGCACGAAGGTCATCGGATACCGGAACTTGACTGTCATGTAGTTCAGGCCCCGGTAATCGATGCATGGTCATAGTCCCCCCGTCCTTCTTCGTGATGAAGAAGAAGCTCGCTGAGGCAGGTGATGTGGATTGGCGGACAAATCCTTGCGCCAGCGACTTCCTGATGTAGCTCTCCATCGCCGAAGACTCGGCCACAGAGAGCGGGTAGATCCTGTTCTGGGGGGGCGCAGCACTGGACAACAGGTCAATAGCACAGTCCCAGAGTCTGTGAGGAGGGAGACACTTCTCACGAGAGAAAACCTCCTCGAGATCAGAATACTCCTGTGGACCGTTTGACTGAAGGGCGCACTGTGGGCTCTCCACTGAGGTTGCTCCGCAGGTAAGGTTCAGGCAGGTCCTCTGGCATCTGGGTGACCAGTCCTGGATCTTCCTCTGGCTCCATGAAATGTTGGGTTCATGCTTTTGGAGCCAGGGAAGACCCAGGATGATCGGATGGAGGGGTGAAATAATGACCATGAGTTCCAGTCTCCCCCGATGGCAGCCGTTGAGGGTGAGAGTGAGTGGTTGAGTCACGTGGGTAATGGACCCGGTACCCACTGGTCGACCGTCCAAAGCCTTAATGGGCAGTGAGGACTCCCTGCAGCCCCGGAATCAATCAGGGCTGTGGAGACATGAGGGTGAGCACCTGCAGACAGCACAACAGCCCGCAGAACAGGCATAGGCCCTGTCGACTCCGGCGGTCTCTCTCCTCCACATCCTTACGGAGAGGAAGAGAGACTTGGCGGCCCAAACGGTCACGGTCTCGGAGTTGCCTGTCCGACAATGGACCGGGCGATGAATGCGCCCAGCGACATGGCTTCACTCTCACACGCCAGCTCCATCCGAACCTCCGCCCGCAAAAAGCCCATGAACTCCCGAAACGCTCCCATGAGCGCTCCCATCTGCCCCTCCGTGACGCGCCACCTATCCTCTAGCCCGGAATGCCGGCCAACCGGACCGGATCCCCCATCGCGCTCATGGAGAGGAAAAAATATGCAAAAAAACAACAGACAAAAACCTCCCGGGTGGTGGTGGATTATTGTGTGACAGTGCGAGGGTTGAACACAGAAAAGGAGGAGGTCGAACACAAAATTAAAATAAGAACGAGCGACGTAGAGAACTGACAATGTAATAACACACTGAAACAATGCATGAGACGCAGCTCAGGACATTAATCCACACACACCACTGAGGGAGGGGAACATATATAGGGAGTGCCAACAACCAAGTGGAAACCGGTGTGTATGTGCGTGTGGAATCAGGGGATAGGTATCAGGTGTGGGCGCGTGAACGCGGCCGCCATCATACTCGTGCCGGTGGTGAGTATACCGGGGTGGGAGGAGCACCGTCGAGGTAGAAGGCACAGGTATAAGGTATCTTTACTTTTACTCAAGTATGACAATTGGGTACTTTTTACACCACTGAGTATTACTAGGAGCAATACCATAGTACAATTTAAATAGCCTCTCTTCACATTCAGTTACCTTTCCTGAGTACACCAGAGCAGCGAATGTGACATGTGCACATGGACAGAAGTTCTCAACAAAGTTAACTTTGTAATGGCCATTGCATAAAACTGTCCCTCAATGACCAGACAATATACAGACAATATGCCCAAGCTATCTCACCTTGTGGTCTTTAACACAGAAACTGTCTGGAATACAAAAAAAAAACCTAATGGCTCTAGGTGGTGAATGTTTAGTTGTTGAGTCACGGTCTGTTAGCTGATGTATATTTTTTCTACAAAATGTGAACGCACAGGACAATACTGATACATTTGGATTACATCACTTCACTATTGTGATCCTAATGTCACACCTTGGCTCGCTAATCTATCTGTATACCTTGACAATATAGTTTTCCTTTTTTTATTTTTTTTTTACACTATAAGGTGCGGGAGGAAAATGAGCTGATACATTCAGACCAGAATAATCTGGATTCTTTGCATGCACAACACAATGGTGAAACATATTCTCTGCCACAAGAGCCATTGGGGAAACTAAGGTATTCAGATGTGCCCTTTATATCCAAGGCAACCCTCTGTGGTGCATATGATACCTAAGCAATAAAGTGTTTTGAATTCAACGATTTTTAAACAGCCTCCTGGGTACTGTTTAATGGCAATAAAGCTCAGGGAGAGAAGCACAGATGCAAACCTCTAATTTGTTGAGGTGACATGTGGTCCCTGAGGAGGATAATGTCACACAGAGATTAAATGATTCAGAGAGGTGAGGGAGCAGTTATATCCATATCTGTCCCCCAGCTTTCACTTGCATATCCAATAGCCTTTAAAGCAGGGATATCTTTGTAGTGTGAAACTATTGGGCCTCCTGACTTTGCACATTGCCATAAAGGGTCAGGGTCATGTTCAGTAGGCATCAAACGGGGAGGGACTTCATGGAATTGTCCAATAGGAAATGCACTTTTTCATTTTCCATTGAAACACATTTTGCTACTAGTTCCATGTCATGAATGCTCACAGTATAAATTTAGCAGATTGTCTGTAGTTGGCAAATTGTTCTGTGACGCCAATATGATGGGTTTTAGGTGGGTGTAATGCAAAATTAATTTGCTTATTTGTAGCAGTTACTGTATCATAACGTGACATAATATGACAACGGATCATGACAAAACAGCATTGGCAATGGCTGCTTCAAGTCGTATAATCTGCCTGTTAAATACTTGGTCCATGCAACACATACAATAAAATAGCACAATAATGTTCAAATGTGTCTTACTGGCCACAATTGTACTGTATATTTTGACAGGAAAACTAAACATGGCACTCTTCACAGTGTTCCCTTCATCTGCTGAAAAAAAGCCCACCACAGAGAGCATACGGAACATGACAGAATTTCTCCCCTGCTACATCTCATCTGAGCATTAACCCCTCTGTTCCAGAGACGAAGTCTACATACCCAATGGAAGGCAGCACAACGTGACAGGCAATAATTCACAATGTGGAGTTTGACAAAGCAAATAAACAAAAAGTACATACACCGCATACGGAGGTGCCAAAGTGTGCTGTGGAGACCTTCTAGTACATAAATAGATATATGTGATGCTGCCAATTAATGAACCAATTAAACACTGTGAGCAGCTTGTCTGGGACCTGACTGTGATCAGCTGGAATGAATTGTCCTTTGATGCATTGGGCTCTTCCGGCATACGTTCAAATATGCCCGTCTCCCAGGCTTGTGTCTGGTGGCTCAGTTCTGGCAGATGTCTACCCTCACTCATATACTCAATGTGCTGTGGCTGCAAGCAGTAGGTACTGTAGGTAACCTGACCATCATGATAACAACATTTACGCAATTTTTGGAAATGGTGGAAAATAGGGTTGGAGCGATATCCAGTTCCCTTTCAGTCGGTACTCTCGGTAGAACACAACTATGGCGAGTCGCGGTCTCACGACTTTGACTTTAGAACTAAAATCACCCCTGACAAGGCAAATGAAAACCGTGCTTTGCTGGAAACCCCGCCTTCCCCAGGTGATAACCCTGAGGCTCGGATGAATTTCTTAAATACCATTTTGAAACACGAGATCAACTATATTTCTGCCTGGGCGTAGTGTTTGAGGTAGCCGCCTGCGCTCAACCCAGCTCCTATGCACTCTGTCGCAGGTTATGGTTAGCTACCCGCTACTTGTGTATGCTTCGGTCAAGCACTGTGTGCCTCTCTTCCCAGACTTGTCAATGAAGGGTCCGGTCCCACCTCTGTGATCCGGTCCTACGTAGACTTTCGAGACCAGGCTAGCTAAACAGGCATTGCATAGCGGCCAAGCCAGGTTAGCTAAATCGCCAAGGCGGACTAGCTACTGCTACTAGCTATTCCTGCCTCACCACGGTGGAATTGCTTGTGTAGCTCTCTTGTTTAGTATCTGTAGTTTTAAGTCGCTTGGTTGTTCTAAACGGATCGTGCTGCGACTGAAGGAAGATGTCAGAGGCTTTGAAGCCACCGGTCGGCCATATTGGCACTCCTCCATAGGAATGAATGGAATTCTACAGTATTTTAAGAAAATGTTTAGAGTACAAAATGACCTGTATTCAACTATTTTGTTGTTGTAGTGGGGACAGTAACATTAGTAATCTCTAAAAAGTATACTTCAATTAAAAATGTATGCATTAAGGTGTCTGTACTAGATTAAACATGGCTAAACAAAATGTAGATACTAATAAATGCATTTCCAAAATAGTTTTTTACAATAGTGGAGAGATTGCGATGTGGCATCAACACAGCGTCTCCTAGTGTATATATAAATCATTGTGCTCCACTCCACAAAAACATTACTGTGACCAGTGGGCCCCCATTTTGGTTAAAGCCGAAAGGGGTACTACCTAAGCCACTGCTGGAGCCCCCTGTGCCCATAAAGGGGCCGGGCTTCATGCAGGCCATACAGTCTCACGGAAGCAAGACCTATGCTGGAAGATTATCCATGTTTGATGCACCCTCTGATACCCCGACTTCCATCGTGCTCTCATGGTTCAAGGGGTCCACAGGGTGAGAGTAACAAAACGAGCGACTCACTCTCTGTCCACAAGGGCGCACTCCTCCCATGTTGGTGGCTCATTACTGGGGTCCATTGCTGATTCCTGCCTGTAGCTGACTAATCCTTATGAGGTGCCTAGTGATGCCTACTGATTGGTTGTTGGTAGCGCAGTCGAGGGAACAAGCAGGGTTGGACACAACGATCATATGAACCCCAAAATGAACTGTCTCGAGCACAACAATTTTTTATGCGGGCGGTTAGCGGGACGCACCTTACTCGTTGTTGCACTGCCAATCGGGGTACGTCACTGATTACTGCTGCCCTTGTACCCAAATGATGCAAAATGCAGCATCATATGATGCAAAATGCATCATAAGGGGAAGATTTCTGTATTTTGAAAGTTGCATACAGTATCTTGAAAATTTGATTGCTGACAAACAAAAAATGTTGGGACTATGTTAACAATAGACCAATGAAACAAATACTAAAATAACATTTTGGGGTGGAGTTGTCCTTTAACTACGAAACCTTTGAAAACGGTTGGATAGATCCATGAGGTAAATGTGCTATTTGGTAATTGAGAGCAAGCTGGGTTCCAGATTTTGTGAACCAGGGACAAACCGGTCAAATCCTTCAGAAATAATGTAGGGTACTCTATACAAAAAATGGTCCCCAGAAAGCTATACATAACACACACAAAAAATGCAATAGTTGATTCAGCATCCAGCATTTGTAGGATCACCCATAAGCTTATTTCCACCTCACACTCTTCTCTGAAACATAGGCTACAACATGAGAATCGTAATTCTGAGTCAGGTTGACTGTAATTTCTTTAACATCACCCCATTAAAGAGATAGAGCGTGACATTTGGAAAATGGATTTTCAATAAGGTCACTCTCGTGACCTGCAGCACTCAACAGTTGGAACATTTGTGCATTAACATACAAACTCAGCCACACTCAGCCTATATTACACTACCAACAAACAATTATTTTGCTGTCTATGTTGTCAATTAGATCTGCGCAAGCATGTCAGACAACGCGCAAACATGTCAGACAACGCACACTGTTTTCAAAAAGATTACAGCAGAAAAGACCGTTATACAGTATATACAGTGCCTTTTGGAAAGTATTCAGACCCCTTGACTTTTTCCACATTTTGTTAGGTTAGAGCCTTATTCTAAAATGTATTACAATTATTTTTCCCTCATCAATCTACACACAATACCCCATAATGACAAATCAAAAACAGGTTTTTAGATTTTTTTGCAAATTTATGTTTAAAATATTTACATAAGTATTCAGACCCTTTGCTCAGTACTTTGTTGAAGCACCTTTGGCAGCGATTACAGCTCCGACAGTGCAGCAATATCTAACAAGTAATATCTAACAGTTTCACAACATATACCCAAATACACATAAATCTAAGTAAGGAATGGATTGAGAATATATACATACATGTCAGGGCGCCATTGGACTAAGATAAAGTGCAATATTAAGCTTTATAGTATACAGTATACACATAAGAGATTGGTGATGCAGTATGTAAACATGATTAAGTGACTAAGATACCGAAGAATAGTATAGAGTACAGTTTATACATATGAGATGAGTAGTGCAAGATACAGAAACATTATTAAAGTGACTAGTGTTTAATTTCCTTAAAGTGGCCAGTAATTTCTAATCTATGTCTATAGGCAGCAGTCTCTGATGTGCTAGAGATGGTTGTTTAGCAGTCGGTGGCATAGTATAGATTACAATACAGTATATACATATGAGATGGGTGATGCAATATGTATATACAATAAAAGTGACTAAGATACCGTAGAATAGTATAGAGTGCAGTTTATACATAGAGATGAGTGATACAGATACGGATTCATTATTAAAGTGGCTAGTGTTCCATTTCTTAAAGTGGCCAGTGATTTCTAATCAGTGTTTATAGGCAGCAGCCTCTTATGTGTTAGTGATGACTGTTTAGCAGTTTGATGGCCTTGAGATAGAAGCTGTTTTTCAGTCTCTCGGTCCCAGCTTAGGATGCACCTGTACTGACCTCACCTTCTGGATGATAGCGGGGTGAAAAGGCAGTGGCTCGGGCGATTGATGTCTTTGATTATCTTTTTGGCCTTCCTGTGGCAACGGGTGCTGGAGGTGTCCAGGAGGGCGGGAAGTTTGCCCCCAGTAATGCGTTGGTCAGACCACACCACCCTCTGGAGAGCTTTGTGGTTATGGGCGATGCAGTTGGCGTACCAGGCGGTGATGCAGCCCGACAGGATGCTCTCAATTATGCATCTGTAGAAGTTTGTAAGGGTTTTAGGTGATAAGACACATTTCTTTAGCCTCCTGAGGTTGAAGAGTCGCTGTTGCGCCTTCTTCACCACACGTCTGTGTGGATGGACCATTTCAGTTTGTCAGTGATGTGTACGCCGAGGAACTTGAAGCTTTCCACCTTCTCCACTGTATTTGGGGGGTGCTCTCTCTGCTGTTTCCTGAAGTCCATCTCCTTTTGCTGGCACCACACTTCAAGAGCCCTCATCTCCTCCCTCTAGGCTGTCTCATCGTTGTTGGTAATCAAGCCTACTATTGTAGTGTCCTCTGCAAACTTGATGATTGAGTTGGAGGCGTGCTTGGCCACGCAGTCATTGGTGAACAGGGAGTACTGGAGGGGACTGAGCACGTACCCTTGTAGGGCCCCAGTGTTGAGGATCAGTGAGGAGGAGGTGTTGTTTCCTACCTTCACCACCTGGGGGCGACCCGTCAGACCCAGGGCCTCGAGCTTGATGATGAGCTTGGAGGATACTATGGAGTTGAATGCTGAGCTATAGTCAATGAACAGCATTCTTACATAAGTATTCCTCTTATCCAGATGGGATAGGGCATTGGGTAATGTGGATCTATGGGGAATGGTAAGCAAATTGGAGGGAGTCTAGGGTGGCAGGTAAGGTGGAGGTAATGTGATCCTTGACTAGTCTCTCAAAGCACTTCATAATGACAGAGGTCAGTTACCTATGCTTTCTTAGGTACAGGGACAACGGTGGCCATCTTTAAGCATGTGGGAACAACAGACAGGGATAGGGAGAGATTTAATATATTTGTAAACACAACAGCCATCTGATCTGCGCATGCTCTGAGGAGGCGGCTAGGGATACCATCTGGGCCAGCAGCTTTGCGAGGGTTAACACGTTTAAATGCCTTACTCACGTCGGCCACTGAGAAGGAGAGCCCACAGTCCTTGGTAACGGGCCACATTGGTGGCACTGTATTTTCCTCAAAGCAAGCGAAGGTGTTCAGCTTGTCTGGAAGCAAGACGTCTGTGTCTGTGACGTGGATGGTTTTCCTTTTATAATTGTGATTGTTTGTAGACCCTGCCACATGCTTCTCGTGTCTGAGCCATTGAACTGTGACTCAACTTTATCCCCATACCGACATTTAGCCTGCTTGATTGCATTGCGCAAGAAATAACTGCACTGTTGATATTATTCCACATTCCCAGTCTTCTTGTCCTGGTAAAATGCGGTGGTTTGTGCTTTCAGTTTTGTGCGAATGCTCCCATCTATCCACTGTTTCTGGTTGGGGTATGTTTTAATAGTCACTGTGGGTACAACATCTCCTATGCCCTTCTTCATAGACTCATTCACCGTGTCTGTGTTTATGTCGATATTATTATCGATGCTACCCTGAACACGTCCCAGTCCACGTGATCAAAACAATCTTGAAGCATGGATTCCGATTGGTCAGACCAAGGGTACTAGCTGTTTGAGTTTCTGCCTATAGGAGGGGAGGAGCAAGTTGGAATTGTGATCCAATTTGCTGAATGGGGGATGGGGAGGGTCTTATATGCATTCTGGAAGGAAGTGTAACTATTAGCAAGCGTGTCAGTACGACAAATTTGCTTTGTTAAAATTTTCAGCTACAATAAATGTAGCCTCAGGATATGTGGTTTCCAGTTTTTGGGGGTTCTTGGGGACCTTCAATGCTGCAGACATTTTTTGGTACTCTTCCCCAGATCTGTGCATCGACACAATCCTGTCTCGGAGCTCTATGGACAATTCCTTCATCCTCATGGCTTGGTTTTTGCTCTAACATGTCGTGAAGCCAGTCCTGCGTTGTCTTGGCTGTGTGCTTAGGTTCATTGTCCTGTTGAAATGTGAATCTACACACCAGTCTGAGATCCTGAGAGCTCTGGAGCAGGATCTCTCTGTACTTTGCTCCGTTCATCTTTGCCTCGATCCTGACTTGTCTCCCAGTCCCTGCCACTGAAAAACATCCCCACAGCATGATGCTGCCACCACGATGCTTCACCGTAGGGATGGTGCCAGGTTTCCTACAGATGTGATGCTTGGCATTCAGGCCAAAGAGTTCAATCTTGGTTTCATCAGAGCAGAGAATCTTGTTTCTCATGGTCAAGAGTCTTTAGGTGCCTGGTCACTCTATCATAAAGGCCTGATTGGCGTAGTGCTGCAGAGATGGTTGTCCTTCTGGAAGGTTCTCCCATCTCCACAGAGGAATTATAGAGCTCGGTCAGAGTGACCATCGAGTTCTTGGTCACCTCCCTGAACAAAAAACTTCTCCCCCAATTGTCCAGTTTGGCCGAGCGGCAAGCTCTAGGAAGAGTCTAGGTGGTTTGAAACGTCTTCCATTTAAGAATGATGGAGGCTACTGTGTTCTTGTGGACCTTCAATGCTGTAGATATTATTTAGTACCCTTCCCCAGATCTGTGCCTCGACACAATCCTGTCTCGGAGCTCTACGGTCAATTCCTTCATCCTCATGGCTTGGTTTTTGCTCTGACATGCACTGTCAACTGTGGGACCTTATATAGACAGATGTGCTGCCTTTCCAAATCATGTCCAATCAATTGAATTTACCACAGATGGACTTCAATCAAGTTGTAGAAACATCTCAAAGATGATCAATGGAAACAGGATACACCTGAGCTCAATTTCGAGTCTCATAGCAAAGGGTCTGAGTACTTATGTAAATACCTGTTTTCGCTTTGTCATTATGGAGTATTATGTGTAGATTGCTGAGGATTATTGTTAGAATAAAAATACTTTCCGAAGGCACTGTAAGGCTGAAACATATAGTATTATGTCCCTGCTATTATGAAGACTTGTAAAGAAACACAAATCAATAGTGAAATGTCATTGCTCTGAGTTATGCCCATATTCCCAACTAGACCAAAAATGTCACCATTGTTCAAATCTTTACCTTCAATCTTTCAATTCCATGATACAACTTGATATACACAGATAGCCTATCTAGCCTACCTTATGCAAATCATAAAATAATTTAACAATTTGACTCAGTTTAGCCTACATGCCTAAAGGAAGGTCTTAATTCCAAAGTATTAGTCGACCAACAAATATCTCCCAATTGTTTATATACCGTGTTGAAAAATGTATGACAAACACATCCCTAGCACAGATGGTGCTGGATACACCTGTGATCATTAGCTATCTGTTATATTGGGTGATGGGAAGATATTGTCAGGTCCAATATGGTAAATTGTGAGGAATACAGTACATGATCCATGTAACAGCTTATAAACAACCTTATGGAATCTAAACAATAATGGTCAGCACTAAAGGGCTACACCCTACAAATGTAGCCTCATTGTCTGTTTTGGTAAATATAAAGCATTCCCCAGTCTTATTTTTAAGAAAGAACATATTTGGGGTGATTGTCAACATCTCACCAATGAACATACAGTGGGGTCCGGAATTATTGGAACCCTTGATAAAGATGAGCAAAAAAGACTGTATAATATAATAAGCCATATTGTATTATAAAAAACATGTATAGTAATACAATTGATGTCTTCACTTTTATTCTACAATTTAATGAAAAACCCTTGAATGAGTAGGTGTTCTAAAACTTTTGACCGGTGGTGTAAATGAATAGAACATGTATGTAAAATGCATACTACCACATATGGATAAGTAATACATGTAAATATATTTACATATATGTCAAAAACATAAACAAATTATATAAAACAGCCTAAATCAAATATGTAAATAATAATAATAATAATAATAATACATGGGACTTATATATAGCGCTTTTCAAGGACCCAATGTCGCTTTGCAATTGTAGGAATGATAAGAAAAAAAACAGGAGTCAAAACAAAACATCAGACTAAACAAAACATCAGACTAAACGAAACATCAGACTAAACGAAACATCAGACTAAACAAAACATCAGACTAAACAAAACATCAGACTAAACAAAACATCAGACTAAACAAAAACATTAAAAGTAGACAAAAACAAAGACAACGGAAAAACAGACAAAGACTTAACAAACGAGTAAACACTTAGCACTGTTACTAAACAGGTGAGAAGCAGCAGTCAAGCACGAAGCCAGCAGATACTCTTGCCTGGAAATGACATCACTATGAATATATTCATGAAATATATGTGACATACTGTATATGGACATAAATAAGTAATACATTTATTTAGATATATGTATTTAAAATATTAGTACATACTGTATGTGTTTGAAATATATGTAAATATATCAGGTTGTATTATTTATTTTATACAGTCTTTTTTGCTCAACTTTATGAAGGGATCCAATAATTCCGGACCACCACTCAATAATAAAAAATACATTTAAAAAATGCAGTGTGATGCAGTGCACACCACATATTATATGTTAAAAAGTCAATAGATACCTTTTACGACTAGATGAAGGTGCTTTGGCTTTGGATTGCGCTCGCTCTGAACAGAGCAGGTATACAAGCCGTCGTCAGTCACGTCCACTTTCTGTATCTGCAGGCTGTACTCCCCCCCACTTGATACGATGGACACACGGGGGTCCACAGACCACTTGTCATTCCCTGCAAAGATGATGCTGGAACGGTTCAACCAGGCTCCTTTAGAGATTCCATCCGAAGTGCACCTAGAAGTAGAAATAAAAAAGAGCCCAGTCTGATTTCAAGGAGTCTCTAAGCCTGGAAGTGACTGACCCACAAGAGCCTGTTATACAGCAAGAAAAGACCTGGGACCAGGCTACTGTTATGTGTATCAAACTCCTATGCTCGTTGTCATGCACAAACAGAACTGGGACACATACAGTAGTGTACTCATTAAGTAAGAGCCTGTGCAAGACTCTGTACATACATTATATACACTACCGTTCAAAAGTTTGGGGTCACTTAGAAATGTCCTTGTTATTTTAATGGACCAAAAATGTTATTTTCTTTCAAAAACATCAAATTGATCAGAAATACAGTGTAGACATTGTTAATGTTGTAAATGACTATTGTAGCTGGAAACGGCTGATATTTAATGGAATATCTACATAGGCGTACATAGGCGCTTGTGTGCATACGCATGAGTCTGTACCTTTTTGGGGGTCTCTCCCCTCTGTTCCATAAGGTGTATTTTTATCTGTTAAAAAAAAAAATCTGATTCTACTGCTTGCATCAGTTACCTGATGTGGAATAGAGTTCCATATAGTCATGGCTCTATGTAGTATTTGTATTTATTATGGATCCCCATTAGCTGCAGCCAAGGCTACCCTTAATGGGGTCCGGCAAAATGATGGCAGTACTGTGCGTCTCCCATAGTCTGTTCTGGACTTGGGGAGTCTGGCATGCCTTGTGGGGTATGCATGGGTGTCTGAGCTGTGTGCTAGTCGTTTAAAACAGACAGCTCGGTGCTTTCAACATGTCAATACCTCTCACAAATAAAAGTAATGTTGAAGTCAATCTCTCTTCCACTTTGAGCCATGAGAGATTGACATGCCTATCATTAATGTTAGTTCCCTGTGTACTTTTAAGGGCCAGCCGTGCTGCCCTGTTCTGAACCAACTGCAATTTTCCTAAGTCCCTCTTTGTGGCACCTGACCACACTGCTGAACAGTAGTCCAGGTGCAACCAAACCAGGGCCTGTAGGGCCTGCCTTGTTGATAGTGTTGTTAAGAAGGCAGAGCAGTGCTTTATTATGGACAGAATTCTCCCCATCTTAGCTGCTGTTTTATCAATATGTTTTGACCAGTTTACAATCCAGCAGTTTAGTCTCCTCAACTCGCTCAATTTCCACATTATTCATTAGGATATTTAGTTGAGGTTTAGGGTTTAGTGAATGATTTGTCCCAAATACAATGCTTTTAGTTTTGGAAATATGTAGGACTAACTTATTCCTTGCCACCCATTCAGAAACTAACTGCATCTCTTTGTTAAGTGTTGCAGTAGCTGAGGTGTATAGTGTTGAGTCATCCGCATTCATAGACACACTGGCTTTACTCACGCATGTTTATCCACATTATAGCAGGAGGTGTAAAGCCATAACACATACGTTTTTCCCGCAGCAGACTATGATCGATAATGTCAAAAGCTGCACTGAAGTTTAACAAAACAGCCCCCACAATCTTTTTATAATCAATTTCTCTCAGCCAATCATCAGTCATTTGTGTAAATGCTGTGCTTGTTGATTGTCCTTCCCTATAAGTGTGCTGAAAGTCTGTAAAATACCATTGTATCTGGTCAAACACAATTATTTCCTAAAGTTAAATAAGAGTTGGTAACAGGCTGATTGGTTGGCTATTTGAGCCAGTAAAGGGGGCTTTACTATTCTTAGGTAGTGGAATGACTTTTGCTTCAATCCAGGCCTGAGGGAACACACTTTCTAGTAGGCTTAAATTTAAGATGTAGCAAATAGGAGGGGCAATATCTTCTGCTATTATCCTCAGTAATTTTCCATCCAAGTTGTCAGACCCCGGTGGCTTGTCATTGTTGATAGACAACAATAACTTCACCTCTTCCGCATTCACTTTACAGAATTCAAAATTACTTCTTGTCTTACATAATTTGGTTAGATATATTTGGATGTGTACTGTCAATGTTTGTTGCTGGCATGTCATGCATAAGTTTGCTAATCTTGCCAATGATCTTGCTTTTTTCCCCAAAATGTAATTGAGGGTGCTCCAAAGCTTTTTTTTAGCTATTATTCTTTATGTAATTTCTTTGTTTCATAGTGTAGTTTCTCCTTATTTTTGTATAGTTTAGTCACATGATTTCTCAAATATACACAGGTGCACCTTGTGCTGGGGACAATAAAAGGCCACTCTAAATTTTGTCACACAACACAATGCCATTGATGTCTCAAGTTTTGAGGGAGCATGCAATTGGCATGCCAACTGCAGGTATATCCACCAAAGCCGTTGCCAGATAATTTAATGTTAATTTCTCTACCATAAGCCGCCTCCGTTGTTTTTGAGAATTTGGCAGTACGTCCAACCGGCCTCACGACCGCAGACCACGTGTATGGCGTCTTGTGGGCGAGCTGTTTGCTGATGTCAACGTTGTGAACAGACTGTCCCATGGTGGAGGTGGGGTTATGGTATGGCCAGGCATAAGCTACGGACAACGAACACAATTGCATTTTATCCATGGCAATTTGAATGCACAGAGATACCGTAACTAGATCTTGAGGCCCATTGTCGTGCCATTCATCCGCCGCCATCACCTCGTGTTTCAGCATGATAATGCACGGCCCCATGTTGCAAGGATCTGTACACAGTTCCTTGTTTCCTTTGGGTGGCTTTTTGGTAAACTCCAAGCGGGCTGTCATGTGCCTTTTACAGGGGAGTGGCTTCCATCTGGCCACTCTACCATAAAGGCCTGATTGGTGGAGCGCTTGAGAGATGGTTGTCCTTCTGGATGGTTCTCCTATCTCCACAGAGGAAACTTCTTCCATTTAAGAATGATGGAGATCACTGTGTTCTTGGGGACCTTCAATGCTGAAGAAATGTTTTGGTACCCTTCCCCAGATCTGTGCCTCGACACACTCCTGTCTATGGACAATTCCTTCGACTTAATGGCTTGGTTTTTGCTCTGACATGCACTGTAAACTGTGGGACCTTATATATACAGGTGTGTGCCTTTACAAATCATGTCCAATCAATTGAATATATAATTAAATAAGGTATTTCTGTTTTTTATTTGTAATACATTTGCAAACATAAAAAAACGAACACTTTTTTTTTTGCTTTGTCATTATGGGATTTTGTGTGTAGACTGATTAGGATTTTTATTAATTTAAACCATTTTAGAATAAAGCTGTAACGTAACAAAATGGGGAAAAAGTCAAGGGGTCAGAATTCTTTCCGAATCTCCTGTACCTTACTGGCTGCTCCCCCTATGGGCATCCCCCCCTCACAAACTCTGACATTCATTACTGTTGCAGTTATTCATATGTTAATTATATATTGTTTAAATAATTGGTATTGTTTTATTTCACTTGGTTCCCACCCATGTTGTTCCCCCCACTGCCTCAACAGTCTTTAATCTGCCTCCACCCCAATGGATATGTATTTACTCATCACTACTATCGTATGATGTACTGTATATAGTGCTATTTCTATTTAGATGGTCTTGTGTAGCTCAGTGGGTAGAGCATGATGCTTTCTTCACCAGGGTTGTGGGTTTGAGTCCCACGGCGGACCAGTATGAAAATGTATGCACTCACTACTGTAAGTCACCCTGGATAAGAGAATCTGCTAAATGACCAAAATGTATCTTGTGTTTTTTTTTTTTTTATGACCATTTTCTTTATTTTATTTCACTTAGTCCTGCATGTTGGAGCTCGGGGCCTAAGATTTTAGTTTCTACCCTCAGACCAGGCTGCTGAATAGCCACCACTAGTCAGCTAAAAGCAGGTGAGCTGGTTCTTTTCTTTTTGGCCATTTTCAGCGGGTCGGGAATGTCAACCCTGTTACTTACCCATAGATTGCCAGGATATAAATAGTTTAACAGTTGAATGCTTTTTTGTAAATCTTGCATTCAATTGCCCTTCCCTGTTGCACACAACAAGCTTCCATTCCCCCTGTCACAAGGGGATTCATGGCTGATTTAACTAGTATTTGCCAGTTGGAGGGCCATTCAAGTGGATTTTTCCCAGATGTAGTAAATTCCCACTTCCCAATCGTTTACGAACGCACCATAACACCGCTAACCATACACCACACTCATTGGAAGCCCAAGACCTAAACATACACTTTGACATATTGTGGAGGGTTGTACAAGGTATATTAGAACATTTTTAAAAAGAGAAGCACTATAGCTATTTATTTTTTATTTATTTTTAGATGGGGAAAACATGTTTTTTATAAAGTTTATAACAATGTTAAAAGTCAGAGAAATCCTCACTTTTTTTTACTGACCATCACAATTTCAAGTTTTGGCTTGGTGACCCCAAATAAATATCTCTGTTGATCAATACGTAAAGAATAATTTAAGAAACCAAATTAGGAACCACTTTGGCCACCCTGTAGACTAGTTGTCAAAGCCATGCATTTCTGGAATGTCAGGCATTACATGCATTTGAGCAAAGACGCAAATGTACGCACATGCATCTCTGGAATACATTTTTAAGGCATTACATGCATTTTAGCACAGTATTGTACATGTATTTGAAATACATTTTTTGTGATGTTAAATATATTTTGTTTTTTTTCTCGTATGTTATCAAGGCATTGTTCAAAGATTGTCAGTGTGCCATTGAGAGTGTCAGCTCAAGCAATTAAGACATCAAGAAAATCAGTTTGACACCCCACGCACCCTCACTGTCTCCCACGGGAAGAAAATGTCTGTCAGACAAGTAGTAGCGGAAAATGGCTTAGTCCTCACTGGTCTTAACCTGGGGAGGTGCTGCCCTGGAGGTATTTGGCAAAACAATGGTCAACAATAGTAGAGACACTGGCGTACCACCCCCAATTTCTTTACAAAACAAGGTCTAGAAATTGTCTTTCCAAAGTTGGCATGTTATTTTAAGATAAAAAGGGTGAGACTACCTAGAAGTGGCACATTTACCAAAAAATACCACTTTGTAGTCATGTGGAAGGAGAAATGCTATGTTCCAAATGGGCTTGCGTTGATAATGACAGACTGTGAAGCCATTGCAATCAAGTCATGTTTTTGCAGCTGTTGGTTCTTTATTCTAGTAAATTTCCCTTCATCATCTATATTCATCCCCTCAAAGAGTTCCCCTCTGAAGCACATCAACACAAAACCCAT
Source organism: Thymallus thymallus (assembly GCA_023634145.1). Lineage (NCBI taxonomy): Eukaryota > Metazoa > Chordata > Actinopteri > Salmoniformes > Salmonidae > Thymallus > Thymallus thymallus. The sequence goes on from CM042393.1 coordinate 37,624,781, forward strand.
CCCACCTAAGGTGGCCTTTTCTTTCATCAAGTCCTTCCTTTAGAAGCCAGACGGGTGCTGGGCTTCCCATGGTTTTACAGGAATTTAACTAAATTATTTAATTGGCCCTGGCACATATATTTGACATCTGAAATATTAATTAAATGGTGCTTTATTTATTTCATCTCCCGAAGAGTGATTTGTGAAAAGCAAGCTCATTACAACCTTTTTTTTTTGTTCACCCCGGTAATTATGTGGGATACAAAAAGGGAAGCATGAACAGGTTGAGCACCTTCTGTGAATGGAGGATGATGATAACCCACTGTTAATTACGTAGAGTACAGCAGTTATTACGTTAAGCAGACCGTAACCCTTTTAGCCAAACTCACTTAGGATAGTGGGTTCGATTCCCAGGACCACCCATACATAAACCACCCATCTTATTAGTCACATGCGCTGAATACAACAGGTGTAGACCTTACAGTGAAATGCTTACTTAACCAACAATGCAGTTCAAGAAATAAATAAACTAAAGTAAAAATAATAATAATAATAATAATAATAATAATAATAATAATCAAAAAGTAACACAAGAAAATTCAATAACAATAACGAGGCTATATAGAGGGGGTACCGGTACTGAGTCAATGTGCAGGGGTACAGTTGAGGCAATTTGTAAAGTGACTATGCATAGATAATAAACAGCGAGTAGCAGTCAGATGCCGAGTAGTTGCAATACCAGGAGGTGATGCAACCATTCAGGATGCTCTCGATGGTGCAGCTGCAGAACTTTTTGAGGATCTGGGGACCCATGCCAAATCTTTTCAGTCTCCTGAGGGGGAAAAGGTGTTGTCGTGCCCTCTTCACAACTGTCTTGGTGTGTTTGGACCATGATAGTTTGTTGGCTCCACTTCAGCCCCGTCGATGTTAATGTGGGCCTGTTCGGCCCTGCTTTTCCTAAAGTCCACGATCAGCTCCTTTGTCTTGCTCAGATTGAGGAAGAGGTTGTTGTCCTGGCACCACACTGCCAGGTGACTGATGTCTCATCGTTGTCGGTGATCATGCCTACCACTGTTGTGTCGTCAGCAAACTTAATGATGGTGTTGGAGTTGTGCTTGGTCACAAAGTCGTGGATGAACATGGAGGGGACTAAGCACGCACCCCTGAGGGGCCATCAGTGTGGCAGATGCGTTGTTGCCTACCCTTACCACCTGGGCGGCATGTCAGGAAGTGCAGTATCCAGTTTCAGAGGGAGGTGTTTAGTCCCAGGATCCTTAGCTTAGTGATGAGCTTTGTGGGCATTATGGTGTTTAACTCTGTGCTGTAGACAATGAACAGCATTCTCACATAGGTGTTTATTGTGTCCAGGTGAGAAAGGGCAGTGTGGAGTATAATTGAGATTGCGTCATCTGTGGATCTGTTGTGGCAGTATGCAAATTATGTGGATTTAGGGATTGTGTTGATGTGAGCCATGACCAGGGTGGTAATCATTTAGGCAGGTTACCTTTGCTTTCAGGGGCTATGGTGGTCTGTTTGAAACGTGTAGGTATTACAGACACGGTCAGGGAGAGGTTGAAAACATCAGTGAAGATACCAGTTGGTCTGCGCATGCTTTGAGTACACGTTCTGGTAATCTGTCTGGCCCCATGGCTTTGTGAATGTTGACCTGTTTAAAGGTCTTGCTCACAATCGCTATGGAGAGCGTGATCACACAGTCGTCCTGAACAGCTGGTGCACTCATGGCTGCTTCAGTGTTGCTGGCCTCGAAGCGAGGATAAATGGCATTTAGCTCATCGTAATATTTTTCAAGCCCTGCCACATCCAACAAGCGTCAGTGCCGGTGTAGTAGGATTCAATCTTTGTCCCGTATTGACGCTTTGCCTGTTTGATGGTTTGTCTGAGGGAATGGCAGGATTTTTTATAAGCGTCCTAATTAGTGTCACGCTCCTTGAAAGCGGCAGCTCTAGCCTTTAGCTCGGTGCGGATTTTGCCTGTAATCCATGGCTTCCGTTGGGAAATGTATGTACGGTCACTGTGGGGACGACGTCGTCGATGAACTTATTGATGAAGCCGGTGACTGAGGTGGTAACTCCTCAATGCCATTGGATGAATCGTGGAACATATTCCAGTCTGTGCTAGCAAAACTGTCCTGTAGTGTAGCATATATTATTATTTTACATTATTCTTGATGGGACATACGTTTGACCCAGATTCTTATTTGGTTTTGAAAAAATATGCTTCCTGGCACGGGCATTACAAATCTTTTCGGTGATGCACACAGTCTAGTAATTCACATTAAGCAGATCTTTGCATTTGGCAAATGCGATGAGCTCACTTCTGGAACGGCTCCTGTGAAGTCTGAGATGGTGTAGTTATGTAATAGTTATGTAATACAAACCCAGGCCATTAATTTCATGTTGAACTGTGGCACTATGTGTACAGTGCCATGCATGCTCATAATTGATTATGCAGAATGCAATATGGAGTTGATTCTAACTAATAGTGCTGTCTATGGTCATTGTTTTAATGCAGACGCCGGGTAAAATTCAGATCTCAAAGATGTATCAAGTCTTGCCTCTGGACACTGTTCACAGATAATGTGTGTGTGTGTGTGTGTGTGTGTGTGTTGATTTTAATAGGAAATACGTATCCTATTTGAATACAAGAGAGGTGTTTTGAAGAGTGTGATGAGACGTCATTCAGTTTGTCTTGAGAGAGGGAAGCCTTTTGATTTGTGAAATGTGAGACAAATGTTGTATTCCGTTGAGGACTGGAGCACCTGATTAGCCTTCCCACTGTCATTTGTTCCATAGTCCTCAATAAGATGACTCAGGGATGAATTCTCACTTGAGATGCTACTACACATACTGACTTGATGTCAATGCAATATCAGGGTGAAAATGTGTCCAGGCTATATTCACAGGTCACAAGTCCACGTTTGGCATGTAGCCACTGAAAATACCACAGAGGTCTACAATCTAGACCCCTAGATTCAACACACTGTAGATTCGAGAAGATATGAAAAAGATACGATTATGAAAAGATAACAAGAACATTTTAAGATGAAAGATGAAAACATTCCACCGTTCATTACAAGTAAGCATGCTCTAAGAACCATTATGAATGCTATGTAGGGCTTAGGTGTGAGGGTTTTAGGGCTTGGGTGTGAGGGTTTTAGGGCTTAGGTGTGAGGGTTTTAGGGCTTAGGTGTGAGGGTTTTAGGGCTTGGGTGTGAGGGTTTTAGGGCTTAGGTGTGAGGGTTTTAGGGCTTAGGTGTGAGGGTTTTAGGGCTTGGGTGTGTTGAGGCAGTTTATCTCACAGTACACTGTGGTCATCTCCATTGAATATAGGAAATGGTACTTTTATTAGGTCAATCTGTTGGTACACTTCTCCTTCAAGCCATGGTGTGTGTGCCAACATTGTCTACTTTGCTCTTCACACTATTGCTGTGTGTGTGTGTTTGTGTGAGTGTTTGGTGTGAGTGTAGGTGTGAGTTTTGTGTTTACTTGGCATGAGAGGGAGGCCACAGAATGGGGAAGAATGAGGACATGCTGCTGCGCGGTGAAGGTACAGAGCACTGGGGCTTTAATTCCTGCAGTAATCCTGTCTACTGTGGCCTGTGGGACACATCTGAAGCCCTCACGCCATAATCCACGCAATCCAAAGGCTCAATCCGATATCAAACACCAAAGACAGCGAGGAGAACAACGAACCTGTTTAACATAGCTAGAGTTCAGCCCATGTTATCCTTAAAGGGACAGTGCAGTCAAAAACTCGATTATCCTGTGCTTTGTGTACAAAAATTCATCATCACCTTCGTAATATTTTGTCCTCAGAACAACCTCAATTCATCAAGGCATGGATTCTACAAGGTGTCGAAAGCGTTCCACAGGGATGCCGGACCATGTTGACTCCAATATTATATTATATATTTTGTCTTGCCCATTCACCCTCTGATTGGCAAACATACACAATGTATCTCAATTAAAAATATGTGTTTAACCTGTCTCATCCCCTTCAAGTACACTGATTCAAGTGGATTTAACAAGTGACCTCAATAAGGAATCATAGCTTTCACCTGGTCAGTCTATGTCAGGGAAGGGCAACTTTGATGCGGGTGGGGGCCTCAAATAAACGGAACTCATCATGATGGGCCACAGTGGCTAGTGGGTCCTCGTACCTACATCCATACCCTGACCATGCATATTAATTTAGATAGTTGGCCACTAGACTAATTTACCAATCTTAAAAAAACTTAGCTGACATGGGTTAATTGAGTGACTGTTGATTTTGAAATTGCACCTTGTGTATTCTAGTCCCCGACTGAATTTCTATACTATGAGGTTGGAATAATACTGTGAAATTGTGAAAATTATAATAATGCACTTTTAGTGTAAGAGCTGTTTGAAAAGACCGCCTGAAATTTCAGCTTGTTTGGCTGGGTGGGTTTTTTGGAGGGTATAAGTTAATATACCAATAACAAAGACAGCTTGGCCTCCTCTCTGACAAGAAAAGCTAGTTTTCAGGTTACACATCCCTCCCATTAGGCTCCTCCAATTAGGCCTCTCTCTCTTTGACTACTCCAAGCGAATAAACTATTTTTGTTTCTTTTTTACAATTAAAATGTAAAACAATCACAGTAAGGTACTTAATTGTTTTATTTATTTTATTTAACCTTTATTTAACTAGGCAAGTCCGTTAAGAACAAATTCTTATTTACAATGACGGCCTACACCGGCCAAACTCGGACGACGCTGGGCCAATTGTGTGCTGCCCTATGTGACTCCCAATCACGGCCGGTTTTGATACAGTCTGGATTCCAACCAGGTTGTCTGTAGTGAAGCCTCTAGCACTGAGCTGCAGTGTCTTAGACCACAATGCCACTTGGGAGCCACTAAATGATTGTTACCCAGAAATATAAAAACAGCTGCATTGGACCTTAACATAAACCTCTATGAAGTGACATATGAAATTTCCCCCCCGGGGGATCAATAAAGTACCTATCTATCTATCTATCTATCTATTGCGTAGAGCCTATTGTTCTGAATTAAAACATTTACATGTTAAGGGTTTTCATAGACCGTTTACTTTAATTAGAATATATGTCAATGTACACTAAAATGAATTCATGTACAGAAAATCGTCTTTCAAAGCTCTACCTTAGTAAGCTCTTGAGTCGTTCTCATAATAGACTTCTTTGGAACACTGACGTTGATTGAAAGAATTTGACTTCAAGTGAATGAAATGCTCGGGCTTCACAAGTTATGCTTGGTTCACAAGTTGTGAGTTGTAATTTGAAAGGATAAAAGCAGCCTTTGTTGGATGTAATGGGTCTGGCATTTGTTCCTTCCTGGACACAGTTATACCCATTATGAACATGTGAATATGCTTTATGCTTTTGACGTGTGTGGAGCCAACAGGCCTAGTAACCACAAGGCCCCCATACAGTTACTGCTCAGAGCCTTCCGCACACAGTAACTTGGTAAATGTCACATTCTAAAGTGTCTTGAAATTGCATTATAAGAAAGGCCTACAGTGCCATTATCTGAAAAACAAATAGTATATTGTCCGTAAGAGAACGTATTATATCCTAAGGCAACCGACCACAGAATCTCCGTCTCTATCCTACATTCTAGCGAGGCTACTCTAACAAAGACAATCAAATAACTCATGTCCACACCTGGAGATATCCACATATCAACTAATGAGTTTTGTATAATAGTAATTGCATTCCTACCTACTTATATGGTTTTGGGGGGAAAACGCATCTGTATCAACCTAGGTGTGTGCTACACATAGTGGGTTAGGAGAGGTAAGGATTTGAGCAAGGAAGGAAGTGCTATACAAATCAAATCCATTCTTATCATTATCCATTAACTTAATTTGATATTTGACTTAGACATAAAACAGCAAATCGAAAATGTAAACAGTCCTTTTTTGAACTCCCAGTATTTCAAGGATATCTGGTACAGAGGATGATTTAGCAATTCTCTGTTACAGCACTTCAGTGAGCAACTAAATACTTTTGCAGAAACCATCTCTGGACTCCAGGCTCTCACCTTTGTTCTCACATTTGCTATTGCCATGCAAACACTGATGCATCATATACTCACCTTCTATCCACTACATCACTGGGCACCAGAGAAAACATTTACTTAAGGGACAATTGTCCTTTCCTCAAAATATTGTAGGAGTCTAATCTCATTTCTGGGGCCTAAATGCTCCCTCTAAATGTCCAATCCCAGATGAGGGACAGCCCTGTGATTTGAATATTTAATTCCATTTGGATCAGTTGAGGGTCTACTCTCGACAGTTTATAAGGTATAGAAAGGCACAGTAGCATGCCAGTCTTCATCTAGAACCCATAACGTTCATATTACATTTTATGTGTGGCACACAACTAGTCACAATGGTGTAATAGGATTAGGCTACTTCAAAAGTCCCCTGTAGGCTACCTTCGTCCAAAATATTATTCTAGCATCCAAACTGTGCAGATTGGGGTGTTGAAAACGCAAATCATGATGTTAAGTACCCAAAGTCGATATGCTTTGCTTATTGATTGTGGTGCATTGGCACAGAAACCTGTTGGTGGAAAATGTGTTGCATGTATTTTATATAATTATGAATATAGCATCAAAATGTTGAAAATCTGATTTCTACCTAGCTGATCATTGTCTGCAGCTGGCAGTAGGTCTAATAAAACAGGCGGGAGAGTTAGTTCAACCTTGTGGCCCGTAGCCCTGCATGGCATCGACTGTGCCACGAAATCCACGTATATTACCAGTCACTACAGTTATTGTTATTTTAGGTCGTAAACATAATTTGTAGTTAATTCTATGATGGGGCAGGGTGTGCCATTTTTTTGATAGTACAAGGAAAATATTTTTTATGTTGGTGAGGGGGGGTGCATTTCTTTTAATGACACCTCGAGTAGGACCAGACCACCCCTACCCCCTTCCAGTACATTTTGAAATGTCCTTAAGTAACAAACATCAACAACTTGTTATGAATGTCTAACCAAGTGCAGCCTCGCTGTTCTGTGCCCAGTATGTTGGTCTGTGTAGGTACTGCTTTTGTGCAACGATAATATGTAAAAGGAAGGCAATTTGAATGTTGCCTGCATTTTCTTAGTCGCTCCTCATTTGGTCACAATTACTTCTGGATGCAGGGACCGCCAACGCTTCTCCCAAATAGAATTACACTGCCCTTCAAAATCAATGGTTCGAGACACAGCACGCTCTCTGTTGCTTTTGCAAAACAAGCATACAGGCTACAGCAAATCGGACACAGATATAAGAATTGCCTCTAAAAGTAGATGATTGGGTAGATCTTGAAATTCAATTGCCATCCATGAGGAGGGGGAGGGGGCATTCCCAGATGAAAGGGGACCACGATTTGGAGATTAATGGACCAATTGTGTGCATGTAACGGCAGAATCTGGGATTTTACATTCTGTGTGAATGCATGCCTCTATAATTCGCCCCCTACTGAGCGCGTGCGAGAGAGAGAGAGAGAGAGAGAGAGAGAGAGAGAGAGAGAGAGAGAGAGAGAGAGAGAGAGAGAGAGAGAGAGAGAGAGAGAGAGAGAGAGAGAGAGATGAATGCAGAGTATAATTGCATTTGTGCTCTTCCTTGGAGACCCGGGGATAGGACTGGAAGGCAGTGGGTGGTGGACTCACCCCAGACAGCGCAGGAGCTCCGAGCGTTAATGGCTCCTTGGTTCCTTGGAAGCCTATTAATTATGCCTAAATTCATTTCAAATGGGTTGTAATGTGCTCACAGAAGAACAATACGGCAGATACCTTATCATTGGCTCTTCTCCCTTCTGTGACTGGAAGCATTCATCAGGCAACAAGCCTATACCCCTGTCACGTCCATAAGCGCAAATACACATAACAGAACACACAGACACACACAGGCAAACACACAGGCATGGTTTTAGCAGCTGCTTTTCTAAATCTACCCAGCTCTAAGGTATTAATTCGTTGTTACTGTTACCCTTTCAGAGTTGGCAGGGCTAACCTGAATGGCGCATCAGGGACATCTCTCTCCCTGAGCAATCTGTGCTCAGGTCCATATCATAACATAAGGTAGAGTTAGAGTTATTACAGCCTTCAGTTCCATGCGGACGGAATAGGAGGTTCACATCTGAATTGAATTCACATCTAGACGTCATGCTACTGTATATATTTAAGTCTCTGTAGCTTTGCTTACATGACAGGATGTATTGTAGCTTTGGGTCCGAAATTCAAAACCAGATGACCTTCAAACTGCCATAAACAGCCACAAGATAGGGCTCATGTATATGGGCATAATTTAAATACAGTTTGTATCTCTGAAAAAGCCCCCCCTCACATCCTCATATAATGTTACTTCTTTGTATTCAATACACGCCTTCTATCACAGGCTTGTTTGTGTTGCTGAGGGGGCCTGTCTTTTAAGTCCACATGCAACCGCTGAGCTTGGTTGAGTAATCTGTGTGGCGCTATTTACCAATGCTGCCCACTATCCAGGTGACAGGTCAGGCTTGGCAGAGCGCCAGGGAGATGGGGTGAAGTGGAATCGCAGGGAGGGGTCAGGCTGCTACGTGAGCCACTAAAGACTTCTCTCTGTTAAGCACTGACCACCCAGGTAAGATCCAATATCCACTGGGCACACACTGGTTGAACCAACGTTCTTTCCACATAATTTCAATGAAATTACGTTGAACCGGCGTGGAATAGACGTTGAATTGACATCTGTGCCCAGTGTGTAAAGTGCTCGGAGTAATAGAAGTTGGCCCCAAGTGCAATATCTAGGGGCTTTCCTAACCTTTCTCCTGTTGATTGACTGTATTCGTGCTGTTGTTTAGTCTCTCGACCTCTATCTTTCTGAAGGGGGCCTTGCGGGCCAAAACATCAATGTTTAATAGCACAATCTAGGATTTGATTAATTATACATACCCATTGATTCTTGAAGAATATCAATGCCTCATGAGCTTAGTAGAACTGTCTTTCCCCATCATAACCCAACATATGTCTTTGTTTACAAAAAAAGTACAGTTTTTCCATCCATATGTCCAGCTATGCATTTGAGATTGGTTACAGTTCTCCAGCCCCATCCCCTTAACAATATAGCAAACCAAGTGATGAGGCTGCTGTTTGTTTTTGGAATTAAAGATGGCAGCTTTAAATTAAAGGCATGAATACAAATTCTGTGCGAGCAGTACACTTTCTTTTTCTCAGACAATCCTGACCTAATTCATCTAACACTGATCTTCGATCTCTGGGCAAACTCCATCTGTCATCCAACAACAAACGCAGTTCCTCTCAACTGCACATTAACAGATGATAGGAGATTTGCATGGCTTTTACGGGAACAGCCACATAGCTCTATAGACAGTGTCATAAACAATGACAGTAAAGTAATGGTTGTTGTTGCCTTTCTGAAGGATTTAACCCTCTGTTTTGATGTGCTGAGTCCAAAGCACAAATGGACCATCCTTCATTGTCAAATGACTTAGAGAACCGAGTGCAGGCAGATAGTTGCTCTGGTATTTATCACCCTGACAAATAGAAATAAGCAATTGCCAGACCTCAACTGTTTTCAGTCATCTGTAAATATTGGAATAAATATGTCTAGAAGAGGATGGCCCCTTAGGGCCTAGTCATATTTTACATGCTCTATTTGTGTTTACTGTGCCTTCCTATGGGGACAACTTTATTTCCTCTCTCTCCATGCAAGATACTTACACACCATACATTTCCATCCCTACGATATTGTGTGGGTGAAAGAACTAGGTTGCACGGCACAGCTGCCCAGCTTCCTGCTTCTTTTTCCCTCAAGCAGAAAGAAACGCATCATGCGAGTCCCACTAACAAGGGAACCGACCATGGAATGCAGCGGGAGATGGCTCCAGTTTGTGGTAGTGTAGTAGCCTACACTAAACACCATTCATCCTCTGAAGACCGCATTTCTGCAAACAATGCAAGATTTTATTCAATATGAACATCGGCTGGCTATTAATGATGTCAAAGCATGTTTTACATTCCCGGGTGTATCGGGACCTTTGTCAGCAGTATGTGTGAGCATGGTTGTGTATGAGGAAGAGAAGGCGATTCCATGCCAGCATAGCTTGAAAATGTTTTTTGTATCTCAGATTGTTCTGGCAATTCTCACATAGAAACTTAATTTGAAGGAAGGATGTTTGACATGATAACATTTGTATCACAAACCTTTTTCTTTTTTTTTTTTTACATGTTGAAAGTGGTCATTTTAGGCCCTTTTTAGACCTATACATGCCTCCTGTACGAACCTCCTGTACGAACCTAAAATTGCAAATTTCATCATGATTTTCACAAATTGTGATACAAATGTAAAAAGCATGTCAACCACCCCTCCTCCCAATCAACCAATCAAATAAATCAAATGTATTTATAAAGCCCTTTTTACATCAGCCAATGTCACAAAGTGCTATACAGAAACCCAGCCTAAAACACCAATCAGCAAGCAAGGAAGTTACTATATGAGAATTACCAGAACAATCTGAGATACCAAAAATATTTTCGGATTACACTGGTGTGGAATCGCACAGAGGAGGGATTCATACGGAAATTCAATGAGTGCTCCTCTGTTTAAAATGCAGTCTTGATGTTGGCAGTGACAAAAAAGTCCTTCGGTAAGCTAATCGCAGTCCAGGGTTTGGCAGGAATTATGCACTGTTTAGGGTATGTCCCACAAACATGGTCTTTGATTCATAACAGTGATTTTAATCAGTAATTTGTATTAATTGAAAAAACTATCCATTTGAGGTTGCTTTAATCAATTGGTACTACATAGGAAGACGTTAGCAACAGTGAAATGTAATTAAAACAATTACAAATATGAATGTGTTTGTATACAAGGGTTGGAGAGACTCTGAAAGGCACTGGGGATAGGTAGTGTTGTCGGATACGTGTTTGGCAACATGTAAGGCCTACACAAGCAATCCTGAAAGTTATTTACAAGATCCTACTACAGCATGTTTAAAACAGTGCTCCTCTGAGAAGTAAAGTATCCTTTTCTATACAATATAGCTACGACCGCAACAACCCCACACCACCACCAAAAACCACAACTATGATTAGAGGCCAGGATTCGAGTTCAGAAGTTCAATAGAAAGTGTAGGCTCTATGGATGATAAAATGGAAAATCCTTTATCAAAATGTATATCAGCCTAATCGAGGTGATCACACATTCCATTGTTCGAACTTGTAACGGACTGCATGGAATATCTGCTAATGTGATGGTGCATCCAATGGAAATGTATGTGATAAGTAACGCTAGGAGGCGCTTGTGGATTTGACAGCTCTAACGTAATCCTGGCATTAAAATAACTACATACGTACCAACGCCATACCAAAGACACACAATGCAAGCTAAATACGCGATTTTAAGAGATTAAGCTCATAATTGGAAAAAAAAACATACTGATTTACATTATGTGATATAGCTAGAATAAGGTCACAGGTCACCATTAACGATGTGGCCTGTAGATAAAACATTGTGAAATGACTAATTAATTGGACCTATTTTCTAATGCTTACACCACATAATAGCATTATAGGGCAAGACCTTCAGGTCAAAAACTATGCTCATAATATGAAATGCAAACATTGAGACAGAATGGAACAACAGTAAGAGGCAATTCAACCATGGCCAATCCTGAGATTCCACAAGTGTAAAGCTGCCAGACAAATAAACTAAATCCAAATGCATGACAATCTCTTTTTGTGACCTTAGCGTAACATCAACCCAGAACAAAGGTAAAAAAATTAAAAAATAACATTTATTTGTGTGGCCTTTAGAGATCTTTCCTTAGGGTATCAACATCTTGTTTTTAACACACACAAATTAAACTGCTGCATCATGGATCTTCAAGACAATGAGGATGCTTCTAAAGCCATCAAAAATAAACATCACAATCCTCAAGCGCCAATGATCACTTAACAACTGCCATCGAGGATAGTCGGGCCACTTTCGGAACGTTCAGACAGAAATAAATATATTTCTCTGGGATGCACAACACATCTACTATGTGCACCTAAGTACATGTTATTTTTGTCTGGTGTAAAAAATAAATTATCTGCAGAATGAAGATTCAAGACGCGCAGAGATTCTTCCCTCTCCTTGACAACCCGAATGATCAACATTTGTCGCTCTCCATCGGCAGAGGTAAAAAATGCAATAGCTTCATAATACATATCACCCAAAACGTAATGCCATTGAAACATGCACAGCAGTGTTGGAATTGCTCCAAAATCATGGCACCAGATTGGCTCAGTTACATATTAGCCATCAACATGTTGTTATCTAAAGCCTATTATATGATGGAGAAGGCCTGGCTTTCTCCCACTCATAAACAGATACAGGGAATAGCAGAAAGCATCAGAGTGAACAGGTTCATTAAGCCCATGTAAATTGCTGAATCATCTGGGACTTGAGATCTTGGCAACTAGGACAATAATGCTAAAACAGAAATCCACAGGAGAATCCATGTCACTCATTCATTCCTTTTTGCATGAATGTGTTCGGAATCTCAGGCAGCTCATTACAGAAGTCACAGATTCAAATGAGACCAAATGCACTACCATGCAGCTTGGACTACTGGTTCAATGACACTGCACCAGATGGCAAGCTCTCATCTCTATACTATTTTAAAACCAAAAGCAGAAGGATTTCCATCATTCTGGCTTTCATGGGTATGTATACAAAACCATACTGACCACAATTGTATTTTACTGCTACAGTATGTCGTTTTCAGAGGCACCAGAAGTGAAGGGGGTGCCTAAATCTACAGTGGCTAGTTTGTTGTGTTACACAGTGAGATTGATATTGATTTAATTGGGATATATATTTTTTTTAATTATCATATAACACTCCATAGTGTAAAAGTAAAAAGAACTAACAAAATAAATAAATAATAATAATAAATAACTAAAATATATTGGTTATTTGAGTAATAACCCCTTTTGTTATGGAAAGACTAAATTAGTTCAGGAGTAAAAATTGCCTAAACAGATCCCATAATAAGTTACATGGAGTGTGTGAAAAAATAAAGGTTAACATTCTCTGTACATCTAACATACAACATCTGTAAGGTTCATCAATCTAGTATTGAATTTTAGGCACAGATTCAACTATAAAGTCCAGGGGACTCATTTATAACCGTTGCATAAACTGAACACTAAATATCTGTGCCCCCACAAAGATATTGAGATTCATAAACTTGGCACATGCCATACATACAGTGGGGAGAACAAGTATTTGATACACTGCTGATTTTGCAGGTTTTCCCACTTACAAAGCATGTAGAGGTCTGTAATTTTTATCATAGGTACACTTCAACTGTGAGAGACGGAATCTAAAACAAAAATCCAGAAAATCACATCATATGATTTTTAAACAATTAATTTGCATTTTATTGCATGACATAAGTATTTGATCACCTACCAACCAGTAAGAATTCCGGCTCTCACAGACCTGTTTGTTCTTTAAGAAGCCCTCCTGTTCTCCACTCATTACCTGTATCAACTGCACCTGTTTTAACTTGTTACCTGTATAAAAGACACCTGTCCACACACTCAAGCAAACAGACTCCAACCTCTCCACAATGGCCAAGACCAGAGAGCTGTGTAAGGACATCAGGGATAAAATTGTAGACCTGCACAAGGCTGGGATGGGCTACAGGACAATAGGCAAGCAGCTTGGTGAGAAGGCAACAACTGTTGGCGCAATTATTAGAAAATGGAAGAAGTTCAAGATGACGGTCAATCTCCCTCGGTCTGGGGCACCATGCAAGATCTCACCTCGTGGGGCATCAATGATCATGAGGAAGGTGAGGGATCATCTCAGAACTACACGGCAGGACCTGGTCAATGACCTGAAGAGAGCTGGGACCACAGTCTCAAAGAAAACCATTAGTAACACACTACGCCGTCATGGATTACAATCCTGCAGCGCACGCAAGGTCCCCCTGCTCAAGCCAGCGCATGTCCAGGTCCGTCTGAAGTTTGCCAATGACCATCTGGATGATCCAGAGGAGGAATGGGAGAAAGTCATGTGGTCTGATGAGACAAAAATAGAGCTTTTTGGTCTAAACTCCACTCGCCGTGTTTGGAGGAAGAAGAAGGATGAGTACAACCCCAAGAACACCATCCCAACCGTGAAGCATGGAGGTGGAAACATCATTCTTTGGGGATGCTTTTCTGCAAAGGGGACAGGACGACTGCACCGTATTGAGGGGAGGATGGATGGGTCCATGTATCGCGAGATCTTGGCCAACAACCTCCTTCCCTCAGTAAGAGCATTGAAGATGGGTCGTGGCTGGGTCTTCCAGCATGACAACGACCCGAAACACACAGCCAGGGCAACTAAGGAGTGGCTCCGTAAGAAGCATCTCAAGGTCCTGGAGTGGCCTAGCCAGTCTCCAGACCTGAACCCAATAGAAAATCTTTGGAGGGAGCTGAAAGTCCGTATTGCCCAGCGACAGCCCCGAAACCTGAAGGATCTGGATGGAGGAGTGGGCCAAAATCCCTGCTGCAGTGTGTGCAAACCTGGTCAAGAACTACAGGAAACGTATGATCTCTGTAATAGCAAACAAAGGTTTTTGTACCAAATATTAAGTTCTGCTTTTCTGATGTATCAAATACTTATGTCATGCAATAAAATGCAAATTAATTACTTAAAAATCATACAATGTGATTTTCTGGATTTTTATTTTAGATTCCGTCACTCACAGTTGAAGAGTACCTATGATAAAAATTACAGACTTCTACATGCTTTGTAAGTGGGAAAACCTGCAAAATCGGCAGTGTATCAAATACTTGTTCCCCCCACTGTATGCATGTTTCCCGTTATAAATCAGACCTGTCATAAAAAAGTGCACGTGTGAATGAGCATTATAACGCTGCCTAAAAAATACCCATAATTAACATTTTATGGTGAAAATAACACCCTTATTTGCTGTATACTTTAGAAGTATTGGATTTAGTACCTAAATGCAATAGCAATGGCGAACTTGGAGGTGTTGGCAGAATGTTTTCTTTTGCAATGACATTTGCTGTATCGGACCGTTTCTGAAAGATAAAAACAATTGCAAATTGTTGTGGACCTGTAAACAGATCGTTAGAATGCAATAATGCTTGCAATCACTTTTCCCAAACTGAAATATGCTGTACTCTGAAACATTGTCTACTCTGATTCTTAAATGTTTTTTACTACAGTAGTCCTACTTACAGTGGTAGTCTACACACATACAAAATAATGTGTGTTCCCCTGTTAAATTCTACTGTATGTTATAAACCGCGCTCCCTGTCGGATGCATAGAGCAAAAACTTGAAATGATAATAGCCCAATTAAATGACAGATGCATTACAGTATTCAGCCTACAAATGTAAATGGCAAAGGTGAACCATCTGTTCTACCGATAAACTGCGCTTTAGATTGGATCACATAGAACAAAATACTTGAAATAGCTTATCTATTTACTACTGGGACGTGTGAAAATTAAATGAGAGATGGGACGAATGGTAGCCTATACTAACTTGTTGTAGGCCTACAGGCTATTTCGTGACACAGTCAGAAAAGGTGAGGAATTTATTCTGCATTGATCATGGAAATGAAATAAATAATAGGAAATACATGCCTATTTCTAATTGTTTTAGAATGATAAGATAAGGGAAACTGTACGCATGTTCTAAAGTTTGCGGGAGGATAAGCACATTCTCATGTCAAGTTTAGATTTTGTGTGAAAACTAGCGCATGCATGTTTTGGAGCATACTTTGTGCGTGCATGTTTTGGAGCATACTTTGTGCGTGCATGTTTTGCATGTTTTGGAGCATACTTTGTGCGTGCATGTTTTGGAGCATACTTTGTGCGTGCATGTTTTGCATGTTTTGGAGCATACGTTGTGCGTGCATGTTTTGCATGTTTTGGAGCATACGTTGTGCGTGCATGTTTTGCATGTTTTGGAGCATACTTTGGAGCATACTTTGTGCGTGCATGTTTTGCATGTTTTGGAGCATACGTTGTGCGTGCATGTTTTGCATGTTTTGGAGCATACTTTGTGCGTGCATGTTTTGCATGTTTTGGAGCATACGTTGTGCGTGCATGTTTTGCATGTTTTGGAGCATACTTTGTGCGTGCATGTTTTGGAGCATACTTTGTGCGTGCATGTTTTGCATGTTTTGGAGCATACGTTGTGCGTGCATGTTTTGCATGTTTTGGAGCATACCGAGCTTTTCCAATGCCTCCTAAAGAAGGGCAGCGATTGATAGATAGGTGAAAATAACAAAATCAGACACTGAATTATGCATGGTCGAATTAATCAATTCCAGCCATAGTTATTGTCCTGCTAAAATGTCAATTAATCTCTCAGTGTCTGTTGGAAAGCAGACAGAACCAAGTTTTCCTCTAGGATTTTGCCTGTGCTTAGCTCCATTCCGTATATTTTTTATCCTGAAAGACTCCCCAGTCCTTGACGATTACAAGCATACCCATAACACCACTATACTTGAAAATATGGAGAGTGGTACTCAGTAATGTGTTGTATTGGATTTGGTCTAAACATAACTTTGTCCTGAATACAAAGTGTTAATTGCTTTTAATTACATTTTTTGCAGTATTACTTTAGTGACGAACAATAAGCATATTTTGGTATATTTGCATTCTGTACAGGCTTCCTTCTCACTCTAGATAGATAGATAGATAGATAGATAGATAGATAGATAGATAGATAGATAGATAGATAGATACTTTATTGATCCCCGGGGGGGAAATTTCATTGTCAAGAAGCTACACAAAACACAGGGCAGGTGCAAAATGCCACAACGAAAGTACACAAAAGACAGATACACGGTACATGATACATAGAGCGGCAGTATGAAAAAGTATAGAAATACAAGATATCTGGAGTGCAAAAAAAATAAAAGCTATAAAAAAAGACATAGCCTTTCGTTGCGAGGCATTGGAAAACCTCCCTGGTCTTTGTGGTTGAATGTGTTTGAAATTCACTGCTCGACTGAGGAACCTTAGAGATAATTATATGTGTGGGGTACAGAGATGAAGTAGCCATTCATGTTAAGCACTATTATTGCACACAGAGTGAGTCCATGACACTTATTATGTGACTTGTTAAGCACATTTTTACTCCTGAACGTATTTAGGCTTGTTAAAACAAAAGGGTTGAAAACTTATTGACTCAAGACATTTAAGCATTTCATTTTTATTAATAAAAAAACAAATTAAAAACATAATTCCACTTGATATTATGGGGTATTGTGTGTAGGCCAGTGGCACAAAAATCTATATATAATCAATTTTAAATTCAGGCTGTAACACAACAGAATCTGAAAAAGGTTAAGGGGTGTGAATACTTTCTGAAGGCACTGTAAATCCACTTGAAATATATGGCAAGACTTGAAAGTGGCTGTTTAGAAATGATCCCCAACAACTTGACAGAGCTTGAAGAATTTAGCCAAGAACAATCAGCAACTATTGCACAATCCATGTGTGCAAAGCTCTTAGAGACTCAAAGCTGTAATAGATGCCAAAGGTGTTTATAACATACTGACTGGGGGGGGGGGTGAATACCTATCTAATCAAGAGAGATGTGTTTTATTAAACCCAAGGGGGGTGGATACTTATTATAGGCACTGTATGGAAATATTAACCATTTTGAGATTCAGAGAACGCATACACTTCTCAGACAAATTCTTTTGCGTTTGTTGTGAGATCAAGTTGTACATTAAAACTGGTGAATAAAAATATATCTTCTTAAATTTGACAGCGATGCACTCTTGTAAGATGTATGGAGTTGTTCTTATCAGTTTATAAAACATTCATTATTTTAAGACGGCTAGGTTTACTGAATAACCCCATTAAAGTGAACACAGTGTTAAATAGCAAAGTGCCTGCAGGCCAGTGTAATGGGTTTTTCCATGGACATGCTTTTCATTTGATGGGAAGACAGCAACATTTTTCTCCATGGTTTAATTCAGGTTTGTTTACGCACCTTCAGATTGATGGGACACATCTAGTCATGTAGAATTTATAAATATCATTCTCCCAAAACAAAAAGGCAATTTAATTCTAGTATTTGTTCACCACATCTGGTTGGCAACAAACATGATTTTTAAACCCTAATTCTACAACCCTGGAGTCAATCATGCTTTCTTTGCATTAAGGTTGGGAAGGCCGTGAAAATACAAATATGACATACACATATTGTGCATCAACAGATAATATTTAGAACTCACCATAAGATATTTCAAAACAAAATAAAAAATGACATCGGCCTTCCCTGCTGGCAATATTTGGCACATTATGTCTTAATTACATTTTGTCTGGTTGGAAACTGCTTTTCTGGTTGAGAAGACATCATACAGTATAACAAAATCAGTTAAAGAAGTTACTGGAAAGACATCACATTTTGGTTATTTATTCAGACAACCAACCATAACAACCAGATAAATACATATTTTCTGGTTGCTAAAATGGCATTAACAAAACTGCCTTATACAACCAGTATACAACCTGACCATGACACCATAAAACACTTAATAATGACACGTTTTGGTATGTGTGTATTGTTTACTCTGACGTTCTTGACAAATACACTTCTCTATCCTGTGGCTGTGTTTTTTTAGCAGCATTGGCTGTTGACATTGTTGACAGAGCACAGATCATACACAATAACAACTCTGTGATGACTCGCTTTCAGTCCTCCGCACACCCTGCTGAGTTCCTCGCTGCTCTTATGACAAACCCTGCTGGTGAAGTGACAGAAGACAGGACATATTCCCCATTCTGATCACTTGCCTTTTGAATGAATCATTGTATTTATTGGAAATATTGTCACTGATGAAGAGAGCTGCTGATAAACCAGTTCATCAATCATTTCTCAACGAACTAAACACATTCGTGGATGTTCCTTCATTGACATACACCATAGGAACAGTATCTTGCCCTGTACCTATAACGGTAAAATGCCAATTTGTTCAGCGATTAACGATGGCTTGGTCTGAATAGTGTTGTGGGAGAGTGGGCCCCTTGGTCCCCCTCCATGCAATGAAATGCTGTCTAGCCTCCTCTCACTGAGGGTTCTTTTCCTCTGACTAAGTGAGATTGTCTGAGGCTTCGGCGTATCACCTTTGGACAGAGAGGATCTTGATTCCCCACCAGGGGGGGGGGGGGGGTCAGCCCTGCCTTTCCTTGGCTGCTGGCTGAAACCACAGAAGAGGTTATTACCACTAGATTCCAGCTCCCTCTTCCATGGCAGTTCTTTGTCTAAAGCACTGTTCCCACCTGAGTATGGAAGCAGATGAAGAGCGCACACATTGACATGTAGTTATAATGTCTGAACACGATCCCCTGACCCTTGTCATGAAGATACAGCCAGCCCTCTATATCCCAGCCTTTTTCTATCAATCTGGGACAATAAAGTAGTACAATAAACATTTCCATCACCAATAAACTGCACAGCCATCAAGGATGCCATATGGACATTATCATCAAGATAATGTTGTTGAACATAATTTGGGAGCAATATTGTACTAATTGAGGCCCAAAATCTCTCAAAAGCTTAATTACACCACTCAGTAAACGCTGATGATGGTTTTATGGAAAGCAGGCAGGTGTCAGAAAGTTGGGTAGGATAACAGGGCGAATACAGTGACTGCCCATCTGATTCAATGCCTTTTTCCAGATCAGATATGACAATGGGGAAGGTTGAATAGTCAAAGCGGCAAAATGCATTATCATTCAAAAACATTCTAACTTTTATATCCTTTTGTCCCATGTTCTGTATGCGAGGGTAGATTCTGATATATTCTATATTACAGCTCCCGGAATAGAAATTGCTGAGGAGTCAGTGCATAAAATGAACAAAAAGGTTCAGGCTAGAAACAGTATCTGGAATCTAATTTAAGTAATGGAGCATCTAGCTGGTAGAGCGCAGTTTTGAAGAATACCTTCCTTCAATGTTTATATTATAGGAACAGTATAAGGACCTTTATTTAGCCAGGGAGTAAGCCTGCATGAACACAACAATAAACAATAATTACACCATACATATCTACACTGGGGGCCAAAAGTTTGCACTACTTTTTACATTGTAGAATTAAAGTTAAAGACATCAAATCTATGACATAACACATATGGAATCATGTAGTAACCAAAAAAGTGTTAAACAAATCAAAATATATTTTATATTTGAGATTATTCAAAGTAGCCACTCTTTGCCTTGATGACAGCTTTGCACACTCAACCAGCTTCACCTGGAATGCTTTTCCATCAGTCTTGAAGGAGTTTCCACATATGCTGAGCACTTGTTGGCTGCTTTTCCTTCACTATGGTCCGACTCATCCCAAACCATCTGAATTTGGTTGAGGTTGGAACCAAAAATATCAAATTTGGACTCCAGACCAAAGGACAAATTTCCTTTGTCCTTTAGTAGGCCTGATTCACACAGTCTCCTCCGAACAGTTGATGTTGAGATGTGTCTGTTACTTGAACTCAGTGAAGCATTTATTTGGGCTGCAATCTGAGGCTGGTAACTCTAATGAACTTATCTTCTGCAGCAGAGGTATTTCTGGGTCTTCCATTCCTGTGGTGGTCCTCATGAAGCTGGTTGAGAGAATGCCATGAGTGTGCAAAGCTGTCATCAAGGCAAAGGGTGGCTACTTTGAATAATCTCAAATATAAAATATATTTTGATTTGTTTAACACTTTTTTGGTTACTACGTGATTTCATATGTGTTATGTCATAGTTTTGATGTCTTCACTTTTATTCTACAATGTAAAAAATAGTGCAAATAAAGTAAAACCCTTGAATGAGTAATATTCCAAACGTTTGGCCCCCAGTGTATATACACATCAATTACACAATGCATGAAAAGCAAACACAAAACACGAAAAGCAAAACACAATCATACACTCTTAGAAAAAAGGGTTCCCAAAAGGGTTCTTCAGCTGTCCCCATAGGAGAACCATTTTTGGTTGGTTCAAGGTAGAACACTTTTGTGTCCCAAAAGGGTTCTACCTGAAACCAAAAGGGTTATACCTGCATTTAAAAAGGGTTCTTCAAACGGTTCTCCTATGGGAACTTAAGGAGTTTTGGAGATCATTCCACATGAGCCGCAAAAATACTAAAAGCAGATGTATCTAACTCGGTGGAGATTAAGGGGATCTCCAGGGTTAACCATCCCTGAGTCCGGGTCTGGTAATTTATACTTCTGAAAGTTAACAATGAGGTAAGGTATGGTGGAAGTTTATGCCAGAGGGGTTTATAGACAAAAAGAGTGCAATGCATCGATCTATGAGAGTTCAAAGAGGGTCAGCCTACTTCCTGATACAAAATGCAACGATGTGTACTGAACCTATTACCCGTAATCAGGCGCAATGCGCTTTGATAAACTACTTCCAATGTCTTCAATACGTTAGAAGCTGCATTCATATAGACGATCTCGCCATAGTCAATAACCGGAATGAATGTTGAGTGAATGATTTGTTTTCTGATATTTAACAAAAGAAAAGACCTGTTCCTATAGAAGAAGATTATTTTAGTTCTTAATTTCTTAACTAACTCATCAACGTGTTTTTTCAAAGATAGCTTTTAATCAATCCAGACGCCCAGATATTTATAAAAGGGGACAGCCAATGAGGGCACCATCCAGAGTATGTATGCATAAATCATCAGATATTTTACAGATAAACCAATATTGTTAATGTAAATAGTGAAAAGAACCGGACCAAGAATTGATCCCTACGGGATGTCCAAAAAACCTGATTTAACACCATCAGTAAATACACACAGTGTACTGTCCTTTAAATACATTTTAAACCAGCTACACACAGACTGGTCCAGACCAATTGATGAAAGCCTCTGCATAGGTAATGGGTGATCCACAGTGTTAAATGCTTTAGACAGGTTAATAAAAAGGTCCACACGGTGATCCTTCTTATCTAAACAATTAAGAACATAATTTAAAGCCAAATAAGTAACTATCTTACAGTCTGTCAAAGTAAGATAAAGTAATGTGCAGATTATTTTGTTGTGAGAGACATTCTTTCTGACAATGAATTGTCACTATGCTTATACTGTACATACCAAATAGTCTGTTTTGGCAGCATTACTAATCTCCCAACCAGGGTCACAAAGTATCTCTCTGTAAAACACAACCAACCACAGTGGGTCTGTTGATGACAGTCTGCTAGTTCCCTAACGGAAGAAGCAATGCATTATATGAATTGAAAGAGGCAATAGTACCACATTCCCATACGTCAAATATGAAGTTCTGTCATGGGCTGTTATGAGAGAAAGATGTGTGGTCTTCATGACGAAGAGGAAGTGTAATGCCACCCTGTACATAAACTCTCAGATTCAACACACCATATGAAACCATGGCTACGGAGGAATTTTGCCCCTAAACTAAACAGACGAATAACACAAAAAACATCCTAATATGTCCTTCATTTCTTTTTTACCTTTATTTAACTAGGCAAGTCAGTTAAGAACTAATTCTTATTGACAATGACGGCCTACCCCAGCCAAACCTGGGCCAATTATACGCCACCTTATGGGACTCACGTTTGGTTGTGATACAACCTGGATTCGAACCAGGGTGTCTATAGTGACGCCTCTAGCACTTAGATGCAGTGCCTTAGACCACTGCGCCACTCGGGAGCCCTAAATTAGCAGTGCTAACAACCTGTTTTGAAATGACTTAATACCAAACTAAACCAATGAGCTATCATGAGTCTCGAACCCAGATTCAGATTTGTTGTCCTCATATATGGGCAGCTCAACATCATTGCAATAGAAATCACCCTGATTGCTTTTGTAACCCTGTAACCGACGGCCTTCCCTAACTAGCCGGGCCTTCTCTTCCCTTCCTCCTCCAGCTCTGGAAGAGGGGGCTGAACGAACAAGCGGCTGGAGTGATGATTGATGACACGCCTCCTCTGGCCCACATGTCCCTGGTGATGCATTCTCACCGCCATACACTCTTCACTACTAATTGGGCAACCCTAAAAAAAAACTCCCTGGCAGAGACTGTGGGGTCCACAGTGTGGCTAGTGCCCCTGATTAAGCATCGCCTGTGGCCTCCCCCCCATGCCAGCGGGACACTACATCGGGTCATGGTACTCGGTGGGGTGCACACTAGAAGACACAGGAGTGGGCACCTCTTCCCATAAATATTGAGAGAACACGAGAACCTGAGTCCCCTCCGGAAAGAGCCCCTTGATATTCCTTCAACTGTGTGTAGGGGCCAGAGCAAAGGGCTAACTTGGTTGGTTTCCCTGAATTCATCAGGAGTGACTTACATCACCTAGCTTATGGATATAATGCATATATGAAGATGGATATTAACTGACACCATTTAGATTAAGTGCCTCCATCAGCAGTATCCTCCAGCTTGTGTTTGAACTGACAACCTCAGAGACGTAAATGGATTAATGATCCAGAGGTTGAAAGTAAACACAGCCCAGTGTCCTTTAGGGCTTCGTACAAATAGTACTCTCATTCAGTTCTTCAATTATCCTGAAATGTTCTCAAATGCAGGACCACTGACCTTGCAAGTCATAAGACTGGAGACATTTAACTAATAACAATAACCATGTTCCATGATTTCCATTGAAGGTCAAAGGGTGCGACTTCTGGGTGGGAATTTGCTGCAGTGAACTGAAACTGAACTGAAATCTCTGCAATTGGTCCACAGCACAAAGGGTATTATGTAAAAATGTTTGCATTATATAAATATGGATAATGTGGCTCTAAATCTAATTACAACATAGAAACAAATAGAAAGAGACCGTTAGCAGAGATTCCCTGCACAATCAAATCCCTGTCTCTCTCTAAACCCTTCAAAATCTTTGATTTTTAATCCCTTCTTTCCTGACTTCATTTGCAATTCCTTTCATTTTCTACCTGGCCCTCTTTCTTCTTTTATTCCTCCCCTTTTATCTGATACTTTTATCCTTAAGTAATTCTTAATGTTGAAGTGCCTCCGGGCCCCCAGACTGTATAATTAGGTGCTGTCACTGTCTCCTCAGTGACAGAAGAAACAGTAAGAGGGTGCTTCGGCATGTCCAGGAGAGAACCATCATCTGGAATATAGATCGTGGCAGGAGTGTCTACCTACAGATGCCCTTTGAATTCATTTCTGGCTCTCATCTTGGGTTTAATCCCCAAACTTCAGAGGAGCAGGTAGCTACTGTGGGAGTAGCTTCCCAGACAGGTTTGTGAGTTGATTAGCGGTTTCTAAAGGAATTTATGTAAGCTTACAGTAATGTTGCACATTATACCAAAACTTCAGTACTTTATTGATACTAGAACATGAAAAACGGTTCGATACTATCAAATGTGTCTCATGTCGTCGACTGATTGAGAGAGGATCAAGTCTGTCTATCAGCGCAGCCGATGCCCTCTTATAGCGTGAGCGGACCGTGCCTGCTACTCATTGCTAGCTCTAGCCTGTCCTGAGGAACCACTGCACTCAATGGGAGTCTGGGCTGCATCATGTTAGCTTCCCACTCATGCTGCACAGAAGTTAACACAATGAATAATGCAACACAATATGTAGAAGTGTTGCAACTGTTAAATACTGTTCGCAAAACAATGTCCACTTCAGGCTAGAACAATTTACAATGCTTTGTAGGCTAACTTTCCTTGCTAGCTTACAGCTGAAGCTAGTATAAATAAACAACCCTAGGACCAAAACACAAAATATGCTGATTTCAAAGCTGATTATTGCCAGAAATCCTACAGTCAATGCCAAAAACTTTATTAATTCACTTTGTCTCCCTCGCCTCAGTGTGTGTGTGAACACACTTGTATAAAATAAGAGACTGCTCATTCTAAGCAAATGTTATTGATCAGTGCAATAACTACCAAATCAATAGAGATTTACCATTCAAACAAATGATGAACATTATGTTGTTATGAGGTTAGATGGGTAAAAATAAAGTCAAATTGATTGTATGATTACATAATTGATTCCTTAATGCATACATGGCTGTCTCTGAAAAAAAAAAAAACATTTTGAAATGTAATGATATTGAACTAAAAAGAACCGTCTGGATCAAGGGCCATTGCGTGACTTTGGCTAATACGCCTTATTTTTTTGCCGTGGTATCATTTTGGTATCGATTATCGTGATGGTATTGAGTATTGTAGGTAGGTAGGTAGGTAGGTAGGTAGGTAGGTAGGTAGGTAGGTAGGTAGGTAGGTAGGTAGGTAGGTAGGTAGGTAGGTAGGTAGGTAGGTAGGTAGGTAGGTAGGTAGGTAGGTAGGTAGGTAGGTAGGTAGGTAGGGAAATTACTTTATCAAGCAGCTACGAAAAACACAGGACAGGTGCAAAATGCCAGAACAAAATACACAAAAGACAGATACACGATACATGATACAAGTTTAAAAATACACAAAGTGATTGTGATACTAAACCTGGTATCGGCACTGAATACACTAGCTTGTAAATTGTGTGTAAATTATTGTTATTACGTTTTTTTTCTCTTCAAAGGAATGCCTTTATGAATAATATATTAATCTGTGTGGTAGCTACCCATTGTTATTGACTAATGTACTGCATTGTTGAGAGAGCACCTTTTATTCCTGCATTAAACTGTGTATGTGACGAATAAAATGTGATTTGATTTTTATTTACCCCCTTGTTATTAAGTGTGCTGAAAAAAGGTAATATATCAGAAATAATTTACACAGCAGAAGTAGCAGAATAGTGCTGAGTTGTGCAGCGGCAACTACACATTATGTGGTGGTGCTTAAATAATTTGGTCATATTGATGAATTTCTGTACTGTGAATTACAACATAAAAAAGGTATTCTCAGGTTGTTGGTACCTCTATATGTTCCTCATAAGTCCAAAAATATATAAAAAATAATAAAACTGTGCTTTATATTTTCCCATTGTGCCATCCATTAGTATTTTGTAGATTGACATAATGCTTCAAGTGTACGGACAGTTGCACAGACTTGGGTTCGAGTCCCCCTCAAATTCGCGACATTGTTTCAGAAATGGGATGGTGCTGCTGAGAGGGCCATCAAAAGTGTGTTCCATTGGTAGTGAATTGCAAAGGTACAGAATGGTTTAGTACAACATCTAGTGATCTCATCAAGAGGTTCTGACCTCTTGGTGTATTGGTTAAAGTGCTGGACTGACAGTCGGGACCCAGTTTCAAGTCCCAGTGCAATTCACTACAATATCAAAGAAGTAAATGGTTGGCAAAGTATGCTAATTACTCACTCAAAGTGATTTTCACGTTGTCATATGACAGCTGGACAACATCGTTTTTTGTGTGAATGAAAATAAGTGTGAATTAAGTGACAATTACACTTAATATGTGATGCCAGACCTTTACTTTAACATGCCTACTTAATATATTTAGAAAAAAAATAGCTGACAAAAGGGTGATAAGTCCACTCATTACACTTCCTCAAACTGTTCACCTCACCCCATATTGGATATGAAATCAATTTTTTAAATCAGATTCAGAGCTCCAAAATGGTAGGCCTTTATCATGCACTTTGATTGGAGGAAGCATGGGAAAGTTAAGCTGCCCTAAAAGTTCCTAAATGTGTTATCCCAGGAGACAAGTAGGGAAAATGTCCTTGACAGATTTTGTTACGCACTAGAGAGCTGTACTTTATTTGCACCCATTCAGCATCGTTCACACCCTCTTAAGCCATAGACCCAACCATCTCTTTAAGAATTCACATATAAATGCTTGGCCAATAGTCAGCATGGTCAACCGCTCCAATATCTCAGACAATTAAGTCTAGTCAGGAAGGATCCTGTCTTTCTCCCTATATAGCTCAGTGCTTTCTCCTTGGCAAAACTAGGCTCATAATTTTACATTTTTATTTACGGATCCCATACACATTTGTAATTAAGCTAAGTCTTTGTTTACAAGCTGTTTAATGAGTCTGAGACATACTTCTTCTACCTGGTAGTAGTAGTAGTAGTAGTAGTAGTAGTAGTAGAAATAATCTACTAGGTTTTTACAGTACAAAAAAAAAAAAAAAAAAAAGAGTACTACAGTTACACTTTACTATAGTGTACAACATGTTTAGCATATTTATATATTTTCCCTTTCTGCAAACATTTCCAGCATTCTATTTGTGGCGGGATGATGGTCACTATAACACTTGAATGCTATGCATTATTCTCATATCGGTTGATAGTGATTGACACAAGACTGGAGGTCACCAGACTGGAGGTCTGAGGACACACTGATTATTCACTGTTGTATTGTATTGATTAGATTATGTGAACACTGTGTTAGTCTATAGCAGCTGACAAAGTCACAGGCCGTGTCCGAATACCCATACTATGTGTGAAATTTAGAAAAAAAAATCTAGTATACTTTAAATGCCAGGATGTCATACTAATTTCTGCTTTTCATCTAGTAGAATTCGCTGCAAACTAATGAGGAAGATAATTGTTTTTTTCACAAACACGTGTGTTCGACAACAGCTGATAATCATACAAAAATGAACGAATGGCGGGGAACAAGCACAATTGAGCATTCGATGACGCCTGCTCAGTATGGATGAGTAGCATGTCTATATTAAGCGTAGCCAGTTCAGACGAGAAACGCAAGTGTTTTGTCATCAGCTTATTACAACCTCTGATATGGCAACAATTGGATTCCAAAATGCCATACCATTCCGCAGGACACAGCAAGCTGTGCTGCAGTATGGCACAACTTTTAAAGGAATATAACCACTGTATATCGACGATTAGCCTGTATCGCTAGCCTAGCGTTGGCTTCTCCCTCCTTGTATGACGAGGGATGATTCTCCGTAATGGGGTTTAGATTGACTGAGCCCACAGACTCTGCCCAAAAGCTGGCATTTGGAATAACAATACAATAGGCCACGCCCAAAATTGACGCGGCCTATATGAACATTCTTTGCGAATGCTTGCTAGCTGTGTTTGAACATCGCTTATGTCGTTTAACATGCTTATGGTGCATGTTTGGCTGCTGCAGGGGTGTCATTGATTGTGAGGATTAACCATGTTACTACTCTACTTACTACTGTTGGCAGTCAATAGCCGGCTACAAATAGCTAGCTAGCTAGCTAAGTATAATCAGTTTTGGGCGTGGCCTATTGTATTGTTATTCCAAATGCCAGCTTTTGGGCAGAGTCTGTGGGCTCAGTCAATCTAAACCCCATTGCGGAGAATCATCCCTCGTCATACAAGGAGGGAGAAGCCAACGCTAGGCTAGCAATACAGGCTAATCGTTGATATACAGTGGTTATATTCCTTTAAAAGTTGTGTCATACTGCAGCACAGCTTGCTTTGTCCTGCGGAATGGTATGGCATTTTGGAGTGAATGACATCATAGTATATTACTGTCAGCCATTGTTGCCATTAATGCTAGTTTGACCACCAGAGGGCATCTTTGAGAAGCTAAGATATTGTAATGGCTGTAGGCCTAAAGCTTCGAACACACCGTCTGCATCATTGCGTTTTGGTACACCAGAAGTACATTCATTTCTAATGGAACGCTGCGTTTGCCTTGCAGCATTGCATTGCAGAGACAGTTGCAGTGCGTTCTGTGTGGTGCATACGTTTATCGAACGTATGCGTCAAACTGTATGCGTAAACAGGTTGACAGAAATGGTAGCAGAAGGTGAATGTTGAACTGTTGTTGCACACATATCTAGATGACGCTGGTGTTTCTATTCCAAGAAAAACTAAAATGCATTTTACAGTAGCCTATGTAGGCCTCAGGGTTTCTGAAAATATGGCTCTGTACAACGTGACCAGTCGGGAGTAGGTCTACTGTAGGCTACTAAGTGACTGCGAGTGAAGAGCTAAATAATCCTAACATTTCCGCACCCTAATTGTAGGCTAACCCAATACCCAAACAGAGATTTATGGCTTCACCATCAACTTGGTAATTTTGCAGATATCACTTGCGTTCAGTCAACAAATATATTTTAAGAATATAATGGAATATATTAGAAGAAAATCCTTACAGTGTAACAACAGTTTTAGTAAGGCTGTTAATGGCGCCGGAGGGGATGGCTGCAGTTTTACAGGCTCCTAACCAACTTAGCTATTTTTTCTGGGGGGGTTTTTGCATTGTTTGTAACTTATTTTGTACATAAAGTTGCTGCTACCGCCTCTTATGACTGAAAAGAGCTTCTGGACATCAGAACAGCTATTACTTACCTCAAACTGGACAAAGATTGTTTATTTAATGAGTCCAACGCGAAGGATACACTGCTTTCCGGAGAAATGGCCCAAATCCCCGTCACTCGCGTGAAGAAAAGGCGGAGATACCGAGGAAAAATGTTGGGATGCCTTGTTAGGATTCGTAGGCGAGTGAGTAAATCGCCATTGTCATCAGTTCTATTGGCCAACGTGCAATCACTGGAAAACAAACTTGATGATTTACGATCGAGATCCTACCAACGGGACATTAAGAACTGTAATATCTTATGTTTCATGAGTAGTGGCTGAACGACAGCGAACGACGGCAGGACAGAGGAGAAACGTCTGGTAAGAAAAGGGGCGAGGGGGTGTGTCTCTTTGTCAATAACTGCAGGTGCGCAATGTCTAATTTTAAAAGAAGTCTCATGGTATTGCTCACCTGAGGTAGAGTACCTCATGATTTGTAATTTGTTTATTTTTATTTAACCTTTATTTAACTAGGCAAGCCAGTTAAGAACAATTCTTATTTACAATGACAGCCTACCTACAAGGTCAGCTCCTGGAGCAAATTAGGGTTAAGTGCCTTGCTCAAGGACACAGACAGGTTTTTCACCTTGCTGGCTCGGGTATTCGACCCAGTGTCCTTTCGGTTACTGGCCCAATGCTCTAACGGCTAGGCTACCTGCCGCTGTTGATAGATAGATAGATCACACTATCTACCAAGAGAGTTCTCATCTATATTATTCATAGCCGTCTTTACCACCACAAACAGATGCTGGCACTAAGACCGCACTCAACGAGCTGTATAAGGCCATTAGCAAACAAGAAAAGTCTCATCCAGAAGCGTCTCTCCTAGTGGCCGGGGACTTTAATGCAGGTAAACTTAAATACCTTTTACCTAACGTCTACCAGCATGTCACGTGCAACCAGAGGAAAACAATTTTAGTCCACAAATAGAAATGCATACAAAGCTCTCCCTCCATTTGGCATATCTGACCACAATTCTATCCTCCTGATTCCAGATTACAAGCAAAAACTAAAGCAGGAATGGATTACAGGCAACATCCGCACCGAGCTAAAGGCTAGAGCTGCCGCTTTCAAGGAGCGGGAGACTAATCCGGATGCTTATAAGAAATCCCGCTATGCCCTCAGATGAACCATCAAACAGGGAAAGCGTCAATACAGGACTAAGATTGAATCGTACTACACCGGCTCTGGCGCTCGTGGATGGGGCAGGGTTTGCAAACTATTACGGACTATAAAGGGAAAACCAGCCGCGAGCTGCCCAGTGACGCGAGCCTACCAGATGAGCTTAATGCTTTTTATGCTCGCTTTAAACAGGTCAACATTCACAGACAGATTACCAGGGTGTGTACTCAATGTACTCAGAGCATTCGTGGACCAACAGTTTATTATCTATGCATAGTCACTCTACCTCTACCTACATGTACAAATTACCTCGACTAACCTGTACCCTCGCACATTTACTTGGTACCGGCACCTCCTGTATATAGCCTCTTTATTGTTATGTAATTGTATTGTGTTACCTTTTATTAAATTTTTTACATTACTTTATTTTCATAAATTGAAATGCATTGTTGGTTAAGGGCTTGTAAGTAAGCATTTCACGGTAAGGTCTATTTATTTTAAATGTTTTACCTTTATTTAACTAGGCAAGTCAGTTAAGATCAAATTCGTATCTTCTACACCAGTGCACGTGACGAATAAAATACAATTTGTATTTGATTTAGTAAGCTACGTTCCAGTTACAGCTTCTTCTGACAAAGTGGGACAGAGCAACAGCAATTCATACACTTTTGCTCATCCTCATAATTCAGTTCCTTCAAATTCATTTTGTAAAAATTTTCATTTTTGTAATACATTTTTTCACTCCCATTCAACAACTCCAATTCACTTTTGCATATGCTCCAAAGAGATAACGTGAAATAACATGATATAGGTATATTAAATCATCAAAAGGAAATATTTGATTATTTATTAGCCTAGTGGATATAGTATTTTAGGCATGTAATGCGAATTAGGCATCATGTAAAATAATTGTCAAAAACGCAAGGGATACTGTGGCATGACAAAAAAGTGCTGTTAGATTACAACGTAATTGATCTGTGTAAACAATACTAAAAGTATAAGTAATACTAGAGAGTCTGTTCTAATGAAAACAAATTGTAAACCCTTTAATACAGCATAGTTTAATAACAAACAGATTTGTGAAATTGCTTTATCCAACATTTTGCGGTTGCATGAGACTTGTTGATCACAGAATCAGTAGGATATTAAACAAGCACTCAAATAAGCAACAGAAGCAGGAAAAGCATAGTGAAAAGCATAGTGACTCACTCATTTCTGGCTTTCGTTCAGAATGTTGTAATATAATGCAGGGTTAGACACATTCTTTGACTGTTTTTAGCATTCAGTCTCTCCTCTCGCTACAGCTAATTTCGTTTGAATTATTATGTGGATTATAATAAATGAATATATTTGTAGGGGTTGATGCATATTTCGTTAGGGTAAATCTGGTCTGTGATATTTAGTTATAAATGTCAAACTTTTGAGTAATTAAGCATCGAATACATTGCAAGTTCGCCCTTTTTTGGCCATTAGGCTACACTTTACAATAGGACTCAACTCTGACTGACTGCAGCATCTATCGGTAGTCTAAATTGTGGCACCAATTGGGGGATTTTTCACACCTAGCCGAGCTATTAGACTATCCTTTTGTAAATTGATGGAGGTGTGAATGTTTCAGTCAGTCTCTCTCCAATTGCACTATAGTCCTGCATCAGGCAAAAAAAATTAATTGGCGGGTGGTCCCGGTGTTGAGAGAGAACTTGGGTAATTACAATGGCACAATTACACTTGACATGCGGACTGACAGTTTTCTAAAAATAGGTTACTTGTGCCTTACAGCCCATTACATAAACGAAGAGTGGATGTTATCCACCATGGAGGGGAACAGTGCAGCTTAAAACTGCAGATAACATAAGGCCAGCTATTGTGAAAGAATACTTGTAGATCTTGTTGATTTCCTCTATCGCTTCAAGAGGCCTACTGTCCACCTGGTAATTGTATGGTCCCAAAGGATAAAGCATCACCTTCAGATGGATGTGTGGTTTCAGAGAGAAGCCAGCTGCGAGCCTGCGACCAGGCATGGTGGATGACATCCTTTTCCTGCACAGCAAATTGAAGATATCCAGTGATGAATGGACTGTTTTTGAAGGTATTATTTTAGTATTTATTTATTTGTTGTCTAATATTAGAAGGCTCTTTAAAGCGATATGAGTTGTCAATGTGCCGCATTGCATTGTGAAAAAAAAAAATATATATATATATACACTGTATCTTCTTAATTCATGGGATGGTTTCTTTTTAGCCAAATGTTGAATAGACATGCAGACAAATTAATTAACACAGGAAAATAGGAATAATAGCCTACTGTCTGTAGTCATAAAAACAATTAGGCTAAATACATTTATATTATATTTTCTCAGAACTCATTAAAAGGCGGCTTCTATCCCATGTACCAAGATGATCGCTCATCTTGCCTCATTGAGTGTACTCAGAGGTGCGTCATATGTGAAATACGGCTGCATTAGCTCATGCTATACATAGTATTCACACATAGGCCCAGGTGTCATGCATGTATGGTCTATTGAGAGCCCTTAAACAGTGCTTTCTGCTGTACACATGTGATTTGGGGGATTTGATATAGCATATCGTGCTCACTGGCTGTAGTTACAGTGTATTCGGAAACTATTCAGACCCCTTGACTTTTTCCACATTTTGTTACAGCCTTATTCTAAAATGGATTAAATCATTTTTTTCCCTCATCAATGTTTGATCAGGTTCAAGTCCAGGCTCTGGAGCAGGTTTTCATCAAGGATCTCCGTTAATCTTTCCCTCGATCCTGACTAGTCTCCCAGTCCCTGCCGCTGAAAAACATCACCACAGCATGATGCTGCCACAAATAGGCTTTGATAACATTTCCGATATCCCCGTCCACGTGGAAATTCTGTAAGAGTTATTTGGAGGCCAGTTAGATGGTGGTCAGATCGCATTCGGTTTCCTATTAATACTTTAATACTTTAAAAAAAAAAAAAACAGGAAGTAATCAAGACGTCTAGCTTGATTAAGCCCTAGGTCAGGGTTTTTCAGCCTCCATATATCCACTAGTTCTAATGTATCCATGATATTAATGATCTCCTTAAGTGCTTGTGGGTGATAGTTTGTAGTGTGACTTCCTTTACCATCCATTGAGGTACTGAATTATAATCTCCCACCATAATAATAGATTAATTTGTTGCTTGTGATCTCAATAGATTATATATATATATATATATATATATATATATATATATTGTCAAAGAAGTGTGGATCATCATTATTTGGCCCATATAGATTAATACACTGTATATTATCATCATCATCATCATGACGCTTGGCTCTGGCAGTGAGACTGAAGGAGCAGAACCCTAAGGCCAAACCATGCATTGTTATCTTTTCTAATATATGTTTAAACTTACACGTGGTATTTTCTTTCTGAAGTACAATAAGTACACAGTATGCAGTTTAAGTAAGTAGTAGGAAAGACTTCGGACACAGCCACTGCCTTTTTGTTTTGATTCCCTAAAAGCCTCTCAGGCTGGTGTTTACAGAACATTTGGTGCTGTATGATAAAGATATAAAGGGTGTTTTTGTTTTGATTCCCTAAAAGCCTCCCAGGCTGGTGTTTACAGAACATTTGGTGCTGTATGATAAGGACATAAAGGGCCTTTTTGTTTTGATTCCATAAAAGCCTCTCAGGCTGGGGTTTACAGAACATTTGGTGCTGTATGATGAGGATATAAAGGGCCTTTTTGTTTTGATTCCCTAAAAGCCTCTCAGGCTGGGGTTTACAGAACATTTGGTGCTGTATGATAAGGACAAAGGGCCTGTGCTGGAGGTGTCTTCCTGATTTTGGATTGACTTTACATACAACTGTACTCCTTTTTGTTCACCTAGAAATTCCTATTACAATAATAAAAGTCAAATTTACATTACCCTTTTTATTATATCTGGTGAGAGTGAGTCAGGTGGATTCTGGTGATACTAACTGGTTGAGTTCCAACCGGGTCTCCTGTGAACAATACTTTGTTATCCTGCTGAGCTAAAGCTCAGGCATTAGCATCTGGAGCTAATGGAATTCTTCAGGTTTCAAACAAGGTTACTTGAAAAGAAATGTAAAACAAATTCAACTTTATTCATAATCTCCATCACCACCCCAATATGTGAAAATGGCGGTTTCTGTGTTTTGTAGTTAAACACTATCGGAAACAATTTCAACATCATCTGGTGTGTATCATGCGATTTTAACCAACTACGAGCAGGCAAAGGTTAGTCAAGTTTAAATCACAAGATGCAAACCCTCCAGACCTCATTCAAACTTATTTTGAATCTTGTAATAAACTTGTCAGGCATTCTTGTACTGCATTCGTAATTTGACGCAGATTGCACTAAACAATTCCCAAAAAATAAGTCCAAGACACTGGCAGTGTCCGAATACTCATACTTGCGTTCTAAATGGTAGGCTTTTAATTATTTTTTTGCATTGTATAGTATGTGACATTTCTCAAATGTTGTATGCTTTAAATGCCAGGATGTCATACTCACTTAGACTTTTCATCTGTTAGAATTTGCTGCTCACTATTGAGAAAGACAATCGTATTTCGGACCCACGTGTGTTTGTCAACAGTTGATAATCAGCTCAAGGGACACACTAAAATACAAAATGGGGGAAATCAACGCATTCGCATTAGGATGAGCCTAGTATGCTGATATTGGTTTTTTTACTGCATTTGTTTTTACTAAACAGTACATTCTAAATATTGTGTAGTACGATTTGTACACAGTATGCTGTTTAAGTAGTAGGCAAGTCAGATTTCGGACAAGGCCAGTCTTTTTGGGGTGAATAGTTATAAAATATAAAATACTTTGAGTGTTGGCCATGGGTGGGATTTGCATTTTGGGGATTATTCCATTGTGCCAAGCAAACTCAAATGTATGTGCAGTGGGTTCTAAAATGATTGACACCCTTGATAAGATGAGCAAAAATTACTGTACAAAATAAATCATTTAAATACTGAGATGTATTGTAAAAATATAACATGCAACAATTTCAAAGATATTACTGAGTTACAGTTCAAGTAAATCAGTCATTTGAAATAAATTCATTAGGCCCCAGTCTATGGATTTCACATGACTGGGAATACAGATATGTATCTGTTGGTCACAGACCCCTTAAAAAATAAGGTAGTGGTGTGGATCAGAAAACCAGTCAGTATCTGGTGTGACCCCCAATAGCTTATGCAGTGCGACACATCTCCTTCAGATAGTTGATCAGGCTGTTGATTGTGGCCTGTGGAATGTTGTCCCACTCGTCTTCAATGGCTGTGGGAAGTTGTTGGATATTGGCGGGAACTGGAACACGCTGTCATACATGTCAATCCAGAGCCTGGTATAGTTGAAACCGGAATTTAAGTGTGCCAGTGGCCATAAAAGGTGAGCATTTTCTCACTGATGTTGGTTACGACGACAAACTGCAGTCAGATCAAGACCCTGGTGAGGACGACAAGCACGCAGATTAACTTCCCTGAAAGGTTTCTGACAGTTTGTGCAGAAATTATTCGGTTGTGCAAACCCACAGTTTCATCAGCTGTCCGGGGTCACTGGTCTCAGATGATCCCGCAGGTGAAGAAGCCGGATGTGGTGGTCCTGGGCTGGCATGGTTACACGAGGCCAGTTGGACATACTACCAAATTCACCAAAGAAACGTTGGATGCGGCTTATGGTAAAGAAATGAACATTCAATTCTATGGCAATAGCTCTGGTGGGCATTCTTGCATTCAGAATGCCAATTGCACATTCCCTCAAAACTTGAGACATCTGTGGCATTGTGTCGTGTGACACATCTCCACATTTTATTGTCCCCAGCACAAGGTGCACCTGTTTAATGATCATGCTGTTTAATGATCATGCTGAACATCTAGAACAAATGACTGGGTCGCGTCTATAGATATAGAACAAAAAGACTGAAGGACTGGGTCGCGTCTATAGATATAGAACAAAAAGACTGAAGGACTGGGTCGCGTCTATAGATACAGAACAAAAAGAACAAACGACTGGGTCGCGTCTATAGATACAGAACAAAAAGAACAAACGACTGGGTCGCGTCTATAGATACAGAACAAAAAGAACAAACGACTGGGTCGCGTCTATAGATACAGAACAAAAATACTGAACGACTGGGTCGCGTCTATAGATACAGAACAAAAAGAACAAACGACTGGGTCGCGTATATAGATACAGAACAAAAAGAACAAACGACTGGGTCGCGTCTATAGATACAGAACAAAAAGAACAAACGATTGGGTCGCATCTATAGATGCAGAACAAAAAGAACGAACAACTGGGTCACGTCTCTAATAACCCTAGATTTGTGTCGGGACTATATATTGTGGAAGGATGAAATAGTACAAATAATAAATTTTATGAAAATATGTTTGAATAAATTAGTAACCAACAAACACCGAAGCCGATGTTTGTTGGATATATTGGCACGGTTTGTCGTCTTGGGCCTAACAACACCCGTGCCAATATATCTAAAAAAAACACCGGCTTCTCTGGCATTATCACTTAAATAGAGCATGTCAGCTTCGTAATACGGCAAACTTGATCCCCTTGCGAATGCCTTTTCCTGTCAAAGTCTGTATCAGTGTTGTTTAGTTTGTTTGTCTGCAGCTCTGATGTAAATTGGAACATAAACCAAACTGGTTCTGAAAGCATGCATTGCCTGTCATTTTACTTTTCTCTCTGTGCATTGTGGTGCACTGTCATCACCATTAGTGCAACATAATGAAGCATCTGCTTAAAATTACTCCCCAAAGTGAGCCAGCACATGCTACTTAAGTCGTAGTACATGGCACCTGTTTTCACATAGACCTATACTATACACTGGTGGTGGTCCTATTGGAATGGATGCATCTTGAACACGGTGTCATATTTCACTGTGGGGGTGGGCTTCATACAATGTAGTTTGCTTGAACCTTCATTACAGTGAAAAGGCCATCAAAACCATAGACAGACGTTTAAATTCCATCTCTGGATAGAGCTTTCCCTCTGAAATTCCGATGGCAAAGGAGAATATTCTTGAATCAACGTGTCATTCACACTGTACAGGGAGGAAGGCAGTGGTAGACACAGGCTGTGTCCCAATCCAAAGCCAGCTGCCTGCTGCCTACCTGCCTCCAAAAGCACCTACCTTAGTAGGTAGCACTGTTCTAGTAGGTAACTGCCATTTGTGAAGGGATTCGAAGGCACCATCACGTGACAATGCATTTACATTCCACTGAGCGAGAGATGTTTGTTTACACTGTAGCCACTGTAGCAGCGTGAGCAATTAGTGCTAGCAATTCAGTGAACAACTATCCCAAAATGGAAATATCTGACATGAATAACAAGTAAACAAGTACCAGTACCTCTTCATGAATTAAGTTGACTCCGACCATAATAACTATCCTTGTGGACAGACAAGTTTGAATGCATGATACAGGATAAGATTTTTTGAGATTGCTAAATAAGCTATCTTACTGTTTAAGAATGGTGTTTCACTGTGAATCTAATATTGCATTAAATTGTGATTAATTCATACAACTATCACACCCATGCATATTATTAAATGACACCAATGTTCATGACAACATGGTTTTATATTAGTTGATAACTAATATTGAAAGGTGATATGATGCAATCTAACTAGATAAGAAGGCCTAGGCTAATTCATCCTATTGTAAGCTAAATGCATTGGTTACAAAACAAATACTGGCATGTGATAAAGGATAGCATGTCCAATATAATTATATAAATGCATATCAAGACAGATGAAATGCAGTCACCAGATGCCCAAGCCTCAAAACCAGAAACATGTAGAGACATCAACACTTGTAATTTTGAATAAATATTACAAGTTTCATTGGCTTCCCTGTATCTGTGCATGAGTACTTAAAACATAGTCCATTGTACAAAATATGTAATTCCCAAGTGAAGGACATCTCAAGGAGATTAACCTCCAACATTCATAAGCTTGTTCAGTACGAGGGAACATTTTGTCATGACCGCCACAGTTATTTGTTATACACAGGACAGGAGTTATCAGGTTTTTGTTCCAGCCCTTTACTAACACCTCATTTAACTAATTGTGGTCTAAATTGAAGATGTGCACACAGTGCAATCCCCTGGGACAGAAAATCATATCTGTAGATAGAGCTTTTAGAATGAGCTTCATAAGTTACAATGTCCTGACAAATCTGCATGATAAACAATAACATTGGTGAACATATTGCTATCTAACATTGTGACGTTGCACACTCCTTAATAAAATCATCCTGGGATATGGTGATTATCCTGGTGGCTGGGAGGTTCCCAACAAGTTCTTTACATCTGCAGGGTGTCAGGGTGAGATGTCCTTCAAGCTGGAACA
Organism: Thymallus thymallus; assembly: GCA_023634145.1. Lineage (NCBI taxonomy): Eukaryota > Metazoa > Chordata > Actinopteri > Salmoniformes > Salmonidae > Thymallus > Thymallus thymallus. The sequence goes on from CM042393.1 coordinate 37,663,493, forward strand.
AGCAGAGTCAAGGGGCGAGAAATGTACTTCACTGCTCAAATTTTAGTGCTGGTTTATGCTGCTCAAGCCACAGCTAACTTTATTAATGTGCAATCGTTTTGCATATTTTTTGACTTGGTCAGTTGTTTATAGTAAGAGTAGAATAACAGCCTCGATCGTGCAACACAAAAGGGGAAGGGCAAGTGACAAGAGAAAGTTCGCTAACGTTATGTAAACAGACACTGCATGCAGTTAGCTAGAAGCTAGCTAAACAGACTCAACAGCAGAATGCACAAATAACTTGGCAGGCTAGCAAGTCTAGATTAAACAGAACACAGTTGGCTGCATTTCCTACATTTTTCATCTGATGTCGTTAACATTTTTGCCATGTCTTACCTCTGTTGGGTTCTAACTTGAAATATACTTATTCCTGTCACTATATAATAACTTATATTATTTGAAGATAGAACCCTTTTTGGTTCCAGGTAGAACCCGTTTGGGTTTCATGTTGAACCCCCTGCGGAAAGGGTTCTACATGAAACCCAAACGGGTTCTACCAAAGACCAAAAGGGTTCTACCTTCATTGATACGAGTCACATTTGTTCAGCTTGTTATAGATGACACACCGAATGGTAACTCAAGCGCATTTGATGTATCCAACCATGTAACCTCAATTAACTCCAACCATGTAAACTCAATTAACTAAATTAGTCTTTCTCTCTTTTTTTTGCAAGTTAGGAGCTATTTTTGTTTGTTACTGACTGCTTCACTTTATTTAGACATAATTTCTTTTTTTTTATCAAAGAGTAAAGCACTTTACTTTTGTTGCCAAATATGTTCAAGACGCCAGTAGTCTCCTCCTAATGAAATCCATTATGCACAACGACTCCTTTTTTGGTTCCTACATGATTCCATATGTGTTATGTCATAGTTGATGTCTTCACTTTTACTCTACAATGTAAAACATTTTGCAAATAAAGAACCCTTGAATGAGAAATATTATTTTGGCCCCCAGTGTACACCATACATTTTTTTACAAATAATGTTGCAATTAGAGGGTTGCAATTAGAGGACTACAAATAAAGAAGAAGGGAATCCATTTTGAATCATTTATGTCATCTGAGATAATCAAAGATTATATGTATATAATAGCTTGGACAGCATATTTATTCATTTCAATTGTATAGGCTATTTGGATGATTTACACAGAAGTGTTTTTAGTTTTAGATAATAAGAAAACTATTACAGATTAGCATTAATTGAATATTTAACATTAACAGAACATTTAGTTTTTCCATTTGAAACATCAAACATAATGCTCACAGTAGGTGTACATCAAGTAAGTAACAAAGGATAAATGGAATTACTGTAATATGACTTGAGGACCTCAGTAGAAACACTCAGAATCCTAGCTCTGGTTATTGAAGGTTCGATCAGGACTGATACGGGCCAGAGCCCTTGTTAATTCAGTCCTTCAAACAAGCACTCATTGATTGTGATCCCCTTGATCAAGCACAATGAGTCGACTATTGAATCGTACTGTACAGAACGTAGCTGAGCTAACATGGTGCCAGAGGAGATAGTGAGAGCATTATCAATACACAAAAGGTTTCTGGAAAAACCCAGGTTCTCGACGCAGCCACTGGGCATGTGAAAATGATCTTTCTGCCAAGTGCCACCAACAAAGTGACTCCCAAGTAAACATACTATAAGAAGCCAAGGGCCATTAAATCAAAAATAAAAAAATGTCTGAAGGTGAAGGGATGGAGGAGAATGGGGGAGGGGGAGCAAGAGGGAAAGAGAAAGCGGGAGGGGTGGTGTGGGGTGTGTGGGAGAGAGATTGTATTCCAATTATGAATAGCAAAAAGGCCCCTGAGCCTAAAATTAGAATTCTAATGAGTGCCTGTCTCACAAATCACTTGATGAATTCACTGTTGAACATTAACACTGATTGACTAAATTTGCCTTGCCATGGGATGGTAGGAACAATACTTGGAAACGTATTAATATCAAGGAAATGTTATACCAATATGTCAAGACGAATACCTTTAGTGACCTTTCAGAGTTTGTGTCTTGCATTTGTCAACATGGTTGTTCCTGAAACTAGGCCTTGAGAAACCATTCAGGAATAGATCAAGTAAGAGTTCGACCAAAACAATGGGAACGCCATGGAAAATGTATTTTATAAACTACGTTGTGGGCATGTTATGTTCACACTGGTAGTTTGAAGTGACTAAAATCCAATTTGTTCTCTTATCCGATTCAAATCTTGTATTTTTCCTGCAGTCTGAACAGCCCAAAAACACATGGGGTCTGATATTGTTAAACCACATTCATAGCTTGTTTGACATCAGATACAAATCTGATGTCTGACATACAACTTGTGTGTGAACAGTCAATTCAGATGTATTTGCCCTCAAATGTTTTTTAGACTTATTTGGCATATCCTGTTGCTTGCTAGCTACTCTGTTGACAGTTTGTCAAGAGCCTGTGTTAGCTAACTACTGTAGCTTGTTAAATGTTTACAAATTAATTAGTGAGTGTCCTAGCAAGCTAAACAGCTAACTAGCTTGTTGACTGTTGTGGCTAGCCAAAAAAGACTGGTTTTGAAAGTTAGCTCATCTTATCCTATAACACTTTAAACATGTAATTACACTACGATTTTGAACACTCAAAGCAACTGGGAAACTTACATGGCAGACATTGTTGTCGCCTTAGCTTGCTAAACAACCATTTCTGAGTGAGCGGAAGCACGAACACCACCAGCAATCAGCCTACACCCTTCGTTACTATGACAACTAGCGTAACTATGTCAGCTAATGACTACTGTCTGAACAAACATAAATCCAATTTGGTCACTTGTAACTCGCGGTTTGCACGGTCAGTAACCAAAACTGTTTTCAAAAACAAAACTGATTTGAGCATTAAGACCTGCAGTGTGAACAAAGCTTTAGAACACATAAATCATGCTGGATTTGACACATATCCACTTTGTTAGATCAATCCTTGTGCTATCCCCCACAGTCTGAGTTTCATTGATCTATAAGTGCATCCATACTCGTAATCCATTTTTAGGGGTGAATAATGAAATATGATATGAGGCACATATAAGGGATGGAATATTTACCTATAGGTAATTAAAGTAATTGATATAGAAGTCATGGAGTTACACCACTGCCAGGTACTTTCATCATGGTTTAAATTCTGTTTAATACATTTATTTTCTTTTATTTAACCTTTAATTAACTAGGTAAGTCAGTTAAGAACAAATTCTTATTTACAATGACGGCCTGCCTATTAGGGTTAAGTGCCTTGCTCAAGGACACGTCGACAGGTTTTTCACCTTGTCGGCTCGGGTATTCAACCAGCGACCTTTCGATCACCCAGTACAGAATGAAATTGTAATTTTACAACTGTAATTTCACTTCTATCAGACCAGCATGTCTCAGAGTAAGGCAAGGACATATTTGATTAGCGTTATTATTCAATACATTGCGTACATACATTGCAGGTCACAAATTAAGCTTTCGCTAATCTCTGTGCAGCCTGACACCCATGTTACCTTCACTTCCTCTCCCAGTAAAAGGCCTCTTTCTCCATTGACTAATAATTACCAATGCGGTCCTTCCAATTACTCAGCTCGAACAAACATTTACAGCAGTCTGCAATCCACATACTCATTATGCAGATGACAGGAAAAAACTTGAGATCTGCTACTTACTCCAATGAAAATCCTTTGGCCAGGGCAATCCAGAGCCAAATAAATTAGGATGACAACACTTCTTTTACAGCTCCACTTGAAACTGAACTGAACTAATACCAGCAACCAAACAGAAGTGGTTTGAATAGAGGTCGAAGTAAAAAAAAGTGTCTTCGTCAAAAGGAAAGGTCTTTGTCTTAGTTATATTATATCCAGGCTGTGTCACATCCGGCCGTGATTGGGAGTCCCATATGGCGGCGCACAATTGGCCCAGAGTCATCCGGGTTTTGCCGGGGTAGGCCCTTACTGTAAATAATAATTTGTTCTTAGCTGACTTGCCTAAAGGTTAAATAATTTTTTTATATATATATATATATATATATATATATGCTGTTGTTTTACAATGTTATTCATATCCAACATCCAACTGGTAAACTATGTAAAACAAACCATGATTTGAATGTCATTGTACAGTATTGACGTAATTTATAGATTGGCAGGTAAGGGTGCTCTCAAGCGGCTAGATGTTCTTTACCATTCGGGCCATCAGATTTGCCACCAATGCTCCTTAGAGGACACAGCACTGCACTCTATACTCTAAACTGGTCGACTCTGTATACCTGTCGCAAGATCCACTGGTTTAAGCTTATTTATAAAACCCTCTTAGGTCTCACTTCCCCCTATCTGAGATACCTGCTGCAGCTCTCATCCTCTACATACAACACCTGTTCTGCCAGTCACATTTTGTTAAAGGTCCCCAAAACACACATCCCTTGGTCGCTCCGCTTTTCAGTTCTCTGCAGCTAGCAACTGGAACGAGCTGCAAAAAAAAAACTGAAACAGGACAGTTATCTCCATCTCTTCATTCAAAGACTCATGGACACTCTTCCTGACAGTTGTGGCTTCTTTGCGTGATGTATTGTTGTCTTTACCTCTTGCCCTTTGTGCTGTTGTCTGTGCCCAATAATTTTTGTAACCTGTTTTGTGCTACTGCCATGTTGTGCTACTGCCATGTTGTTGTCATGTGTTGCTGCCATGCTGTGTTGTTGTCTTAGGTCTCTATTGATGTAGTGTTGTGGTGTTTCTCTTGTTGGTGATGTGTTTTCTCCTATATTTTACATTTTAATCCCAGCCCCCGTCCCCGCAGTAGGTCTTTTGGTAGGCCGCCATTGTAAATAAAAATGTGTTCTTAGCTGACTTGGCTAGTTAAAAAAATTATAAAATAAAAAATAAAGAAATTTAACCTAGGGGATCAATCTATCAATCACAATTCCAGTGGGTCAGAAGTTTACATACACAAAGTTGACTGTGCCTTTAAACAGCTTGGAAAATTCCAGAAAACGAAGTCATGGCTTTAGAAGCTTCTGAGGCTAATAGACATAATTTGAGTCAATTGGAGTTGTACCTATGGATGTATTTCAAGGCCTACCTTCAAACTTTGCTCAACATCATGGGAAAATCAAAATAAATCAGCAAAGACCTCAGAAACAAGAATAGTAGACCTCCAGTCTGGTTCATCCTTGAGAGCAATTTCCAAACGCCTGAAGGTACCACGTTCATCTGTACAAACAATAGTATGCAAGTAAAAACACCATGGGACAGCGCAGCTGTCATACCGTTCAGGAAGGAGAAGCGTTCTGTCTCCTAGAGATGAACGTACTTTGGTGCGAAAAGTGAAACTCAATCCCAGAACAACAGCTAAGGACCTTGTGAAGATGCTGGAGGAAACGGGTACAAAAGTATCTATATCCACAGTAAAACGAGTCCTATATCGACATAACCTGAAAGGCCGCTCAGCAAAGAAGAAGACACTGCTCCAAAACCACCATAAAAAAGCCAGACTACGGTTTGCAACTCCACATGGGGAAAAATATTGTACTTTTTGGAGAAATGTGCTCTGGTCTGATGAAACAAAAATAGAACTGTTTGGCCATAATAACCATCGTTACGTTTGGAGGAAAAAGGGGGAGGCTTGCAAGCCGAAAAAAACCATCCCAACCGTGAAGCACGAGGGTGGCAGCATCATGTTGTGAGGGTGCTTTGCTTCACAAAATAGATGGCATCACGAGGAAGAAAAATTATGTGGATATATTGAAGCAACATCTCAAGACATCAGTCAGTAAGCTAAAGCTTGGTCGCAAATGGGTCTTCCAAATGGACAATGACCCCAAGCATACTTCCATAGTTGTGGCAAAATGGCTTAAGGACAACAAAGTCAAGGTATTGGAGTGGCCATCACAAAGCCCTGACCTCAATCCTATAGACAATATGTTGGCAGAACTGAAAAAGCGTGTGCGAGCAAGGAGGCCTAAAAACCTGACTTAGTTACACCCGTTCTGTCAGGAGGAATGGGCCAAAATTCATCCAACCTATTGTGGGAAGCTTGTGGAAGGCTACCCGAAACGTTTGACCCAAGTTAAACAATTTAAAGGCAATGCTACCAAATACTAATTGAGTGTATGTAAACTTCTGACCCACTGGGAATGTGTTGAAAGAAATAAAAGCTGAAATAAATCATTCTCTCTACTATTATTCTGATATTTCACATTCTTAAAATAAAGTGGTGATCCTAACTGACCTAAGACAGGGAATATTTACTAGGACTAAATGTCAGGAATTGTGAAAAACTGAGTTTAAATGTATTTGGCTAAGGTGTATGTAAACTTCGACTTCCACTGTATATATATATATAAAATAAATAAAAACTATAATGAAATATTTGCCAATAGTAAATAGGGGGTTCGAAAGCCACAGCCTGTGAAAATACACATTGGCTATGCTAATACATTGTGGGTCTGTATGTATATATTTATAAAAAAGCGAGTACAGGGGAGGTAAAGCCAGTGGAGGCTGGTGAGGGGAGGATGGCTCATAATAATGGCTGGAATGGAATCAAACTGATTAAAACCATGTGTTTGGTACCATTCCATTCCCTCCATTCTGGGGGCAACCTCCAATCACTATACAGTGGGGAGAACAAGTATTTGATAACCTGCAAAATCGGTAGTGTTTCCCGCTTACAAAGCATGTAGAAGTCGGTAATTTTTATCATAGGTACTCTTCAACTGTGAGTGACGGAATCTAAAACAAAAATCCAGAAAATCATTTTGTATGATTTTTAAGTAATTAATTTGCATTTTATTGCATGACATAAGTATTTGATACATCAGAAAAGCAGAACTTAATATTTGGTACAGAAACCTTTGTTTGCAATTACAGAGATCATACGTTTCCTGTAGTTCTTGACCAGGTTTGCACACACTGTAGCAGGGATTTTGTCCCACTCCTCCATACAGACCTTCTCCAGATCATTCAGGTTTCGGGGCTGTCGCTGGGCAATACGGACTTTCAGCTCCCTCCAAAGATTTTCTATAGGGTTCAGGTCTGGAGACTGGCTAGGCCACTCCAGGACCTTGAGATGCTTCTTACGGAGCCACTCCTTAGTTGCCCTGGCTGTGTGTTTCGGGTCGTTGTCATGCTGGAAGACCCAGCCACGACTCATCTTCAATGCTCTTACTGAGGGAAGGAGGTTGTTGGCAAAGATCTTGCGATACATGGCCCCATCCATCCTCCCCTCAATACGGTGCAGTCGTCCTGTCCCCTTTGCAGAAAAGCATCCCCAAAGAATGATGTTTCCACCTCCATGCTTCACGGTTGGGATGGTGTTCTTGGGATTGTACTCATCCTTCTTCTTCCTCCAAACACGGCGAGTGGAGTTTAGACCAAAAAGCTCTATTTTTGTCTCATCAGACCACATGACCTTCTCCCATTCCTCCTCTGGATCATCCAGATGGTCATTGGCAAGCTTCAGACGGGCCTGGACAAGCGCTGGCTTGAGCAGGGGGACCTTGCCTGCGCTGCAGGATTTTAATCCATGACGGCGTAGTGTGTTACTAATGGTTTTCTTTGAGACTGTGGTCCCAGCTCTCTTCAGGTCATTGACCAGGTCCTGCCGTGTAGTTCTGGGCTGATCCCTAACCTTCCTCATGATCATTGATGCCCCACGAGGTGAGATCTTGCATGGTGCCCCAGACCGAGGGAGATTGACCGTCATCTTGAACTTCTTCCATTTTCTAATAATTGCGCCAACAGTTGTTGCCTTCTCACCAAGCTGCTTGCCTATTGTCCTGTAGCCCATCCCAGCCTTGTGCAGGTCTACAATTTTATCTCTGATGTCCTTACACAGCTCTCTGGTCTTGGCCATTGTGGAGAGGTTGGAGTCTGTTTGATTGAGCGTGTGGACAGGCGTCTTCTATACAGGTAACGAGTTCAAACAGGTGCAGTTAATACAGGTAATGAGTGGAGAACAGGAGGGCTTCTTAAAGAAAAACTAACAGGTCTGTGAAAGCCGGAATTCTTACTGGTTGGTAGGTGATCAAATACTTATGTCATGCAATAAAATGCAAATGAATTATTTAAAAATCATACAATGTGTTTTTCTGGATTTTTGTTTTAGATTCCGTCTCTCACAGTTGAAGTGTACCTATGATAACAATTACAGACCTCTACATGCTTTGTAAGTAGGAAAACCTGCAAAATCGTCAGTGTATCAAATACTTGTTCTCCCCACTGTATATACAGTGGGGGCTGGTGATGCATTGATGCAAGGCTCATCCGTAAAAGTATCCTTAGAGATTTTTAATTTGTTTTTATCTTCCATAGTGCCAATGACTCAGATGAACATTGAGAACCACCAAAGAAAAGGTGGCCTTCCCCCACTCATTCCGACCCCTGCTGTCTCTCCACACCGCCCGGCCATCTAGATGTGTGAAGGTTAGTGTATTTTCTGTAGGGAAGCTAATGTTCCATCATGGGAGTGTGCAAACTTGTATTTTTTATTACCATAGCATTTTTGTATGTTCTCTATAGTTATGTATTTGAAAATGTATCTATTAAGTCGGCCACTTGGAGGCCACATTTGGGCAAACTCATGAGGGACACCTGGGCTACTAAAAATTAAATGTTATGTAGCTCCTTCAATCTTGAAGGTATCAGTCTGAAACTTAGGCAGAGTTGCAAAGAAAAAGCCATATCTTCCTCTGTCCGTGTTCTTTTGCCCTTAATCTTTTCTTTTTATTGGCCAGTCTGAGATATGGCTTTTTCTTTGCAACTCTACCTAGAAGGCCAGCATCCCAGAGTCCTACTATTTAATGAAGCTGCCAGTTGCCGACTTGTGAGGCGTCTGTTTCTCAAACTAGACACTCTAATGTACTTGTCCTCTTACTCAGTTGTGCACCGGGGCCTCCCACTCCTCTTTCTATTCTGGTTAGAGCCAGTTTGCGCTGTTCTGTGAAGGGAGTAGTACATAGCATTGTACGAGATCTTCAGTTTCTTTGCAATTTCTCGCATGGAATAGCATTCATTTCTCAGAACAAGAATAAACTGACGAGTTTCAGAAGAAAGTTCTTTGTTTCTGGCCATTTCGAGCCTGTAATCGAACCCACAAATGCTGATGCTCCAGATACTCAACTAGTCTAAAGAAGGCCAGTTTTATTGCTTCTATAATCAGCACAACAGTTTTCAGCTGTGCTAACATAATTGCAAAAGGGTTTTCTAATGATCAATTAGCCTTTTAAAATGATGAACTTGGATTAGCTAACAACGTGCCATTGGAACACAGGAGTGATGGTTGCTGATAATGGACCTCTGTACGCCTATGTAGATATTCAATAGAAAAAATCTGCCGTTTCCAGCTACAACAGTCATTTACAACATTAACAATGTCTACACTGTATTTCTGATCAATTTTATGTTATTTTAATGGACCAAAAATTTGCTTCTCTTTCAAAAACAAGGACATTTCAAAGTGACCCCAAACTTTTGAACGGTAGTGTACCTCATTCTGTTCTGTATAGGTCTACTTATTCTTAGACCGACTGATGGAGCAAACTGTTTTAAAGGAGGGAGGTTTGTAGTGGGAGCACGTAGGAGGTAGGAGGTCCCCTTAGCAGAATTTTGCTTAGGGCCCCAGGGAGGTCAGGACCGGCTCTGGTTGGAGAACACAATGGGAGGGATCTTAGACCATTCCTCCATACAGCTACTTGATAGCCTTGGTCTGCACTCTTCAGTTCAAACCACGTTTTCAATGGGTTTCATGTTAGGACACTGAGATGGCCTTTGCAAATGATTTTGTGGTCAATTAACCATTATTTGTGGATTTTGATGTCTGCTTGGGGTTATTGTCTTGCAGGCCAAGTTTCAGCCTCCTTGCAGAGGCAACCAGGTATTTGGCTAAAATATCCAGGTACTGGGTAAAGTTCATGATGCTGTTGACCTTAACAAGGGACCAGGACCAATGGAAGCAAAATAGCCCCATAACATCAAAGATCTATATTTTACAGTAGGTATGGAGTTATTTTCTGCTTATGCATTTCACGCCAAACCCACCACTGGTGTGAGTGACCAAAGAGCTCTATTTGCATGTCATCTGACCAAAGCACTGGTTCCAATCCAAGTGCCAATGCCTTTTAGCAAACTTCAGGTGGGTGGGTTTGGCGTCGAAATTAGTGTGCGCAAATTTGGTAGAATCTTATTCAAAATGATTCACAGCTATAATGGCTGCCAAAGGTACTTCCATCAAGTATTATTAGCTCTGGGGTGTGAAGCCATATGCAATCAAGATATCTTCGTTTTTGTAATTATAATTTTCTTTCACACAGAAAATTTGGAGTAGATTGTGTAGTTCGGTAGGAAACAAATCTAAATGTTAACTTTTTAGATTGAATTTGTGATTTTCACTTGGCACTATACCATTGACTTGCATTGGAATTATATCAACAATTTAGCCTAGAACGATTTATTGGAGGCCAAAATTCATGCAATTAACTGTTCAAATAAAACCTGCACTACAACATTTAGACGAAGTAACTGTCCAGTGAAAATCGAACTTTTAAAAGTTATTTTCCATTAATTCGTACCCAAATATGCTCCACTGCATCTCAGTGCAAGAGGCGTCACTACAGTCCCTGGTTTGATTCCAGGCTGTATCACATCCGGCCGTGATTGGGAGTCCCATAGGGCGGCGCACAGTGTTTGGCCGGGGTAGGCCGTCATTGTACATAAGAATTTGTTCTTAACTGGCTTGCCTAGTTAAATAAAGGTTAAATTAAAAAGAAAAATGTTGACTCGTTCTATACTCTACAAACTTGTCAAACAGACCGACTTGAAACTGCTGAAAATACAATATATTTGATTATGGAAAATATATTTCACAGCAGTTCAGATGGTACAATGATACTCTACACTATACTTGCTTGTTTTGTCACATTAACTGAAATTAGGTAAATTATTATAATTTTAGCAACCAGGAAATGGCGCAGCAATTTCTGCATAGTGCATCTTTAAAAAATGCTTGCAATTTCCAAATAGAGTATGATGTCATACTCTTTTTGCATTCTCATGTTTACTTTACCATGGAAAGTAATGTAAAGTTGAGTATGTTTGCTTTCTACTACAACCACTAGCCGCCTGACTAGATAGGCTACAAAACAATGGAGTCAGTAATGTTTCAAAAATTTCCAAGACCTGTAATAATTGATATTAAATCCTGATAATTGATATTAAATCCTGATATTGCTGGATTTAGTCATTTAGCAGACGCTCTTAATCAAAGCAACCAACAACCTTTCGGTTACTGGCCCAATGCTCTTAACTGCTAGGATACCTTTTCAATTCCCCAGTGAACTCATCTTAGTTTTAATTGAAATACATTATTGATAGAAATACTTAATTTCCCCAAAATAAAAATGAATAATCTAAAATGTTAGAAAGCTGTGTATGTTAGCTATTTTGACATTATTTACTTGCATTTACAATGGCTATTAGGCCTACAGGGCTCCAAAGTGGCACAGTGGTCTAAGACACTGCATCTCAGTGCTAGAGGTGTCACTACAGACAACCTGACTGTATCACAACCGGCCGTGATTGGGAGTCCCAAAGGGCGGCGCACAATTGGCCCAGTGTCGTTAGTTAGGCCGGTGTAGGCCGTCATTATAAATACGAATTTATTCCTAACTGACTAGCCTAGTTAAAAAAAAGGTCAAAAAATTATAAAAATAACACTTAATGGTTACGTATGGCTTGTGTTCTGTATATAACCTTTGAATAAAAGCCAAAGCTGAACCCCTCTTTCAACCTGGTGCCACGAGGGACCGCATGAAAAGGTAGTGATTATTCAAACCCAAGTACTACTTGATAGAAAGTCATCCCTGTAGTATAAATGAATAACTCATTAAATAAGTGCACTCAAACAACAATAGGCATTGAGAGTGATAATAAGCCTTTGATTTACCTACCGGTGACGGATCCTGTAATGAGGTGAGAAAAAGTACTTGTATGTGAGGTGACAAAGCAAGCGTCAAGTATTTTTTGCCACTCAGGACATACTGCACTACCTTGACAACTTGTTAACTGAAGTTCATCAATAGTTAAGATTATCATATGCAAATAGTTAACAGTGTAATGAATACTTTACTGTAGCCAGCCTTCCTTGGGCAGCAATAGATAACGCTAGCAAGCAGAAGCTTGCTGATTTGGAACATTCAGAGAGCAGCTGTAGGCTTGTTACAGTAAACTACAGTACCAGTCAAACGTTTGGACACCTGATTCAAGGGATTTTCTTTATTTTTACTATTTTCTACATTGTAGAATAATAGTGAAGACATCAACACTATGAAATAACACCCATGGAATCATGTAACCAAAAAAGTGTTAAACAAATCAAAATATATTTTATATTTGAAATTCTTCAAAGTATCCACCCTTTGCCTTGATGACAGCTTTGCACACTCTTGGCATTCCCTCAACCAGCTTTATGAGGTAGTCACGTGGAAATGCATTTCTATTAACAGGTGTGCCTTGTTAAAAGTTAATTGGTGAAATGTCTTTCCTTCTTAATGCGTTTGAGCCAATCAGTTGTGTTGTGACAAGGTAGGGGTAGTATACAGAAGATAGCCCTATTTGGTAAAAGACCAAGTCCATATTATGGCAAGAACAGCTCAAATAATCAAAGAGAAACGACAGTCCATCACTTTAAGACATGAAGCTCAGTCAATCCGGAAAATTTCAAGAACTTTGAAAGTTACTTAAAGTGCAGTCGTAAAAACTATCAAGCGCTATGATGAAACTGGCTCGCATAAGGACTGACACAGGAAAGGAAGACCCAGAGTTATCTCTGCTAAAGAGGATAAGTTCATTAGAGTTAACGCTTCACAGAGTTCAAGTAACAGGCACATCTCAACATCAACTGTTCAGAGGAGAATGTGTGAATCAGGCCTTCATGGTTGAATTTCTGCAAAGAAACCAATACTAAAAGGACACCAATAAGAAGAATAGACTTGCTTGGGCCAAGAAACACAAGCAATAGACATTAGACCGGTGGAAATCTGTCCTTTGGTCTGATGAGTCCAAATTAGAGATTTGTGGTTCAAACTGCTGTTTCTTTGTGAGACGCAGAGGAGGTAAATGGATTATCTCTGCATGTGTAGTTCCCACCGTGAAGCATGGAGGAGGAGGTGTGATGGTGCTTTTCTGGTGACACTGTCTGTGATTTATTCAATATTCAAGGCACACTTAACCAGCATGGCTACCACAGCATTCTGCAGAGATACGCCATCCCATCTGGTTTGCGCTTACTGGGACGATCATTTGTTTTTCAACAGGACAATGACCGAACACACCGCCGACCTCAACCCAACTGAGATGGTTCGGGATGAGTTGGACAGCAGAATGAAGGAAAAGCAGCCAACAAGTGCTCAGCATATGTGGGAACTGCTGGAAAAGCATTCCAGGTGAAGCTGGTTGAGAGAATGCCGAGAGTGTGGAAAGCTGTCATCAAGGCAAAGGGTGGCTACTTTGAAGAATCTAAAATAAAAAATACATTTTGATTTGTTCAACAATTTTTTGGTTACTACATGGTTCCATATGTGTTGTCTCATAGTTTTGATGTCTTCACTAATATTCTACAATGTAGAAAACAGTAAAAATAGTAGGTGTGTCCAAACTTTTGACTGGTACAGTTCCTCTTAAGGAGATGCCATTTTTCTTCACATTATACAGGCCTATACTGTATTTCATCTTTTTCTTGATGTCTTGTTCATCATTTGTAAATGGTTGATCTTTCTATTTATATATAGATAGATATATATATATTAACTGTTCATCATGAACACTGAAGTAAACTGTGAATTATTACACTGTGGCTATACGCCGGCACATCAGTAGATATAGGCCTATACACCTAATTTGATGTATAGCACGTAGTGTGGTCCTTTGTAGCTCAGTTGATAGAGCATGGCGCTTCTAATGCCAGGTTACTGGGTTTGATTCCCGTGACCACCCATACATAAAACACTTTGGATAATACATTTTTTTATTTTTTATCCTATTTTTTTTTCACCTTTATTTAACCAGGTAGGCCAGTAGAGAACAAGTTCTCATTTACAACTGCGACCTGGCCAAGACAAAGCAAAGCAGTGCGACAAAAAACAACACAGATTTACACATGAGAATAAACAAACATACAGTCAATAACACAATAGAGAATCTATATACAGACTGTGCAAATGTAGTGCAAAATGCTAGGAAGGTAAGACAATAAATAGGCCATAGTGGCGAGATGATTTACAAATTAGAAATATTACATTGCAATAACCAATCTTTAAACTGTAAAGATGGAAAAAAACAAGGTCAAAATAAGCATGCTTCTTGCAAGGTATTTCCCAGTTTGGGACATGAAGATTATGAAATGGAGAGCAATATTGTTTTGACAGCAGCATTGATCCCATTAAGCCCGTGGAGGAAATCGCATGCTGGAGGACTTGGCCGTTTAATCAGCAGTGACAGTTTCAGATGTGTCCCCAGATGTGTCATGTGAGGCTAAAGCAGGTCACCTCCCACAAGAGCGTAATGCACCCATTATTTTAGAGGGGGCATGAAGTATGTGAGGTTAAATTCAGAGAATTTAGCATTTTTCAAACACCTGAAACAGCTTTTCTTTCTTTCATAAACATTATGCTAATTCTATGTACATTTTTTAATTTATATATTTCTGGATAGATTATATAAGCATACCTCTTTACCTCGGCTGGGTTTCCCAAAAGCATCATAGCACTAAGATAATCTTTCGTCCATTTAGTTTCAACGGAATTAAGATGATCTTAGTGCTACGTTGCTTTTGGGAAACATTTGATGTTCAATTGTAATTTTAATGAATGATGCACATTGATTTTACTGCCACACTGGTATAGTATCATAAACCAAGAATTAAAGCAATTTTTGTATTTTCTAAAGTCTAGCAACCTAAGATAGTTAGACACTGACAAATATTTGTATAAATAATTATGATAAAACGTGGGTTTAGTAATTAATTTAACATCTGAAAAAATTATAATAATATGTGACCGTCCACCTCGATTCGGTCTTATGTATGAAAATTTGAAATTGTGTTTTTTTACATTGGATAAAAGTAGATATGGTAGATCATACACTGCAGTTGAGGAATAATGGGACAGTAATTCTGCTTAGAAAGTTGATAGCAGGAAGGTAGCCTAGCAGTTAGAGCGTTGGGCCAGTACCCGAAAGGTCGCTGGTTCGAATTCCCGAGCTGACAAGATGAAAAACCTGTCAATGTGTCCTTCAGCAAGGCACTTAACCCTAATTTGCTCCAGGGGCTGACCCTGTAGGTAGGCTGTCATTGTAAATAAGAATTTGCTCTTAACTGACTTGTCTAGTTAAATAAAGGATAAATTAAAATAAATGAAAGCCCCACCCATCTCTTTAAGGATTCACGTGAGGCCATGTGGTAAACACATTATATCAAATAAAATTGAAATGTATTAGTCACAAAAACAGAAAGTATCCAGATAAAAAATATTGTATAACTATTAGATGACGCTTACCCAACACACTTGTCTAAATTGATCATGTAAAGGAAATGCTATAACCACCCCTAGCCACATCTAGCTAAGTGGATGGGTCACTATTGTCTATTGTATTTCATGTTTGGCCGAAGTGGAGTCTTTTGTTTAGACATGTAGCTAGCTAGCTAAACAATGAACTGGCATAACCCCAACTCATATTAGCTACCACTAATACAAACATTGTCATAGCTGTAGTATGAATCTGCAGGTAGCTAAAGCTAACAAACTAGGTTCAATGTTAGCTAGCTAACATTAGGCTATAATTAGCAATGCAAATGGTTCTCTGACAAAATAATATTACTACACAGATCATACACGTAACGTTAGCTAGCCAGCCAGCAAGCTAACGTTGCTAGCTAGCTAACAGTACGCTTTAACTTGCAATGAAAACAACTTTCTGACAAAATTAGAAACTTAGAATATCAAAAAATGTAGCTAGACCCGTATACATGAACAAACGCTTCATGGCAGACTGGAACCATTTAACTCCATTTTGTTTGTAGCTACATCTTGTTTGGCCAGCGTTGTGTCAAGTCACTAAGGTTCACACTGACCATGCAGAAAGTAGCCCATCACTTTTTCCAACTGATCTGTCGAAAGCGCCTGCTAAATTCAGGGCATCAATGTTGTTGAGAAATGTAGCAAAATGTTGTTCTCAATGGCTAACGTTATATCTTTCAAAAAAGGCACGGCAGAATGGACTATCCACACATACTGTACAGCTCACGTTATAGACAGAAGCAAGCTACATGGCAGACCAATCCAAACAATCCAAATACCCGAGCCAACAAGGTGAAAAACTCATCTCCCGGCATGTACTTTCCATCCATTATCTCAGCCAATCATGGCTAGCGGGAAGGTTCCTGTTTTTTTCTGTGGCTAAACTAGGCTCGTTATTTAACTATTGTATTCGTATTTACAGATGGAATACAAGTTTGTTATTTAGGCACATGAAAGATCACATCTTCCAGAAGGCATTTTTGCCAAGAAACGCATTTTGATTTAAAAAAATGAATGTTTACGTTTAAATGCCTCTCCTGGGTAGTATTGACGTGCGACATACGCGAAGTTTCCTGAGATGAGTCACAAGCTGTATATACACTGAACAAAAATATAAACGCAACATGTAGTGTTGATCCCATGTTTCATGAGCTGAAATAAAAGATCCCAGAAATTTTCCATACGCACAAATATCTTGTTTCTCTCAAATTTAGTACATCCCTGTTAGTGAGCATTTCTCCTTTGCCAAGATAATCCATCCACCTGACAGGTGAAGCATATCAAGAAGCTTATTAAACAGCATGATCATTACACAGGTCACCTTGTGCTGGGGACAATAAAAGGCCACTCTAAAATGTGCAGTTTTTTCACACAACACAATGCCACAGATGTCACAAGTATTGAGGGAGCGTGCAATTGGCATGCTGACTGCAGGAATGTCCACCAGAGCTGTTGCCAGATAATTGAATGTTCATTTATCTACCATAAGCCACCTTCAACATCGTTTTAGAGAATTTGTGTTGTGATAATTGCGTTGTTTGCTCTATAACCTGTTAGTTCATATGCCTTGACACAGTGATATACAGTGGGGAGAACAAGTATTTGATACACTGCCGATTTTGCAGGTTTTCCTACTTACAAAGCATGTAGAGGTCTGTAATTTTTATCATAGGTACACTTCAACTGTGAGAGACGGAATCTAAAACAAAAATCCAGAAAATCACATTGTATGATTTTTAAATAATTAATTTGCATTTTATTGCATGACATGAGGTGTGTTTGTCAAGAGCTACTACGGAACTGTGTACTGTTGGGGGTACTTGAGGACCAGGGTTGGGAAACACTGACCAACAGCATGGTCAAGTAAGACTACTAAACAACTATTGCTTTAGAACCACAGAGAGTTACCGCAAGTCGCAAAGAAAACAGGAACTGCCTCTACTATTGCAGCATTTCAACATCTAGTCACCTATTCATAGTCTAATATAGTGACAACTAAAAGATACCAAAAGATTTTGTCTAATCAATGTAAGCTAAATATGATGTGGCTATTAATGGTACTGATTTCTGTGTGTGTGTGTGTGTGTGTGTGTGTGTGTGTCCATGCGTACAAGTAGAAAAAAACATATTGACTCACCCTATTTGTAAAGAAACACCAATGCCATCCTCCTCTTTCATGTTGCCAAAACGGTCTTTGACTCTGTCATACAGTACACGCTTTTAGATTTTGTTGTCCTAGGCTAACTTGCTAAAATGCTTGCTAGCTAGCCTAACTTCCTTTCATTGTCCAGCAACTTAACATTAACCTACTACATCCAGCTACATGTTGAAGTTCCATCCTCTCAGACCAAGGGTATGAATTAATGGTTGGTTCAGAATTGCAGTTATAATCATTGGCCAGTACGGAGAATTAAGTAAAATCCCAATCTCCATCCATGGCTAATTTAGGAAAGGGCAGATTCTAGCTAGCTAGCCACCGGAGGACAATGACACAACGAGATGCAACAATCCACGTTTTTATCTGTCAATGATGTTTGGCTTCTGGTGTGATGCCAAATCCAAACGGGCTTCCCTTGATACATTGCACCAGGACCATTCACAGCCGAGTGGCTAAGGCCAAATGATTGCTGACTTCCCTTGCATTTAATTCTACAGGTGTCAACAACGTCATACTCTGTTTGACCAGACAGCATCAGATAGATAGGCTACACATACTGAGACAGAGGGGTGATGTTTCGTTTGCTCGGATGATTTCTCCAGGAAAATACATTCAGCCTCTTGCGAATTGAAGGAAATATATGAAACACAGAGACGAAAGAAAATTATTGTTTCTTTTTTTCTTGGTACATTTTTTGGGAAGCCTGACTTCCGTTGGCATCCATGAATACATGCCACTGCGTCCAACTGGCCTCACAACGACAGACCATGTGTAACCACGCCAGCCCAGGAGAAGTGTGCTCTTCACGAATGAATTCCGGTTTCAACTGTACCGGGCAGATCGCAGACAGCATGACGTCATGTGGTGTGCTGATGTCATCGTTGTGAACAGCCCCATGGTGGTGGTAGGGTTATGTTATGGGCAGGCATAAGCTACGGACAAAGAACACAACTGCAATTTGAAAGCACAGAGATACCGTGACGAGATCCTGAGGCCCATTGTCATGCCATTTATCCCCAGCCATCACCTCATGTCTCAGCATGATCATTCACGGCCCCATGTCGCAAGGATCTGTACTCAATTCCTGGAAGCTGAAAATGTCCCAGCTCTTCCATGGCCTGCATACTCACCAGGCATGTCACACATTGAGCATGTTTGGGATGCTCTGCATCGACGTGAATGAGAGGGTGTTCCAGTTTGCGCCAATATCCAGCAACTTTGCACAGCCATTGAAGAAGAGTGGGACAACATTCCACAGCCTGATCAACTCTATGCGAAGGAGATGTTTTGTGCTGCATGAGGCAAATTGTGGTCAACCTGATCTGAGCCATAAAGGAGACTAGGCATCTACCACCCCACTACCACTATCAGATTAGGTCAGGCAATGTAGCCTGTTTTTTGTCCCCCCACTTTGGTTCTGAAATCACCATCACCCACTAATTAACTTGTCATTTTTGCAGATTAAGTGTTTGAGATAGTAGTGTATCAATATGTATTGTATACAAATTAGCTATGACATAGCAAATTAATATATAGCACAACTTTGGATTTCACCCCCATTTCAAAATAACCGTTTGGACATTTTTAGTAAGCTCTTTTTCTCCTTCCGCTTTGCAGTACGCCTCGCAAACGTGACTCCCTGTTATGAAATTATCAACTTTACTCTGTATATCTAAAAATGACCATATACACTTATTGTTTAAAGAAAAACTACCAAAACTATTGCTGATGGTGAACCTGAATAATTGAAATAAAATCTATTGTTAAGCCCCTTTCAGCTGGTATAGCCAGATGAGTTGTGCCTCCGGTAGCTTACTTTTATTACGGTAAAACACAATTTTCAACAGTTCAAAGATAACCTATGTAATTTTCTAGCTTATTGTTATCACTTAACTAATAAAGCCTAATATTGCGCAAGCCATTTTAGCATTTGAATACTGAAGGAGCAGATGTGCAACAGGTTGCCTACCTCGCGTTGGTCTGCGTGCGAAGCTGGGCACAGTGCACAGTTTGACTAGGTTATGATATTCCCTAGGGTTGTTCGGCATGCAAAATGACTTAGATCAATGAATGTCAACACAGTTACACGCTTTGTTCGACACTGAAAGAGAGGACGCATCAGTCGGTCACAAGAGATTAGGTGTTTTCTTAAGGTAGAAAGAAAGTAATATGAGCAGAAAAAATGGTGAATCGCCAGTTAGTTACGTTTGAATCTCTTTTCTTTTTTTCTTTTTACCCTCTTTTTCTCCCCAATTTCGTGATATCCAATTGCGACATGACCCGCCAAACATGACCCGCTAAACAGCACTTCGGAACACCCGTCTGCTCAACCCGGAAACCAGCTGCACAAATTTGTAGGAGGAAACACTGTTCAACTGACGACCGTTCAACTAACGACCGTAGTCAGCTTGCAGGCGTGCGGCCCGCCACAAGGAGTCACTAGAGCGCGCCAAGTAAAGCCCCCACGGCCAAACCCTCCCCTAACCTGGACGACGCTATGCCAATTGTGTGCCACCCTATGGGACTCCCGGTCACAGCCGGTTGTGACACAGCCTGGGACGAGCCCGGGTCTGTAGTGACACCTCAAGCACTGCGATGCACCGCTGCACGACTCGGGAGGCTAAATCTATTTTCTGACTGATGCATGATATATTTGGATCAGTTTGGGGTTCATGGACTGATGCAGTCATATCTTAAATATTTGAATTGGGCACCGATGCGTATCAGTGAATTGTTATCCCTAATAATTGTACAGAGCCAAAAAGGTTTTCATCAAACGCTAAGCTGATACAAAGCAATGATGTTACATTGATACGAATATCAGAATTCGAAAGTAGTGACAGGTCAATTTTGCATCATTACAGGGAATAAGGCCTCTGTGCAGCCTTTATTTTACAGCCTAGGACCAAAAATAAACTTGGATCTTTATCTTATCTTCAGTGTGGATAGATAGATAAACGCTTGCTATCATTTTGTGGTCCATGTCTTACTGTTACAATACCGGCATCCAGATGTGCACACCATTATCGCTATGCCAAGTTAGTAAGACGAGGAAGTGATGCTTTGTTTCATTTCAGTATATTTCAGCAAGTTAAATTCACTCATTATGTTCTATTTTACTTTACAAAACACAACTTATCATCAAGCTGATACTATGTTGGCCTAGTCTTCAGGAGAAAGCTCAAGATGAACAACTCGGCATAACCAATCCCAATGGAGGACGGTTTAATATTCAACTGCCACTAAATCCCCCTTCAATTGAACCTCTGATTTATTTTATGCATGCACTGAATAGCCTACTTACGGTATGCCCCCCTTCTGACTTTGTATAACTGTATAATGTAGGCTAATATTTTACAGGTTCTATCATCTACAATGTCAATACCATATTCATAACGTCAATTCTTACAAATGTACAGTATATTCAAGATATAGGCTAAGCCTACCTATGCAGCAGGCTACAGCTTAGCACAGTTTACATTTATTTAGGCCTATATCGCTTTATCTGGGTGGAATGGATTCCTAATGATATCTTACCTGTTTTTCCTTCAAGAGAACGGTGTCCCTGCTGTCCCATGCTGTAGTCTACTTAGCCATGCAGAACATTTAATGTGAAGAGTCAAGGCTTATCCATCTGAATCTCAATTGCTTCACACCAGTAAATAATAGACAAGATGGGGGGTGCATGGAAGTGATGCTCCCATTGATGGTGTGCTCTCCATAGCAGCTGAGTGATTCCTCACAACAAAAAAAACATGATTTGGGGGATTTTCATTAAATGTAATCCATAGAATAGTCCTTTGGAGGAAGGATTGTTGAGATATATTTGACATTTGTATCTAAAAGCATAATTGAGAAATAATGTATTTAAGTATGTGTATGACAAGCATATGTATGACATCTTGGCCTTACCCAGGCCTCCTTTAAGACTCCATAGTGTTTCATCTGTAGGTGCTACAAAGCAAACATTGGTGTGTTATGAAGCTTTACTGCTTGCTCTGTAATAGGAGTAGTATTTTGGTTTCAAGAAAAAACGTGTTTACATTAATTTATGAATATAGACATGAATATTGAAAGTATTCTTTTTTTGATTTGGCACATTTTTCAATATATTGTTGAACATTATATACTCTACGTGCATATCAATGTCCCAGAGTGGGACCTCTGCTACTTTTAGAGGTATTATCCAATTTGTAAGCATTACCAACAGAGTGAATGTAACAATTTATTCAAAATGATCACCCTCTGATGCTGACTTGCAGGATGTGTAAAGTACGAGTAAAAGGAGGGCTGTGATTGGTTACGTTGCCTACTATGCCAATTTCCCTTTTGTAAAATAGGCCATAACTTAAAACTAGCCAAGCTCCCACTCTGGAACTTTGATATGCCCTTAGAGTACATTATGTTGAACAATACGCCAAATCCAATTATTTTTATTGAAATCAAAATACTATTCATATTACAGAGCAAGTGGCAAGGAAGGACACCTGGGTAAGGCCAAAATTGTATAAATATGCCAACTTTGATTAATTATTTCTCAATTATGCTTTTAGATACAAAAGTCAAATATATCTCAATAATCGTTCCTCCAAAAGGACTATTAGATTCTATTGTAGTGAAAATCTCCAAAGTGATGGTATTTTTTTGTCTGAGTTTCGTGAGGAATCACTGGGTTTCGTGAGGAATCACTGGCTCAGAAACCCCTTTGTGTGCAAAATGCACCAGATACATGAAACTATGCAGTCATGCATGGCATGGCAGAAAACCAAGCATAATTCATTCAGAATACAAGGCCCTTTGTTAATGACGGAAAAGGACCCCATTAGGAAAATGGCACAGCTTTTAGGTCATTAAAAAGATTAAAGGTCCAATGCAGACGATTTTATCTAAATATCAAATTATCTGGGTAACAAATGAGTACCTTATTGTGATTGTTTTCAATTAAAATGGTCAAAAATAAACAAAAATAGCTTCTTGGCAAAGAGACATTTACCAAGCAAGAATTTTGCTAGCACTGTCTGGGAAGGGGAAAACTGAAAACTATCTGTTATTGGCAGAGAGGTTTGGAACTCTTATTAACAAAATGTACCACCTGGTGATGTCACCAAGAAGGCCAAAACTCCATCCAACCAAAACAGGCTGAAATTTCAGGCGGTCTTTTCAAACAGCTCTTACACTAAAAGGGCATTACCATAATTTTCACAATTTCACAGTATTATTCCAACCTCATAGTGTGGAAATATGTATAAAACCTAGGAAAGTCACGTTTTTGACTGCAGTGGGCCTTTAAAAAGGAAGACGATGCACGTGCGGACAATTCCTTTTGTTCCAAGAGCCCTAGCCATTTAATTGATATGGTCCCATTGTCCAACATAAATCAGGGAGAACACAGAAGGCCACAGTAATGCAGCATTAAGAATTGAAGAGGAGGGAGAAATAATGAACACATGACAGAGTGGACGTTCCTCTTGGGAGCTATTCCATAATCCAGAGGCAGTGACTAATTGCATGCTTCTGGGTTTGTCACCATTTGAGAATGCTCACCATTTTCTCCCTGCAATCAGCTTCGGGAGAATGGCAGAAATTGCCTTATAATAGCCTAGGGTCTGGAAAAAAGATGACTCCAACCTCAGACATTGTTTTATGGTTGCAGTCTCTAGCTACATATTTAGGTTTGAAACCTGCTTCTCAAAAAAACAAAGGCCCCACTGTACTGGAAAAGTCCAATACGAGCAATTTCGAAAAACAGTCAGTTTTCTGAAAACCCCTTATCGCAGTGCAAATATCAACACATCCAGTCATCCCGGTGATAACGATAAGCTGCAATTAGATGCAAAGCAGAGAGGCAAGTAGAGCAGCTTAAGAGATTTCCAATATCCATTAGTTTAACAGAGTTGAACAGAGTTAAATGATAACTTCACACTGACTGCATAAACACAGAAAACTGCATCGAGTTTTCAAAAAACAGAAATATAGGCTATTTTGCCTATAATTGGTATTGTGAAATTACCTTTTAATTAGTTTCAAAAACCCCACCAAGGACCTCAAATGGTCCCCATATCCATTTCCAGTCTGTCAGAGCTGCACTGAGTCAATGACCCGGTTGGGGAGTGGTAAACTTGTTTGTTGAGCTGATTCATACCACAGGGATAATCTCTAGCCCAATGAACCATCGGGATTCAGGCACAGCTTCTGCCACTGATCACAAGCAACCCAGATTGGCACCAGGGAATTAGACTCCTCTCTAGAGAGATTGTCTGAGGTGTAAGTCGGTTTGACATGACAGCCGTTGGGCATGCAGAGAATAGGGCAGAAATGGTGCACTCCATCATCGCTGTTGCTAAGGTAATTCTGTGATGAGCGCCATCAAGTATTAATCTCAAAATAACAAACAATATCTCATCACTGCTGTCCACAGGCCAAGGCAGACAACCAGAGGCAATTCAGCTTTTTTAATTCAATACATAAAACCTACAACAAAATGCATAAATTATATCACTTAAATGAATAGTCCTTAGTATTCAGGTCCGCACCCTCTCTTTAAAGGCCCAGTACAGTACAAAATTAGATTTTCTTGTGTTATATATTTCCACACTGTGAGGTTGGAATAATCTGTGGAATTGTGAATGCCCTTTCACTGTAAGAGCTGTTTGAAAAGACAGCCTGAAATTTCAGCTTGTTTTAGTGGGATGGAGTTTTGGCCTGCCTGGTGAATTATACAGAAACATATATATATATATAAACGCAACATGTAAAGCTTTGGTCCCAAATTTCATAAGCTGAAATAAAATATCCCTGAAATTTTACATAAGCAAAAAAAGCTTATTTCTCTCATCTTTTATGCACAAATTTGTTTGCATCCCTGTTAGTGAGCATTTCTCCTTTGCCAAGATAGTCCATCTACTTGACAGTTGTGGGATTTCAAGAAGCTGATTAAACAGCATGATCATTACACAGGTTCACCTTGTGCTGGGGCAATAAAAGGCCACTAAAATGTGCAGTTTTGTCACATAACATAATGCCACAGAGTACAGTTGGCATGCTGACTGCAGGAATGTCCACCAGAGCTGTTGCCAGACAATTGATAGTTAATTTCTCTACCATAAGCCACCTCCAACGTTGTTTTAGAGAATTTGGCAGTACGTCCAACCGGCCTCACAACTGCAGACCACTTGTAACCACGGCAGCCCAGGACATCCACATCTGGCTTCTTCACCTGCGGGGTCGTCTGAGACCAACCATCCGGACAGCTGATGAAACTGAGAAGTATTTATGCCCTCCCAGACCCACCCATGGCTGCACCCCGTCCAGTCGTGAAATCCATAGATTAAGGCCTAATTAATATATTTAAATTGACTGATTTCCTCATATGAACTGTAACTCGCTGAAATTGTTGCATGTTGCGTTTATATTTCTGTTCAGAATAGAAGGCAGAGACAGGACAGTACAGGTGCATCAAAGATGGGACTGAGAGACTGAAAAACAGCTTCTATCTCCAGGCCATCAGACTGTTAAACAGTCACCACTAGCTGGCCTCCGCCAAGTACCCTGCCCTGAACTTAGTCACTGTTACTAGCCGGCTACCACACGGTACTCTACCCTGCACCTTAGAGACTGCGGCCCTATGTACATAGTCATTCATCACTGGTCACTTTAATGGTTACATACTGTTTTACCCACTTCATATGTATATAGTGTATTCTAGTCAAGTCTCATCCTATATAACTACTGCTGTACACACCTTTCCTATTCATATACTGTCCACACTGTCTATACACACAACATATACACCATCCAAGGTTTCAGAGCGAGTGACGTGACCGATTTAAACACTACTAGTGCCAGTGTGAAATCTCTAATTAGCGGTGCGCACTAGTAGCGTTTCAAATCGATGACGTCACTCGCTTTGAGACCTTGAAGTAGTTGTTTCCCTTTGTGGAGCGATAGGTAACCATGTTTAGAGGGTGACTGTTGTCGATGTATGCAGAGGGTCCCTGGTTCAAGCTCAGGTTGGGGCGAGGAGAGGGACGGAAGCAATACTGTTATATTGGTGCCGTGACCCGGATCACTGGTTGCTGCGGAGAAGGAGGTCAAAGGGGATGAATGTAACTGGTTTGAAACGGCTAGTTAGCGGTGCGTGCTAGTAGCCTTTCAATTGGTTTTGTCACTCGCTCTGAGACCTTGAAGTAGGCCTAGTTGTTCCCTTGCTCTGCAAAGACCACAGCTTTTGTGGAGTGATAGGTAACGATGCTTTGAGGGTGACTGTTGTCGATGTGTGCAGAGGGTGCCTGGTTCAATATATATAAACTGGGTGGTTCGAGACCTGAATGCTGACAGATCAGACCGTATACCACAGGTATGACAAAACATATATTTTTACTGCTCTAAGTACATTGTTAACCAGTTTATAATAGCAATATGGCACCTCAGGGGTTTGTGGTATATGGCCAATATACCACACCTCCTCGGGCCTTAAATACATACATATATATTTAGGACTGACATTGCTCATTCTGATATTTCTTCATTTATTTATTTTGTGTGTACTTTCTCTGCACCTTAAACAACATCTGCAAAATATGTGTATGTGACCAATTATATTTTATTTGATCAATAGCCTACTCTCTTTTTCTGACGTCAATCATTCTTCAGGAGGCACTGTAACTAGCTTGCTTACAACTTGTGATGAGTGTATTGTTGCAGAAATAAATAGGGCCTATGCTAAAACATTTACAAATATTTGCTACAAAGGCAGTTATTATGTCATGAATTTCGAGATATGGATTATGAAAGACGATTTTTTTTCCCCCAAGGGGGAGTGCCCTTCTCTCATTCTGAGCACCTGCCCCCTGAAAGCTCTGTGCAGATCCCTGCATACAGTGCAGATACATTCTTCAAATTCATTATTTTACACTATCACAGCACTGGCAAACAATGGTTGACCAACTCCCTGACCAAAATGGCTGATCACATCATAAGAAGGTTCACAACCGTTCTAGCCATTATAGTATTCTAATTCCTAATTCTATGAGAGAGAAGGGAAAAAAACGCACGGGCTAAGAATGGATTGTTTTTGTAGCGCGTGAAGTGACCCCGTTTTAGAATTGCTAACATTGAATGCAACGCAAAAATGTATCAAATGACATGGTACGGTTTATTGTTTGGTGTCAAAGCACTCTTTGGTTAGATATTGAAACTCCGTCGTCCGTGAATGCAGAGAGACGTTTTCCTACCTCAGGAGAGCCGTATCGCCTTGTCGGGTGACCACACTTTCAATCGAGGCATAGTCCACAGTTTGTCCAGCGGGTAAGCAGGACGGCAAAAAGCAGCACAGACTGAGAATTATAGCGGTGAACCATTGACTGGAGACACACACATCGTGCACTGCAATCATGATGTCCATCACAGCTGGATTGTATATTATCCAAGTCGCATGAAAACCTTAAAGCAAAGCTTTTGTTCCCACACTTTCCTTCCTCAAAAGCCGCGTCGTATACTGTAGTTTTCCAGGTTTGTTTTGCTGGAGCCGTAGCCTACTCTCCAGTGGCTTGCACACCATCTAGTGAAGAAATGCGATAAAATGGGAGCAGACCAAGCAGCAGACAACTCCCAGGCTCTGATCCTGTTGCCATGCGGCCGTTTCCCAGGCAACCTGTTCCCAGTGGTTCGTGATGGAGCAGTTAAAGGGTTGTCACTAGTTACCACAGCCAGAAAGTCAAAATATCATACCAATGAATTAAAAACAAATGTGCTGTTTTGGTCTTAATTTAAGGTTAGGTTTAGGCATAATGTTAGTAGTGTGGTTAAAGCTGGCGTTAAGGTTAGAGTTTCGTTTAAAATCCGATTTTAAGATGAGCAATTGTAGCTATTTATAGGCGGGGTTTCGCCATAATGATGACTTTGTGGCTGTGGTAACTAGTGACGACCCAGTAAAAGGAGTTACAGTACAACAACACTACACAATAGCAATTAAATATCGATTGGAGAATCATCCTAAGAGACAGATCAAAATGTACTCGGGGAGGGCTGGTCCAAAATAAGGGAGGGTTGTCAAACTTTTGGCTTTGGGGAGGGTTTCTGTGTTTTTTGGGTGGGCACAGGGGAGGGTAGCGTGTTTTTTCCCTGGTTGACATTCGCTCTTCTGCTCGTATTTTCCCTATAAACAATGGCTTAACTTACTTTTGATATTATCCTAATATTAAGCATTTTTTATATATATCTGTATAGCAAATGCAGTAGCCATCTGACATAAAGAAATATATGTCGGTGTCATAGTATGCCACCAGCATATCTCTATCTCTCTGGGGCTAGGCCTAAGCTTCTCTTCCTTTATTTATATATTATATTATATATATATATATATATATATATATATATATATATATATATATATATATATATATATATATATATATATATATATATATATATAAAAAAAATCTAAAGTCTGGTTCATCCTTGGGAGCAATTTCCAAACGCCTGAAGGTACCACGTTCATCTGTACAAACAATAGTATGCAAGAAGATCATACTTTTTGGAGAAATATCCTCTGGTCTGATGAAACAAAAATAGAACTGTTTAGTCATAATGACCATCGTTATGTTTGGGGGAAAAAGGGGGAGGATTGCAAGCCGAACACCATCCCAACCGTGAAGGGTGGGGGTGCTTTGCTGCAGGAGGGACTGGTGCACTTCACAAAATAGATGGAATCATGAGGTAGTAAAATTATGTGGATATATTGAAGCAACATCTCAAGACATCAGTCAGGAAGTTAAAGCTTGGTCGCAAATCGGTCTTCCAAATGGACAATGACCCCAAGCATACTTCCAAAGTTGTGGCAAAATGGCTTAAGGAGAACAAAGTCAAGGTATTGGTGTGGCCATCACAAAGCCCTGACCTCAATCCTATAGAACATTTGTGGGCAGAACTGAAAAAGTGTGCGCGAGCAAGGAGGCCTACAAACCTGACCAACATTCACGCAACTTATTGTGGGAAGCTTGTGGAAGGCTACCCAAAACGTTTGACCCAAGTTAAACAATTTAAAGGCAATGCTACCAAATCCTAATTGAGTGTATGTAAACTTCTGGCCCACTGGGAATGTGATGAAATAAATAATAGCTGAAATAAATCACTCTCTCTACTATTATTCTGACATTTCACATTCTTAAAATAAAGTGGTGATCCTAACTGACCTAAGACAGGGAATTTTTACTAGGATTAAATGTCCAGAATTGTGAAAGACTGAGTTTAAATGTATTTGGCTAAGGTGTATGTAAACTTCCGACTTCCACTGTGTATATATACACACAGTATATATGTATATATACACACAGTGTAGGAAAGGTGTGTACAGCAGTAGTTATATAGGATGAGCCTTGACTAGAATACAGTAAATACAGTGCATTCGGAAAGTATTCAGACCCCTTGACTTTTTCCACATTTAATTACGTTACAGCCTTATTAAATAAAAAAATGTTCTACACACAATACCCCATAATGAGAAAGTGAAAACAAGTTTAAACATTTTTGCAAATGTATTAAAAACAGAAATGCCTTATTTACATAAGTATTCAGACCCTTTGCTATGAGACTCGAAATTGAGGTCAGGTGCATTGTGTATCCATTGATCATCCTTGAGATGTTTCTACAACTTCATTGGAGTCCACCTGTGGTAAATTCAATTGATTGGACATGATCTGGAAAGGCACACACCTGTTTACATAAGGTCCCACAGTTGACAGTGCATGTCAGAGCAAAAACCAAGCCATGAGGTCGTAATTATTGTCTGTAGAGCTCCGAGACAGGATTGTGTCAAAGTACAGATCTGGGGAAGTGTACAAAAAAATGTCTGCAGCATTGAAGGTCCCCAAGAACACCAAGACTCTTCTTAGAGAAGGTACTTGGTCAGGGAGGTCCACCAATCAGGCATTTATGGTAGAGCGGCCAGACGAAAGCCACTCCTCAGTAAAAGGCACGTGACAGCCAGCTTGGAAAAGGCACCTAAAGACTCTTAGACCATGAGAAACAGCATTCTCTGGTCTGATGAAACCAAGATTGTACCCTTTGGCCTGAATGCCCAGCGCCACGTCTGGAGGAAACCTGGCACTATCCCTATGGTGAAGAATGGTGGTGGCAGCATCATGCTGTGGGGGATGTTTTTCAGTCGCAGGGACTGGGAGACTAGTCAGGATGGAGGGAAAGATGAACAGAGCAAATTACAGAGAGATCCTTGATGAAAAATAATATGACGACGGCCATCAAGGAACTACACTGGTCTTCATGCAAACTGGAAACCACATATCTTGAGGCCGCATTTATTGTAGCTGGGGATTTTAACAAAGTAAATTTGAGGAAAACACTCCCGAAGATCTATCGACACATTAACTGTAGTAATTGCTCTGGAAAAACACTAGACCACTACTACTCCCCCTTTCGAGATGCTTACAAGGCCCCCGCCCTCCATTTGGCAAATCAGATCACGACTCCATTTTGCTCATGCCTACAGGCAGAAACTCAAACAGGAAGTGCCCGTACTAAGGCCTATTCAATGATGGTCTAACCAATCGGAATACATAATTCAAGATTGTTTTGATCACGTGGACTGGTATGGCAACTGCACCACCCGCAAACGCAGGGCTCTCCAGAGGGTGGTGCGGTCTGCCCAACGCATCACCAGGGGCACACTGCCTGCCCTCCAGTACACCTACAGCACCCGATGTCACAGTAAGGCCAAAAAGATCATCAAACACATCAACCACACAAGCCACGGCCTGTTCACCCCGCTATCATCCAGAAGGCAAGGCCAGTACAGGTGCATCAAAGCTGGGACCTACAAACTGAAAAACAGACCATCAGACTTTTAAATAGCTATCGCTAGCTGGCTACCACCCGGTTACTCAACCCTGCACCTTAGAGGCTGATGCACTTTATACATAGATACGGAATCACTGGCCACAATAATGTAACACCCGTCACTTTAATAATGTTTACATACTGCTTTACTAATCTCACATGACCATAGGAGATGGTCCCCGAAGGCAAATGAGGCCCTACAGGACTGCTTTGAGACAACAGACTGGGATGTGCTCTGTGAGGCTCATGGGGAGGACATTGATGGACTTACAGACTGCATAACGGACTATATACATTTTTGTGTAGACAACACCATACCCACCAAGAAGGTACGCTGTTTTCCAAATAATTAACCCTGGGTCACCAGTGAGCTGAAGGCCCTGCTGAATGAGAAGAAGAGGGCCTTCAAGGAGTGGGACAGGGACAAACTGAAATGCGTCCAGAGGGAGCTGAAGTTGCAGATTGCTGAGGGGAAGAGAGTGTATAAGGAGAAGATGGAGGACAAGCTGAAGCAGAGCTTCAAAAAGTCAAACAGTGGGCAAACGGAAAGAGCCAATGAGCTGAACCAATTTTTTAACAGGTTCGATATTGGCCCTGTCCACCACCCCTCCACCTCTCAAGGCCACACACCCTCACGGCTGTCCCACCCCTCGTTGAGACAATCAGCGACCCCCTCCACACCCCCGCTCCCTCTGGACTGATCTGCAACACCTCCCTTCCCCCCACCTCTGGACTGATCCTCAACATCCCCCTTCTCCCCACCTGGGCTGGCTTTCACCACCAACCAAGTGAAGAGAGAGCTGGAGAGACTACATCAGTGGAAAGCGGCGGGCCCTGATGGCATCAGCCCAAGGGTGCTTAGGGTCTGTGCTGACCAACTGTGTGGAATACTCCAGTGCCACTTCAACCTTAGCCTGAGCCTGGAAAGGGTCCCTGTGCTGTGGAAAAACATCCTGCCTGGTCCCAGTGCCCAAGAAAGCGCACCCCACTGTCCTGAATGACTTCAGACCTGTAGCGCTAACATCCCACGTCATGAAGAAAGGTTAGTCCTCGCTCACCTCAGACCCCTGGTGTGTATATCAATGGACCCCCTGCAGTTCGTATACCAGTGCAACATTGGGGTGGATGATGCAATTATCTACTTTCTGCAGAGGGCCTACTCTCACCTGGACAAGGCAGATAGCACTGTGAGGGTTATGTTTTTGGACTTCTCCAGTGCCTTCAACACTATTCAGCCCCTGCTACTGGGTGAGAAGATGAGGAGGATGAAAGTAGAAGCACCCTTAGTCTCCCTGGGTTACGGATTACTTGACCCGTAGGCCACAATTTGTGTGGCTACAGAGCTGTGTGTCAGAACGGGCAGTGAGAACTACAGGGTCCCACCAGGGAACAGTCCTGTCCCCCTTCCTGTTCACCCTCTACACCTCAGACTTCAGATATAACTCTGAAACATGCCACCTGCAGAAGTTCACGGATGACTCCACAATTGTAGGGTGCATCAGAGGGGGGCAGGAGGAAGAGTATAGGAGCACAATCAATGACTTTGTGGTGTGGTGTGAGCAAAACCAGCTTCAGCTCAACATCAGCAAAACAAAGGAGATGGTTGTTGACTTCAGGAGAACCAAGCCACAACTGACTGCAGTCCCTATACAGGGGATGGATGTGGAAATGGTTGGGTCATACAAGTTCCTGTCCATATGGACAGCAGGCTGGAATAGGCTGGTAACACCGGGGCCCTGTACAAAAAGGGCCTGAGCTGACTCTACTTTCTGAGTGTGCAGTAAACTACTGCATACTTTCTACCAGTATGTGTTTTTTTGCATTGGTGTGCTGGGGCGCCAACATAAAGGCCGGTGATGCTTCTCGGGTAAATAAACTGATCAGGAAGGCTAGCTCTGTTCTGGGAATTAACCTAGACACTAGAGGAGGTGGCGGAGAGACGGATCCTGGCCAAACTGCTGGCCATCATGGACAACGTCACCCACCCTCTGCATGCCATGGTTATGATGCAGAGGAGCACCTTCAATCTGACTGATTCCACCACGGTGTGCCATTGAGCACTACAGGAGGTGCTTCCTGCCGCCGGTTATTAGACTGTTTAATGCCTCACCGGGGTGCCGTGCCGTCGGCAACATAGACCTGGAACTGTTGTGGTGTTAGGACCTAGTTTAACAATTAGGCATCCATCCATCCGTGAGTAACTCTGGTCTGTAATCACTAATTCACTCAGGACTGTATATAGTACATATTCATGTACAGTTGTTATATCATATACAATATTGTAAATAATTATTGGACTGAACTCAAGTAGTCATTCACTCAGGAATGCATATTAGTATCCTGTCAGTAGTATCTTTTTTTTCATTGCATTTAGTATATCGAATGTGCAATACGTGCATTTATCTGTAATTAAACCCTGTCCTAAGGACTGTATTTTAAGGGAATTATTATTATTACCCTAAATTATATCATACGCACATTTAGCTATTTAAGTATCTCTTCATGTCATTTACCTGTACAGTTAATTTAGCCATGCAAATATTTACTTACCTGTATATTTAACCAGACTGTATGTTAAGTAAACAATTATTACCCTCACTTATATCATACGCACATTTAGCTATTTAAGTATCTTTCTCTGACATCGACCTGTATAGTATAGTTAACCATGCAAATATTTTTTTATATCAACTTGCAATATTTGTATAATTTTTTCACCTAACACTCTGTAACAATGTATAGTGTACATATTCAGCCATTCACTCATAGTATGCAATACCTTTTTATAGCTTTTTGCACTCCAGACTTATTGTATTTTTATACTTTTTCGTACTGCCGCACTATGTATCATGTATCTGTCTTTTGTGTATTTCGTTCTGGCATTTTGCGCCTGCCCTGTGTTTTTCGTTGCTGCTTGACAAAGTAATTTCTCCTCGGGATCAATAAAGTCTATCTATCTATCTATCTATCTATCTATCTATCTATCTATCTATCTATCTATCTATCTATCTATCTATCTATCTATCTATCTATCTATCTATCTATCTATCTATCTATCTATCTATGTATATACTGTACTCTATTCTACTGTATTTTAGTCAATGCCACTCCGACATTGCTCGTCCTAATATTTATATACTTCTTAATTCCATTCTTTTACTTTTAGATTTGTGTGTATTGTTGTGAATTGTTAAATACTACTGCATTGTTGGAGCTAGGAACACAAGCATTTCACTACACCCGCAATAACATTTTATAAATATGTGTATGTGACCAATCAAATTTGATTTGATTTTGACAAGTCTCTGAATGTCCTTGAGTGGCCCAGCCAAAGCCCGGACTTTAACCCGATCTAATATCTCTAGAGAGACCTGAAAATATCTGTGCAGCGACGCTCCCCATCCAACCTGGCAGAGCTTGAGAGGATCTGCAGAGAAGAATGGCATAAACTCCCCAAATTCAGGTGTTCCAAGCTTGTAGCGTCATACCCAAGAAGACTTGAGGCTGTAATCGCTGCAAAAGGTGCTTTAACAAAGTACAGAGTAAAGGGTCTGAATACATTTTATATTTCAGTTTTTTATATTGAATAAATTGCAAACATTTCTAAAAAGCTGTTTTTGCTTTGTTTTGGGGTATTGTGTGTAGCTTGATGAGGGGGAAAAAAACAATTTAATCAATTTTAGAATAAGGCTGTAACGTAACAAAATGTGGAAAAAGTCAAGAGGTCTGAATACTTTCCGAATGCACGAATCCACATATGAAGTGGATAAAATACTATGTAAACATTAAAGTGACCAGTGATCAATTACTATGTACATAGGGCCGCAGTCTCTAAGGTGCAGGGTAGAGTACTGTGTGGTAGCCGGCTAGTAACAGTGACTAAGTTCAAGGCAGGGTACTGGGCGGAGGCCAGCTAGTGGTGACTATTTAACAGTCTGATGGCCTGGAGATAGAAGCTGTTTTTCAGTCTCTCGGTCCCATCTTTGATGCACCTGTACTGTCCTGTCTCTGCCTTCTATTCTGAACAGAAATATAAACGCAACATGCAACAATTTCAGCGAGTTATGAGGAAATCAGTCATTTTAAATATATTAATTCGGCCCTAATCTATGGATTTCACATGACTGGACAGGTGTGCAGCCATGGGTGAGTCTGGGAGGGCATAGTCAATCAGAATTAGTTTTTTTTCCCCACAAAAGGGCTTTATTACAGACAGAAATACTCCTTAGTTTCATCAGCTGTCCGGGTGGCTGGTCTTAGACGACCCCGCAGGTGAAGAAGCCAGATGTGGATGTCCTGGGCTGGCGTGGTTACACATGGTGTGCGGTTGTGAGGCGGTTGGACGTACTGCCAAATTCTCCAAAATTATGTTGGAGTCGGCTTATGGTAGAGAAATTAACTATAAATTATCTGGCAACAGCTGTGATGGACATTCCTGCAGTCAGCATGCCCCCCTTAAAACTTGAGACATCTGTGGCATTGTGTTGTGTGACAAAAATTATTAATATAATACAGTGGACACCTAAGCCTATAGGTCTTTGCATTCAATACCCTGATACATTTAGTGCTCAAATCTCTGACAGCTGAACTGTGAGATGGACAATTATTGTTTTAGGGCAGATATCGGCAATTTATTTCAACTGAGCCAATGAGCCTTCTCTTTGGAAGACAGGGTTATAAGATGTTTCATTATTGGGTGAAAACTTCTACATGGAACCACAAAGGGTTCTTGTAATCTACAGGGACAAGCAATTATTATAATTTGTTCTCTTTTTTTGGTGCTTTCCAACCACCCACCATTCCATATTGTAAACATATATACAATGTTTTATTTTCTCAAAAATGTTGTGCTCTATATCTCCAGGTCACAGGCTTTCCTCTAGGGAAACCCTCCCCCTAAAATAAACATGCTTATCACATGAGTTAGCACAGCCATAACCATGGAAATTACACATTGATATATATATATTTTTTTACCTTTATTTAACTAGGCAAGTCAGTTAAGTACAAATTATTATTTACAATGACGGCCTACACCGGTCAAAGTCGTAGGACGCTGGGCCAATTGTGTGCCGCCCCATGGGACTCCGAATCACAGCTGGTTGTGATACAGTCTGGATTCTAACCAGGTTGTCTGTAGTGACTCCTCTAGCGCTCTAGCACTGACATGCAGTGTCTTAGACCACTGCGCCACTTGGGAACCCCTTTGGATTTACATAATATGTTCTCAAAGGGAGGGGTTATAAAAATGGTAAATCATTCGATTTTGAAATATCCTGATTACCTGAGAAACAGATATTCACCATAATATCTTCTGGTAACACTTTACTTGACACCCAGTGTCATAACAAGTTGTCATAACATTAGTATGTCATAACAGCTGACATAACTTGTCATAACCTGTCATAATATGTTCATAACACTGTCATGACCCATATATTTACACCTGTTGTGACATATATTGCATTATTTTATGGCTGGTTATGACAACCACATAAGAGTGTCAAATCCCACCCACATGTATTCAAAGTAGTTTTTTCCCTGCCAAGAAGTTTCCTTTCGTTTGAAAGTTTGTTTCTTAAATCCTTTGTTGTTGTATTTAATTATTTACAGTAGAGGTATGACCATCCTGTGTCACTTTACTTGCACTAAGAAAATACACTTTATGACACTGTCAAGAAGCATTATGACCATCAGAATCGTATAAGCCATATAGTTCTATCAGGTACATGCCCTTATATCAGTCATCAATCAAAAAGAAAAAAAGAGTCTTGTCCTGCTCCTGAAATCTGCTCATGCATTCATCCCAGTCATCAGCAACAGAACATTGGGGTAGATGCATGACATTCATTTGTGCGCAATCACAATGATAATTTAATATGGTCAATAAAAAATTATATATATATATAACATAAACATACTGATGACTAATAGGCTATAGTGTAATGGAATGTTTTGCCTTGTGTGGTAGGTTTTGTGGGTTTTATGTAGGTGTCATAACCAGCCATAAAATTACTACCGTGGTACGTTTTGTTGGGTTTTTACAGTCTTATGTAGGTGTCATAACCAGCCATAAAATAACGCAATATACTGTATGTCACAACAGGTCTAAATATATGTGTCGTGACATTGCTATACCCATAT
Source organism: Thymallus thymallus (assembly GCA_023634145.1). NCBI lineage: Eukaryota > Metazoa > Chordata > Actinopteri > Salmoniformes > Salmonidae > Thymallus > Thymallus thymallus. Next base: position 37,700,244 of record CM042393.1, read on the forward strand.
TATAACAGGTTGTGACAAGTTATGTCAGCTGTTATGACATATTGTGACATGATTATGACTGAAAACTGGGAATTGTATCAAAGCAATGTTATGTAGCTTAGATGTCAAATTGGTTGTACCTGCATAAACAGACACTAAGGAGGAATACTGTTAGATTGTGTTCTGGGGCTGGAGAAGATATTCATATTCTTTAGTTGTCATGGTTGAGAAATAAATATTGAGAAGATAGGTAACCACGGCAACTAAATAATATGAATATCTTCTCCAGCCCAGAACACAGTCTAACATCATGTGTAAGTAAAGTGTTACCTATCTTCTCAATATTTATTTCTCAACCATGACAACTAAAGAATATGAATATCTTCTCCAGCCCCAGAACACAATCTAACAGTATTAGTGTCTGTTTATGCAGGTACAACCAATTTTACATCTAAGCTACATAGCATTGCTTTGATACAATTCCCAGTTTTCAGTTTTCACATTGTCAAAAAAGGTATAAAACACAGGAAGTACTGTGTATTTGATGTTTGGATTCAGAGTTTTTTAAAGCATATTTATCTTCTCACTCAAGTTACAGCCTTGAACTTCATTTAGAGCCCTTCAAATTACTCCAGAAAATATACCTTCCCATGCATGAAATCTATAATTACAATGACTCCCTAATAGTGGTAGTGTGCACTGTGTAGAGGTTGAAGGAAAAGAGTGGTAGGATTTAATATTCTACTCATAATAATACCAGAAATGATGAATATGTTATTAAAGACAATGCTGTTTGAATAATGAATTTGTGACATCCTTAGTTTTTGTGTGCTGTCAATCTTAAAGATTGAAGACTAAAATTCAAATTCAAAAGTAAACGAATGATGCAGTATGAAATGGAATTGACAGTTGTAATTTTTACTGCAATAAACACTCCTTCAAGCTTATTTAATAAGACCCTAATGTGTAGTTTACCTGACATAGTCAAATATAAACTAATAGTATATTAATGAACACAATATCCACAGAACAATTACTACCCAATGTTTTGAAACAGTAGATTGGTCTGATTATCAGTAACATTATTCAGCTGGCTAGATTGGCAATCTGTGGTTATAAACAACCATCCCATTATTATCTGAGAAGGTAATGGCTAACTCTAGCAGTTTACCAACATTTACCCCTGAATGCAGCATATTTTTTACACTGTGACACTGTTACACTTGCACTTAACCCTAATTGCTCCAGGGTTGACATTGATAATGGAAAACCGTACCTGCACTCTCTGAGGGTTCACACATGTATTTTAATACACACTTGTACATGTGTGAAATTAGACAAATATTAAGTACCTTCAGAAAGTATTCATACCCCTTGACGTATATATATATATATATATAGGTTTGGAATATTACTCATTCAAGGGTTTTTCTTTATTTGCACTATTTTTAACATTGTAGAATAAAAGTGAAGACATCAAAACTAACACATATGGAATCATGTAGTAACCAAAAAAGTGTTAAACAAATCAAAATATATTTTATATTTAAGATTCTTCAAATTTAGCCACCCTTTGCTTTGATGACAGCTTTGCACACTCATGGCATTCCAAATGGACAATGACCCCAAGCATGCTTCCAAAGTTGTGGCAAAATGGTTTAAGGACAACAAAGTCAAGGTATTGGAGTGGCCATCACAAAGCCCTGACCTCAATCCTATAGAATATTTGTGGGCAGAACTGAAAAAGTGTGTGCGAGCAAGGAGGCCTACAAACCTGACTCAGTTACACCCGTTCTGTCAGGAGGAATGGGTCAAAATTCACCCAAGTTATTGTGGGAAGCTTGTGGAAGGCTACCTGAAAGTTTGACCCAATGCTAACAAATACTAATTGAGTGTATGTAAACTTATGACCCACTGGGAATGTGATGAAAGAAATAACAGCTGAAATAAATCATTCTCTCTACTGTTATTCTGACATTTCACATTCTTAAAATAAAGTGGTGATCCTAACTGACCTAAGACAGGACATTTTTACTAGGATTAAATGTCAGGAACTGTGAAAAAATGAGTTTAAATGTACAGTTGAAGTTGGAAGTTTACATACAGTATTTGGCTAAGGTGTATGTAAACTTCCGACTTCAACTGCATATATTAAAAAAAAAAAAACTGTACAGCCTGAATTCAAAATGTATTAAATATACACACAATACCCCATATTGACAAAGTGAAAACATGTTTTTGCAAATGAAATACAGGAATATCTAATTTACATAACTATTCACACCCCTGAGCCAATACGTGTTAAAATCACCTTTTACATTCTGGTTAAGTCTCTCAGAGCTTTGCACACCTGGATTGTACAACATTTGCACGTTATTCTTTCAAAACATTCTTCAAGCTCTGTCAAGTTTTGCCATAGATTTTCATTATGATTTAAGTCAAAACTGTAACTACTCCACTCAGGAACATTCAATGTCATCTTGGTAAGCAACTCCAGTGTATATTTGGACCTGTGTTTTAGGTTATTGTCCTGCTGAAAGGGGTATTCATCTCCTAGTGTCTGATGGAAAGCAGACTGAACCAGGTTTTCCTGCCTGTGCTTATGTAACAGTGTTGCTTGCGTCCCTCTCCAAGCCCCTACCTGGGCTCGAACCAGGGACCCTCTGCACACATTGTCAACAGTCACCCCTGAAGCATCGTTACCCATTGCTCCACAAAAGCCGCAGAGAAAGGGTAACAACTACTTCAAAGTCCCAGCGGGTGACCGCACCGCTAACTAGCTAGCCATTTCACACCGGTTACACTTAGCTCCATTTAGTAATTTTTTTTATACTGAAAAACTCCACAGTCCTTAACGACAGAGCCAGGCGGCCCTATACTTACGCTCACTACACAAGTTGAGTAGGGCCCCGCAAATTACGCAAGGGCCCCGCCTCCCCCTCGTGTCAAAACGGGTGTCAATGTTTACAACTTCGATGAGAGGATGAAGAGGAACTATCCTTCTGGTCACGAAAAGAGAAAAAAAAACACCATGAGAGTGAATTTCGGGAACAGCAAACCAGTTAAATTTGTGTTCTCTCCTCTCCAAGTTTGATGTCAGCAAATAACAATAACATTAAGTTGATGTGCTAGCTTGCAGTGCATCTCTCTCTAGTCTGTCTGTCTTGCTAATCTAGCTGGGCAGTGCATCTCTTGGTCTGTATGTGTCTTGCTTGCCAGCCACTTTCAGGGCTGTGTTCTGTGACTTTGTGCCTAACAAAAGTGAGAGTGAAATACAACTATTTATTACTTTGATAAATGCCACAGTGTTTATAAACTGCAGCTCGGAAAAGATAACTACGTCGCGCGTGAACATGCGTTCATTATGCATTCATATGCGCGTGCACGAAATGAAACTTGCGCTTTCCAGCAGCAACCTCTTTGGGGACCAGTACAGACAATATATGGGGGTGATGGCACTCATAGGCGCACAAACTTTTAAAACAAGAAAATGATTATCTAGTCTGTCAATCAAGGTTTAGTTACAATTCTGGATTAATGCAAGATGGAAAGCAATGGATTGACATTGACTATTGATTTATATATTGAATTTAAAATGTTGATTGGGCATACTGGGCAATATGGATGCACATCTCTCAGCAAATAATAACCATCAAGTATTCAGCCAAGCCATAGAATAAATAGTATTTTATATTTGAAAATGTATAAAAGGAAATCTGGGGGAGACAGTTTGAATGGGCCTGATGCAGCTGATAAAATTTATAATAGTATTGTTATCTATAATTTACAGGTGCTATGCTTAAGTTTGTCAGTAGAGGAAATGCTGGATCATCAGCCAGTACAAGCACAGACTCAGTTGATCCATATCCAACCTCAGCCAGTACTAACACAGACCCAGTACAGCCAGCTTCAGCAAATACTAACACAGACCCAGTACTGGCAGCTTCAGCAAGTACTAACATAGACCCAGTACAGCTGGCTTCAGCAAATACTAACACAGACCCAGGTGAAATACAAGCAGCCTCAGCCAGTACTAACACAACCAGAGGTGTACAGGCAGCATCAGATACAAGCAGCTCAGATCCTAAGAGAACAGTTTGCGCTCCACAAAATGACCCAGCAGATTGGCCCCCAGTCTTTATAGACTTTATGAGGACTCAGTTAGTGCGCAGAGGTACATTCAAACCAGGACTGGATTTTTCTTACCCTAACGACAAGTCTAGAAGAGGTTTCCATTCAGACTTATTACAGAGACAGCTGTCAAATGGGGAAAAGATTACCAGGAGCTGGCTTTCATACTCAATAAAAAACAACGCTGTGTATTGTTTTTGCTGTAAGCTCTTTTCTACAAAAGACTACAAAATAATAAAGGCAGGCGTGAATGACTGGTCAAATATCAACACCATTCTGAAACACCATGAGGGTAGTCCTGAACACACAAACAATATGATTAAGTGGAGAGAACTTTTGCGCCTAAGTTGGGGACAGACTCTTGACCAGATACAAATGATAATTTGGAAACTGAAAGAAAGAGATGGCGGGATGTCCTTACACTTTTAATAAGTATCACTCAGGGTTCATCAGACAAACTCTTCCAACCAGATAATGGAAACTTCCTTAAAAAGGTTGAATTACTGGCAAAATTTGTACACCTGACATTAGTCACCAGGAGCAAATGTCCATTATTCTGAAAAGCCAGAGATCAAGGAGCACTTCCTTAGCTTTGTGAATGTTGAGGTTACAACAGGCTTGAATCTGTCCACTGTCATCTTAGATAAGCTGAATGAGCTGAAGAATTCATTTGAAGATTGCAGAGGGCAAGCTTATGATAATGGGGCCAACATGAAGGGCAAGCACCAAGGAGTACAAGCCAGACTGCTCAAAAAAAATCCCAGAGCCGTGTTCATCTCATGTGGAGCACATACTCTAAACCTTGTCGTCATTGCAGATGCCGCCAAATCTTCAAAAGATGCAGTTGTTATTTTTGAGCTGGCACACAAAGATGGAGTGTTTTGAATAAACATGTGAACATAACCGTGGAGTGATACAAGATGGGAGAGTAGGCTCCAAAGTGTTCATGCAATCAGGTATCAGGCTTCTGAGGTTTGGGGGGCATTGCTGGAAGCCAGACAGACGATCAACGATTCTGTGGCCAAAGTGGAGGCACAAGCACTTGCAGAGGAAGTTGGGTCTTAACGCTTCTTGATTTGCTGTGTCGTATGGTGTGAGATACTGACAATGACAAACAAGGTGAACAATCTCCTCCAATCCGCCTCAATGCAGTTGGATATCGCAGTGAATTTAATCTCAAATGCTAAAGCCTCCCTCACTACATACCGGGAAAATTGATTCTCTGAGGCCCAGACAACAGCCAAAAGCATTTGTGAAGAAATTAATGTGGAAGCTGTTCTGAAAGTGAAGGGACTGATAAACAGCAAGAGGCATTTCAGCTATGAGGCTCCTGATGAACCAGTGACTGATGCACTGAAAAACCTTGAAGTCAACTACTTCAACATTGTGGTTGACTCTGCTGTGACATCCATGGATGAGAGATTTGAAACACTCAACCGGGTGAAAACCAAATATGGAGTGCTGCTGAACTTCAGCACTGCCTCTCAGATGTCCAGTGAATCTTTAAAGGCTCACTGTATGGAAGTTGAAAACACTAACCTTCAGAGTAGACTGTGACATCAGTGGAATGGATCTGGCACACGAGATTCAGAATTTACCTGATCTGCCATCAGATAAGATGACTGCCTTTGAGCTAATTTCCTTTCTCTGTGAGAAAAACCTGGAGGAACTCTATCCTAACCTTTGGATGGCCCTAAGAATTGCAGTCACCCTACCAGTAACAGTAGCATCGGCAGAGAGGAGCTTTTCAAAATTAACGTTCATCAAAAGCTACCTGAGGTCTTCCATGTCACAGGAACGTTTGAGTGGTCTGTCCATCATGAGCATAAATCATGACGTGGGGAAACAAATGTCCATTGATGATTTTGCCTCAAGAAAGTGCAGAAGAGGAATATTTTGATGGTAAGATTTTAATTCAAACATTCAAATGTTTACACACTTAGTAACATTTAAGATTGTATGACAGAAGTGCATTTGTGTAAATGACTGCTTAACTAACTATGCTAACTATACTTTCTCAATTTCTTCCAGACAGTCCAGATGGACTGGAGCCCATGCTGATGCTGAAAATGCCCAGGCTGTAGAGGGAACGTTAATCACACAGCTGTATAGGTTTTATTTTACTATTTTTAGACATATAGCTGCAGCCATAGCCTATAGGCTTATGTTGACATTGTATAGACAAAGCTAATTGCATAATATTGTGAGGACTGGACTAATTACCAGGCAGCAGAGCCAAAGCTCAGGTGTTATATTTTATTATTTTCTACATTTTCTATTTTCTGCAATTTCTTATGTTAATTTTAATATTCACTTGTCATAAGATTCTATAGAAAATATTCTTGTTTGTTTATACCTAATTCTGTTCTGTATAGGTCTACTTATTCATAGACCGACAGATGGAGCAAACTGTTTTAAAGGAGGGAGGATTGTAGTGGGAGCACTGGGGTGTCAGGTGTGACTGTGTGGCAATGGCAAATGGTTTACATGGCTCACGGGTCAGGTAGGAGGGCCCCTTAGCAGAAATTTGCTTAGGGCCCCAGGGAGGTCAGGACCGGCTCTGCTTAACGATTACTAGCAAACCATAGCATGATGCAGCCACCACTATGCTTAAAAACATGGAGAATGGTAATCAGTGATGTGTTGTATTGGATTTGCCCCAAACATAACACTTTCTATTCAGGACAAAAAGTTAATTGCTATGCCACGTTTTTTGCAGTATTACTTTAGCACCTTGTTGCATGTTTTGGAATATTTATATTCTGTAGAAGCTAGCTTGCTTTTTTATTATTTATTATTTAACTAGGCAAGTCAGTTAAGAACTAATTATTATTTACAATGACAGCCTACCTACAGGGTCAGTCAAATTAGGGTTAAGTGCCTTGCTCAAGGACACATTTTCCTCATGGTGAAATCCCTGAGTGGTTTCCTTCCTCTCCAGCAACTGAGTTAGTTGAAGGGGCTCCCAAGTGGCGCAGCAGCCTAAGGCACTGCATCTCAGTGCTAGAGGTGTCACTACAGACACCCTGGTTTGATTCCAGGCTGTGTCACAACCGGCCGTGATTAGGAGTCCCATAGGGTGGCGCACAATTGGCCCAGCATCGTCCGAGTTTGGCCGGTGTTGGCCACCATTGTAAATAAGAAATTGTTCTTAACTGACTTGCCTAGTTAAATAAAGGTTAAATAAAAGAAAACATTGGGTTGGGGGATTGACTGAGCAGCTGGGAAATGTTTTATGTAATCTTTGGGTTATTTTCAGTACCATTATAATTTAAATGTTGCTTGCATATCTTTGCCTTCTCTGCCATCCCATCCCCTCCCTTTCTTGCACACACAATCAAGATTCAACATTGAATATCAAATAACTAATCTCTATTGCCTGCATTTCAGAACGTACAGAGAATGTACAAGAATATACATTTTTTAAATAGCACATTGAAACAAAGCCATATTGTCTAAATATGTATTATTTCATAAGATAATATTTCATAAGATAGGATTGATTGTTATTATTATTTATTTATATTATTTCATGAACCGAACAGTCCAAGCATCAGACTAAAGCCTCAGTTAAACATGATGTGCACTCAGATTGCAATCTGAGAAAAACAAAGCATGCGTGCGTGTGACACTGTCTGCCTTAAGTGGTATTAACACAGATCTGTCTATCAGACAGTATCAGAGCTAATCAATAGATATTCACATTCACTGACACACTTTGGCTATATTAACCATGGTAACAGCACACACACACACACACACACACACACACACACACACACACACACACACACACACACACACACACACACACACACACACACACACACACACACACACACACACCATGCTGTGTTGCCATACAATAATGGTCTACATTTGTAGGTCACTCTACTAAAGAACATGGACTAATGGATCATTACTTAATAACTCAAAGCACTTTTCACAATACCCAAAATGTTACATTTGTATTTAAAATAAATTGTTGTGATAGAAGGAATGTACCAGAACGCGCTTCAGTAGTTGATCTAAAGGCAAGCGAGTCACATACCATACTGTAGGCAAAAAGCAGGCACAAATGCATAACAAAACTAACTACAATTAAATTTAGCAGAGCTATAAATAGTGCCTTCAGAGCATATTAGCACTTGAATGAGACACTCATGGCTCATCCATCCACTGATCTATTAATTCACAGGAACATGGCCAGAGGGCTGTGCTTCCTCCTGTCACTTCTCACACTACATACAAGAGTATATACTTATCCACTATTGTTCAGTGAAAAATAAATAAATACATGCTTGCAACAGTCTTACTGTGGGGGATTATGTTCCTGGTCCCAAGCTGTTAGAGATATCTTTTGTTTTAGAATATCATGACTTGTGCAAAGCATGGAGGCACACTGACAATGCCATCACACACAATTAATTTTGTATAGTTTGTATCCATTTACATAATTCAACACCTAAACCCTGTTTGATGCCTACATCTTCCATTCATTTGGGGCTGGGGCTCATAGATTCCTTTACACAACACTAACCATGTTTCCATCCAACCATTTCATGGGGATTAATTACCTGATGCATGGACAAAGTCATGGCTGGGCTGATGGAAACATAAAATGTCGGTACAATTTTATAAATGCCTACAGACAATTTGCTTGTTCAACATGGTGGGATCTTTTTGTGTCGTTAAAATTAATCATGGCGGTTAAAAATGGCGGTGGAAACTCCTTTATGCGCAAATATTCATATAATAAGCATCATATCGAAGTAAACGTGGAGTCACGCGATGATATGTTGTGTGGTTCTCTTACTATGACTCGGGAAAAGCATGCAGTTTATAACATGCTGACCACACCGCTAAGGTTACGTGCGCGAGCACTACAAAATAATTTCATCCAAACTGTTCGCACGAGCATCTGCGTATCCAGGCGCTTAAAATATAACTTTCTATTTTTCGTGCTTGACACACTAAGTCCTGCCTCTCCCATCTCCTCATTGGTTTTTAGGAGCATATTCCCACGTGGGTGATTGAAAGCTGAACTGAGGTTTACACTCCAGTCCAGTTGGTGGTGGTAATGCAAAGTTGGTTGCCAACCTCCATATAAAGTCCACAGAAGAAGAAGAACAAGAATAAGACTGAAGGAGGAGAGATTACTAGAAACTAAGTTTCCCATTCTATCTGTGGGTTAATTGTTGGAGTAGAGAATACACAATTTTGTGTGACTCAAAATGTGTCAAAATTCAACAAAGATCTGGGAAAAAAAGGACCTTGTGCATTTCAGGCAAAATAACAAAGGAACGTTTATATCCAAGGACAAATTAGCTACCAACAGCAACTAGCTAGCTAAATGTCCATGAATGTTTCATGCGCTCGATGGCGCACAAGGACGCATGCGTGTGCCCGGTGTACAGTAGTCCGCATGTTAGGTTACATATTAAATACATTATCATGAACTTCACAGGATGGTGAATGTGCAAGGTCATGTGCTTGATGTTCTTTTCCAATAAATATTGAGGTTCTAATTCTGGTGACATGATGATCGATGCTTGGCTGCCATTTGACAAATACAAAACATATTGCTCTTATCAATAATAATCTCATAATGTAGATAGCCTAGCCCCACTGTATGTTCAAGCTGTTGGCAGTGTGCAGTTTTGTGTAACAGATTTTAGAACGCTGTTCCTTTCATTCAAGGTTTACAAAATGGCATCATATAATTTCCCCATCAATGTCCTTATGCCTAGCCACTATTTAAACAAGTCAATGAAGGACTTTCTGGTCTCATTGAAGCTGGGTTTGAATGTTTTCATGTCTATTTTGTAGACTGGTGTTGGGGGGACCACTGGCAGAAGTCTTAAAGTGATGTCACCTTGTGTATCTAGCGAGAAGAATGTTTAGTGAATAACTTGTTTCAGGCTATAAATAAAGGCATATCTGAGGCACCATCAGCAGGGTCATTTCGAACTTTACCTGCACTTCGAAGATAACATCTTAGGCCTGCTTCTCTCTGGGCTTGCAAAGTTCATTTCTTTGTCCTTGAAGACCGCAATCCAGTTTAGTGATTTTTCTTAAGCAGTCCGAGATTAAAATGTCCTGAGAAATCTGTAGTAAATTATTATTATTTTTGTAATATTTTATTTTAAGACAACTTAACATTTACATACATATCCACAAACATTACAGACATCACACTTGTCAGAACCATGCGTTTCCACCATATCCACAGACCAATGCTGTTTATAATTCTTGTGAGAATCTGCCCCATATGACTTAAAATTGTGTTATGTTGTAGCCAGACAAATTACTTGTCCATTGCGTTGCACATTTTGAGGAATATTCAGAGGTGGAAACTTTCTGTGGGAATTAACGGGAATATATGGGAATTAACGGAAATATATGCAAATTAATATGAATACCATTTAAATGTATATGTTTTTTGCATTGGATATATTTACCATATATGTAGACAGAAACATACACCTTTTACCTTAAGTAGTCATACATAGACATAATTGCAAATGATTAAATGCTTCCATAGAAAAAAATAAAACAACTTAGTTACGAATTGAACTTTAATTAAATGAGTTGACTCTTCACATGGGATGATTTCACTGAACAACAAAAGAAAGCGAATATTGAATGATCCCCAATGATCCATCGCATCTCCCCAAAAAGTTCTGTAAAATGATAGTCTAGAAACTACAGATTTGGTTGTCTTCCTCTCAGGCTTCCATGTCTTCTCCCTGGACCTCCTCAATGTCCACCTCTTGAACATCAGACTCCGAGGACTCATCTTCACTGTCACTTTCCAACATTGTTGAGGATGGCTCGTTGTCAGACTCAAAAAGCCTAAAATTTTCCCGAATGCCCACCAATTTTTCAACCCTTGTATTGGTCAGCCTGTTGCATACTTTGGTGTGTGTGTTCCCAAACAAGGACCAGTTGCGCTCTGAGGCGGCTGATGTTGGTGGAATTCGGAGGATATTGGAGGCAACAGGGGAAAGAGCCTCAGATCCACAAAGTCCCTTCCACCAGGTGGCTGATGAGATATGTTGGCACGACTGCCATATTGCATCTCCATCCCAAAGCCCTTGCTTGGAAGTGTACTTCGCCAGACTGCCAAGAACCTTGCCCTCATCCAGGCCAAGGTGGCGAGACACAGTAGTGATGGCACCATAGGCCTTGTTGATCTCTGCACCAGACAGGATGCACTTGCCAGCATACTTAGTGTCCAACGTGTACGCTGCAGTGTGTATGGGCAGAAGTCTTCACGCTTTTTGATTGTCTCCCTCAATCCGTGCAATGGCTACTGCTATAGGTTTCAGGAGTTTCAGGCTGCTTACCACTCTCTCCCAAAATACATAATCCAGGAGGATCCTCTTGATGGGGCTGTCCATATCGGCAGACTGTGATATGGCCATTTCTTGGAGAGACTCCTTACCCTCCAGGAGACTGTCAAACATGATGGCAACACCACCCCAACAGCTTCAATATGGTGCTCTTATTCTCACTTTGCTTGGTGAGGTAGATTGCTGCTATAACTTGATGACCCTTCACATACCTAACCATTTCTGTGGCTCTCTTGTAGAGTGTATCCATTGTTTTCAGTGCCATGATGTCTTTAAGGAGCAGATTCAATGCATGAGCAGCACAGCCAATGGGTGTGATGTGAGGGTAGGACTCCTCCACTTTAGACCAAGCAGCCTTCATGCTCGCAGTATTGTCTGTCACCAGTACAAATACCTTCTGTGGTCCACTGCCTTCAGCTCATCTGCAATGTACAGTAGAGACCGCTGTGTCTGTTGACCCTGGTGTCTGTGCTCTTGTAGAATACTGGTTGAGGGGTTGAGATGATTTAGTTAATTATTCCTTGCCTACGAACATTCGACCACCCATCAGAGATGATTGCAATACAGTCTGCTTCCTCTATGATTTGCTTGACCTTCACTTGAACTCTGGTGAACTCTGCATCCAGCAAATGAGTAGATAAATCATGTCTGGTTGGAGGGGTGAATGCTGAGCGAAGAACATTCAGAAATCTCTTCCAACAGACATTGCCTCTGAGCATCAGAGGTGAACCAGTTGCATACACAGCTCGAGCAAGACATTCATCAGCATTTCTCTGACTACGTTCCTCCATTGAGTCAAAAAAACTGATTCCAGGAGGACCATGTGCTGTTGCTATCGATAAGGTGTCTGATTCATAATTTTCACCTCGAATAGAAGTAGAGGGTTGCTTGTTGTGAGCACTGAAGGAACTTTATGCACTTGGCCAGATAATTCTGCATCTTTGTTGCATTCTTCACATATGAGTTGGCACAGTATTTGCAAATGTACACAGCTTTTCCTTCTACATTAGCTGCAGTGAAATGTCTCCACACATCACATAGTGCCCGTGGCATTTTCCTGTAAACATTAGAAAAAAATTGTAAAAAAAACCAAATAGAATTCTATGTACAGTACAGATAAATAGTTAAGCAGTAAGATAAATGTTTTAAAATTAAACATGTATGGAAACAGGTGAATTAACACTCCTCAGTTAGCAGGCTCAAGCAAGCTAAAACTCACATGGTAACAAAAACTAACTAGCAGAAATTGTTAACAAGTTAGAAATGAATTAAACACACTTTGCTGTAGGCTACTATTTACTAGTTTACATTTTTTTATGTATGTCATATAAAATATATTCACCCCACCCAGTATTGTAATCAAAACTTACCAGAAAGCATGTAGTCCTTGGCTCAGACAGTGTAGTAGTGTGGGCTCAATAGCATCCCAACTGTGTGCAAGATCTTGAGAATCAGCTGTACATGTGATGGAAGAGTGCACTGCACATGTGATGGAAGAGTTTTGCAATTCCATTGAATTGGGGATAGTTTAACCAAAATATGCCACAAGACCTAGAATTGCCTTGTGTATCCCACAAAAAAGGTTCACTGTTATAAGCTAATTTTTTTGATGATTTTAAGCAAAATTCCCCAGATTCCAAGGCTTAACTTTCCATTGGAAATTTACCGGAAAGTTTCCGACCCTTTGCAACCTTAATTGCAGTTAATCACTAGTCTGGCTTACACTTATTGTAACTCTTGAAGTCCTCTTGACTTCAGAGTCTGGAATGGCTCTTTGATGTTGTCGGCACAAGGCATCGATAATAAAGGGGGCTGTGTCTTTCTCTCTCAAACACCCAGAGCCACACACAGCCCCAATGGTTTAGATTTTCAAATCCAAACAATGAGGTCTCAACCCTGAGGACAATTTATTAGTGAATATTGCATTAACAAACAGCCTCCTTTCCAGACCAGTGTGGTCACAGCTCTACCTGCTCTGTGAGTCACGTGGGTCGTGTCAGCCAGGCTAGTTAATCACAGCAAACAGAATCAAATTAAAGTGTAATTTTTATATAAAAAATGTAACCCACTATGCCTGGAGTATCCCTCAGATGTGGATAATCTTGGACTATCTCTACTGTCTTGGCCCCATTCTGTCTGTTCCACAGAGCACTCTGGATCGCCTTCATGTACTTCTTCATGTACTCTGCAACCTGGTTTGCCGACCAGCTGTTGTTCAGCCACTTGGTCATCTGGGCTGCCCTCTCACATTTGACTGTGAGCATAATTTATAATTCATTGAATACCTTTTTTTTTAACAGTCAGTTTTCAAAATACACATCAAATCTTTCAACATGTACCTGGCAAGACCCGGCTACTGCTCAAGCTTGGTGTGTCACTTGGTTTGTCCACACTCCTATGTATTCATGTGTGTGTCCCGAGGACCTCCCCTTGTGTAGAGAAAAAGGTGGCATTTACATAATCCTCACTGTATGCAAGGCTTTTATGTTCTTCTTTTTTAATTTCAGGCTATAGTCTAGTCGTCCAAAAGCAAGAGTGTTTCTTGGTCTCTCTCTTCCACTCCAAAAACCGGAATGTGTCTTCCACATTAAACCCGCTCTGAATCAGAGAGGTGCGGGGGGGCTACCTTAATCGACATCAACGTCATCGGCACCCGGGGAGCGGTTGTTGTTGTGGGTTAATTGCCTTGCTCAAGGGCAGAACAGCAGATTTTTCCACCTTGCTGGCTCGGGGATTCGAACCAGCAACCTGTTAATTACTGGCCCAACCCTCTTAACCGCTAGGCTTAACCGCAAGGGGGGAGATTTTAAGGGATAGTTTTACCCACTTTGGGGGAAGGGTTGATAAACCAGGTCAAATGGTTGAACAAAGACAAGGGAGTGAGGAAAGAGCTAAATTAATAGGGGCGGCAGTAGCTTCAAAGTTAGAAAGGCAGGCAGATATTCAAACCACCAAGCTGCCTGCGGGGAAATTTGCAGGGAGTGATCCGTCAATCAGAGGGTTACCAGCTACAATATCTTTGCATACTACCATGAGCTGCTCCCAGCCTGTGATGTGTGTGTTGTGTGTGTCAGGTTGGTTACTGTAACAGAATATATGTGCAAATGACCATAAAGCAAGCATGGTAAAATAAAGAACAGACTATCTATGGTACACTCTTCATGGTTATTGCATCATTTTCAGATCTATTAGAAGCTATTAATAGACTAAACAACAATGTAATTGAACCAGACATCAAGGCATTCATCAGCAAAGATGCAGTGCAACCTGATAGTATTTTGGACAACCAAATTGAAGTCAAAATGAGTCTTAACGCCTATAGCCTATAGAGATGCATTCATGTAATGAACTCATTATTATGCATCAACATTTTAATTTGATTACAATTATTTATTGTCAATCGTTTTTGTCAGGCTATAATTTGTTAGGCTACAATTAAGTAGATTAATGAACTGATAATACATTCATACATCCCTTTTTTTTTTTGAATATTGCATTCTATATGAATAATGTCCGTTAATGTTAATTTGTGTATTAATAATAATAATAATAATAATAATCTGAAAATGTGTCTGAAATTGAATATTTATCCTATTGTTCATGTCCATATAGCCTAGGACAATGTTGTTAAGTACTCTTTATTCCTTATCCACTTTTTTTTGCTTGCTCACCTCACCTTTCTGGGGGGGAAAATCCATTAAACAGTGAATCAATTTTGTCTGGCCTAAGCTTATCTTTAGAAAATTGTCCATTCATTGGCCTTGACCTCAGCATTTAAGTACAGGAATAAAGAAATGTTAGAAACATGGCTAGCTAGCTAAACTAACTTGGCTACATCAAATTGAAGGTAAACTCTGTTAGCTAGCTAACATAATCCTCCTTAACTTCACAAGTCCGACTAAAGCTGCCACTGTTAGAAACCATTGAAAACCAGTACATTAACGCTAGTTAACTCAATCAATCACCATGCAAGCATGAGATAAGCCTGCCAAATAGCTTGGTTAAATTAACCCAGATGGAGAATAAGTGAAATATAGCTATGGTAACTTAGCTAGTCAGCTAACTTAGCTAACGAGTGAAAGTGTCCGAGACAGTCCAGAAGAAATGTCAGACTAAGCTAGCTGACTTTAGCTAGCTACCATTACAGACACTGACATAAATAGCTAGCTAGCTAGCTGATTAGCTAGCCAAATATCGAAAGAAAACATACATTTAGTTATATTCCGCTACAACACTTCAGTACGCTAGCGTCTAACGTTACCACAGCCAGAGATATTAGCACAGAAAATGGCTAGCTAGCTAATGGTTGTTAGTTAGCTAGCTAACGCTCAAACTAACGTTAGCTAGATACCTAATTATGATAGGACAACCTATTTAACCTGAATGACCATCTCATTCATAATTTTTAACATTTTCACTGTTTTCAGACAGCCAAAACACCCAGTCCGTCAAAATAACCGTTTTCCACTCGTCAGTCACTCAGTCGCACCAGAACTAGAATACTTGCAAGTAGGCTGGTGGACTTCACATGCTGGTGGCGGGAGAATTAACCCACTGGCTGGGTCAAATATCCATAGCCCAATCCATAGCAGGTAGCCTAGTGGTTAGAGCATTGGGCCAGTAACCAAAAGGTTGCTGGTTGAATACCTGTGTCACACCTGCTCCCGCTCTCCCTCACTGGCGCTTGAGGGCGCCAGGCTGGCCTGCATTACACACTCCTGCCACCATCATTAAGCACACCTGCTTCCCTCGTCAGGCGCATCAGCAATTATTGGACTCACCTGGACTCACTCACATGTCCTCACCTTCCCTATACTGTATCTGTCTGTTCCCCAGCTCTGTTCCCCGCTGCTGCATTCAGTGTGATTGTCGTATGTCGTTGTTTTCACCCGGTTCTGACGCTGTTCCTGTCTTGTTCATTGACTGTGTTTATTAAAAGTTCACTCCCCATACCTGCTCCTCATCTCCAGCGTTGGTTGTTTCATCCCGAGCCGACAAGGTGAAAAACCTGTCTGTGTCCTTGAGCAAGACACTTAACCCTAATTTGCTCCAGGGGCTGACCCTGCAGGTAGGCCGTCATTGTAAATAAGAATTTGTTCTTAACTGACTTGCCTAGTTAAATAAAAAAATAAAAATAACCCAGCACCCACAATCCAACCTTGCTGTGTTTACAGAAAACAATCCAACTATTGACCCAATAACTGCAACCCAGAATTTGGGTCATCCAAACAACCCATATATTTTTTAGAGTGTGTTACATCTCAAAGCCATGCATGCAAGAAGCTTTGACCTGTCTGGTACACAAATATCCGTATCTGTATTTTTGCAGATTGTAACTGATTGATTCTAGAAAGAGAGAAGGAACAACACATGATCAAGATGATCTAGCTACTAGTTTAAAGCAAAGAAAGATCTAATTGTTACAAATAATTAATGTATGGGCTACATTTATGAAAATATTACATGCAAGTGTTATGAGTGAGTGCACCACAAACATATTTCCAGGGTGTTGATGCCTCATCCTCCCAATACAGCCTCTTCCAACACCACGTGTTGCAAAAAATATTTTGCTCTGACGTCAAATCAACTCATATTGTTGCTAGTTTCACTCTATCCATAAAACATGAAATTGCTAACTAGGCATAATTAAGCTAAACATTTGTTTAAGTTTATTAGGAAGTTTAATTCATAAGTTAGACACTTACCAGACAACTTTGGTAGGTACTGTAGCTAGCTAGAGAGCTTGGTTTCTTTGTTACAACAAATGTTTCTAATCCCCTTGATTGGTTATCACCGGTTACTGGTCTTGGAACTCATGTGTCCAGCAGGAACGGCTTCTGATAAACTGTTTGCCACTAGTGGCAATAAATATTATTGTTGGTTTGCTGCAGATTCACTACTAGCGGCAAACGTTTGCAAACTTCTGGCAACATCTTGTGGAACACTATTTAGTTTGCAGCAAATTTGCCGCAAACTTGCGGAAAGTTTGCAGCAACAAATTCATTTTTGTAAGGGTGTTGTTTTGATTTGAAAATCCAACACTTGTAATTGAAGGAGAGGCTGGTGGGAGGACCTATAGGAGGACGGGCTCATTGTGATGGCTGGATGGAATTAATGGAACGGTATCAAACATATGTTAACCACATTTGACTCCATTTCATTCATTCCATTCCAGCCATTCCAATGAGCCAGTCCTCCTATAGGTCCTCCCACCAGCCTCCACTGATATGAACATGGCATAAGTCATGGTGAAATGCAAAGATGTAACTTTGTGTTGCATATTGGGGAGGGTGTCAGAGTCAATGGGTTCTGGTGTCAACACGCTTCTAGGGGGCTCTGGTAGGATGCACCTCTGTAAATAAAATAAATAAATAAACAGCTGTAAAATGGTTGTTTCTGCTGAATTTTTAAGGGAAAATACCCCCCCGAAAATGTCATGATAATTTGGTCAGTATATCCCAACCACAACTGAAAAAACAATAATTTTGGTATTACTTTAAACTGTTGGTCTAACTCTAACAGTTCAGAAAGTCACCACCAAAACCCTGCTTTAACTAAATTTAAATGTCATTAACCCATTCTACTGGCCATGGCTGTAGATCTGTATGTAACCGTCCGGCCCCGTCCCGCCCACCTGGATATATTTATTTTTTTCATGTGTTATTTTAAGCACACATTATTTTTACATAGCTGCTGCTCACCCCTCCCTTCACATTTCTTCCTTTACTCATTCTCTTCTGAATCCTCAACCAATTTGATTGACATGATGATGAAGCCTAGGACTCTGCTTCACATTTTCTGAACAGCAGAAATTAAAACTCTTTGGCTATTTGATGAACATTCTAAAAATACATATATTTTGTAGGCTAATTTAGGATGTAGGCTACGACCTTCTGTCTGTAACTAAGGATATTGCAGTAGCACAATCAGGGCACAACAAGCTGCATTTTAACCACCATGTGATGATGTAATCTCTATAGTTATGCTGCCATATCGTAGCTTGAGTTGCTGAAAAGTACTACTACTCATTTGATTGCTTGTCTGCCCCCTGCTTTGCCAATGTTTGCAATGTTGGTGAAATAAGAACATTCAATCTTTGTTTCGCCTGCCTGTGTCATCCTAAAAAGCTTGCCTAAATAGACTGCCTGTTTGTCTGTTGTTACAGTAGGCTACTGCAAACATGGCGGATTATGTCTATTGTAGAACACATCGAAGTTTGTAGAACACACGGCAGCAGAATGAGTAGCAGCTACATACAAAATATTTAGCGAAATATACATTCCCTCACTTCGGAAACTTTCTCCATTTGAAAAAATATAAGTTAATTGTGCTTCCGAGTTAACTCACAGATTTGAGGGTTTGTTAAGAAGAGAGAGAGGAGAGAGAGAAAGATAGAGAGGAGATACTGTATGTTCCTCTGTTCTCCTTACAAGCCTTGCTCAACTGGTTTTTCCCTTCACAAACCATGGCCTCAAACCATGGAGGATCTGTATGCTAGAAATACTTGGTTTGTTATTTATCAAATACTCGTTTTTGCGCTGATTCCGCGATGCGTTTAGTTTTTAACAGCTAGGACCGTTATTTCTTGTCCCTGAATCCCACTTAACATACAGGTTGAGACGCTAAGCGGCTAGCCATCAAGCTAACGAAGTTGGTACCAGATGAGTTTGGAAATGGAGCCCTCTTTGTCTGGATAAATAAATGAACGGTTCTAGCGCTGTAGGAGCTGTATCTACTACGCTTTGTTTCGGGACAAACCGGATCACTCAGAGTTCCAATGCGGCAATTGTTTGCTTGCCGAGGAATATAGGCTTGAGGTGGCTTCCTTGATCACGCAGGTCGCCAGCCTACGTAAGAAACTGGGGAAAATGCAGAGTGGAATGTTTACATTTTCTACACCGGTGGCTGGACGGCATTCGCGCCTGTTGGATGCATCTCAGCCTTGTAGTTTGTCGTTATCCGACTGGCCTGTGTTGCTTGGAGCTCCCCCATCTGATAGCGGAGTCGAAGGAGCACAGTAAGAGGAGCAAGACAATCAACGATGGTTGCATGTCACAAGCCGTGGAAGCCAAAGACAGTGACCTCCCGCAAACCAGTCTACACTCCCAACGAGAGGCCTGGAGCGGATACAAACAACAAATAGTTTCGCTGTCCTGGAGCCTGACCGCTGCGGGTGCCTGTGTCTGCGGCCGCTGTGCCTACTACTACGATTTCGAAGTCAACGTCGGCAACCTTCCATCCCTGCTCTGGATCGAGCGGGACATCTCCATCTGTCGGAGGCCTACACCAGGTGCCGGGAGCAATGGTCTCAAGTTTCCTGCCTCTCGCCTGTCCATAAAGCTGTGAAGCATGGGAGTGGGGGGATTTCCTCGTCCTTCTAGCCAGCCGTGATTTTGGGCAGCTCCATGGTAAGAAATGTGACCGTTCCTGTTGCAAAAATATCATCCTATCCCAGAGCTTACTAAGCTGAACCCAAACGTACTACGTCAGGACATGGAAATCCATTATATCGTAGTCCATGTGTATGTGTGTGTACAGTGGGGAGAACAAGTATTTGATACACTGCCGATTTTGCAGGTTTTCCTACTTACAAAGCATGTAGAGGTCTGTCATTTTTATCATAGGTACACTTCAACTGTGAGAGACGGAATCTAAAACAAAAATCCAGAAAATCACATTGTATGATTTTTTAATAATTAATTTGCATTTTATTGCATGACATAAGTATTTGATCACCTACCAACCAGTAAGAATTCCGGCTCTCACAGACCTGTTAGTTTTTCTTTAAGAAGCCCTCCTGTTCTCCACTCATTACCTGTATTAACTGCACCTGTTTGAACTCGTTACCTGTATAAAAGACACCTGCCCACACACTCAATCAAACAGACTCCAACCTCTCCACAATGGCCAAGACCAGAGAGCTGTGTAAGGACATCAGGGATAAAATTGTAGACCTGCACAAGGCTGGGATGGGCTACAGGACAATAGGCAAGCAGCTTGGTAAGAAGGCAACAACTGTTGGCGCAATTATTAGAAAATGGAAGAAGTTCAAGATGACGGTCAATCTCCCTCGGTCTGGGGCACCATGCAAGATCTCACCTCGTGGGGCATCAATGATCATGAGGAAGGTGAGGGATCAGCCCAGAACTACACGGCAGGACCTGGTCAATGACCTGAAGAGAGCTGGGACCACAGTCTCAAAGAAAACCATTAGTAACACACACAGGTACTCTTCAACTGTGAGTGACGGAATCTAAAACAAAAATCCAGAAAATCACATTGTATGATTTTTAAGTAATTAATTTGCATTTTATTGCATGACATAAGTATTTGATACATCAGAAAATCAGAACTTAATATTTGGTACAGAAACCTTTGTTTGCAATTGCAGAGATCATACGTTTCCTGTAGTTCTTGACCAGGTTTGCACACACTGCAGCAGGGATTTTGACCCACTCCTCCATACAGATCCTTCAGTTTTCGGAGCTGTCGCTGGGCAATACGGACTTTCAGCTCCCTCCAAAGATTGTCTATTGGGTTCAGGTCTGGAGACTGGCTAGGCCACTCCAGGACCTTGAGATGCTTCTTACGGAGCCACTCCTGAGTTGCCCTGGCTGTGTGTTTCGGGTCGTTGTCATGCTGGAAGACCCAGCCACGACCCATCTTCAATGCTCTTACTGAGGGAAGGAGTTGTTGGCCAAGATCTTGCGATACATGGCCCCATCCATCCTCCCCTCAATACGGTGCAGTCGTCCTGTCCCCTTTGCAGAAAAGCATCCCCAAAGAATGATGTTTCCACCTCCATGCTTCACGGTTGGGATGGTGTTCTTGGGGTTGTACTCATCCTTCTTCTTCCTCCAAACACAGCGAGTGGAGTTTAGACCAAAAAGCTATATTTTTGTCTCATCAGACCACATGACCTTCTCCCATTCCTCCTCTGGATCATCCAGATGGTCATTGGCAAACTTCAGACGGGCCTGGACATGCGCTGGCTTGAGCAGGGGGACCTTGCGTGCGCTGCAGGATTTTAATCCATGACGGCGTGGTGTGTTACTAATGGTTTTCTTTGAGACTGTGGTCCCAGCTCTCTTCAGGTCATTGACCAGGTCCTGCCGTGTAGTTCTGGGCTGATCCCTCACCTTCCTCATGATCATTGATGCCCCACGAGGTGAGATCTTGCATGGTGCCCCAGACCGAGGGAGATTGACCGTCATCTTGAACTTCTTCCATTTTCTAACAGTTGTTGCCTTCTCACCAAGCTGCTTGCCTATTGTCCTGTAGCCTTGTATTTGGTGTCGGCTCCTGTTTCACTGATCCGGACTCTCTAGTTTGATTATAAATCATGGTGAATCGTGTTGACAATGCCAACTGTTTGTTTTTCTCTCTGTTTGTCAGAGCTAGTCAAAGCTCAAGCCAAGTTTTCACCCACTGGGTCAAAAAGCTGAAAAGGCAAAAACATGTTTCTCCCAGCACAAGTACTCATACTCTCCTATTAGGCTGAGTCTCCTCCTTGCACATTTAGACAGCTAATACATATTTTTGCTAGTGATGGAAGTTAAGTGATGTGTGTAATAAAACTGTTCTTTCTCCCTTCACCTGACCTGACTTCGGCCCACATTCCTCACTAATCCACAGCTATCCAACCTTATCAGTGGCGGCAACCAAGTGATTGCCTTTTCCCTTACTCCGAAACTTTCCAGACCCATACCTCTCATCCAACCTCCATTGACCCCATCATATACTTTCATCATACATGTAACACTAAACTTCTAATATTACAAGTATTTCAGGCTACAATCCAACATAATGTAATGTATTATCTTATATGTGTCATGCTCTGTGATGCCCATATCTAGGCATCAATACTTTGAAGATAATCTCCCCCTATTGAATGCAATATATTCACTTAAGCATCATGTTCCTTGATGCATATCTTTTTGCAAAATCATACCAGATTGATGCTTATAGGCTAATAACAGCCTGCACCATCTTATTGTGTTGCCTACCTTAACAACAATGGAGTATTTTGTATTCACTAAACCTTAAACCTCAACTAAATCTCATAATGAATAATGTGGAAATTGAGCAAGTGCAGGTGACTAAACTAATTGGAGTAACCCTGGATTGTAAACTGTCATTGTCAAAACATATTGATACAACAGTAGCTAAGATGGGAAGAAGTGTTTCCATAATAAAGCGCTGCTCTGCCTTCTTAACAACACTATCAACAAGGCAGGTCCTACTGCCCTAGTTCACCTGGACTACTGTTCAGTAGTGTGGTCAGGTGCCACAAAGAGGAACTTGGGAAAATTGTAGTTGGCTCAGAACAGGGCAGCACGGCTGGCCCTTAAAAGTACACAGGGAACTAACATTAATGATAGGCATGTCAATCTCTCATGGCTCAAAGTGGAAGAGAGATTGACTTCATCACTACTTGTTTTTGTAAGCGGTGTTGACAAGCTGAATGTCCCGAGCTGTCTGCTTAAAATACTAGCACACAGCTCGGACACCCATGCATACCCCACAAGACATTCCACCAGAGGTCTCTTCACAGTCCCCAAGTCCAGAACAGACTATGGGAGGTGCACAGTACTACATAGAGCTGTGACTACACAGAACTCTATTCCACATCAGGTAACTGATGCAAGCAGTAGAATCAGATTTAAAAAACAGGTAAAAATACACCTTTTGGAACAACGGGGACTGTGAAGAGACACACACAAAGGTACAGACACATGCATATGCACACATTGTAATATTGTGGTATTAAACATTTTGTATTGTAGATATGTAGTGGCGTATTAATGTTTTATGATGTACTGTTTTATCTTTTGTAATGCAAGTGCTATAATATGTTTGGACCCCAGGAAGAGTAGCTGCTGCCAAGGGGGATCCCTAATAAATACAAATACAGAATATGCTATAAAATGTCTAAATGTCATTGCCTGAGAATTTCATTACTTTGAAGCAGCTTTGATATTTATTGGAGGGAAAGATTAATCGGGTTTGGTTTTAAACATATGATTTCTATCCACAATTAATCTTAACATCCAAGAGTGACCTTTTTAAGATGTTTTAAACAGTGACAAATAGGGTCATTAGAGACCTTCCCTTAAACACAGAATGTTGATTCCAATGGGGACATCTGAGGTTGAAGGTGGAAATATTGACCACTTGCAAGTGTTGCATCAGAAGCCTGACCTCTTCTAAGAGCCTAAATTATCCCAAACTGCAGGGTCTTTTACATGATTACTCACACAGGTTATCTATGATTGAGAGAAAGGATGGTTATCAAAATGACCACTTCTTCAAAGTCAATACCTCACACCAAATCAAAGCAGAAATGTATTTTGGCTTTAACACATCATAATTCAGCAATAAATGTTACATTGAAATTAAATATGAAATTATATTTCCAAATGTACCATTCATTAACAATACTACAGATTATTTGTCAACAATTCATGTTCAAAATGGCATGATAACAGGTAGTTACAGAAATGTAATCTCTGGTACAATTTGGTCCTCTACAGTCCCTGGACCAAATGGTGCAGCAGTGCTTGTTTATACTTTTTTTATTTAATTTAATTAGGCAAGTCGGTTAAGAACAAATTCTTATTTACAATGACAGCCTACCTACAGGGACAGCCATAGTAGTACGGCGCCCCTGGAACAAATTAGGGTTAAGTGCCTTGCTCAAGGACACATCTGCAGTTCTTTTTTTAATTTTTCAACTTGTCTGCTCGGGTATTTGAACCAGCGACCTTCCGGTTACTGGCCCAATGCTCTAACCGCTAGGCTACCTTTACAGGAATGTGGTTATAGTACGCATGGTTCGTCATAATCACTTAATGTTAAAACAACTGGAGACACCTCATCATTTTTGGAGACATGCTATTGATACCACTGTGAGAGCTGACGCTGTCGTGGTCCATGTGGGGTCGAATGACATCAGGAGGGCTAGCTCGGAACATCTGAAAATTGATTTTAAAGAACTGATTTTAGCATTAAAAGCCTCCAAAAAATGGTCAATCATTTCAGGTCCGGTACCATCTATGGGCCACGGGTGTGAAAGTTTCAGCAGGCTACTGGCATTACACATCTGGCTAAAATATCATTGTAGCTCTGCTGGAATCACTTTTATAGAAAACTTTGACACCTTTTGGAAACAGAAGATACTATACAGGAATGATGGAGTCCATTCAAATCATCTTGGCTCCTGGACTCTGAAACAATGACTAATCGATGACCCAAGACCAGCTCAGTTAATCCCTACCATTGTGACAATGATTCGTCATAATATTTTTTTTAAATGTAACCTTTATTTAACTAGGCAAGTCAGTTAAGAACAAATTCTTATTTACAATGACAGCCTACACCAGCCAAACTGGCTGGGCCAATTGTGCATCACCCTATGGGACTCCCAATCACAGCCAGTTGTGATACAGTCTGGATTTGAACCAGGTTGTCTGTAGTGACACCTCTATCTGTGCTAAAAATAGCCCATATTAACATATGCAGCCTGAGAAACCATGAAGTCAATAACTTGCTTGTAACAGATGACATTCATATTCTGACTATCTCTGAAACTCACTTAGATAATACATTTGATGATACAGTGGTAGCAATACATGGTTATAACATTTTGCATTTACATTTGAGTCATTTAGCAGACGCTCTTATCCAGAGCGACTTACATAGTGCATACGTGTTCATACTTCTACCGAAAGGACAGAAATGCCAACGAGGGCGGTGTTGCTGTCTATATTCGGAACCACATTCCTGTAAAGCTTAGAGACAATCTAATGTCAAATACTTTTGAAGTAATATGGCTACAGGTTAATCTGCCTCACCTAAAGTCCATTCTTGTGGGAAGCTGCTATAGACCACCAAGTGCTAACAGTCAGTATCTGGATAATATGTGTGAAATGCTTGATTTTGAATGTGATATCGACAGAGAAGTATATTTGCTAGGTGATTTTAAATGTTGACTGGCTCTCATCAAGCTGCCCACTCAAGAAAAAGCTTCAAACTGTAACCAGTGCCTGCAACCTGGATCAGGTTGTCAGTCAACCTACCAGGGTATTTACAAACAGCACATGAATGAAATCATCAACATGTATTGATCACATCTTTACTAGTTCTGCAGAAATTTGCTTTAAAGCACTGTCCAGATCCATAGGATGTAGTGATCACAATATAGTAGCCATATCTAGGAAAACCAAAGGCTGGGCCTAATAAAGTGTACAAGAAGTTTTGTTGTGATTCATATGTTGATGATGGTCTGTGGCGTGTAATGAGGAGCAACCAGACGCTGCACTTGACACATTTATGAAATTGCTTACTCCAGTTACTAATAAGCATGCACCCATTTAAGAACATTACTGTAAAAACTGTTAAATCCCCTTGGATTGATGAGGAATTGAAGCATTTTATGGTTGAGAGGTGTCGTGACTATCATTAAAGTGACTACTGTTATATTATCAAATCAATTATTACGTGGATAAACTAATAATGTAAACATTAATTAACTAGGAAGTTGGGGCACCACGGGAAAATATTGTTTAAAGAGTTACTATCTCCCGAATTTAAATCTCTTCAGATATTTTCATATCTTATCGATAACAGTCGCTTATTAATGGATTATTGCCTCATCAGTCATTCTGAACGTCGTAATTTATTGTAGTCTGCACAAACCCTACTTTATTGATGAATCAGCGATACACAAATTGGCTCAATTATTTATTTACTAACTAATTAATCAATTACAGAATATACAAAACATATTAACATTATACAGTAAATAGTCTCTAGAAGACCAACTAAACAGGACAGTTTGGTTATAACATGGTGGCGAATTCAGAGAGAGAAGCGGGGAGGAAGGGAGACAAAATAATTACTCTATTATACATTGGGAAACAACGCTCACAGAAATACAAACTCTTAAGCACTCTAATAACCGCTCATTTGGAAAAAGGAATGCAATTTATATATTTACGATTGAGCTGTCCTTGATCGTCAAAATCCTTTGGTCACGGAGATGTTGGGTGTAATACTCTGGTTCGGCCACCAGAGATTACCATGTCCTTAGGTAGAGCTCCTGGTTGTAGTGGTGGTGAGAATGGATACTCCGACGTACCCTGTAGTTCTTAGAGTTGATCTCGTTAGAATAGTTGCTTCAGAGGTTGTCGGTGTTCTCGTCCTAGGCTACGTACGTTTCAGCTGCAGACTGATAATGTGATGTCTAGGATTAGCTTCTCTGTAGTGATCGATAGTTTCAGAGTTTATAACCATTTTGCAACATTCGGCTTACACCTCAGTCTGCTTGGTCTATAGAGTTGTAACCATTTCAACGTGGGGACCTCACGTTCTCTGGTCTCGTCCTTAGGTAGAGTCGTAGTTGTAAACCATTTTGCAACATCACTGTATGTCGACTGGTCTAACGTGTAAATTCTTAGCGAGTCCTTTTAAGCACAAGAGGCGGTCCCATCACACTGGCCCACTCTTCTGACCTCATTAGGGGCGTGGCTTAGTTACTGAGAAATGTACACTTTGAGAGATACAGTTATGTTGTTCTATCGTCCTTAGTTACATCACAAAACAAAAATGAATTTGACATGATTGTTCTTTGAGCCCCCCCTGACCATTTCCCACATTCTTTAAAATAGTAATATTGTTATATTATCCATTTTTGTATGTTGGAGCCTTGTCACAGGAGTTCTCTGTAACAAAAGGGCTGCTTTCCCCCCGCTACTGCATGGCAAGAAAAGTTATTTACAACCATCATAAAACTGGCTAACTGCCCCAGGAGAGGGGCCGGCACCTTTGATCTCCAGCCCAGGACTGGCAAGTTTTGACAGAGGGATTTAAAATAAATATATATACAGTATATATATTTTTAACCTTTATTTAACTAGGCAAGTCAGTTAAGAGCAAATTCTTATTTACAATGAGGGCCTACACCGGCCAAACTCAGACGACGCTGGGCCAATTGTGCGCCGCCCTGTGGGACTCTGGCAGCCCAACTGATTGGCAAACGTACTGCAAATTAAGAAATTATGTGACTAAACTTAATAAAACGAAAAAGAAACTATACTATGAAACAAAAAGAAATGATATAAAAAGAAATGACATCTTTAATTTAAGCCTACTTGAAAGTGTGTGCCCTCAGGAATAATAAAGCCCCCTTTACTGGCTCAAATAGCCGACCAATCAGCCTGTTACCAACCCTTAGTAAACTTCTGGAAAAGATTGTGTTTAACCAGATACAACGCTATTTCACAGTAAACAAATTGACTACAGACTTTCAGCACGCTTGTAGGGAAGGACACTGTCTGTCTGTCTGTCTGTCTGTCTGTCTGTCTGTCTGTCTGTCTGTCTGTCTGTCTGTCTGTCTGTCTGTCTGTCTGTCTGTCTGTCTGTCTGTCTGTCTGTCTGTCTGTCTGTCTGTCTGTCTGTCTGTCTGTCTGTCTCAAAGTGGAAGACAGATTCACTTCATCACTACTTGTTTTTGTAAGAGGTATTGAAAAGCTGAATGTACCAAGCACCCACGTATACCCCACAAGACATGCCACCAGAGGTCTCTTCACCGTCCCCAAGTCCAGAACAGACTATGGGAGGTGCACAGTACTACATAGTCACAACATCACTTTTTAATCCCAGCGCCCATCCCTGCAGGAGGCCTTTTGGTAGGCTGTCATTGTAAATAAGAGTTTGTTCTTAACTGACTTGTCTAGTTAAATAAAGGTTACATAAATAAATGAAACACAGAGCCATGACTACATGGAACTCTATTCCACATCAGGTAACTGAAGCAAGCAGTAGAATCAGATTTAACACACTCAAAGGTACAGACACATGCATATGCACACATTGTTATTGTGAGGTTTTGCTGTCTGTATCCTTTCTGAGTGCTTTTATTTTTTCATTCCATTCCCAGTTCTGGTTTTCGTTTTTTCCTTTACTAGTTCCACCTGCCCCTAGCACACCTGCTTCTCATCAACTACCTATTTAGTTCAGTCCTCAGTCCCTGTTTCCCTGTGAGGTATTGTTTGCTGTCGTGACATACTAAGCCTGTTATTTTCATAATATTGTTCTTCTCTCGTAGTCTCCTCGTGTATGACCTTCGTCTCCTGAACCTTTTTGATTCCCGGAATTTCCCTCCTGTGCTTCTGCCCCGATCACTGCCTCTTCCGTGTATGAACTCTGACTGCCTACCGACTACGATCTCTGCCTGTTTCCTATTGCACCTTTGCTGATGATAATTAAAGAACAGCGCTCTGCGCGTGAATCCAGATCATCGTCTCCGTATATCATTACAGAATACCTCACCCTTGTAATGGATTCAGCGGAGCTGCACCAGCGCCTAACCCAGCAGGAAGAACGCATAGACGAACTCTGCCACTTACTCCGTAAGCTTTCGCCTACATCTCCCGCTCAGGCCACGGGAGCAAGCGCTCACTCTTTTGTCTGCCTACCTAATAAATACGATGGCACACCCGGGAAGTGCATAGGATTTTTAATGCAATGTGAAAATTACATCGACCACAACCCTGGTAATTTCACCTCAGATAAGGACAGAGTGGACTTTATAGTTTCACTTTTGACAGGCAAAGCCCTGGACTGGGCCACCGCATTATGGGCAGCCCAAAGCCCCACACTCTCTTCCGCTCACCAGTTCAACGCATTATTTAAGGAGGTTTTTGATCACTCTCCCAGTGGACGTCATACGGGAGATCTGTTAATGGAACTTCAACAAGGAGGCCGTTCAGCTGCTGAATTTGCACTAGACTTCCGCACCCTGGCAGCCGGTAGCGGGTGGAGCGACGCTGCTCTCCTGACAGTATTTAGAAGAGGATTGAAGCGGGAGCTACAGGCGGAGCTGGCCTGTCGTGGAGACCTAACAGATCTAGGGGAGTATATCCGAATGGCCATTTCTATCGACAATCTTCTAGCCGACCGATGGAGGACTCAATCAGCACAGAGTTTTCGAACACCATCACAAGGCCTACCACCAAGCCCTCCCAGCCCCCCTGAACCCATGCAATTGGGTCGCGCTCCCCTGTCATCTGCGGAGAGACAACGAAGACGGCAGGAACGACTATGCCTCTACTGTGGAGCAGGAGACCACTTGTTGGTCCGCTGTCCTGTTTGTCCTCCTCGGAGGGAAAGGAATTACCCCAACGCTTCACTTCAGGTAGGCGTGTCTCAGTTTTTAAATCTCACGCAAAAACAACTTGTTCTGCCTATTCTGCTATCGGTTAATGGGATTGTTCGATCAGTCGAAGGGCTTATAGACTCTGGAGCTGCCGGTAATTTCATTGATGAACAGTTAGCCAAAGAACTCAATCTTGAATTGATCCCTGTCAATCCGCCCCTTAGAGTCAATGCCTTAGACGGGCAGCCCCTCGGAAAGGGCCTAGTTACACACAGGACACCGAACATCAACCTCCAGACGGGAGTGTTGCACAAGGAATCTATATCCCTATTAGTGCTTGTGTCTCCCAATGAACCCCTTATCTTAGGTCACCCTTGGCTTTGTCTCCATGACCCCGCCATCTCGTGGAAAGAAAGTGAACTCCTTTCCTGGTCCCCAGCTTGTTTTACTCGGTGTATTAAGGTCCCATGTAGAGCCACCTCCATCGAGGACTCCGTCTCTATCACCCCTGCAGACATTCCCATTGTGTATTCACAATTCCGTAACGTCTTCAGTAAGGAAAAGGCCTCCGTACTACCACCACACCGCCCATGGGATTGCGCTATAGAGCTAAGATCAGGAACATCACCTCGTAAAGGGCGAGTCTATCCTCTATCTCTGCCTGAAAGCGAAGCTATGGAGAAATACATAGATGAGACTCTTGAAATGGGCTTCATACGCCCATCCACATCCCCAGCGGCATCCGGGTTCTTCTTTGTGGGGAAAAAAGATGGAGGACTCCGTCCCTGCATAGATTATCGATCACTCAATGACATTACCATAAAGAACCGATATCCCCTACCCCTGATTCCGGCTGCCCTAGAGCAAGTCGGAAAGGCCACAATCTACTCCAAACTAGATCTCAGGAGCGCCTACAATCTTGTCCGTATAAGAGAGGGGGACGAGTGGAAAACGGCCTTCATCACTGCTAGAGGGCATTATGAATATCTGGTCATGCCGTACGGTCTAACCAACGCCCCTTCAGTCTTCCAATCATTTATGAACGAGATCTTCAGTGACATGATTAACCGATTCCTCATCGTTTATATAGACGACATTCTCATTTACTCCTATTCCATGTCTGACCACATTCAGCATGTCACACAAGTTCTTCAGAGACTTCAGGACAACCACCTTTTTGTTAAAGCTGAGAAAAGTGCCTTCCACGTCACTACTGTCAACTTTTTAGGATCTGTACTCACGCCAGGAGGAGTCCAAATGGATGACAACAAGATTACGGCGGTAAAGAACTGGCCTAAACCCTCGACCGTCAAGGAATTACAACGCTTCCTTGGATTCGCCAATTACTACAGACGGTTTATCAGGAATTTCAGCATCACCGCGGCTCCACTTTCCGCTCTCACCAGCCAGAAAGCCCGTTCCCTTCAATGGACGGAGGCAGCCCACAAGTCCTTTGACGAATTGAAGCGTACCTTCACCTCAGCAACCATTCTCTGTCAACCCGATTCCTCTCTCCCGTTTGTCTTAGAGGTTGATGCATCGGAGGTCGGAGTAGGGGCAATACTCTCCCAGAGGGTGGGAACACCCCCTAAACAACGTCCCTGTGCCTTCTTTTCTAAGAAGCTGACACCCGCTGAGAGGAATTATGATGTCGGAAATCGGGAGCTCCTTGCCATCAAGCTGGCTTTGGAGGAGTGGCGTCACTGGCTAGAGGGAGCTCAACATCCTTTTTCTGTCCTAACGGACCACCGAAATTTAGAATACCTTCGTAGTGCAAAGAGGTTGAATTCTCGACAAGCTCGTTGGGCCCTGTTTTTTACTCGGTTCCACTTCACCGTTACATACATACCTGGGCGGAAGAATGTTAAGGCAGATGCTCTATCCCGCCAGTTCGACCCTCCTATGCGCCCGCCTGTTCCAGAAACCATCCTGCCTCCCTCCTGTGTGGTGGGACCCATTCGCTGGGAACTTCAGTCGGCCATTCAAGAGGCTCTTCTCTCTGACCCTGCACCCCCCGAGGTGCCTATAGGGAAAAGCTACGTGCCAGCAACTATGAGACCCCAACTCATGCAATGGACTCACACCTCTCTGGGATCTGGCCATCCGGGTGTTACTAAGACCGTGGAATTAATTTCCCGTCAATACTGGTGGTCCTCTCTGGTGTCAGACGTCCGAGACTATGTTCTCTCATGCCCTATATGTGCTCAGTCTAAAAGCCTTCACCAGTTACCTGCGGGGGAGCTACAATCTCTACCAACACCCAACAGACCATGGTCCCATATATCTGTAGATTTTATCACCGACCTACCCGACTCCACAGGGTTTACCACTATACTTGTCATAATAGATAGATTTTCAAAGATGTGCCGTCTTGTGCCGCTACCTGGCCTCCCAACTGCCCTGGAATTAGCAGAATGCATGTTTCAACAGGTGTTCCGTCTATACGGTATCCCGGAGGATATAGTTTCGGACCGGGGCCCCCAGTTCATATCCCGAGTGTGGCGGGCCTTCTGCAAGAGACTGGGAGTTACCATCAGCCTTTCTTCAGGGTACCATCCTGAAACCAACGGACAGACAGAGCGCCTAAATCAGGAGATCGGACGGTATCTGCGCCAACACTGCTCTTCTGCGCCTCATGACTGGAGCAAGTACATACATTGGGCCGAGTACGCACAGAATTCGCTCATTCATTCTTCTCTCCGTCTTACCCCTTTCCAGTGCGTGCTCGGTTACCAACCCCCTATGTTCCCGTGGGAGACAGAGCCCGGTACTGTACCAGCGGTGGATGACTGGTTCAAGCGAAGTGAGAAGGTGTGGGAAACTGCTCACCGGCATCTACATCAAGCCTCCCGCTCTCAGAAGCGTTTTGCCGATCGACGTCGGCGGTCTGTTCCATTAATGCACCCCGGACAGCGAGTGTGGCTATCTACGAGGGATCTTAAACTCCGTCTCCCCTGCAAAAAGCTGATGCCACGCTTCATAGGCCCGTTCAAGATCAGCCATCGTCTCAACCCTGTCACCTACAGACTTCAATTACCCCGTCATTATCGGATCTCATCATCCTTCCATGTGTCCTTGTTGAAGCCAGTGAGGTTTAGCCCTCTACATCC
Source organism: Thymallus thymallus (assembly GCA_023634145.1). Classification (NCBI taxonomy): domain Eukaryota; kingdom Metazoa; phylum Chordata; class Actinopteri; order Salmoniformes; family Salmonidae; genus Thymallus; species Thymallus thymallus. Next base: position 37,732,976 of record CM042393.1, read on the forward strand.
CCCGGTGGACCGTCATAGAGTGCCTCCGCCCATAGACGTCGGTGGCGAACCAGCGTATGCCGTCCATGCCATCATTGACTCCAAGCGCCGTGGTGGCTGTATCCACTACCTAGTGGATTGGGAAGGGTACGGGCCGGAAGACAGGTCCTGGGTCCCAGCCCGAGACATTCTGGATCCTGCCATGATTCTGGCTTATCATCGTGACCACCCTGACCGTCCCGCCCCTCGACCGCGGGGCCGTCCGCCTGCCCCCACTCGGCCGTCCAGGTCGTCGGGAGCCTCCCGTGGGGGGGGGAGTACTGTGAGGTTTTGCTGTCTGTATCCTTTCTGAGTGCTTTTATTTTTTCATTCCATTCCCAGTTCTGGTTTTCGTTTTTTCCTTTACTAGTTCCACCTGCCCCTAGCACACCTGCTTCTCATCAACTACCTATTTAGTTCAGTCCTCAGTCCCTGTTTCCCTGTGAGGTATTGTTTGCTGTCGTGACATACTAAGCCTGTTATTTTCATAATATTGTTCTTCTCTCGTAGTCTCCTCGTGTATGACCTTCGTCTCCTGAACCTTTTTGATTCCCGGAATTTCCCTCCTGTGCTTCTGCCCCGATCACTGCCTCTTCCGTGTATGAACTCTGACTGCCTACCGACTACGATCTCTGCCTGTTTCCTATTGCACCTTTGCTGATGATAATTAAAGAACAGCGCTCTGCGCGTGAATCCAGATCATCGTCTCCCGTATATCATTACAGTTATATTGTATGGTGGTATTAAACATTTAGTATTATGGATATGTAGTGGTGTAATAATGTTATATGATGTACTGTTTTATGATGTACGATGTTATATGATGTACTGTTTTATCTTTAGAGCTGTATGTCAGAACGGGCAGTGAGCAATACAGGGGCCCCCCAGGGAACGGTCATGTCTACCTTCCTGTTCACCCTCTACACCTCGGACTTCAGATATAACTCTGAAACATGCCACCTGCAGAAGTTCTCGGATGACTCTACAATTGTAGGGAGCATCAGGGGTGGGCAGGAGGAGGAGTACAGGAGCACAATCAATGACTTTGTGGTGTGGTGTGAGCAAAACCACCTTCAGCTCAACATCAGCAAAACAAAGGAGATGGTGGTGGACTTCAGGAGAACCAAGGCCCAACCGACTGCTGTCCCTATACAGGGGATGGATGTGGAAATGGTTGGTTCATACAAGTTCCTGGGAGTCCATATGGACAGCAGGCTGGAATGGGCTGGTAACAGAAAAGGGCCAGAGCCGATTCTACTTTCTGAGGAGGTTCAGGTCCTTTAACGTGTGCAGTAAACTACTGCATACTTTCTACCAGTCTGTGGTGGTATGCTGGGGCGCCAACATAAAGTCCGGTGATGCTTCTCGGGTAAATAAGCTGATCAGGAAGGCTAGCTCTGTTCTGGGGATTAACCTTGACACTTTAGAGGAGGTGGTGGAGAGAAGGATCCTGGCCAAACTGCTGGCCATCATGGACAACATCACCCACCCTAATAATTGTATAATTTTTCCACCTAACACTCTATAACAATATATATTGTGTACATATTCAGTCAGTCACTCATACTATGCAATGCCTTTCTATAGCTTTTTCTTCTTGTATTTTTATACTTTTTCATACTGCTGCACTATGTATCATGTATCGTGGATCTCTCTTTTGTGTATTTCGTTCTGGCAATTTGCACCTGTCCTGTGTTGTTCGTAGCTGCTTGACAAATACATTTGCCAAATAAAATTAAAACGAGAGTTCAGTTCACGTAACAGGGTTGACTGGACTGATGGACAGATGTAAATGAATCACTAATCACATGAAATAAATCAAAATCTTCAGAAATGACTACCTTTGCCCCACTACTCTGGATTACCGAACTCTGTTTACCCCGACCCTGAGCCTGCCAGCGGTCCTGTACCTTTGCCCCGTCTATCTGGATTACTGACCCCTACCTTTCCCTGTCTTTTGCCTGCCACTGTTGGTTTAATAAACTGTTGTTACTCCAACGTTGTCTGTGCCTGGGTCTTACCTGTAACATCTGATAGTACGAACTGGCCATGACTGACCCAGCAGACCAGCTGCTCAACACCATCTCCTCCCAAGGAGCCTCCATTGGTAGGCATGAGGAATTGCTTCGCGGCCTTATGGAGGGGGTCCAGACATTGGCTGAGCACCATGACCGGGTTGTCTGGGAGGCAGGTGACCCTACAGCCTCTCAGCCTACTTCATTGCGCTTATGTCCGGGAGGGCTCTCACCTGGGCTATCGCGGTGTGGGAACAACAGCCGGCCATATGCGTGAGTCTGGAGGGGTTTGTGGGAGAAGTGAGGAAGGTTTTCGATGCCCCGTTTTCCGGGAGAGAAGCTGCCCGGAGGCTAATTCAGCTTCGGCAGGACTCCCGCAATGTGGCCGATTATGCAGTGGATTTCCACGTTTATTTTTTATTTAACTTTTATTTAACCAGGAAAATTCCATTGAGACACAGAGTCTCTTTTTCAAGGGAGACCTGGCCAAGAAGGCAGCAGTCAATACATTACAGAATTAAAACATACAACAATGCAACACAACAACATGATCCAGCCTAAAACAAGCATTTACACTCCTCTGTAACAGTCTTCCATCAACATTTAAAATGTATTCAGCGGCACTAACATATCTAGTTGAAATATGGTTGTAGACTATTCCATGCCTCTGGTGCACAAGACGAGAAGGCAGTCTTGCCTCATACTGTAAATGTCCTGGGGACTTTAAGTAGCAACCACCTAGCAGATTAGGTATGGTAACTGCTTGTGGTTAAGGAGACCAGACTACAAAGGTAAAGAGGTTTACCCAAAAGGGCTTTGTAGATGAACACATACATGTATTACGAAATTAAAAACCCAATTTCAATTGAAGCTTCCTCACAAGATTATCCATATGAACTTTAAAGGACAACTTGTCATCCAACCATATACCTAGGTATTTGTAGGATTACACTTTTTTTAATGGATAAGCTACCAGATGTGACAACGCTAACCTTCTTTGGCTGAGTGCGAGCTCTGGTAAAGGTCATGAATTTTGTTTTTTGTACATTCAACACCAGTTTGAGACCATAAAGGGGGACCTGATTTGAAAATGATTGAAAAGCAGTCTGGAGCTCTTTAACAGCCTGAACCAGAGAAGGGGCACATGAATATATGACTATCATCTGCATATAGATGCTACTTTGCTGGTTGCATCCCATTTCCCAAATCATTAATACAAATAGAGAACAACACAGGAGCTAAAATGGAACCCTGGGGCACACCTCTATTAATCTCAAGAAAGCTAGACTTGTGATTGACAGCATATACACATTGTGTTGTGTTCTGTCAGAAAGATAGCTCCTAAACCAATTTACTGCCCCTTTACTGAGACCAATGTTACTGAGTCTAGCTAGCAACAATTAATGGTCAACTGTATCAAATGCCTTTGATAAATCAACAAACAGAGCAGCACAATGTTGCTTTCCATCAAGTGCATTTATGATGTAATTAGCCACTGTCATAGCTGCAGCTGTGGTGCTGTGCCCCGATCTGAAGCCAGACTGATTCCCGCTCAGTATGTTATTTGCCACTGTCATAGCTGCAGCTGTGGTGCTGCGCCCTGATCTGAAGCCAGACTGAACCCCGCTCAGTATGTTATTAGCCACTGTCATAGCTGCAGCTGTGGTGCTGCTCCGCGATCTGAAGCCAGACTGAACCCCGCTCAGTATGTTCTCTTCAATTAAGATGTTTTTTAAACTGTGAGTTCACTAGGGATTCATAGACTTTGGCCAGGATAGGGAGTTTGGAGATTTCCAAATGCTGGGTATGGAATTGGTCAAGAGACTCAAGTTGAAAATGTGAGCCACAGGTTCAATAATAATACCAGCTGCTACCTTAAGAGGTAGGGATCCAGTTTGTCTGGACCTGCAGACTTTTTAGTATCTATTGCCTTCAGTGCTTTATAGATCTCAGCATAACAAACAGGCTCAAAGTTCAAATGGTTCACTTGAGAGCCTATATCATAGTTTACTGTAACAGAGCTTACATTAGAGGCCTGGGCCCCACCATTATCAAAAACTGAACCAGCAGTTATGAAGTGCTTCTTAAAAACCCCTACAATATCATCTTTGTCCTTCACTTCATTAGAATCCATCATTAAATGGCCAAAGAACCTGACACTGATTTGATTATCTTCCAGAACTTGGTAGGGTTGTTTAGGTTCTCTGTGACTGCATTTTGTTAGAAATCTGATTTGGACTTCCTGATCAATCCTGTACATCTGTTTCTTAGCGCTGGCTAGCAGTCCCAGTCAACAGGAGCATTAGTATGTCTAGCTTGAGCCCAAGAGACATTTCTCTTTCTAATTAATTCTGCCAAGTTATCTGAAAACCAGGGATTGTCCCTTCCACTGATTCTACATTTCTTCACAGGGGCATGCTTATCACAAATGGACACATATTTTATATACAAATTGTCCCAGACAGTGTCAACATCAGGAATCAGACTTACTCTTTCAATATTATTTTGTTTCGTCAAGCCTACCAGTGTTTTTCCCCTCTGCTCCTGTCTCTCTATAGTTCCTGTTTCCTAGTTTTCCCGGTTTTGACCATCCTGCTTACCCTGAGCCTGCCTGCCTAGCGTCCTGTACCTTTGCCCCGTCTATCTGGATCACTGACCCCTGCCTGCCCCTGACCCTGTTGGTTTAATAAACTGTTGTTTATGACTACTCCAACGTTGTCTGCACCTGGGTCTTACCTGTAACGTCGTCTGATAGTGTGTCCTTCATACGGTAGACAGGAAGTTAATTTTACATTTAATTGAGAGACGAGTTACCTTTACAGCAGCTCAGCTTCCCTGCAGACAGCTTTCGTGGATAACTGGAATCTCCATAGCAGGGTTTAATCTGTGTGACCTTCTGGCATTGGGAAAATAGATTACCTACCGATCCTCCATAATGGAGCCCAAATTACTACTCATGACATACTTTAGTTACTCATTACTTACTCAGCGTTCGCAAAATATTACATTGTTTAACACCAATATTTCAGACGACAACTGAATTTAAGAAATCCTCAGGGTGAGAACTTAAATCCCAATTTGCCAGTTATAAACAGCTCATGTAAACACATAAATAAGTAAAGCCTTCAAATGTGTATCAGCTTTCAAGACAGATTATGACTTTGAAATATAAAATAAGGTAACAGCTGGCAGTAGTACACATACAATGAGTGTTATGTAAGAGTACCTGCACTCTATACGTTGGGAAAAAAATGATGTGAATAAAGTAGTTAATGAAATGACATCTAATATCTGACTTTTCTCTTCCTCTTACCTGTTAAATAAACCCTTGGCGAGCTATGGAAGCGTCTTATTCTGCTCTGAATTGGCTAGATTTGGAGATTCAGCAGTAAATAATGAGAAGTGATAGGCCAAAGCTTTGGAGGAGATGAAAGCCTCAAGGCTTCATGAATGCTGTAAAAGTGGAGGGCAGTCTCCAGATTGGATGAGCCCTATAAACTTTGGGTTTACGGCGAGCATATAAAATCAAACGTATTTGGCCGCTACCATCCCCATGTGTACTTCATTGTATTGCTGACCCTCACTTGGCAAAAGACAAACAAGGATACAGTATGTTGGTCACCCCTGCATTGGAATACCACAGGGTATATATAAACAAACCATTACAGTTTTATTTAGCAGGTAAAAGATGACTTGTTGTGTTTTTTTTACTCTGTGTTTTACCCCTTTTACTCTAATAACAAGTATTTTTTTAGCTTGTAGAACAAAACATCCTTTCACAATAGCCCATGTGAGGGAAACACAGAAATAGTAAAACAGAAGTACATTAGTAACATTCCCAACTGAGAAACCTGCCTATTTAGTTATACCTGGCTCTATGGACTGAGTATACCAAACATTAAGAAGACCTTCCTAATATTGAGTTGCACCCCCGCCTTTTGCCTTCAGAACAGCCTCAATTTGCCGGGGCATGGACTCTACAAGGTGTCAAAAGCGTTCCACAGGAATGCTGGCCCATGTTAACTCCAATGCTTCCCACGGTTGTGTCAAGTTGACTGGTGGACCATTCTTGATACACACAGGAAACTGTTGAGCATGAAAAACCCAGCAGCGTTGCAGTTCTTGACACAAACCAGTGCGGCTGGCACCTTCTACCATACCCTGTTCAAAGGCACTTTTTTGTCTTGCCCATCACCCTGTGAATGGCACACATACACAATCCATGGCTCAATTGTCTCAAGTCTTAAAGGTCCTTCTTTACCCTGTCTCCTCCCCGTCATCTACACTGATTTGAAGTGGATTTAACAGGTGACATCAATAAGGGATCATAGCTTTCACCTGGATTCGCCTGGTCAGTCTATGTCATGGAAAGAGCATTAGTTCTTAATGTTTTGTATACTCAGTGTATATGTAGTGTTCATGTTGTTTTCGCTTTGAAACAAGCTTGAGTTCTTTTTTCATTTCCATGTGGTTGACAATCCCTGCAAACCTCTGTGGGATTGTGAGGATAGAGATGAATGTGTCAGAGTGAAATGAATTGCTCTCCACAACTCCTGAGGGGGAACCTGCTCTATGTACCCAGCACTTGACAGGAAATGGAATCGGAGCTAGCAGTACTAGCAATGCCACCTGTGTGAAAGCATTGGACGTGCAGCTGCTAAACGGGTGATTCAAATATCAGATGGGTTTAGGTTCTAAATTATATGTGAAATCTGTTCATGCATTGTCCCTAATATCAGTTAATCTATCCATCTGCCAGTCTGTCTGATTGATTGAACAATGGATACAAACTCTAATCCTAGATCATTAGATAGTACTGGAGTCTTAATCCGTGAAAAGTGTTAATGAGTTATCTTTTATGATGCTTGGCACAGTGCCTGGCTTCTAACATGAATGTCAGGCTCCATATAAAAAACACACTGGGATTTAATGAGGTTGTTAGATGATTGAGATCATCGCTCCTGCTGATCCACCAGTAATATGTTCTTCTGAAATTCATTGGGCATACTGTACATAATATTTTCCTTAGTAAATGGTAGAATGGCAGTCACAGAAAGACGGAACATGAACATACTACCCACTGGGCAAAAACTGGTTGAATCAAATCACGTGATGACGTTGAATCAACGTGGGAAACTGATTGGATTAGGAAAAAGTAATCAACGTAAGGTAATTTCATATTTTTCCAGCCAACTTTTAACCTAACCATTTGTTCTTGATTTCACGTTAGATTCACATTAGTTGACAACACAACCAAATGTAAATTTAAAACTAGACGTTGAAATGACGTCTGTGCCCATTGAGTGTTTACCAGGGAAGACGTATTGAGTCTCTTTTTAAAATGTGCCCTGCACAATACAACATAAATATACATAACATATACTGTATACACATTAAAATATGACAGAATAATCTGCTTCCTATTGCTTAGAGAAATGCACCTGTTTCTATAGAAAAAGCCACATCTATATGTTTTTTGAATGTCAAATCCATATCAATCCAAATGCCTGGGTATTTATGTGCAGAAACACGGTCATTTGGAGAACCTTCTAATGAGTGAACATGTAGTTCATCTGAAACATTCTTATGAGAATAAAAAAGCATGTATTTCGTTTTTTTATTTTAACCTGTATTTAACTAGGCAAGTCAGTTAAGAACAAATTCTTATTTACAATGGCGGCCTACCTGCAGGGTCAGCCCCTGGAGCAAATTAGGGTTAAGTGCCTTGCTCAAGGACACATCGACAGGTTTTTCACCTTGTCGGCTCGGGTATTCAAACCAGCAACCTTTCGGTTATTGGCCCAACACTCTAACCGCTAGGCTACCTGCCAAATGAATCCATATTAATCTTACATTTGACATCAGCAAGGGATTCCTGCATAGCTATAAAAAAAAGTTTTGACACAGCCAGATCAACAGTCGGGGCAATAGCATACATAATAGTATCATCCACATATAGATGAAGTTAAACATTTTAACAAATTGACTAATGGTGTTTATATAAATAGAGAAGAGAACAGCTCCCAAAATCGACCCCTGTGGTACACTTTTATGTACTTCAAGAAATTCAGACTTAACCCCATCAATTACATTGGCCTGAGTTCTGTCACTAAGATAATCATGAAACCATGAACATGCATCAGAGCTCAGGCCTGTCGAGGACAACTTATTCAATACAATAGCATCATCAACAGTATGAAAAGCGGGCTGCAGGTAGCATAGCGCTGGTTCAAATACCCGAGCTGAAAAGGAACTTAACCCTAATTTGCTCCAGGGTCTGACCCTGCAGGTAGGCCGTCATTGTAAATAAGAATTTGTTCTTAACTGACTTGCCTAGTTAAATAAAGGTTAAATATATATTTTTTTAAATCATTGACAGCAGAACAGATCATTAAACAACTAAAGGGGGGCCAGGATTGGTTTACATTCACATTTCTCATATAGAAAATACTAAAGCTAGACAAGGAAGCCTTGAAATGGGGTGGTAATTATTAAGATCACTAGTATCCTTAATTAAGGAGTGGCAGTACAAGAGCTGATTTCCATACTTCTGGAATAATTCCTGATAATAATGTTAAATACAACATTGGGGTTATTGAGCCACCAATGATGGCCGCTGTACACTTAAACAGACTGGGATTCAATTGGTCGGCTACTAGCAAAGCATCCAGGACTTATTTTTCTGTAAATAGCCTAAAAGAAAAGCTTTGACTCTCAATTCTCAGCAGGTTTCCCCTATCAGCATCCAGCCCAGTATCATTATGAATAGGTTTAGATTTGATTTCAGAAGTAAAATGGTAATGAGGCCAGTGTCTTAATTAATTTTTTGTGGCTGAGAGGAGGAAGTAGAACCTTTCAGAGATTTGACAGTTTTCCAGAATTTAGCCTGGTTCCCATTACAATCTGAAAGAGTGGTTACATAATAATCAGATGTAGCTTTTTTTATTTGTCATACACAATGATTCCTCAGTTGCCAGTCCAATCAAGGTCAATAAATTAAAGATCATGTAAAAAAGCGTGTCCTCTTTGGCTTAGATTTTTGTATTCTAACACAAACAACTGGGCAACGGTCACTAATGTCTTGGGCAAAGACACCAGTGGCAACATATTAGATCATTACATGTCTTTTAGATTGTCTGAAGCCTGCATTTCCCAATCATAATTTAGGTCACACAGGATAATAACTTCAGATTTAGTCAAAGAAAACAACAAATTAGTATACACAATTCCAATATCAGAGGCCCTTGCCATCAGTACAGGTGGATGTGAACCAGTCCATTTTCACCAGGTTTATTTTGGTGCAAAATAAAGCATTGAGTCTGAGTGTAATATAATCCAGGTTTGATTATCCTATTTACATGGGCAGTATAATGCCCTTGTTATTTAGAAACACCATGCACAGCATGTCTAATTCCTGTTCAGGGACCCTTCATCTGTTTGCATCCAGTGTTCAAAGGCATTATATTGGACAATGATTCAGTAACAAGAACAATACAGGAGCCCCAATGGTTTTCTCAGCTGGGCAATTACAACTTTGCACACTGACCGACCCACTGCATTACAAACTGCTGGAACGAGGAACCGTTCTTATCTGAACAGAATGCATCACAGCGCAATACTATTATTTCAGGTTTTTACCTCTTCAAGTCAGCCTTTTTTGTTTCCTGGAGCCTTACTCTCTTTAATTGAACCTGATCAGTATTTGCCTGAAAAACTTTCCCCCATCGTATAACATGATTTACAATTTAATGAATGTTTCTGAACTTTTTTTAGGGGCATAAAGCCAAAATTAGCTGCATAAACCCTCAAAAGAGTTCTACTGTCTGCATGAAATTGTGGAATGGGATAATCAGAGTATTTTAAAGGTTATTAAAAAATGTTTTATGGAAATTCCCTCTCTGTATTGGGGATGTATGGTTTATTATTGTGGATATTGTTTCCAGCTAATAATTGTAATTTAATCCACCTTTTTGCACTAACTTGATTATCTCAGAGATTGTGGAGATTAAAATGGAAAGGTACTAGAAAAAGGCAGCAAAAAAGTCAGCTGTATTCTATCAGACACTTATTGAGTCTCAAGTACTCCATTTTCAGCTTCTGTAGTCTGACCACTGATGAAAAATCTACAATTAAACTTCCCGGTATCATTGTATCAATATATATGTACAAAGTAAATACATATATATTAAATTGAGATGCACCGAAATAAAAATAAATGTGTTTCATTAAGTGGTGCAGCAGTCCATTCTTCAGGCAAAAAGCAATTTGAACTAAGCAAGCATCTAATAAATAACTGAAGCACAGCCCCTGCAGAGGATGTAATCCAACAATGTGAAGGCAATTTGTAGTGGAAGGATCCAGGAGTTACAGAAGGCAGAGGAAATCAATGATAAGGGAAAGCATAATGATAAAACTCTTAAAACGGTACACTGCTTAGTACCCTTAGTCTGTCTGACTAAGCCACATGGAAAAGTCCCATTTGTATTCTATACAGCCACTGCAATACAATTAAGGTGATGTTTCTCCTTTCACCTTCCCTAAATCAATGTGGATGGTACCAATTATTGATGTCACCTGTGGTCATGCCAGGTCCCAAAAAGTCTGAAATATCACTGGTGCGGTTTTAGATATGTTTCATATGGGCTGTGTTTTTAGGGCATCTCTGACCGATGATTTCTCACAAAGCAACGAGCAGGTGCAATTTATCTGACATATGCCATCAAAACAACAGTGGTGTTGTGTTTTTATTATCTGCAGTCAGCAAAATAATTTGACCAGTTAAGTCAAGCCCACTTGCACACTCACAGTCACACAGTTGTCACGTGATTTAATGATTCACTGTAATTAAATTCTGCCATTTCTATCATTACTCCTCATTGTCTGGCTGTTCTCCTATCAGTGAATTCCAGTGGTAAAACCATGTGAGCCGATGAATGTCACCTGAGGAGGTGTGCTCATATGGACTGTATGGTATACTGTAGCAGCCCCTCGGGTAGCATGTGTTACGCATGCGCCAGGAACGGCTGAGGAGACAGCTAGGCCCCAGTGAGAAGAGAGTGTGGATCCTCCCCTTCTGTCTCAGCATGACAAGGCTTCTCCTCTGCACCTTCTCTAATGAGGTGATAAAATGAATGAATGAGGCATGAAAGAAAGGCAAGCTACTGGGGCCTGGTTGTTCCCATCCTCACCCTGCTATTTATGTCTGGAGTGAGGCCAGAAGGCAAGCACATATGAGTGTCCGTTTAGGCTTTGTATTTAATCTCTTTTAGTGCCATTTTCCACCAGACCTCTGTCCTGCACATTGTGTCACATGCAGTCACACAGGCAGAAAGATTCACTGTCTTGTTTACCTGTATTGGTGGAGACCAAAAGTATTATCACAGTACAAGGCATGTGTCGTTGTGGTGAGTTATTACATTTGGTTGGATAACAATTTTGATTTTCTTCAAGGTAAATGCCATTTCTTTGCAGTCAAGCAAGGGTAAAATGTATTGAGCGAACAAGCATAACTCTGATGCAAGTTCATACAATGTAGAAAATGATTTCCCTTCTTTTTGTCAAAGCATAATGGAAGGAAACAAAAGGGTCCCTTTCTATTTGATTACTCAGGCATGGGAATGTTCCTATTTCTGCCAATTCATTATAATGCAAAGGAACATAATCAAGCTCTTTATTCTAACTGCAATCACGTTCAGAGATACTGGCTGTGATGTGTTCAAGCCAAAGAGATGAATTACATATATTAAGACAGGTTATTTTAGGCAATGTGCTGTGCAAAGATTGCTTGTACAATAATATGAAAGGGACATGACTGATCATATTACTGAAGCAGAGCCAATATCAAGATCAATATCCTAATGTGTATTTGTATATTGAGTCACGGAAAATAATGAACTATTTAGTCAAACTCAATAAGTTTTAACACACGTTTTTCTGATAATATTAAAATCGATTACTGAATAATTAAAGCAAATACTGTGAAGTATTGCTGCCAATGAACCATGTATTTTACATTTTAGTCATTTAGCAGAGCAACTTACAGTTAGTTAGTGCATACATGTTCATTATTTTTTCATACTGGTCCCCTGTGGGAATTGAACCCTCAACCCTGGCATTGCAAGCGCCATACTCTACCATCTGAGCTACAGACTAATTTATGTCTGTGTACTTGAAATATTCATTTGATTTAAACTGGAGTAATTAGTTCCCCCTAAAGTGAAACTAAAGCATTTTAATTTTAAAGCATGGGCCTACAGTTCGAAAACAAATGGAGGGTTCTGGTCGTGGACAGATTAGTTTGATCTTCTGAAATAATGACTCTCTGTTAACATTCTAATATGTCAATCCAAATATTTGCAGAAGTTCTGTGTGTCATATCCCAGTGAACAGACAGATTGGTGGATTGTGAAGACTTGGAAACTATGGAACGTATCTTTGGGGTGTCAGTGGGGACTGGCAAAGGGCTCATACTTACAAAACCAAAATGGGAGCAGAGACATTTTTTAAAAACACAGTAAATTGCTGTCCTGGTTACATAAAAAAATGGTTGTGTCCCGCAAAGTCCGCAAGAAACCAGACCTGGTCTGGTCAAGCCACACTAGATAGATGAAGCTAGCTAACAACTTCTAATGTAAGCTTAGGGCAACATGGCAGCTTGTTTAGTTCATTATCTAGCTAGCTAACTGAAGTTCGATTTTCAATAAGTCGCTACCTAGCTAATACTTAGTCACATGCATTCCTAAATCATTGCTAAGAATATTGAAAATGATTGCATTGTTTTCAGACTGTTTGCATTAGTGCTAGCTAGGTACCAAGCTAAAGCTAGCTAGCTACCCCAGAAGTTGCTAATAACATCTGTATCAAAGATATTTGTGAGTGTCATACACATTGTGGCTGGTGAGGTTTATGCAGCTTTTACAGTGCTACTGACCATAGCGGTTGCGCTTCGCAAATTCAGTGCACACAACATACTATTATGGAATTTTGTTATTTGATGAGTCAAATTAAAAGCTTATTTAATGTGTAAAATAGTGTTATTTGACGCATAAAATATTGTTATTTGACATGTATCTTTATTGACACGCAGAGGCCTTGTTAAAGCAGAGAGGGGGATCTAAGATTCCTGCGCTCCTTCCAAACTGCTCCTGCCTCTACTTCCAGACAGGGAATGAACGAACCCATCAAACTTTAGTCCCGACACTCGGCTAATGAATTTGAAATTGTTTACTTAAGTTTTCTCAATATTTCAGCAGTCATAGCTCAGCAGTAATTTAATTGAAATGTCTTGGAATTCAAAGTGGGAAAACAATGACACTCCCACAGATAATTCTTATGCCTATTGTTTTTCAGATTAAGGGACACATTAAGTGTTTTTCTCAATGTAGGCTACTAACATCGTAGCTAATCTCAGTCTCTCTGATATCGTCCAATGGAATCATATTCTAAAGGGATTTATTTTTGAGGGATAGAATGTTCCAGATGTTTGCCTTCAAAGTCAGCCATTTTTATCAATAGTGGTTATTTTATCTAAGGAAAACATAATTTGAACAAACCAAGGTGGAATCACAGAAACGACTGATGCTTTAGGTACTAGAAATGGTCTACTCATGTGAAAAATGTAGTGCAGAGTACAAAAGTGCCTTGTGATAATGGTGCCCATCAGCATCAGTTTCACTTACAATACATACAGTATGCTACCTTCACATTCAGTATTGCATTTGTTTTTCATGCATGAAAAAAGTAGATAATATGCAAAAAGTAATACTAAAAAAACACTTATCTAGTCCTTGGCCGATATTCTAATCTGACTTTGGTGCAGGTCATGTTGTTCTTTACATTACTGTCTCTGGTAAACAGACTTGATATAAAAAAAAAAAAAAATGTGTCCCTTGCACAAGATACAGAAGATATAAATGGTACAGTGAAATGGTTACTTGCCATAATTGAGTCTTTTGTTTAGACATGTAGCTAGCTACTAGCTAAACAATGGATCATAATCCCGAACCATACTACTAGCAATGCAAACTGATTGTCATAGCTAGCCACCATGCATGAATCTGCAGGTAGCTAAAGCTAAGCAACTAGGTTCAATGTTAGCTAGCTAGCTAATATTAGGCTATAACTAGCAATGCAAATGGTTTTCTGAGATACAATTATTATTACTACACAGATCATACACGTACCATTAGCTAGTGAGCCAGTCAGATAACGTTAGCTAGCTAGCTAACAGTATGATTTAACTTGCAATGAAAATGACTTTCTGACAAAATTAGAAATGTATAATATCTGAAAATGTAGCTAGACTCTTACCCATATATATGGATGAACGATTCTCCCTCTCTGGATTCCATGGATGCTCTTAGTTTGAAGATGTAATCCGGAGACAGGTGTGTTATACAACAGCCTTCTGTGTTCTCATTTGCAATCGTACTCTGCTTCCACCGGGCATTCCATTGATTTAAAAAATCACTCAACTTCTTCAGTGACAACAACACTGTTGATCGCCATTTCTTTCCCATCACTGTCATTAGAAGACTCGACAATGTCGGGTTCAATTAATTTCTTTTAACCTAAATCGGGGATATCCTCATCGTCTGATTAAATTATTAGAGTCAGAGAAAGTCAGCATGACTCGATCATCCTCCAGAAAGTGGTCCATCACAACTTATCGATAGTGCCTGTTAAATTCAGGGCAGCAATGATGAGAGCAGAAGCAACACTTTTTCAGTACTCCAAAATATATATTTTTTAAAGCAGCGGTAGCAAGGATTATCTACACATACTGAGCAGCTCATGTTATAGACAGAAGCGTGCTACATGGCAGACCAATCTGAACTCATTTTCAGCGCCTCCATTATGTGGCTAAACAAACTAGGCTCGTAATTTAACAGTTTTATTCGTATTTACAGATGTCATACAAGTTTGTTATTAAGGCATGAAAGTTCACATGTTCCAGAAGGCATTTCTGTCCAAAAACGCATTTTGATAAAATAAAATTACATTCAAATGCCTCTCCTGTGAAGTAGTGACGAGTGACATACGCCTAGCTTCTTGAAATGGGTCACATTTACTATCACTCTGACATTGCCCCCAAGTAGCCTATGTGGCAGCTCCTGTTAGGACATCACGGGGAGAGGCAGGCACGCGTGGCTGGAAATTTGAATGTACCCCGTCAAAGGACATTAATCTCACTGCTATTCCTAACCCTAACCTTAAGTGTTATGAGAGGGGCAAAAGCTTGCTTGATCTTGATTTTCAGTATGAATACAGACCGTTAAAGTCCTGACTTTTTAGGTTTTAAGCAGAAGGTGTCAGAAAAGTTACCCCCTCTGATATGTCGCTCTGTTAATTGAGTCCCAGGCCAGCCTATCTATTCCCTGTGGGCTAGAGGCAGTGCTGGGCTTGGTGTGAACCGTAAGGAAGACACGACAGATGGAGGGAGCAGTGGGAGATGAGGTGGACCCTCAGTCCTGTGGTGAGTCCCCTGGGCCGCAGTGGAAAGTGACCGTGGTAATTAATCCATCTTTTTTATCCTCTAAATATTGAGCATCCTGCAGGACTGTTCATTGAAGGGCATGGACTCTCTCTCTCTCTCTTTTTTTTTTTTACTTTCTTGAGAGAGAATGAGAGAGCTACAGGGAGGTAGCTAAAGGGCCAACTTAAATGGATGTCATAATAGTCTCACAATGAAATAGAGATGAGAGAAATGCAATGATTTCAAACTTGTAGGTCATCTGGGGGTCTTGGTCGAGTAATAATCTTAATTCTTGCCAATAATTTTGGGAAATATTCACACTGTCATGCCGTTGATGATCCCAAAATACTGCTGAGTTAACTTGACAAAAGTATGTTAATAGCAAATGTATTGAAATATATCTGTATGGGAATGATCACAACCTCATATTGTAATAACTAATTTAGTAATTTTATAATGAAGTAATTAATCATGTAAATGATTATCTGCATTTAGGTTTAAGCTCATCAAGCCTGCAAAGTAAAAAAGTTAAGTCAACTTTTTAAAAATCCAGGTAATTAGATGCAATATGATTTCTACTATAGTTCACTCATCTCAAAAGTTCTGCTAACACACATTCCTGAGTTGTCTCAACACATTTGCCAAAGTTGAGTAAACTAGAAATCGTATTGCAGCTGGTTACCTTGATTTTTTTATGTAGACTCAACTTCAAATTTTAAGTCCTCTCTACTTAACGATGTAAGGATATCTTCAGCTTGGCATTAATTTGTAATTGAGAGATGTCTGTTATATTTTTTATTTTGATTAAGACACGTATGTTAATGATGTACTTAGATTCCCTATGACTCTTCTCTGACTAACAACAGACCAGATAAACAGGTAAAACAACATGCCAATGACTTAATATGTAATATGTTAATGAGATACATTTCTTAAGGCGGCAGTATGTTTTAGGTTGCGGGTCTCAGCAAACTAAACTCTCTTTTGTGATCAACTGAGCTATTTGTGTTGCAAAGGCAAACTTCAATATTTCAGTTCATTAAAAAACATTGTTTTTTAAATTGTACTCAGATTGAGCAAACATCATTAGGTTAGTGAAGTATTCCATGTCAGCTCAACAATTTCCCAATTCAAAGTCCAGTCAATTTGGTCATTAAATTGGCTTTAATTTTATTTTTACAGTATGCTGTCCTTAATCAGAAATGTACTTCTGTACTTAGTTCCTCATCATTAACATATTTTATCTTACATTTTACCAGTTCAGTGTAGTTTGTGTAAGAGCAATTTGAGTTAGAGTAAATTTTTTACAGGGACAGTGCATATTAATTAACGTTTCAGTAAAAGTGCCGGTTTTAGCCAGCCAGCTAATTTTCAACCGCAGTCCCTGGGCAGGTTATTAAAAACAATTACTATAACAATACAGACAAACAATGAGCAGTGAGCACATGCAGAGCAACATAGAACAAGCAACACGTAGCACGCAGACAGAGCAACATAGAACAAGCAACACGTAGCACGCAGACAGAGCAACATAGAACAAGCAACACGTAGCACGCAGACAGCGCAACATAGAACAAGCAACACGTAGCACGCAGACAGAGCAACATAGGACAAGCAACACACAGACAGAGCAATAGCACAAAAAGCAACAAAACAAAATACATAAAAGCAACAGTGTTTACACACCTCACAAGCTACAGACAACATGGAAAGTGACAATACACAGAGAGGGATTATGTTCACAAGTCTGATTGGCCTTTAGCCATGTCGTTATGTTTTTTGTGAAGGTGCGATAGGTGGTGCAGTTATGTGTGTCTGATGGCAGTGTATTCCAGACATGGGAAGCTCTCACAGAGAAAGCAGATTGACTTAAGGTGCTCTTCCTTAAGGAACTATGTAGTCACTTCTCATGGCAGACCTTGTGGATCTGCTGCCATGGGCTAATATTATTGGTCAAATACACATTTTTAGCAGATGTTATTGCGGGAGTAGCGAAAAGCTTGTGCTTCTAGTTCCGACAGTGCAGTAATATCTAACAAGTAATATCTAACAATTACACAACATATACCCAATACACACATCTAAGTAAGGAATGAATTAAGACTATATACATACAGTATATGGACGAGCAATGTCAGAGCGACATGGACTAAGATACAGTAGAATAGTATAGGATACAGTATATACATAGGAGATGGGTAATGCAAGATATGTAAACATTGTTAAAGTGACTAGTGTTCCATTTCTTATAGTGGCCAGTGATTTCTAGTCTCTGCATATAGGCAGCAGCCTCTAATGTGCTGGTGATGGCTGTTTAACAGTCTGATGGCCTTGAGATAGAAGCTGTTTTTCAGTCTCTCTGTCCCAGCTTTGATGCACCTGGACTGACCTCGCTTCTAGATGATAGCGGGGGTGAACAGGCAGTGGCTTGTCATTGATGTGTACGCCAAGGAACAGGAAGCTTTCCACCTTCTCCTGAAGTCCACAATCATCTCCTTTGTTTTGTTGACGTTGAGTGAGGTGAGAGGTTGTTTTCCTGGCACCACACTCCCAGAGCCCTCACCTCCTCCCTGAAGGCTGTCTCGTCATATTTGGTAATCAAGCCTACTACTGTTTTGTCATCTGCAAAATTGATGATTGAGTTGGAGGCGTGCTTGGCCACGCAGTCATGGGTGAACAGGGAGTACAGGAGGGGGCTGAGCACGCACCCTTGTGGGGCCCCAGTGTTGAGGATCAGCGAAGTGAAGGTATAGTTCAGTAACCTTTGCCTTCGTGGGTACTGGAATAATGGTGGCCATCTTGAAGCATGTGGGGACGACAGACCGGCAGCCTTGCGAGGGTTAACACATTTATATTTTTTACTCACGTCGGACACAGAGAAGGAGAGCCCACAGTCCTTGGTAGCGGGCCTCGTCGGTGACACTGTGATATCCTCAAAGCGGGCGAAAAAGGTGTTTAGCTTGTCCAGAAGCAAGACATCAGTTTCTGCGACATTGCTGGTTTTCCTTTTGTAATCCTTGATTGTTGTATTGTGACTCCACTTTGTCTCTATACTGACGTTAGCTTGTTTGATTGCCTTGCGGAGTGAGTAACTATACTGTTTATATTTTTCCATATTCCCAGTCACCTTGCCATGGTTAAATGTGGTGGTTCACGCTTTCAGTTTCGGGCAAATTCTACCATCTATCCACGGTTTCTGGTTAGGCTAGGTTTTAATAGTCACAGTGGGCACTACATCTCCTATACACTTCTTTATAAACTCAATCACGTTATCAGTGTATATGTCTAGATTATATTCGCAAGCTACCCGGAACATATCCCATTCCGTGTGATCAAAACAGTCCTGAAGCGTGGATTCCGATTGGTCAGACCAGCATTGTATAGTCCTTAGCACTTTTACTTCCTGTTTGAGTTTTTACCTATAGGAAGGGAGGAGCAAGATAGAGTCGTGGTCAGATTTGCCAAAAGGAGGACGGGGGAGGGCTTATAAGCATTCTGGAAGTTTGAATAGCAATGTTCGAGAGTTTTAGCAGCGCGAGTACTAGTCGATAACTTCGGAAGCCTAGTCCTCAAATTTGCATTGTTAAAATCCCCAGCTACAATAAATGCATCCTCAGGATATGTGGTTTCCAGTTTGCATAAATTCCAGTGAAGTTCTTTGAGGGCTGTCGTGGTATCAGCTTGATTGTGAGGTATTCTAGGTCGGGTGAACAAAAGGACTTGAGTTCCTGTGTATTACTACAATTACACCATGAGTCGTTAATCATAAAACACACACCTCCACCCTTCTGCTTCCAGGGTAAATATTTATTCCTGTCTGCGCCATGAACTGAGAACCCAACTGGGTGTACAGACTCAGAAGAGAGAGCCATGTTACAATCCTTGATGTCTCTCTGGAAAGCAACCCTCGCCCAGAGCTCGTCAACTTTATACTCGGAAGCGGTGGGTGGTGTACACACCTCCTAAGTCGGAACCAGAAGACTGCTCCGAGTACCTCTCCTCCGCTGGCGTTGTTTTGGGTCGGCCTCTGGAATCAGTTGAATTGCCCTAGGGTTGGGCAAACAAAGGATCCTCTTAGGGAAAGTTGTATTCCAATAGTTCTTCCCGGCTGTATGTAATAATACAAAACATTTTCTGGGCTAATAACGTAAGAAATAATACATAAAAAAACTAAATTCGGCAAAGTTTCCTAAGAGCTAGGCACAATCTTTTTTCATAACAAGCAGTATGTTAAGTGGTGGAGTATCATAGATTTGAAGTACAGTTTTGCTACCTCTGTAGTCAAACGATTTTGTATGAATCAGAAATTAGCTAGGTTGAATTTGGTTATTTGAGTTACATTTTTCACCTTCTTTTTAAAAGAGAGGTTGAAATCAAGTATGATGCCAAGGTACCTAACATCAAATATCACCTGGAGCTTCTCCCCTGACACATAAGACATCTGAATCAGTAGCATGCAGACTGTTTCTTTCACATTGAGATGCAAACATGAGTCACTGAGCCACTTTGTAACCTGGACCATTACAGTTGTGCATCTTGTTGTTTGTTCTTTGCATGCACATATGTCACTGTATCATCTGTATATATTTGAACTTTAGACCCAGTACAGACAGAAGGCAGATCATTAATGTACATGCTGAACAGGAGGGGCCCCAGTATTGACCCTTGGGGCACGCCCACATCATAGCTGAGAGTGGGCGACAGCTCATTGCTCACTCTGACACACTGGGTTCTACCTTCAAGGTATGATTTCATCCATCTCAAGTCATCGGGGGAATAGTTGACAGTATCAAAAGCTTTCCTTAGGTCTAGAAATACTGCCTGATATATAACACCTGTGTTAAATATTTTGTCCAGCACTAATGCAACCGATTAAAATAATCAAGATTGTATACATTTCTGCAATATCCTAACTATAAGGAATGCTACCCAACACACAAAATAATCAACAAAATAAACTAACATATTTTTACCCCCCCCCACCCATAGACATTTATTTTGTCCTTTTAAAATCTGTTAAATTCTGGGAAGTTGCTAGATCTAAGGAAAGACCGTTTTTTTCTCTGTCTTTATAGATTATAGCATTGACACTTGAGTAGCCTATTCATATCTACTGTATATTAACTATTGTTTGTCCATGTGCTGTATGGAAACAATAATTTTCACTCACACAGTTTGATTTAATTTGTCTTGGTAGGTCAGAGTTATTCAAACTTGTACAATGAGACATGGGGCCTTATGCATTTAAATCAATAGAATCGGTACCATACCCAGAAGTCCAGAGAGACACTGTATGGCAAAATACTATTTCCTCTTAAGACTTCAGCTCAGAGAAACTGTTGAGTCTTTTGCTTTTCTTCAACATTGTCATTGTAGTGTTTGTTTTTTTATCACAAAGATTCATCTTAAGCTTAATTGGTCGATTTAGGCCCTCTCTGATTTGCCACTCATCTCCAAGGAAATGAAACTTGGGGATAATAGGCAGTGAAAACAACTCTCTAACAGTGCTTAATGGACAGATGGTTGGATGGCGTATTAGGGTGATAAATTATCCTTGGCACCTGAAATTGGCACACTTTTCTTGAGTGACAAAAAATCATGACAGATTATGATATCTGGCCTTGTAAAGTGTGTGTGTCTAAATTCCCTTTGGAGGAGTAGCTACAGATAACATGTTGTTTGGTGGTCTAGTGTTCCGCTACAAAACCCACTTCAACTAATCTTATCAGATCAGTTAGCCCAATTACACTTGCAACAGTCCAGAGGAGACCAAGCAACCAACCATGGCCCATTATGGAGCAATTAGCAAGAATACATCATTTAGAATTGTTATTGAAAATCATTTGACCTGAAATGTTCAGAAATCATATTTTAAAGGGAGTGTAGACAATATATACAGTATGTATACAGTACCAGTCAAAAGTTTGGACACACCTACTCATTCCAGGGTTTTCTTTATTTTTAACTTTTTTCCACATTGTAGAACAATAGTGAAGACATCAAAACTATGAAATAACACATGGACTCATATACAGGGGTGGGTAGAGTACTGAACAAATGTACTCCAGTAAGAGTACAACTACTACGGTAAAATTTTACTCAAGTAGGAGTAAAGTTACCACCTAAGAAAACTACTCAAGTAAGAGTAAATGAGTACTTAATCAAACATGTACTTGAGTACAGTTACTTTTTGAGTACATTTAAATTTTACAGTAGTAGTTTGCTTAATAAACCAAATACTAACATTGTAAAACTGTAACAAATTGTTATGTTGTTAGCGTATTGTAGAGGATATAACAGGGCTTGGATAACATAAATAATAATATATTTATATTTAAACACTTCTTGAAAAAAAATTATACAGCACAATCGAGCCCAGTCTACTTT
This sequence comes from Thymallus thymallus, assembly GCA_023634145.1. Taxonomy (NCBI): domain Eukaryota; kingdom Metazoa; phylum Chordata; class Actinopteri; order Salmoniformes; family Salmonidae; genus Thymallus; species Thymallus thymallus. The sequence continues at coordinate 37,754,870 of CM042393.1, forward strand.
GTGTATTTTTTGTTCAGCTTCGGAAGAAGCTGGTTTTCAAAGTTTTTGCAGCCTAGTCTAGCTCTTTTACTTGTAAAAATCAGTCCGGCACAACTGAACAGTCTTTCACATGCAGCAGATGCAGGCAGTGGAGTGTTGATCCTAACAGATAGATTCTTTAGCTCAGGGAAGAGTGCAGCAACTCCATAAAAACGAGTTACAGTCATGGCTAGTAGTGACGGAGACAGAAAAAATGCGCCAGGGGAAAGCACGTGTGGTGCTAGCCTATTTGCACTAATGTAACAGTACAGCAATTTACAAACGTATTTTGAATGTCAGTAAACTTCAGTTAATATCGAAGCTGTCCGTTTCATTACATTATATTAATGTAATAAAAATTTAAATGGTAAAATAAAATGGTAATCTGCATGAGAAAAAAAATTGTTATAGCGATCATCCCTAGTGATCAAATTGACCCAGACGGACGTGATAACAAAAAGCAGACTCTGTATCATAAATTGTACCTTTTCCAATATTTTCTCATACTTTATGTGCAGAAATAACAACTTAGCTGGCTGGCTACAACAACCGAGACAAAAAGTTTCCATTAGAAACCCATTTAAAATTAACCATTGGAGTAACTATTTATGCCATCCTAAAAATAAGGTCAAGCAAAGTAAATTGACCACTAATACAACACAACACATAACCCTAAATGTTTCTATACTATTTTCTAGCTAGCTAGTCCCTATTGACATTTAGCTTTATATTGTATCTACACTACTGGGCAATTTAGATAGCTAGCTACGTTGGCTACCTATTGCTAGCTAGCTGAAGCTAGCTAACTAGCCTAACTTACCTCAATGTGCTTGCGAAGGTTGGAGGATGAATTTTTAAAAACCGAGATTTCTGCGTTTTTGTTGAGGCAAAGACAACATTTCATGATGATATTATTGCCTCTTTTACGTTTGAAAATAAAAATTTCCTGCAATTGTGGCCAAGGGTTGTCAGGATTTGCCACATCTTGATCCTCTACTGGGCTGTTCATGCTTGACTGATGATGAGTAGAGTAGTAGTGAGAATGGGTTGCATTTGTCATACTTCATGATGAGCGCGAATGAGTACGAATTGGCTTAAAAAATACCTGAAGATAACCTTTAACTATTTTTTTACCGTTACAAACGAAATGTAGCTGAGTAAAGAGTACTTTACTTGCTGAAAAAAATACTTGAGTAAGAGTAAAATTACAGCCCACAGAAAGTAACGCAAAAAAGTATTTGTTACCCCAAATGCGTACTGTTTTACTCATTTGCGTTACTTGTAACGCGTTACTACCCACCCCTGCTGATATAGTAACCAAAAAACAAAGAGTGTGCAAAGCTGTCATCAAGGCATTTTTGGTTACTACATGATTTCATAATTTTGATGTCTTCACTATTAATCTACAATGTAGAAAAACCCTTGAATGAGTAGGTGTGTTTTGACTGGTCCTGTATATATACATATACTCTACATACACATTGAGTGTACAAAACATTATGATCACCTTCCTAATATTGAGTTGCACCCCGTTTTGCCTTCAGAGCAGCCTCAGTTCGTCAGGGCATGGACTCTACAAGGTGTCAAAGCTTTCTACAGGGATGCTGGCCCATGTTGACTCCAACACTTCCCACAGTTGTGTGAAGTTCACTGGAAGTCCTTTGGTTGGTGGACCATTCTTAAAACCAGTGGAGGCTGGTGAGGGGAGGACGGTTCATAATAATGGCTGGAATGTAGTCCATTCCAGACATTATGAGCCATCCTCCCCTCAGCAGCCTCCACTGCTTGATACACATGGGAAACTGTTGAGCGTGAGAAACACAGCAGGGTTGCAATTCTTGACACACAAACTGTTGCGCCTGGCACCTACTCCGTTCAAAGGCACTTAAATATTTTGTCTTGTCCATTCACCCTCTGAATGGCACACATAGACAATCCATGTCACAGTTTTCTCAAGGCTTAACCCTTTGACGTGTACGATTACACATTTTTCATCGTTATTGAGTGATTCCTGCAGCGTACCATCGCAAAAATGTGACTGGAAAAGTAGCCACAGTTTCAAGTTGTTAATGTCACATGCAGTGAAATGCCTTTCTTGCAAACTCAAAACACAACAATACAATAATCAATGACAATGTAATACTAGAAAAATACTGAGATATAAGAAGAAATATGAAGGACACAATAAGTAAGTAGCATACTATATACAGGGTCAGTTCCAATGTCATATTTACAATGTGCAGGGATACTGGAGTGCTGGAGGTAGATATGAATAAAGGTAAGGTGACTAGTCAACAGGATATAAGAAACAGAGTAGCAGTAGCTTGTATTTGAGTGGGTATGCGTGTGTAGTCAGTATAAATGTATGTGCATATTATGTGTGAGTGAGCAGATGATGGAGTGAATGTATGTGTGTGAGTGTGTAGGGCCACGTGAGTGTGCATAGAGACAATGTGAAAATAAAAGATACAAGGTTAACTCAGATAGTCTGTGTAGCCATTTTGTTAGCTATTTATCAGTCTTATTGCTTGGTTATAGAAAATGTTCAAGAGCCTGTTTGTGTCAGACTTGATGCACCGGTACCGCTTGCTGTGCAGAAACAAAGAAAATAATCTATGGCTTGGGTGGTTGGAGTCTTTAAAGATTTTCTGGGCCTTCCTTCCACACCATGCGATCGAGCGTGGTGCTATTACCATACCACGCAGTGATGCAGCCAGTCAAGATGCTCTCAACAGCTGTAGAACATTTTGAGGTTTTGAAGGCCATGCTAAACTTTTTTTAAACTTTGAATTTGGACTGCAGCCAATGAACATCATTCTCACATACAGTGGGGAGAACAAGTATTTGATACACAGGAGTGGGCCAAAATCCCTGCTGCAGTGTGTGCAAACCTGGTCAAGAACTACAGGAAACGTATGATCTCTGTAATTGCAAACAAAGGTTTCTGCACCAAATATTAAGTTCTGCTTTTCTGATGTATCAAATACTTATGTCATGCAATAAAATGCAAATTAATTACTTAAAAATCATACAATGTGATTTTCTGGATTTTTGTTTTAGATTCCGTCACTCACAGTTGAAGAGTACCTATGATAAAAATTACAGACCTCTACACGCTTTGTAAGTAGGAAAACATGCAAAATCGGCAGTGTATCAAATACTTGTTCTCCCCACTGTAGGTATTCCTCTTATCTAGGTGAGTGAGGGCAGTATGGAGAGCAATTGAGATTGCGTCATCTATGGATCTGTTGGGGCGCTATGCAAATTTGAGTGGGTCTAGGGTAGGCCTGGGGGCCATATGCGGCCCACGACCTGATTCAATACGGCACACGGAATCATGCTCAGATCACATACAGAATTTGAGATAGTAACGTTTTTAAAAACGTAATTGTTATTCAAATTAAACGCCCAATGAATACTCACCTTTGTGTAATGATTTAACTCCCACTGCTTGTGGGACATTTACAGCGGGTGAAATAAGTATTGAACACGTCACCATTTTTCTCAGTAAATATATTTCCAAAGGTGCAATTGACATGACATTTTCACCAGATGTTGGTAACAACCCAAGTAATCCATACATACATAGAAACCAAAACAAATAAGTTCAGAAATTAAGTTATGTGTAATAATGTGAAATGACACAGGGAAAAAGTATTGAACACACTTACTGATATTTATTTAATACTTTGAACAAAAGCCTTTGTTTGTAATGACAGCTTCAAGACGCCTCCTGTATGGAGAAACTAGTCGCATGCATTGCTCTGGTGTGATTTTGGCCCATTCTTCCACACAAACAGTCTTCAAATCTTGATGGTTCCGTGGGCCTCTTCTATGAATCTTGATCTTCAGTTCTTTCCATAGATTTTCAATGGGATTTAAGTCAGGTGATTGGCTGGGCCGTTCTAGCAGCTTTATTTTCTTTCTTTAAAACCAATTGAGAGTTTCCTTGGCTGTGTGTTTGGGATCATTGTCTTGCTGAAATGTCCACCCTCGTTTCATCTTCAATATCATCCTGGTAGATGGCAGCAGATTTTTGTCAAGAATGTCTTGGTAACTTTGCCCAATTATGTGAAGTTTGCCAGTACCATTTGCTGAAAAGCAGCCCCACACCATGATGTTCCCACCTCCAAACTTCACTGTTGGTATGGTGTTTTTAGGGTGATGTGCAGTGCCATTTCTCCTCCAAACATGGTGTGTATTATGACATCCAAACAGTTCAATTTTGCTCTCATCTGACCACACTATATTCTCCCAGTATTTCACTGGCTTTTCCAAATGTTGTGCAGCAAACTTTAAACGAGCTTCAACATGCTGTTTGCGTGGTGAGCGTGCATACAGGCCATGGCGGTGGAGTGCATTACTTACTGTTTTCTTTGAGACAACAGTACCTGCTAATTGCAGGTCTTTTTGAAGCTCTCCACAAGTGGTCCTTGTCTTGCGAGGAGCACCTGGTCGAGGCAAATTTATGGTGAAATGATTGTCTTTCCACTTCCGTATTATGGCCCCAACAGTGCTCACTGGAACATTCAGAAGCTTAGAAATGCGCCTATAACCAATGCCATCATTATGTTTTGCAACAATTAGGTTGCGAAGGTCTTGAGACAGCTCTTTGCTTTTACCCATCATGAGATGTGTCTTGTGTGACACCTTGGCAATGAGACCTTTTTGTAGGCCATCAGTTGGGACTGAACCAGCTGATATTAATTTGCACTGACAGGGGGCTGGATTGCTTTTTAATTACTGATAGTTTTCAGCTGTCGTCTTGGCTTTCCATGCCTTTTTGCACCTCCCTTTCTTCATGTGTTCAATACTTTTTCCCTGTGTCATTTCACATTATTACACATAACTTAATTTCTGAACTTATTTGTTTTGGTTTCTTTGTATGTATGGATTACTTGGGTTGTTACCAACATCTGGTGAAAATCATGTCAATAGCACCTTTGGAAATATATTTACTGAGAAAAATGGTGACGTGTTCAATACTTATTTCACCCGCTGTATTTTGAAGGCACGTATACATAACAACTGCACGAGGACAGACAGTGACGGACAGGCTGACACACGTCACAGTTACAAATAGTAGCTATCTAGAATTTGCGGAAAAATTTGTTTTTTAAAAGAAAGGAAAGTAGACAATAAATGTAGGGTGTTCCAACAAGAGTGGACATCAACATATTTCTTTATTAAGGTATCAGGAAAAGTTGTGTTCTTAGTGTGCAAAGAGAGCATCGCTGTCTTGAAAGACTACAACTTGTCCCAACACTTCTAGACAAAGCATGCAGAGAAATATAGGAATATGTCTTCTGAGCAGAGTGCAATTGCATCGAAAGAGTTGCTTTCTCAGTTGCAAAAGCAGCAAGGACTTTTCACAATACTGCATTCAGCAAACAACGGAATTGCGAGAGCTAGCGATGTACTGTCCCACAAAATTAGCAAGCCATTCGCTGAGGGTGAATTCATTAAAGAATGTTTAATTGACTCTGCAGCAATACTTTGCCCCAACAATAAAGAGCAGTTTGAAAATGTTTCCCTGTCAAGACGAACAGTGACACGGCGTGTTGAGGATATCGCAGAGAATACATTCAATGTGCTGATGAGAGCAGTGATGCAAATGACACGGTGCAGTTGTTGATATTCTTACGAGGCATAACCGCAGACTTTGAAATTACAGAGGAGCTTGCTTCATTGCAGTCAATGAAGAGCACAACCACAGGGATAGATTTATTGGAGGAGGTTAATAAGTGTGTGGCAAAGCTGGGACTGACATTTGAAAAGTTATCCAGTGTGACCACTGATGGGTGCCCAAACTTGACAGGAAAAAAACTTTGGCCTTTTGAAAAGGATACAAGATCAAGTAGCTGAGCTGAACCCAGATCAGATATTTTTTTTCCTGCATTGCATTATCAGGAGGTGCTCTGTAAATATGTTCTGAAAATGGGCCATGTTGTGGATACAGTCACTAAAGTGGTAAACTTCATAAGAGCAAAATCTTTAAACCACAGGCATTTTGTCTCACTGTTGGAAGAGTCAGGTCACGCAGATCTCCCCTACCACAAAAACGTGAGATGGCTGAGTTTGGGGAAGGTGCTTAAAAGGGTGTGGGACCTGAAGTTGGAGATAGCTGAGTTTTTGCAAATGAAAGGAAAATATTTGGATTTCCCTCAACTGCAAGATAAAGAATGGTTGGCTGATTTTGCCTTCACTGTGGACATCATTGCCCTCATGAATGAACTGAATTCCAAACTACAAGGGAAGGGCCTTTTCGCACATCAGATGTACAGCCTTGTCAAAGCCTTCAAGGGAAAATTACTCCTCCTGACCCGCCAAGTAGAAGCCAACAATCTCACCCACCTTCCGACACTACTAGTCTGTTCCCTATCAGATGACCAGGGGGAGAAGTATACATCGCTGCTGCATGCTTTGAACAGTGAGTTTTCTCATCGTTTTGAGGATTTCAAAGTTTGGGGAAATGACATGCTGTTGGTTTCCTCTCCTTTCACCTTTAATGTGGATAATGCTCCCACTGACCTGCAACTTGAGCTTATCAATCTTCAGTCTGATGCAGTGATTGGAGAACTTTTCACAACAATGTCACTGACGAGGTTCTATGCATCTCTCAATGAACAAAACTTTCCAAAGATTAGGAGTCACGCTCAGAAGATGTTTGTACGGTTTGGGTCAACCTACAGTATGTATGTGAACAGACATTTTCAGTGATTAAATATAACAAGTCAAGGCACAGATCATCTCTTACTGACTCTCACCTTTATTTCACCTTTATTTAACCAGGTAGGTCAGTTGAAAACAAGTTCTCATTTGCAACTGCGACCTGGCCAAGACAAAGCAAAGCAGTGCGACAAAAACAACACAGAGTTACACAGTAAACAAACAGTCAAAAACACAATAGAAAATCTATATACAGAGTGCAAAATGTAGTGCAAAATGCAGTAAGGTTAGGAGGTAGGACAATAAATAGGCCATAGTGGTGAAATAAATTACAGATTATCATCATTAACACAGGAATGAAGGATGTGCCAGTGAGCTGAGATAGGGCGGGGATTTACCTAGTAAAGACTTATAGATGACCTGGAGCCAGTGGGTTTGGCGACGAATATATAATGAAGGCCAGCCAACGAGAGCATACAGGTCGCAGTGGTGGGTAGTGTATGGGGCTTTGGTAACAAAACGGATGGCACTGTGATAGACTACATCCAATTTGCTAAGTAGAGTGTTGGAGGCTAGTTTGTAAATGACATCGCCGAAATCAAGGATCGGTAGGATAGTCAGTTTTACAAGGGCATGTTTGGCAGCATGAGTGAAGGAGGCTTTGTTGCGAAATAGGAAGCCAATTCTGGATTTAATTTTGGATTGGAGATGGTTGATGTGAGTCTGGAAGTTGAGTTTACAGTCTAACCAGATGCCTAGGTATTTGTAGGTGTCCACGTATTCTAATTCGGACCCGTCGAGAGTAGTGATGATAGTCCGGTGGGCGGGTGCTGGCAGCGTTCGATAGAAAAGCATGCACTTAGTTTTACTAGCGTTTAAGAGCAGTTGGAGGCCACGGAAGGAGTGTTGTATGGCATTGAAGCTTGTTTGAAGGTTAGTAAACACAGTGTCCAAAGAGGGGCCAGATGTATACAGAATGGTGTCATCTGCGTAGAGATGGATCAGAGAGTCACCAGCAGCGAGAGCGACATCGTTGATGTATATAGAGAAAAGGGTTGGCCCAAGAATTGAACCCTGTGGCACCCCCATAGAGACTGCCAGAGGATCGGACAATAGGCCCTCCGATTTGACACACTGAACCCAGTCTGCAAAGTAGTTAGAGAACCAGGCAAGGCAGTCACTTGAGAAACCAAGGCTGTTGAGTCTGCCAATAAGAATGCGGTGATTGACAGAGTCGAAAGCCTTGGCCAGGTCGATGAAGACGGCTGCACAGTACTGTCTTTTATCGATGGCGGTTATGATATCTTTCAGTACCTTGAGCGTAGCTGAGGTGCACCCATGACCAGCTCGGAAACCAGATTGTATAGCAGAGAAGGTACGGTGGGATTCGAAGTGGTCAGTTATCTGTTTGTTAACTTGGCTTTCGAAAACTTTAGAAAGGCAGGGCAGGATGGATATTGGTCTATAACAGTTTGGGGATAGCGTCTATAACAGTATTGGTCATCAAGCCTGCGGATAGCGATGGCAGAAACTATACCTGACTTCACTGCTCTAGTCAGAGACTTCAGTCCTCACACTGATTGAGTAGTTTAAATGTAATGTTGAGCTCTCTCTCGTTCTTGTGTTTTTGTGCATACCAGTTAACAAGAGTTCGGTCCGTGGTGCTGAATGCACAGTGTACCTTTACATCCGTGTAGTTCATTGCATGTTTAATAATGAAAGTACCTACCAAAAGGAGAACATGGATGTGGTTTATTTCTGTGCACGTTAAAAAAGTTAAATAAGTAGAATATCTGGATGTGATTTACAGTAGATATATCTGTCAACACAGTCATAGACATGATGTATAATCCTGTAATATGATTCTGGCCCGCGATGGCAAAAATATATTCTAATGTGGTCCTCCATGGAAGATAATTGTCCAGGCCTGGTCTAGGGTGTCTGAAAGTGAATGCTACAGGGAAGTAGTTATTGTGGCATAAAGCCTTGGATTTATTGGGGACAGAAATTATGGTTGTTATCTTAAAACATGTGGGTATTATAGACTGGGACAAGGAGAGGGTAGAGGGTCAGCGATTTTTGTAACCTTCATTTAACTAGGCAAGTCAGTTAAGAACAAATTCTTATTTACAATGATGGCCTACCAAAAGGCAAAAGACCTCCTGCGGGGACGGGTGCTGGGATTAAAAATACAAATAAATAAAATATAAATATAGGACCAAACACACATCACAACAATAGAGACAATACAACACTACCTGAAGAGAGACCTAAAACAACAACATAGCAAGGCAGCAACACATGACAACACAGCATGGTAGCAACATAACATGACAACAGCATGGTAGCAACACAACATGGTAGCAGCACAAAACATGGTACAAACATTATTGGGCACAGACAACAGCACAGCTGTCAGTAAGAGTGTCCATGATTGAGTCTTTGAATGAAGAGATTGAGATTAAACTGTCCAGTTTGAGTGTTTGTTGCAGCTCGTTCCAGCTGCTAGCTGCAGCGAACTGAAAAGATCTGCGACCCAGGGATGTGTGTGGTTTGGGGACCTTTAACAGAATGTGACTGGCAGAACAGGTGTTGTATGTGGAGGATGAGGGCTGTATGTGGGGCGAGTGAGGCCTAAGAGGGTTTTATAAATAAGCATCAATCAGTGGGTCTTGCGACGGGTATACAGAGATGACCAGTTTACAGAGGTGTATAGAGTGCAGTGATGTGTCCGATAAAAGCATTGATGGCAAATCTGATGGTCGAATGGTAAAGGACATCTAGCCGCTCGAGAGCACCCTTACCTGCCGATCTATAAATTATGTCTCTGTAATCTAGCATGGGTAGGATGGTCATCTGGATCAGGGTTAGTTTGGCAGCTGGGGTGAAGGAGGAGCGATTACGATAGAGGAAACCAAGTCTAGATTTAACTTTAGCCTGCAGCTTTGATATGTGCTGAGAGAAGGACAGTGTACCGTCTAGCCATACTCCCAAGTACTTGTATGAGGTGACTACCTCAAGCTCTAAACCCTCAGAGGTAGTAATCACTCCTGTGGGGAGAGGGGCATTCTTCTTACCAATCCACATGACCTTTGTTTCGGAGGTGTTCAGAACAAGGTTAAGGGTAGAGAAAGCTCAAGTCAATAAAAATAGCAACAAAACATTGTTTAGAATCAAGAGCAGTGGTGACACCATTGAGGACCTTTAAGGTTGCAATGGCTTTAGAAGGGGATAGTTGCATTAGAAGGGGTGGGAGAGGAGGAAATGTTGGACGGGCAAGGAGTCAAATAGGAATCCTGACTTAATGAAGTGTTGATTAAAGAGCTCAGTCATGTGCTTCTTGTCAGTAACAACCACATCATCAACTTTAAAGGACATGGGCAGCCGTGAGGAGGAGGGTTTATTCTCCAGGTCTTTAACTGTTTTCCAAAATTTCTTGGGGTTAGACCCACAGAGAGAACTTTTCCTTAGAGTAACTAACTTTGGACTTCCGGATAGCCGGAGTGCACTTATTTCTCATTTTCCTGAACGAGAGCCAGTCAGCCTGAGTAAGCGTGTGCCAGGCCTTTCGCCAAATGCAATTCTTGAGGTAGAGTAACTCTGCAAGATCACGGTCGAACCAGGGGCTGAACCTGTTTTTAATTTAATTTTTGTTAACAATACCAGTGAAACTATCAAAAAAGAAGGTCCAAGAGACTTCGACAGAGGGGATCAAGCTGAGCTATTCTATTTTACAGAAGCCAGTTCATGAAGGAAGGCTTGCTCATTAAAGTTTTTTAGCAAGCGTCTATGACAAATCAGGACAGGTCGTTTCACTGAGCAGCCATTATGAACACAGGCTGTAAAACAGTGATCACTAAGGTCATTACAGAAAACACCAGGCTGATACCTATCAGGATTATTTGTGAGGATAACATGAAGAAGAGTAGTGTTTAGAGTCATACCTTGTGGGATTGCTAATAATCTGAGAAAGATTTAGGGAGTCCAATTGCTTTAGGACTTGGTCAGGTGGTTTAAGCATGTCCCAGTCACCTATCAGGTCACCTATCAGGACACATTCAGACTTAGTGTAAGGGGCCAGGAGAGAGCTTAGGGCAAGTAGGGTACCTAGACATACTGACCAGCCAAAATAGACAGATGCATGCTATATGGCAGACCAATCTAAACTCATCTCTTGGCATGCCCAGCCCACTCATTATCTCAGCCAATCATGGCTAGTGGGAAGGTAGCTGTCTTTTTCTGTGGTTTACCAACAAGGCTTATAATTTAACAATTTTATTTGTGTTTACAGATGGCATACAAGTTTGTTATTTTATAAATATATTTTATTAAAAAATGTATCCCTTAACTAGGCAAGTCACTTAAGAACAAATTCTTACAATGACAGCCTACACCAGCCAAACTCAGACAACACTGGGCCAATTGTGCGTTGGCCTATAGGACTCCCAATCACAACCAGTTGTGATACAGTCTGGATTCAAACCAGGTTGTCTGTAGTGACACCTCTAGCACTGAGAAGCTGTGTCTTAGACCACTGTGCCACTTGGGAATTATTAAGGGACAAGAAAGTTCACATGATCCAGAAGGCATTTCCACATAAAAAAACGTTCAAATGGCTCTCCTGTGCCCAATAATGTTTATTATGACGATGACTTCATTATGTAAGGGATAAATGCCTCCGTTCTGTACATTATCTTTGGAAAAAAAAATATATATTTTAAAAAGGTAGGCGAGTGGAGAACAAGATCTCATTTACAACTGCAACCTGGCCAAGATAAAGCAATGCAGTGCGTCAAAAACAACAACAACACAGAGTTACACATGGGATAAACAAACGTACAGTCAATAACACAATAGAAAATCTATGTACAGTGTGTGCAAATGTAGTAAGGTAAGGCAATAAATAGGCCATAGTGGCGAATAATTACAATTTAGAATTAACACTGGAGTGATAGATGTGCAGATGATGATGTACAAATAGAGATACTGGGGTGCAAATGAGCAAAAATAACAATATGGGGATGAGGTAGTAGTGTGGGCCATTTACAGATGGGCTGTGTACAAGTGCAGTGATCGGTAAGCTGCTCTGACAGCTGTGTATTTGGAGGGCAAGTTAGTCAGGATGACATTTATGAGGGTGCCCATGTTTACGGATTTAGGGTTGTACCTGGTAGGTTCCTTGATAATTTGTGTGAGCTTGAGGGCATCTAGCTTAGATTGTAGGACGGCCGGGGTATTAAGCCTATCCCAGTTTAGTTAACCTAAAAGTACGAACTCTGAAGATGGATGGGGGGCAATCAATTCACAGGGCACAGCTGGGGGCTGAGGGTGATCTGTAACAAGCGGCAACAGTGAGAGACTTATTTCTGTTTGGGCACAGACCTGGATAGTATGACAGAACTCTGCAGGCTATCTCTGCAGTAGATTGCAACTACACCTTTTTTGGCAGTTCTATCTTGACGGGAAATGTCGGTGGCCTTCCTATGCCAGGATTCAGACACGGCTAGGACATCAGGGTTGGCGGAGTGTGCTAAAGCAGTGAATAAATCAAACTTAGGGAGGAGGCTTCTGATGTTAACATGCATGAATCCAAGGCTTTTACGGTTACAGAAGTCAACAAATGAGAGCGCCTGGGGAATAGGTGTAGTACTGGGGGCTACAGGACCTGGGTTTACCTTCTACATCACCAGAGGAGGAGTAGGGTAAGGGTACGGCTAAAGGCTTTAAGAACTGGTCGTCTAGTGCCTGGGTACAGAGAAAAAAAAGAACAGATTTCTGGGCGTGGTAGAATAGATCGAAGGCATAATGTACAGAAAAGGATATGGTAGGATGTGAATTCAGTGGAGGTAAACCTAGGCATTGGGAAACGATGAGAGAGGTTGCATCTCTGGAGGCACCAGTTAAGACAGGTGAGGTCTCCGCGTGTGTGGGGGGTGGGACAAAGGAGCTATCTGAGGCATGTTGAGCGGGACTGGGGGCTCTACAGTGAAATAGAACAATAAGAAATAACCTAAACAGCAACAGACAAGGCATATTGACATAAGAGAGAGGCATAAAACAATCACAGGAGTTAATCAAGAGAGCTAAGACAACAATGGGTAATGGCGATGAATGGACTGAGGGTCAGTTACAGAAAATGTTGTGCTACACACAGGACCTGAGTTCGGAGCAGAGGCTTAACAGATAAACAGAATGAGGTACCGTGTAAGGGAACAGTCCAGCAGGCAACAGCTATGTAGCCGAGTGTTCATAAGGTCAGATGAGCAGCAAAGAGGTGAGCCAGGAAGCAGTTCAGTGGCCGCTACTGCGCTAGACGAGCGGGAGGCATGGTGTTCAGAATGCTAGCGGGCCGGGGCTAGCAGATGGGTCTAGCTCGAGGCTAGCTCAAGGCTAACTGGTGCATGCTTCGGGACAGTAGTGTTAGCAAAACAACAGCCACTTGGTTGCAGCTAGCTAGCTGCGATGTGATGGTCCTGTGATTTCGGCAGAAATCTGGTGATGTGGTAGAGAAAGCAATCCGATATGCGCTGGGTTGGTAGCGCTCTGTGCAGACTGGCCGATGTTGTCCGAACTAAAGCTGGCTGGTGCAGGCAGAGCAGTGGTGGAGACCGCTAGCAGTGGCTAGCAATGGCTAGTAGCTAGTTAGCAGGCTAGCTAGCAGGCTAGCTTCTGTCAGAGGTTCAGTTAAATGAAAAAGAAATAAAGAAATAGTAGATCTGTTCCACGTTGGGTGAGGCGGGTTGCAGGAAAAGTCTTGATAATGGACGACGCAGCTCTAATTACGTTGTTAACCAGTTTATAATAGCAATAAGGCACCTCTGGGGTTTGTGATATATGGCCAATATTCCACGGCTATGGGTTGTATACAGGAACTCAACATTGTGTCATGGAAAATAACAGCATTTTTACATTCATAAACCATAGCTAGCCATTATAAAACCATTTGTTTACACTTTGTTCAGTCATGCTACATCATTGGCTAGCTAGCTAACTTTACCAGTATTTCCAAACAATTGGGGGCACAGAAAGAAAGGAAAAGGAATAGCTTCTTCAGGAGATCAATGATCACAGCATAGCAATGAATGAATGACAGATCTCTTGCATGTTGTCATCACAAACGTTACGTGTACCATTTTTAAATGAATGTATCTCAAATGAATGTTTTGCTTTTACACAATGTAGAAACCTAATATTCCACAAATGACTTTGTAATTTCAATGACAGGTATTCGTATCAACATTTTAGCTTTAATAATAAACTCATGTCTTTACAGTGTCACATATTCGTTTCTAGGGCACAACATGTGCTTCAAAAGTTGTCAGGCTCTGGCCATAGAGAAGCCTATTTGCTTCAGAGTCTGACAGTTCTATTCTTTCTGTGTCTTGTGGTGGTTTTTGTGGGATCCCTAATTAGAGGCAGCTGTAGGGCATTAGGGATAATTTTCACACTGGGTTGTGGGTCGTTGTCGATCATTTCGCGAGTCACGGTGAAAGTAAGTGTGCCACTTTTTGTTACGTCCGTTCATTCGTGTTTGTGTTGGTGAACGTGACGTTTAGTCTATTCGTGCTTTGTTCTGTAGTTCGTCATTTGTGTTTTGTATTATACATAGTAATTTATAAAATAGTATTACATAGTATAAATAAATAAAGATGCCAAACTACTATCCCTGCGCTGCGCATTGGTCTCCCTATGCACCCTCACGTGACAAAAGTAGATTCATATAGGCCCAATATAGGCTTTATCTCAATGAATTTGTTTTATTTATACTACTGAGCTCATGTAAGACGCGCTTGAAATCGTCCTACTATCCGAGTGCTTAGCTCACATAAACATGCTATTGCGTATGTAGACAAACCGATTCACCGCATGAACCTTGTCATCACACTAAGGAGATCTAGTATATAATATGTTACACCAAAAGCACATACTCAGTCATTTCTTCTTCTTTCTGAATAGTCACATTTATTCCTCATGCGGCCAAAACTCAACAGCGTGCGCCACTAGGCAGGATATACAGTATGCTTTGATTGAAACAAAATATGCATACAAGAAAGGCTAATATTTTTTTAACACAATCTGCTTTAATTCACTCACGAAACAGTAATTCAAGAAGATCTAAATGCATATTCCCATGAAGCTGATTGAGATCAAATGACATGCAGTTTGGACATTTCACCAGTAAAAAGTTCAGATTTTCCCAATTGACAGTGATGATGGCTTATTTTGAAATTAAGTATGCCTAACTTGGTGTTTGAGGATATTCAAAATCGAAAATATTCTTGAGACAATATGTGTGGGCATAGGCTAATTGGAGGATGGAATTTATGCATAGGCCAATTCTACAATGATATTCAATAGGCTACATCTGTCGGCACATCTTTGATTAAGAAATTGTGACATAATTTAAACCATTTATTTTGCTCTCCCACACATAAAAAATAGGACTGCACCATTGGAAATGAAGGAAAGTTGGCGGGTGCACAGTTCGGATGCTGGTCTGTCTGTTGAAAATGTCACCTCCCTACAACTCCCCAGAGTTCATGCTTAAACGACGCGTTGAGCGAAAAAATAAAAATGATATAAAAACAGAAAATAATGGTCAGCATATAAGCATGTTTATTCAGCAACTGCGTCGGAAAGCGGGGGGAGGTCAGGAAATGCTATCCCTCATTGAAGTTTTACACAGCTGAAGTCCAGACATTTCCCCTAACATCAATAGAATACCAAGGGCCATCATCACCCTTCCTATAACTTCATGTACTGTTGAGAGACTCTTCTCCACTACAGGCCAGATCAAAACATCCATCAGATCTTGCATGTTGACTTCATGTCTCAGCAATCTATTCCTGTTCTCCTTTGCAAGTGAACTCAGTGACTCTTTGGACTATAATGAAATAATCTCCATCTTCAACAGCAAGCCTAGGCGTCTACGCCTCATGCTGTAAACTGTGAAACACACAAGAAAGGCATGCCTAAATAGGGTTTATTTATGATTTAGCCTAAAGTTTTCATTCCTGCATTGGTAGGCCAGGTTTAAATGTTTGCTGATTCAAATGAGCTAGTGTATTCATACCCGCCGTGGTATTTTGTATAGTGATTGAATGTTTTCATGCCTGAAAGCCTATGCAGTAGTGTTTGATTATTCAAAGTGAGCTATTCATTTCATACCTGCCGTACACTTCAAGATTTAGGCCTAAAGTGTTTGTATTGTATTGTGTAGCTGTTTTCATATGGCAAAAGGTGTACACTTTTGGGCTTTAATGAAAACTCTTCCACTGCTTTTTATTCTATTCTTCCTAGCTTCTTTGTGCAATAAGCTGTTTGCGTATATTCCAGTGGCAAGCTGAATCCACCTGTTGGGCAAGTACTGTATTCCAGTGGCAAGCTGAATCCACCTGTTGGGCCTGTACTGTAGAGCGCTGCTCTGTGGGAGTGGTCGATCTGATCTGATAATATGTTGATTATTTCATGAGGTTGGACTGTCGGACTTCATCCATTATCCATATTTTGTGACAGTATAATTTCCCCCATTTTGCACTTTTGTAGAATCTCTCTCTCTTGTTTTGTCAGCGGTGTTGTTGTAAGCGGTTGTTTAGTTGTGCACTTGGCTGCCTACTTAGCAGTAATAACAGGCTTGTTTGTCAAGGGATATTTGTGGTGTTTTGGTCACATTTGTTTCTGTATTTTTGGTGAAAAATGTATGTCCAGCTACTTTTCAATTCCTGCCAGTGCCAAACACACATTTTTTTGGGGTGCATGACTGTACATGCACTTCACAATACTTAAACCTCATACTCTAATAGTAGCATATTAATTATTGCCTGAGCAAATTTAGCAAAGTAATAGTATCTGTGAAACCAAGGTTAGTGTTCCAATATTTCTTCAAAGTTAGGCTTACAGTGCCCCCTATTGTTCAGAAATATAACACACAGGAGTGCTGTATTTTGGTAAAGACCAGGACCAAAGCATGATACATGATGAGAAGTCATTCTACTATCCTAAGGTTCAATGGGAGGACTTGTTTGAGGTGCATATCTATATATATATGTTTTTGTACATTAGTGGTTATTGTTTGTATATCTATTGTTTTGTCAAGGACCAAAATGCGTGTGAAGGAAATACAGTATATTCTGTGAAACCCTTGATGCAGTGTGTGAATATGAGTGCGAGAGGAAATCTGTAGAGTGGATAGAGATTCCCGTAGCAACGCTCTCGTTAATGGCCACCCTCAGATTGCTTTTGGGCCGGCTAATTTAGACTCCCTAATGAGCCGTGTCTCAGTCGGAGTAAGTGAGAATGGGAGAAGGAGAGGAGAGAGGGGTATGCTTATTCATCTGAATCACTTGATTGTTCATTTGCTAATGTCTTTGTTCGAAAGTCATTCAGTTTCACCTCTCTGCCTAATGAGGTCAGTACAAGGACTGGTTACCCTTGTCGTTTCTGACGTGACATGTCGACTGATCTGTAACAGATTATGTGCATTCAGGAAGAACAGCGTTGGAACAGGTAAATCATAATGTGATGCTAGATATGCATCTCAGTGCAAGAGGCGTCACTACAGTCCCTGGTTCGAATCCAGGCTGTATCACATTCGGCCGTGATTGGGAGTCCCATAAGGCGGCGCACAATTGGCCCAGGGTCGTCCAGGTTTGGCCGGGGTAGGCCGTCATTGTAAATAAGAGTTTGTTCTTAACTGACTTGCCTAGCTAAATAAGAGTTAAATAAAAAATTATAATAATATGTAAACTGGAACATAATAGTGTGTACAAGCTTCCTGTTTATACTCATCCTGTTGATGTTTGGCATCATCTGGCTAAATGAAGCCATAGGCAAATTCATGGGTTAAGATGTGGTAACGGTCTAAGGCTGTCAATGTTACTGATGACAATGTGAATTTGTTCAGAATCACAAATGCGATAATACGTAATGAGGCTAACACTTTATAGTCAGGCAGCCAAATCATCACATTACTGTAACCCAACCACACCTGAGAAAGGATTCAATCAAATGTGAATGTGAAGGCCACATCTAGCCACACAGCTTTAATATCACATGCACTTTAACAATCATTTGTACTAAACATTTAGTGACCAAACAATTAAGGGAAAAGGGGGCGGAGCCACAATGACTCCACAAATGGTTTTAATTTCAAACATCACAAGCATAACTTTATTCAATTGTTGAGTCCCAAATGACGTTGAGCTTATAAAGCCTTAATGCCTTCTCAAGCAATACATAAATGTGTTACAAAGCATCTATAACCATATGTCATGATTTATAAAGGGTTCATAAATACGGCATAACTGTCAAATGTGACATAACCCACTATGTCGAATGTGATATGAACATGTGCTTTAGAAAAGGTGATGTACGCTCTAAAGTGATGTCATGTTAGTCACATCAAGGACATCAACTAACCGAGCCACTGCCTGTTCTCCCCGCTATCATCCAGAAGGCGAGGTCAGTACAGGTGCATCAAAGCTGGGACCGAGAGACTGAAAAGGCCATCAGACTGCCACCACTAGCTGCTGCCTATAGACATAGACTAGAAATCACTGGTCACTTTAAGGAATGGAACACTAGTCACTTTAATAATGTTTATAATGTTTACATATCTGGCATCACTCATCTCATATGTGTATATACTGTATTCTATACTATTCTACTGTATCTTAGTCCATGCTGCTCTGACATCGCTCGTCCATATACAGTATGTATATATTCTTAATTCCATTCCTTACTTAGATTTTTGTTTATTGGGTATATGTTGTGAAATTGTTAGATATTACTTGTTAGATATTACTGCACTGTCGGAACTAGAAGCACAAGCATTTCGCTACACCCTCAATAAGATCTGCTAAACACGTGTATGTGACCAAAAAAATGCTCGGAAGGTCTGGTGGACCAACGCATCAAACTTGGCCTTCATTAGTTAGGGTTAGCTTTAAAATCTAATGTTAAGAAGATAAATAGCCTAGGGACGACGTTACACCAAGAAACACTTACCTTGATGAAACCCCCCAACCTAATGAAATTGAAAGTGTATTTCTTCTGGAACAAGTTACATTTTCCTCAGTACACAAACATGCACACAACAAAAACAAGCCATACCGTATGGTGTTGGGCCCAGTCAGGTCTTTGACACATTCCCCCACCATTGTAACAGGTTGTAATCAAGCCCTGGTCTCCAGCATGGGAACAGAAGAGGAATAACTGGTACGGTGGTCTCAGGTAAGACTACTCCAAATCATCTTGGATCTGACACACACAACCTTCGCAGGTCCATCAATCAGTTTAAATAACTCCCACACCCTACAGTAACCTGTGGATCATGAGAGAACCGTCATAAATCAGCAGAACGTTAATAACCTATTTATTTACACTTTATGTAGTGTCCTGTAATGCTGAGTTTGAAGTGAGACACCATCGGTCATTCATAACACATCCATAAATGACTTGTATCATATGACACTGTGCTTACAATAAGGTCAGGCACCTTTGGTCATTCATAACACATACATAAAGGCTCAGTGATGTAAACACAAATGTATTAACACTTAGGGAATTATCACTAACAGCTAAAACAAATGAACATTAACGACACGTTTAAACCATACATTTCCTTTTCTTTGTACATTTTTAAAACAATGCAAATACATTCTGTTTCAGAAAAGTTCAGCAATGCAATTACATGGAACAGGGCTGTGAATAGTATATCTTTTCAGATGGCGGACTAATGGTTCTTGCCTCTCTTCCTGCTGGAGGTGCTGCATGTTGGTTCCAACATTAAAAGTAACAAGAAAGGTAGCAGGTCTGCTAGGAAATGCCTTTGTCACACCATCTGGATGAGGGCATTTCTGTGCTGCGCCAGAAACTCTAAATGGGAAGATGGGAAATTCGATTCATATTATTATAGTCCTCTTTCATTTACAAATCTCGCGATGTGACTATGAGACATGGCTGTACCTAGGGGGATTTGTATTTAGCTGAGCCTGCTAGTTAGCTAGATCTATTTTGCTAATAGGCTAATATCTTAGGCTATTTCATGATGTGTAACAGCATGTGTGCAATGATGTGCCAAATCTATGATTTAATGCATTATTATAGGGTAAGCATAAGTGTAAACTGCCTCAGTATCTGCAGCCATATGTGATAATATCTCTCTAGAAACTGATCTGTTGTCAGTATTGTGGAATAATTCTAATTTTAAGGTAAGATTTGAATGGAGAAAGCTGATCTGAGAGTAGCGGGACCTTTCTTCCGATCCTATCAGTATCGACACGCGCTCCAACGACTCACTTAGTGAACGTTCTGTCTAAGTGGTGTTTTGGGAAACAACTTTTTCAGCTGTTATAGGAATGATGCATCGTTAAAACACTTGTCAGGTTATGTTCCATTGGTATGGGGAAACCGGGCCCTGGCCACTCCCATTATATTCTGTGTGCTAACCTTATGGCTTCTATTAACCCTTTGTTTGAGTTTCTCACTCTGTTCTGCTATGTAGACCTCATTTATACATGTACTGTATCTATGTTGAGGCTTTATAATGCACCTCATGGTTTGAATTCTCTTTGTCAACAACTTAGTAAAATACCATACTCTCTCATTGCCTGCTTTGTCTGTCCCTTACATGGAACCAGCACTCAAAAGACAACTGTGCTACACCACTAAATTAGTTAGATTATCATTATAGTTAATTGTTTAAAAATAGTCTATTTAATAATGATTTTACACTTTTCTGATGCCCCAATCAACAAGTGTATGTCAGATTTCCTGAAAGAAACACAATAGACAAATTAATAATATTAATGCGTCTATGGTCTGTATGTGGGGGTTGAGCACTAATGTGTCCAAAGGCTAACATTTAGGAACTTGGATAACATTTACTTATTAACAAATCGTGACATAGTCCACTATCAGTCTCTCAAACAGAACATGTCAACAAGGCCTTGGCTTCAACACATAATTCTTTCATAGACTGACATGACATATCTTGCAGAGGGTCATGATGATCCCTTAACAAAACTTTAGCAGGAGAATAAATATGCTAACTTCTAAAAGTCTATGGAATTGTTTGAAGATGGTCATACCATGAATCATTTTGCTATTTGATTTTAAGACCCCTGTAGGTATAATAAAAAATATACACTACCGGTCAAAAGGTTTAGAACACCTTCTCATCCATTTTTCTTTATTTTGACTATTTTCTACATTGTAGAATAATAGTGAAAATATTAAAACTATGAAATAACACATATGGAATCATGTAGTAACCAAAAAAGTGTTAAACAAATCAAAATATTTTATATTTGAGATTCTTATTCTTACAGCTTTGCAGACTCTTGGCATTCTCTCTACCAGCTTCACCTGGAATGCTCTTCCAACAGTCTTGAAGGAGTTCCCACATATGCTGAGCACTTATTGGCTGCTTTTCCTTCAGTCTGCGGTCAGACTCATCCCAAACAATCTCAATTGGGTTGAAGTCGGGGGATTGTGGAGGCCAGGTCATCTGATGCAGCACTCCATCGCTCTCCTTCTTGGTTAAATAGCCCTTACACAGCCTGGAGGTGTGTTGGGTCATGGTCCTGTTGAAAAACAAATGATAGTCCCACTAAGCGCAAACCAGATAGGATGGCATATCGCTGCAGATTGCTGTGGTAGCCATGCTGGTAAAGTGTGCCTTGAATTTTAAATAAAACTCAGTGTCACCAGCAAAACACCCCCACACCTTAACACCTACTCCTCCATACTTTACGGTGGGAAATACACATGTGGAGATAATCCGTTCACCCACACCGCGTCTCACAAAGACACAGCGGTTGAAACCAAAAATCTAAAATTTGGACTCATCAGACCAAAGGACACATTTCCACCGGTCTAATGTCCATTGCTCGTGTTTCTTGGCCCAAGCAAGTCTCTTCTTCTTATTGGTGTCCTTAAGTAATGTTTTTTTTTGCAGCAATTCGACAATGAAGGCCTGACTCACACAGTCTCCACTGATCAGTTTATGTTGAGATGTGTCTGTTACTTGAACTCTGTGAAGCATTTATTTGGGCTGCAATTTCTGAGGCTGGTAACTCTAATGAGCTTATCCTCTGCAGCAGAGGTAACTCTTGGTCTTCCTTTCCTGTGTCAGTCCTCATAAGAGCCAGTTTCATCATAGTGCTTGACAGTTTTTGTGACTGCACTTGAAGAAACTAAAAGTTATTGAAATGTTCCATATTTACTGACCTTCATGTCTTAAAGTGATGGACTGTCGTTTCGCTTTTCTTATTTGAGCTGTTCTTGCCATAATTTGGACTTGGTCTTTTACCAAATAGGGCTATCTATCTATTAGAATTTGTTCTTAACTGACTTGCCTGGTTAAATAAAAAAATAAACAACTCAATAGAGATATGTGCAAAATGCTTTAACAGTTGTTTTAGTACACTTTAATGAAGACGACACATATCGTTGTGTACACACATTGAATTTTCTGTAACGTGTAGCGAGTTCATTTAATTAGTGTCGGACCATGTGTATCGATGCAAGTGTATATAGCCTGCATTTACGCAAGGTTAACTAGCTAGCAAAGTGCAGCTGTGTTATATGCTACCTAATAGGAATGTTGTTCTCATGCTGAAGTGTAGTTTTTACTGCTGTAGCCTATCTTGTGTTCGGTAGCTAGCTAGCTAGCTAGCTAACATCACTGCTGAATATTCAGTGATGACATGATGGCTAATAATGCCACACCTAGCCAGTCAACATGCTGTTTTCCAGATACATGTAGCTAGTTAGGTATAAGATAAAGCTGTTATGCACTGAGGATTTTGACAAGAAAGAATATCACATAGCAGTTTCCTATTATCTATGGGTAATGTGCAATTGTAATCAAATCAGAGAAATTGGAGTTGGCTGAACTTACCATTTTAACTAGACATTTTAAAGACAGTCACCCCAAATTACATTTTCATACCTCAAAAATTATGTGGATCAGTTCTCGTTCAGCTCAGAATCTTGGCAAATTTGGATTGTGCACATAATTATAATTATTATAAGAGATCAGTATGATATTATATTACACTAATGTTGTCACACACGTATTCACACACATGGTAGTAAGTGGTGCCTGGTATTGGCTTCTCAGACCAAGTTCTCAGACCAAGCTCCATTTAATGTCTGAATCCTCTTTGGAGAAAATGACTTGCAGCAGTTGACTCTTGCCTCTGGAATATCTATGTCTGTGAATGAACTCTCAAATGAGATAAAGAAGCAGTTGAGACTGAAAGGCAACTTTAGGCTTCAATTCATGGACAGTGAATTTGGAAATTAGTTAATGAACTTGACCTCAACAGTAGATATCCAGGACAAAGGCACTATCAAAGCAATTTCTTTGCCTGATTCGTCATGCATGCTATTATACCGCTGCCTGCTGGATGACTCCTCATAATTCCTTGATAGGACCGTACTGTCTTCCTCCGAGTCCACGTCATCAAGATCTTTTTCATGGCCAGATGTCTTTTGTGTACCCCGTTCCTCCCATGACGCAGAGCTCGAGCTTGACCGGCGCTAATGACACACTTTCTTGTGGGCAGAATCTTTTATTTTAAGAACTGACATTTTCAGTTATCCATTTTCAGACCATGCAGCGGTGCCTTGACCTACTGTTTATTTTAGACACTAGTTTTGAACATGGCTTTTATGTAATTGAGAGAGCTCGGCTTCTCCAATCTTAATTCAGTATTTTACGACTTGTTCACTCTCCCTGTTGCTAGAAGCCTTTGATTTTTGCCAGCATGGCTCAAGGATTTTTTTCTTTTACCATATTTCTTATACCATTTTATGCATTTTCTATCCATGAGTGTGTGGGCCAACATCAAATTGTCCCCTAAACCCTACGCCCAATGGAGAGGTTTTGATTGGTTTAAGGAATATGGTGTAACTTCCACCTAGGGAGGCAAGATTGAGCTATTACCAGATTGATTACACCTGTCAAATAATACATTATTTGTTAATTGTAGCACCCTCAGCATCCCTTCTTCCCATGATTATGTTTTAGCTGATTCTTTATTCTTAAATTCCCAGACCCCATACCTACAGAAACCTGCCGAAAGCATTAGGCTGATGGAAAGCAGATTGGACGAACATAAATCAAATAGCTAGAACTGACAATTTATTCATTTTGGAGGTATTTGATTCAGGTTGATAAACATTAATACATTTAATCAATCTGACAATCCTTTTGAATTATGTCTAATTGCAATACTGTTTGAATAACACAAGTAAATTTAGTACATCTGTATTAATAATTTAATGAAAGAAATTAATATTTATTGTGTAACTACTTTCCAAAATTTAATTTTTTGGGGGGAGTGCATCAACTCAGCTGTGACTTTAGCCTGAGCAGAATGTTAAGTATATCTTCCCTTATGGGTCCTGGAAAGTGGTCACCTGCAGAGTCAAAAACCCAAGAGTTTGTTTAACATTAGGATAATTGAGCAGGCTACACAACTGAAGGAATTGTTAGCATGCTATAAATTTGGTTGAACCATCCCTTCAACACTGTCTTCTGGTGGAGTGTTTAGGTGCTTAATGTGTTCTCCTGATCACATTGGGAGGAGAATTTATAAGGTGTAGAAAATTGACGTTTATCATCACTTGAATAAGGGCGCTTGGCAATACTTGACATGTCATGCAAACTACAGGTAACATTTTGTGCAACAATTTGCAGTGAGCAGTGAGCGAAATAACCATAATGTCAAATACACAGGAAGGTCTGGGAAGGTAGAGGTCTGGGTTTTTTTTTTCATCCCTCTCATACTGCACCCACCCACACCCTGACCTTCTGTCTGACTCCCACCTACTATTGCAAGAACTGGTCCTGAACTCAACTGCAGTCCTGCAATTATATTTTATAATCATATTTAGGAAGTACATTTCCTTGGAAAGATAACTACCCCATGCTTCTCCGCACATGCACATAGTCTACTCTATTTAATTGAGACCACACGCACACCTGATCTTGTACATATGGCTACTGACCTTGAAGCTGCAAGAATGATGAGTGGACACTTGCACTTTCTCTTGAGCTACATATTTGCATGTAGAATATAGCCTACCTTTTAGGAGAACGATGTCGTGGGAATTCTACACATGGGA
This sequence comes from Thymallus thymallus, assembly GCA_023634145.1. Taxonomy (NCBI): domain Eukaryota; kingdom Metazoa; phylum Chordata; class Actinopteri; order Salmoniformes; family Salmonidae; genus Thymallus; species Thymallus thymallus. Next base: position 37,779,695 of record CM042393.1, read on the forward strand.
CACACACTCAATGTCAATCATTAATGAATCATTATCAGCGCACTGGAGAGGTTCCAACCATCTCAATGCACCATGAGCTCCACCGGGGCAGTCCCGTTAGTTCCCTTATATACTCACACAGAAAGTAATATTTGCATGATTTAGCTTATTAATTATTCATAATGAATTAATCATTAACGTTTGCTTCATTCATGTGACCGACCAATACTGGTTCAAGCATGTGACAGACTAATATCCCATGAGGCATCTTCTCTCCAAGCTGAGAACTTGAAAATATATACAGTGGGGAGAACAAGTATTTGATACACTGCCGATTTTGCAGGTTTTCCCACTTACAAAGCATGTAGAACTCTGTAATTTGTATCATAGGTACTCTTCAACTGTGAGTGACGGAATCTAAAACAAAAATCCAGAAAATCACATTGTATGATTTTTAAGTAATTAATTTGCATTTTATTGCATGACATAAGTATTTGATACATCAGAAAAGCAGAACTTAATATTTGGTACAGAAACCTTTGTTTGCAATTACAGAGATCATACGTTTCCTGTAGTTCTTGACCAGGTTTGCACACACTGCAGCAGGGATTTTGGCCCACTCCTCCATACAGATCCTTCAGGTTTCGGGGCTGTCGCTGGGCAATACAGACTTTCAGCTCCCTCCAAAGATTTTCTATTGGGTTCAGGTCTGGAGACTGGCTAGGCCACTCCAGGACCTTGAGATGCTTCTTATGGAGCCACTCCTTAGTTGCCCTGGCTGTGTGTTTCGGGTCGTTGTCATGCTGGAGGACCCAGCCACGACCCATCTTCAATGCTCTTACTGAGGGAAGGAGGTTGTTGGCAAAGATCTCGCGATACATGGCCCCATCCATCCTCCCCTCAATACGGTGCAGTCGTCCTGTCCCCTTTGCAGAAAAGCATCCCCAAAGAATGATGTTTCCACCTCCATGCTTCACGGTTGGGATGGTGTTCTTGGGGTTGTACTCATCCTTCTTCTTCCTCCAAACACGGCGAGTGGAGTTTAGACCAAAAAGCTCTATTTTTGTCTCATCAGACCACATGACCTTCTCCCATTCCTCCTCTGGATCATCCAGATGGTCATTGACAAACTTCAGATGGGCCTGGACATGCGCTGGCTTGAGCAGAGGGACCTTGCGTGCGCTGCAGGATTTTAATCCATGACGGCGTAGTGTGTTACTAATACTTTTCTTTGAGACTGTGGTCCCAGCTCTCTTCAGGTCATTGACCAGGTCCTGCCGTGTAGTTCTGGGCTGATCCCTCACCTTCCTCATGATCATTGATGCCCCACGAGGTGAGATCTTGCATGGTGCCCCAGACTGAGGGAGATTGACCGTCATCTTGAACTTCTTCCATTTTCTAATAATTGCGCCAACAGTTGTTGCCTTCTCACCAAGCTGCTTGCCTATTGTCCTGTAGCCCATCCCAGCCTTGTGCAGGTCTACAATTTTATCCCTAATGTCCTTACACAGCTCTCTGGTCTTGGCTATTGTGGAGAGGTTGGAGTCTGTTTGATTGAGTGTGTGGACAGGTGTCTTTTATACAGGTAACAAGTTCAAACAGGTGCAGTTAATACAGGTAATGAGTGGAGAACAGGAGGGCTTCTTAAAGAAAAACTAACAGGTCTGTGAGAGCCGGAATTCTTACTGGTTGGTAGGTGATCAAATACTTATGTCATGCAATAAAATGCAAATTAATTACTTAAAAATCAATGTGATTTTCTGAATTTTTTAGATTCCGTCTCTCACAGTTGAAGTGTACCTATGATAAAAATTACAGACCTCTACATGCTTTGTAAGTAGGAAAACCTGCAAAATCGGCAGTGTGTCAAATACTTGTTCTCCCCACTGTATATATTGTTCTCAAAACAAGGGTCTGGATGTACTGCCAAATTGTAGATTCTATAGTGAGGATTTCTCCCAGGCACGTTCAATCAGTCACTTGCATGAACACAGAAATTGGTTATTAGAAAAGCAGCCTGAAACAAATGAATGGTTAATCAATATTTATTGAAAATTAAAAGGTGCTCGCTAACCATGGTAGCATATGCTTGCACTGAACCTTTTTCTTTTCAATAGCTAGGTTTCCATCCAATTGGTGACAGATTTTCATGCAAATATTCTAAAATCTGGATAAATAAAATATGTGTTTTTTCTCGCCAGAGATGTTTCCATCATGATGACATAGTGCACATAAAAATGTGTTTTGCGGCTAAATTCCCATGTACCTGTCACGTGAGGGTGCATACATGGACCAAGACGCAGCGCAGGGATAGTAGTTTGACATGTTTATTTATTTATACTATGTAATAATTTTATAAATTACTATGTATAAACAAAAACACAAATGACGAACTACAGAACAAAACACGAATAGACTAAACGTCACGTTCACCAACACAAACACGAATGAACGGACGTAACAAAAAGTGGCACACTTACTTTCACCGTGACTTGCGAAATGATCGACAACGACCCACAACCCAGTGTGAAAATTACAAACCTATGTAGGATCCCTAATTAGAGACGATGCGCTACAGCTGCCTCTAATTAGGGATCCAACACAAACCACCACCAGAAGCAGAAAGAAAAGACCTGTCAGACTCTGACCATGGATACATAGAGAAGCAAATAGGCTTCTCTATGGCCAGAGCCAGACAGTACCAAAAAAAAAAATACAAGTTAAATGGGTTCCCATCACATGTTCAACTTTACTGATGGTTTTGTCACAAAATATGTTGCATTATATAGAAAATGTGTCCACTCTGGTATTGGCATTTGCACTGTAGCCAACAGCTTGCAAATACAGAGCCGGTATAGCCTATATGATGAGATTATTATGGACAAAAGAGAAAGATGAATTTTTATTCGTCAAACGGCAGCCAAGCATCGATCATCATGTCACCAGAAGTAAGACCCTAGATATTTATTGAAAATGAGTATCAAGCTCGTCACGTTGCATTTTCACCACCCTGTGAAGTTCATCATTTATTTCATCTGTAGCCTAATAAACTGCATGTCTTCCCGAGTCGTGGTGGGAGAACCACACAAGATGTCATCGTTGACTCTAAGTTTACTTTGATAGGTTGGCGTTTCCCCGCCATTTCTAGCGTAATACATTTTACCGCTACAAAAAGATCCCTCCTTGTCTAGCTTATTTTATTTTGACGACATTTTGAAAGTTTACTGAGAAATTAACTGGTTTCCATCAGGCCTGTCATGAGACTTTTTTCTGACATGCTCATTAAAGGTTGGATGGAAACCTGGTTAATGATGATCACATTTTTTGATTGCACCCTACACTTCTTTCCATTATCAATATTTATTTACAGACACTGTAGTAAACTACAGTCTAATCATATTTAATTACATTTCTTCGTAAAGATAACTGCCACGCGACTCTCTGCGTATGCAGCCTACTACTAAAGTTGTCTGACCACCCAGTCCCAACCGTAGCATGAAAAATGCCAACTGCACTGCAATAAGCTCTGTCAGACATTATCAGCCAAAGAGACGATTCCAATGGACTTTCTTCAGCTAGCTAACTAACCTTGCTTTTATAGCTGAGGTGCCAAAAAGTTGAAGTAGGAGAAAACACCACCCAGACGAACTTCATGTTTTCAGGCTGTACGCCGCAATGACGATGGAAATCTGTGGGCTCTGGTTACTTGTTACATGTATGTGTTCAAATCACTTAATTCACGGTAAGTCACTAGCTAACAGTTGTTTGTATCTAACTAGCTACTGTATGTGTATTGCCTGTGTAAACCTGAAGATTCCACTAAGTAGGTGTAAATATCGGCATAGGCTACTTTGGACCATTTGGTAATACACACGGATCACTCTCGAACAACGTTCTGCTTTCCCCCCATTGCAAGGTTTAAAATGAAACAAACATGATAACTTTCTCCATATTGAAAGGCACAGCTCGTCTCTGGCAAGTTGAAAGGACATATAGGCAAACGTTTCTAAATACCTAGACCGTTCAAGGGCAGGTAAAGACTGGAAGTAGTTATGCAGCATATCTAAGGCCATTACATTAGATCGAGATTTTAACTTCTCTCGCTAGCCATCGAAAAACCTAGGGGTAAACAATCAGTGACATAAGTATAATGTGACAGCTTTACTTTCAGTGTTAGCAGGTCGGGTAATACATAGTGTCAGAACACGTATCAACGCAAATCATTTGTTGCTGTGACAGCCAAGCATGTTAATAACAACATATGACACTGCTGAAAATGTTTATTGAAAATATAGAAAAATAAAGTTTCTATAATTTTCCTCACCAGAGAATTTACATATCTTTCTAATTCTGTGCACTTTTATTCAACAGTAAAAAAAAATGTAATTCCTATTTAAGGACATCTCCTCTCTGGGTTTGCTTAATTGTGTGGCAATGTGTAGGAAGTGGAAAGACAAACTCGTTCAAAATGGCCCCGTCAAGTGACAGGGCTACATAAGGTGAATACGTTTTGTAGTATTTTTTAAATTTTATTTCTCTAATATCATAATTTGTTTACATTGAGTGTCACAGTCAGAAAACTTCCCAGTCCCAGCCAAACCTCTCATATTTCAGTCTGGAGTCCCAGCATTAAAGCCACAGTCTGGGATCTGGGAAACTGGGATCTGGGAATCTGTTCAATGGTCATTTTGAATTCTTGATATTTACTCATTAATTCTTGAAGAAAGCGTTTTTCTCTATCATATTTTAACAGGGTTCCATTTCCCTTGCACCCTCCCTCAGCTGTACACTTCAGCTGTATGTTGTTTTTTTAATCCCAGAATGTCCCTTCACAAGAATGAGAGAATTGGCAGGGATTTCATCAGCACTGATGACCTCAATGGACAGTGAGGAAAGAAGGAACAGTGTGACATTTACCAATGCCCTGCTAGTGTTGGCTATTTAACAGTCTGATGGCCTAGAGATAGAATCTGTTTTTCGGTCCCAGCTTTGATGCACCTGTACTGACCTCGCCTTCTGGATGATAGTGGGGTCTTTTTGTATTGTTTTATATCACTGTATAATACTAGATTAAGAACATTAAAAAATATCAAATAAAATAAAATGTTATTGGCCACATGCACATATTTAGAAGATGTTATTGTGGAGAAATGCTTGTTTCTAGCTCCAACAGTGCATTAATATCTAACAATTCACAACAATACACAAATCTAAAAGTAAAAGAATGGAATTAAGAAATATATAAATATTAGGATGAGCAATGTGAGAGTGGCATTGACTAATATACAGTAGAATACAGAATACAGTATATATACTGTATATGAAATTAGTAAAGCAGTATGTAAACATTATTAAATTGACTAGTGTTCCATTATGAAAGTGACCAGTGATTCCTTGTCTATGTACATAGGGCAGCAGCCTTTGAAGTGCAGTGTTAAGTAACTGGGTGGAAGCCGGCTAGTGATGGCTAGTTAACAGTCTGATGGCCTTGAGATAGAAGCTGTTTTTCAGTCTCTCGGGCAACAGCTTTGACCCACTTCAATTTGCTTACCGCCTCAATAGATCCACAGACGATGCAATTGCCATCACTCTGCAGACTGCACTATCCCATCTGGACAAGAGGAATAACTATATAAAAATGCTGTTCATTGACTATAGCTCAGCATTCAACATCATAGTACCCTTCAAGCTCATCATTAAGTTTGAGGTTTTGCATTAGTTTTTACATTGTAGAATAAAAGTGAAGACATCAAAATTATGACATAACACATATGGAATCATGTAGTAACCAAATAAGTGTTAAACAAATCAAAATCTATTTTATATTTGAGATTCTTCAAGTAGCCACCCTTTGCCTTGATGACAGCTTTGCACACTCTGCCTATTGGTTTATTGACACATTTTCAAGTACAAAACTGTGCACTCTCCTCAAACAATAGCATGGCATTCTTTCACTGTAATTGCTACTGTAAATTGGAAAGCTTTCTGCCCATATAAGATATGTCTATGTCCTGGGAAATTTTCTTGTTACTTACAACGTCATGCTAATCACATTAGTGCACGTTAGCTCAAGTGTCCCGAGGACGGGACACAATCCTGACACAATCCTGTAGAGGATTGGTCTTTTTGGCCTTCCTGTGAAATCGGGTGCTATAAGTGTCCTGGAGGGCAGGCAGTGTGCCCCCGGTGATGCATTGGGCAGACCGCACCACCCTCTGAAGAGCCCTGCAGTTAAACAAGATTTATAAAGCAAACATGATCCTTTTTGTATAGCACAGCAAATAGTTAAATAATTTTAAACACATATTGCAGGACAATGATTAATGTATTTTTTCATAATATTACAGAAATGTACAAACATTTATCTTAAATTAGAGACTAGAGATGGAGTTGACACACAACTGACGGACGTTACAACAGATACTCAAAACAGACATATTATTATTATTTTTTATTTTTTTTCTATCAATTCAAACATTTCTAGAATATGGAAAACAATTATTTTGACAATCCCCCCCAAAAAAAACATTATTGGAGTTGAAAAATTGTATATTTTTCTTCTTTATTAAAGTGATATACTACGTGGAAATTGAGCTTTTCCTCAGTTGCTTTATGACTCAAACTGTATTAAAATACAGTGCATTTGGAAAGTATTCAGAACCATTTACTTTTTCCAAATTGTATTATGTTACAGCCTTATTCTAAAATGGATTAAAAAAATAATAATCCTAATCGATCTACACACAATACCCCATAATGAAAAAGCAAAAACAGTTTTTAAACATTTTTGCAAATTTATTAAAAAACAGAAATACCTTATTTTCTGAAGTATTCAGACCCTTTGCTATGAGACTCAGAATTGATCTCAGGTGCATCCTGTTTCCATTGATCATCCTTGAGATGTTTCTACAACTTCATTGGAGTCCACCTGTGGTCAATTCAATTGATTGGAAATGATTTGGAAAACGGTCTATATAAGGTCCCACAGTTAACAGTGCATGAAATACACAAAAGACAGATAAACGATACATGAAACATAGAGCGACAGTATGAAAAAGTATAGAAATACAAGTCTGGAGTGCAAAAAGGACAATGAAAAAGGACCACTAAAACCTTCGTAAAACAGTAGCACTCCATAATCCTGAACTATTAAGTAACTGTTGCAAAAAAAACATACTAAAACAACAATTTATGCACAAACAATGGTAGCTGGTTAACAGGCAACCATGCAGGGCGGCGCCAAGAGGATTTAGGAGAAGGACCTTGGTCAAGGAGGTGACCAAGAACCTGATGGTCACTCTGACAGAGCTCCAGAGTTCCTCTATGGAGATGGGAGAACCTTCCAGAAGGACAACCATCTCTGCAGCACACCACCAATCAGGCCTTTATGGTAATGTGGCCAGACAGAAGCCACTCTTCAGTAAAAGACACCTAACAGCCCGCTTGGAGTTTGCAAGATTCTCTGTTCTGATGAAACCAAGTTTGAACTCTTTTGCCTGAATAAGAAGCATCACATCTGGAGGAAACCTGGCACCATCCCTACGATGAAGCATGGTGGTGGCAGCATCATGCTGTGGGGATGTTTTTCAGCAGCAGGGTCTGGGAGGCTTGTCAGAATCAAGGGAAAGATTAATGGAGCAAAGTACAGAGAGATCCTTGATGAAAACCTGCTCCAGAGCGCTCAGTATCTCAGACTGGGGCCAAGGTTCACCAACAGGACAACCACCCCTAAGCACACAGCCAAGACAACGCAGGGGTGGCATCGGGAAAAGTTTCTAAATGTCCTTTAGTGGCCCAGCCAGAGCCCGGACTTGAACTTGATTGAACATCTCTGGAGAGACCTGAAAATAGCTGCGGAACCGGACAGAGCTTGAGAGGCTCTTCAGAGAAGAACGGGAGAAACTCCCCAAATACAGGTGTGCCAAGCTTGTAGCGTTATACATAAGTAGACTCGAAGCTGTAATAGCTGCCAGAGGTGGTTCAACAAAGTACTGAGTAAAGGGTCTGAATACTTATGTAAATGTGATATTTCCGTTTCTTTTATACACTTGCAAAAATGTCTAAATACCTGTTTAGAAATGTGTAGATTGAATCAATTTTAGAATAAGGCTGTAATGTAACAAAATATGGATAAAGTCCAGGGGTCTGAATACTTTCTGAATGCACTGTATTTGTAACAAAATTAATATACTACAGTGCCCTCCACTAATATTGGCACCCTTGGTAAATATGAGCAAAACGGGCTGATATGTCTTTATTGTCTATCCTCTAGGTCTTTCATTCAAAATATTCACAAAAATCGAACCTTAAAGTAAAATAATTTAAAGAAAAAATAATTATTGTCATAAAACAATTTAAAAATATATATATATATGTTTGCCACAATTATTGGCACCCCTTCATTCAATTCTTTGTGCACCTCCCTTTGCCAAGATAACAGCTCTGACTCCATTTTTGTGTTGATTTTGAGGTGTGCTTTGGATTATTGTCCTGCTGGAAGATCCAACCACGGCCCAGTTTAAGCTTCCTAGCAGAGGCAGTCAGGGATTGATTTAATATCTGCTGGTACTTGATGGAGTCCATGATACCATGTATCCTAACAAGTTGTCCATGGCCTTTGGAAGAATAACAGCCCTACAACATCAAAGATCCACAACTATACTTCACAGTAGGGATGAGGTACTTTTCTGGTGTTTGTTTCCAAAAAACTATATTTTGGTCTCATCTGACCATAGAAACTGGTCCCATTGAAAGTTCTAGTAACATTTGGCAAATGTAGGCGCTTGAGTTTGTTGTTTGATGACAGCAAAGGCTTTGTGGTTATGTAGGTGGCGTCTGATTGTAGTTTTGGGTACTTTCTGACCCCAAGACCCAACTAACTTCTGCAATTCTTCAGCTGTGATCCTAGGAAACGATTTGGCCTCATTGTGCGTGGGGTCAATATATAAACACGTCCTCTTCCAGACCAATTGTTAACATCTCCAGTTGCTTTGAACTTAGCTATTTTCTTATAGCCATTTCCTGATTTGTGACCCGTTTCAGGAAACTAGGCATATGTTGCGGGTCACTACTTCACAGGAGAGCCGTTTGAACTTAAACTTAAAAAAAAAATCAAAATGCGTTTTTGGGCAGAAATGTGTTGCGTGGATGACTATGGGAACTTGGCCTGTGTCATGACTCTCTCCTTGGTGAGGATCAAAGATGCCAGATCAGCTTGGCAAACGGCTAACAGATAGCCAGACCCCCCCTCCCTCACACCCGGTCATAAATAGTTTGCAGTAAAGGACTCCTTTTGGTCTCTAGTATTGGAAGACTGAAATCTCCTTTGTTACAGAGAGACTCTTGCCGCCAAAACCTTTTCCAAAAAAAAGGTGAACATTATTCCTGACATCCAAATGTTTGGAATGGTTAGTGGGGATCTAAAGAATAATCATGTCATATTGTTTATATATTTTTTAGATGTCATTAAGGATGGTATAACAAAATAACTGTAACTCTGAAAGTGTACTTATTCTATTTATCAAATTATGACTAAGTATGAGAGTACTTTTGTGAAGATAGCAATGTGATTTTAGCCTTCTAATGAGAATTGTTTGTCATAAACTTTTATCCAGTCAGTAACCATGCCCAAGTAAGCACAGACATTGTGTTGGCATGATGGAACACCCTCTTTTTACCCGAGGATAAAAGCCTTAGACCAGCTGACGTGCAGTTGTCTTGTTGCACTACATCAGGGGTTCTCAAACTTTTTATATTCCCGTACCCCTTCAAACATTCAACCTCCAGCTGCGTAACCCCTCTAGCACCAGGTCTAACATACTCTGAAATGTTATTTTATGCCACCGTTGTAAGCCTGCCACACACACTATATGATACATTTATGGAACATAAGTGTCACACCCTGATCTGTTGCACCTGTCTTTGTGATTGTCTTCACCCCCCTCCAGGTGTCACCCATCTTCCCCACTATCCCCACTAAATACAATTTATACCTGTCTTCTGTGTTTGGCTGTTACCAGTGTTTTCCCCTTGCTCCTGTCTTGCTTAAGATTCCTGTTTTCACGGTTTTGACCATTCTGCTTGCCCTGACCCTGAGCCTGTCTGCCGTCCTGTACCTTTGCCCCACTACTCTGGGTTACCGACCTCTGCCTGACCTGACCCTGAGCCTGGCTGCCGTCCTGTACCTTTCCCCCACTACTCTGGCTTACTGACCTCGCCTGCCATTGACCTGTCCTTTTGCCTGCTCCTGTTTGAATAATAAACTTTTGTTACTTTGACACTGTCTGCACCTGGGTCTTACCTTAAAACGGGATACGAATGAGTGTGAGTTTTGTCACAACCCAGCTCGTGGGGCGGCAGGTAGCCTAGTGGTTAGAGTGTTGGGCCTGTAACTGAAAGGTTTCCAGATCGAATCCCCGAGCTGACAAGGTAGAAAATCTGTCGTTCTGCCCCTGAACAAGGCAGTTAACCCACTGTTCCTAGGCTGTCTTTGAAAATAAGAATTTGTTCTTAACTGACTTGCCTAGTAAAATAAAGGTTAAATAACAAATAAAAAGTGACAAAGAGCTCTTATAGGGTCCAGGGCACAAATAATAATATAATAATAATAAATATTTCTGCTCTTTATTTAGCCATATTACATTTAAAACCTTATTTGTTCATCAAAAATTGTGAATAACTCACCACAGGTTAATGAGAAGGGTGTGCTTGAAAGGACATAACTCTGCAATGTTGGGTTCTATTGGAGAGTCTCAGTCTTAAATCATTTCCCACACACAGTCTGTGCCTGTATTTAGTTTTCATGCTAGTGAGGGCCAAGAATCCACTCTCAGATAGGTAGGTGGTTGCAAAGGGCATCAGTGTCTTAACAGCACGTTTTGCCAAGGCAGGATACTCTGGGCGCAGCCCTATCCAGAAATCTGGCAGTGGCTTCTGATTCAATTCCATTTTCACAGAACCGCATGTTGCAATTTCAATGAGACTCTCGTTTAGATTTCGGTAAATGGAGGCAGGGCATGAAAGGGATAACGAATCCAGTTGTTTGTGTCATGCGTTTCGGTACCTGCGTAATTGTGCACCGAGCTCACTCAGGTGCTTCGCTATATCACATTTGACAATGTCCGTAAGCTTGGGTTCCTTTGTACACAAAAAATGATGGAAAGACCTGTGTGTTGTCCTTGTTAATACAGATACCAACACATCTTGACCACCAAAGTCCATTTGATGTCACAAAGCTGTCCTGTACTTTAAAAATATCCTCTCCTCTTGTCCTGGTTTCCAGTGGTTTGCAGAAGAGGATGTCTTCCTTAATTGGCCCCCCGCCCCTCTCCCATAAACGTAACAGACATACCAGGAGCTGTGCCAGGCCCGCCACGTCTGTTGACTCATCCAGCTGTAATGCATAAAATTCACTGGCTTGTATGCAAAGCAGTAATTGTCACTGATTTCGTCATGAAACACTGTTTGAATGCATTGTCTGTATATATTTTTCGGCCTTTTCCCCATCACTGTCCCAGACATATCCGCGGAAGCAGGAAGAATTAAGTCCTCTGTAATAGTTTGGGGCTTGCCTGTCCTAGCCACTCGGTAGCTCACCATATAAGACTCTTCTAGTCCCGTCTTATTAATGGTATCTGTTGCTTTTATACATATCTTACTACTCAAAAGTCATCTTAATTCTCACTCAAAAAACTCCTGTAGTTTATTTTTCTAATTGGCATGTTTCATTTCTAAATGTTTGCGCAAGAGAGAAGGTTTCATCGAGTTGAGAGATAGTACTTTTGCACATATTACACACTGTGGCTGAAGAAAGGCACTACTCCCAATATAAGTGAACCCCAAATCAATGTATTTCTCATTATATTTGCGCCTCTTCGATGGTCCAACGTCCCTGTCTGTTGTTCGGTGCTTTGGATGTGCTCGTGGAAGCAGAACAACTTGTGTCGTCGACAGGTACAGCCCCGTTGGAAAATGTGAATCATATTTTTATTTTTGTAATCAGGAGATGAAGAAAGGGTTCCTATGGTAGCCGACCCTGCAAATGTTTTATTAATTTAAGATTTTAGACATCTGACAGAGTTGACCAAAACTATTTTTAAAGAGAAATGTTCCTTAAAGTCAGAGAGGACTATTGCAATAAAGTACATGATATCCTTTTTCACTTAATATTCACTTTAGCCCGTTTTTAGAAGTTCTTTGCTCCGGACAAAGGTACATCCTATCACAGAGCCGGCATGGAAACTAATATATACAGTACCAGTCAACAGTTTGGACTCCCTTACTCATTAAAGGCTTATTCTTTATTTTTCAGTATTTTCTACATGGTAGAATAATAGTGAAGATGTCAAAACTATGAAATAACACATATGAAATCATGTAGTAACCAAATAATTGTTAAACAAATAGATAATATAACCATCCTTTGCCTTGATGACAGCACCTCCACACCATCACACCATCTCCTCCATGCTTCACGGTGGGAACCACACATTCAGAGATCATCCGTTCACCTACTCTGCATCTCAAAGACATGGCGGTTGGAACCAAAAATCTCAAATTTGTACTCCAGACCAAAGGACACATTTCCACCGGTCTAATGTCCATTGATCGTGTTTCTTGGCCCAAGCAAGTCTTTTCTTCTTATTGGTGTCCAAATTGGTGTCCAGATTGACTTACCTTAATGTCTTAAAGTAATAATGGACTGTCGTTTCGCTTATTTAAAGCTGTTCTTGCCATAATATGGACTTGGTATTTTACCAAATAGGGCTATCTTCTGTATACCACCCCTACCTTGTCACAACACAATTGATTGGCTCAAACGCATTAAGAAGGAACACCTGTTAATTGAAATGCATTCCAGGTGAAGCTGGTTGAGAGAATGCCAAGCGTGTGCAAAGCTGTCATCAAGGCAAAGGGTGGCTACTTTGAAGAATCTCAAATATAAAATATATTTTGATTTGTTTAAAAAAAATGTGGTTACTACATGATTCCATATGTGTAATTTCATAGTTTTAATGTCTTCACTATTATTTTACAATGTAGAAAACAGTAAAAATTAAGAAAAACCCTGGAATGAGTAGGTGTGTTCAAACTTTTGACTGGTACTGTGTGTGTATATATATATATATATATATATATACAGTGGGGAGAACAAGTATTTGATACACTGCCGATTTTGCAGGTTTTCCCACTTGTATGTAGCATGTAGAAGTCTCAAATTTGTATCATAGGTACTCTTCAAAAATCCAGAAAATCACATTGTATGATTTTTAAGTAATTCATTTGCATTTTATTGCATGACATAAGTATTTGATACATCAGAAAAGCAGAACTTAATATTTGGTACAGAAACCTTTGTTTGCAATTACAGAGATCATACGTTTCCTGTAGTTCTTGACCAGGTTTGCACACACTGCAGCAGGGATTTTGGCCCACTCCTCCATCCAGATCCTTCAGGTTTCGGGGCTGTCGCTGGGCAGTACGGACTTTCAGCTCCCTCCAAAGATTTTCTATTGGGTTCAGGTCTGGAGACTGGCTAGGCCACTCCAGGACCTTGAGATGCTTCTTACGGAGCCACTCCTTAGTTGCCCTGGCTGTGCGTTTCGGGTCGTTGTCATAATGGAAGACCCAGCCATGACCCATCTTCAATGCTCTTACTGAGGGAAGGAGGCTGTTGGCCAAGATCCCGCGATACATGGCCCCATCCATCCTCCCCTCAATACGGTGCAGTCGTCCTGTCCCCTTTGCAGAAAAGCATCCCCAAAGAATTATGTTTCCACCTCCATGCTTCACGGTTGGGATGGTGTTCTTGGGGTTGTACTCATCCTTCTTCTTCCTCCAAACACGGCGAGTGGAGTTTAGACCAAAAAGCTCTATTTTTGTCTCATCAGACCACATGACCTTCTCCCATTCCTCCTCTGGATCATCCAGATGGTCATTGGCAAACTTCAGACGGGCCTGGACATGCGCTGGCTTGAGCAGGGGGACCTTGCGAGCGCTGCAGGATTTTAATCCATGACGTCGTAGTGTGTTACTAGTGGTTTTCTTTGAGACTGTGGTCCCAGCTCTCATCAGGTCATTGACCAGGTCCTGCCGTATAGTTCTGGGCTGATCCCTCACCTTCCTCATGATCATTGATGCCCCACGAGGTGAGATCTTGCATGGTGCCCCAGACCGAGGGAGATTGACCGTCATCTTGAACTTCTTTCATTTTCTAATAATTGCGGCAACAGTTGTTGCCTTCTCACCAAGCTGCTTGCCTATTGTCCTGTAGCCCATCCCAGCCTTGTGCAGGTCTACAATTTTATCCATGATGTCCTTACACAGCTCTCTGGTCTTGGCCATTGTGGAGAGGTTGGAGTCTGTTTGATTGAGTGTGTGGACAAGTGTCTTTTATACAGGTAACGAGTTCAAACAGGTGCAGTTAATACAGGTAATGAGTGGAGAACAGGAGGGCTTCTTAAAGAAAAACTAACAGGTCTGTGAGAGCAGGAATTCTAACTGGTTGGTAGGTGATCAAATACTTATGTCATGCAATAAAATACAAATTAATTATTTAAAAACCATACAATTTGATTTTCTGGATCTTTGTAAGTAGGAAAACCTGCAAAATCGGCAGTGTATCAAATACTTGTTCTCCCCACTGTATATATATATATAATAAAGTTGAAGTCGGAAGTTTACATACACCTTAGCCAAATACATTTAAACTCAGTCTCTTCACAATTCCTGACATTTAATCCTAGTAAAAATTCCCTGTCTTAGGTCAGTTTTTATTTCTTTCATCACATTCCCAGTGGGTCAGAAGTTTAGGAGAGACTGGTGGTGCTTTGCTGCAGGGGGGACTGGTGCACTTCACAAAATAGATGGCATCATGAGGAAGGAAAATGTGTATATATTGAAGCAACATCTCAAGACATCAGTCAGGAAGTTAACGCTTGTTCGCAAATGGGTCTTCCAAATGGACAAAGACCCCAAGCATACTTCCAAAGTTGTGGCAAAATGGCTTAAGGACAACAAAGTCAAGGTATTGACCTCAATCCTATAGGAAATCTGTGGGAAGAACTGAAAAAGCGTGTGCAAGCAAGGAGGCCTACAAACCTGACTCAGTTACACCAGTTCTGTCAGGAGGAATGGGCCAAAAGTCACCCAACTTATTGTGGGAAGCTTGTTGAAGGCTACCTGAAACATTTGACCTAAATTTAAACAATTTAAAGGGAACGCTACCAAATACTAATTGAGTGTATGTCAACTTCTGACCTACTGGGAATGTGATGAAAGAAATAAAAGCTGAAATAAATAATTATCTCTACTAATATCCTAACATTTTACATTCTTAAAATATAGTGGAGATCCTAACTGACAGGGAATTTTTACCAGGATTAAATGTCAGGAATTGTGAAAAACTGAGTTTAAAAGTATTTGTAATCTTCCGAATTCAACTGTGTGTGTGTGTGTGTGTGTGTGTGTGTGTGTGTACATATATATATATATATATATATATATATATATATATATATATATATTAAGTGTAATTTTAAGTGTAATAATTAAACAAAATTCTAAAGAATCAAGTATAAAAGTAAAGTTTCCCTGACTTTCAAGAATCCCTGCATGTGATCAGTGTTGGGGAGTAGTGAAATACATTTAGTTAAACTAGTCATTTAATTGCATTTAGCTTGGTGGTAGTTGAACTAAATTCAAATCTTGTTAGTGTTTTCAGTAGTTACTAACTTTTTTGCCATGTGGTGGTGTAGCAAACTACACACTGCTTTTCTTGGAGAAAATTTAGAAAATATGGGTAAAGTAGGCAAGAATTTTCTTTCGTTTTCGGCATCAGACCTACCTAATTGTCAAGTGAAATAGTTTTTGAGTTTATTAGGATACATTACACATTATGTTAACATACGACTTCAGAGGGAACTGTTCTATGACATTTCAGATGTAGATATGATAGTTTTGATGTAGTGAACTACTTTTTCATAGTTACTTTAGATAAGTAAACTATATTTTTCTTAAGGGTAGCTTTAGTGTAGCTTAACTTCTTCCAGTGTGAAGTAATTGGTAGCTTGGTAAACTACATTTTCAGAGTAGCTTCCCCAACACTGCATTTAATACATTATGTAAACAACGTACGAATATTTGATTATTATTTGATTTGTCTATGTAAATGCATCGGCCTATTCTGTATTTGTGATGTTGATGATTGCTTCAGATAGAATGGTTGGTAATATAGAATCTAATATTATTTGAAGCATATTAGTTGTCTATGCAAATAATGGAAACCCTTGAGATTCACCTTTCAGATATTTGCACATAGTTTTAATCCAAAATAATACAACAAAGTTTGGAATCAAATCTTCTAGTTATATTTTGGGGTCTCGTGTTTCTTGAAATTCACAATATCTGTGAATAATATCATTTTGGGATTGTTTACATATTCGTGAAACTGAATTTCTTTCATATTATGAATGTTCCATTTATTTTCTGTGTGTTGAAAGGGATAATCAAAGAATTCGAATGATGCAGATTACAGTTTTATTTCATGTCAATGGGCAAACTGTCAAGTGAAAGAACGTAGACTTTTCAAAAGATTGATTTCAGATATGAAATGCTAATGAAAGTTTAACCCAAATCTTATGGTAAAAATAAGACTTATGGTGGGTATGTAGGCTGCCTTCTCCAGGTCTTCACTTTTTAGAAATGGGACTCTCTGCCATTTGCTGACGAAGAGATGCACTGCATGGTCATGGATGTCTGTTCCTTTCGTTGTCCTTCTGCAATGGTAAGCCTAGTAAGACAATCAACATGATTCATCAACCGTTTTGCTAAAATAATCCAAAGGCCCCTGAAGTAAGATGGGGGAATAATGGGGCATTAAGAACAATCCATTTCAAATATATTAAATGTCACCTGTACAGTTATAAATTGAGCTCAGTATAATTATTTTTCAAACCAAAAACAATCATTGTATTTTACCTTATAGCTCTCTATGCATCCCCAATGTTGAGTTGCCCATGTACTGTTGATCATCCTCAAAACCGGTCACTTGGATTGGAATTGCGATCGCCTGATGATACACTGTCAACTGACGTAATATCAAAACATAAAAAATGTTACAAAAGGGCCAATAACAGCTAAAAACACTTTATAGTAAAGGTCATGAACAAGCATTAAACTATTTATAAACTATTATTAAATAGTAAACATTTATTTTGCATTTCAATTAGGGCAGCACAATATGCGCAAAACAAATCTAATTGCAGTTTATGTAAGCAAATTTTGCGATTGTACTTGCGATTTATATACTGAACAAAAATATAAACGCAGCATGCAACAATTTCAAAGATTTTACTGATCATATGAGAATCAGTCAATTGAAATGGATTCATTAGGCCCTAATCTATGGATTTCACATGACTGGGAATACAGATATGCACCTGTTGGTCACAGGTACCAGGTAAAAAATGGGCCTCACAATGGGCCTCAGGATCTCTCATTCAAATTGTTATTGATAAAATGTAATTGTGTTCATTGTCTGTAGCTTATGCCTGCCCATACTATAACCCCCACCGCCACCATGGGGCACTCTGTTCACGATGAGAATTTGGCAGACATCAGCAAACCGCTCACCCATACGATGCCATACACATGGTCTGTGGTTATGAGGCTGGTTGGATGCACATTCCCTAAAACAATGTTGGAGGCGGTTTATGGTAGAGAAATTAACATTACATTCCTGCAGTCAGCATGCCAATTGCATGCTCCATAAGCCACGGTAAAACAAACACAATTGTGTTTAATCTAAAGCAATTTGAATGCACCAAAATACCTTGACGAGATCCTGAGGCCCATTGTGAGGGCAATATTTTTAAGGTATCTGTGACCAAAACTTGAAATATCCATGGCATTGTGTTGTGTGACAAAAATGCACATTTTAGAGTGGCCTTTTATTGTCCCCAGCACAAGGTCCACCTGTGTAATGATTATGCTGCTTAATCAGCTTCTTGACTTGCCACATTTTTCAGGTCGATTGATTATCTTAGCAAAGGACGAATGCTCACTAACAGGGATGCAAACAAATTTGTGCACAATATTTGAGAGAAATAAGCCTTTTATGCATATAGAACATTTGGGGATATTTTATTTCAGCTCATGAAATATGAGTCCAACACTTTACATGCTGCATTTATAGTTTTGTTCAGTGTAGATAAAAACACTTCGGTAAACTTTTGGAATCATAGAAATAGAATGATCATTGTAATTGTACTGTTGCAATACAATGGGCACTTGGAATTCAGTTTTGTTTGGCATGACAACTGAAGTAAAGGAGGAGATGGTTGTGACAGAGTAGGAACCAAAGTGTTGGTCAGTGTTTCCCAGGGGACCCTAATTAGATTTAAATGGTACATTCAGACAAATATTGAAGAACATTCTTTGCCTTTTCCTCTCTGATTAAGAACAGGCTGTTAAACTAACAATGGTACTGGCCTGTATAAGAGTTTTTAAAATCTTTTTTAGGCACATTTGCAGCTTGCTAAGACCAACTAACTAGATATGTGTATTTTATATTAAGTAGCAAAGTGGTAAGCTTGTTTGGAAAAATCTGTTGACTGTATGCTGTTATTTGGTCCATGCAAGCAGAGTGAATCTTGAGCACGAGGAACTATCTGCTTGAATAACTGTATGGGGTTTGGTGTGTGCTTTACAAATGGCTAAGTGGTGTTTCAAAATATCGCAGCCTCTTGCTATACGGATATTGCGCATGATAACAATTTTATTAATCATGCAGCCCTAATTACAATGGATAAGAATTACATTTAATTGGATAACATTTACAACAATTCATAATGCATTTATAAACATATAATGGCTTAAAGAAAAACAAGGTTTTTATAAAGTGAGGGTTAGTAATGATTTCTATGGATAAAAAACAGATTTATAACCAATGTATTAATAGCTTAGTGTATTACCCACCTCAGGGAGCTTGATCGTCATAGCAATACTGTCTGCTGTTGTTGCAACAATTGATGCAGAAACTTCATGTTTGGCATTTGTGTGATGTTTCTGGTAAAACCCCAAAAGGAATGCCATGCCTGGAATGTACTTCTCAATACTAAAGGAGAAAGAGATAATTTAGAGATTTTAATGATATAACCTTTATTTACCCAGGGGGGAATCCCATTGAGACCAATGTCTCTTTTACAAGGGAGGCAGTGGTATGTCGTTAGTAAATATTGAAAAAAGTAAGGGGCCTAGACAGCTGCCATAGGGAATTCCTGATTCTACCTGCATTATGTTGGAGAGGCTTCCATTAAAGAACACCCTCTGTGCTCTGTATGCACAATATATCAATAAAGTGTCACTGGGCAGCTCGTGGTTGGGTTTCCCTTTGTAATCCGTGATAGTGTGCAAGCCCTGCCACATCCAACGAGTGTCAGTAGGATTCAATCTTAGTCCTGTATTGATGCTTTGCCTGTTTTATGGTTCGTCAGAGGGCATAGCGGAATTTCTTATAAGCTTCCGGGTTAGTGTTCCATTTCTTGAAAGTGGCAGCTCTAGCCTTTAGCTCAGTGTGGATGTTGCCTGTAATCCATGGCTTCTGGTTGGGATTTGTACGTATGGTCATTGTGGGGACGATCATTGATGCAATTATTAATGTTGCTAGTGACTGATGTGGTAAATCTTCAATATCATCAGATGAACCCCGGAACATATTCCAGTCTGTGCTAGTGAAATAGTCCTGTATCTTAGCATCCGCTTCATCGGACCACTTACAAATTGAGCGTGTCACTGGTACTTCCTGTTTGAGTTTTTCCTTCTATGCAGGAATAGGAGGATAAAGTAATGGTCAGATTTGCCAAATGGAGGGTTAGGGAGAGCTTTGTATGCATCTCTGTTTGAGGAGTAAAGATGATCTAGTGTTTTTATCCCTCTAGTTCCCTTAATTTATTAATTTATACGTTTTCCTGCATTAAAATCACCAGCCACTAGGAGTGCGGTCTTACTGCCAGTGGTCAGTATACAGCAAAATATAGATGAAAACTTTATTGGTAAATAGTATGTTCTACAGCTTATCATGTAGGTATTCTAACTCAGGCGAGCAGAACCTCGATACTTACTTAATATTAAAGATTTTGCACCAGCTGTCCTCGTTCAGCCTCAACTGATGCATAGGATATTACAGTTCTTCAGGTCCCGTTGATAGGATAGTCTGGAACTGAGTTTGTGTAGTTTGTTCTCCAGTAATTGTACATTTATCAATAGAACGCCTCTGAAGTTTTATCAGGCTGCCCCTGGGATTATGGACTGGTCCCACGTGAGCAGTATGTCCTGCGTGGCCGAGTCATTGAAGTAGAATTCTTCATCCAAATTGAGGTTAGTGATCGCTGTTCTGATGTCCAGAAGCTATTTTTGGTCATAGAAAACGATGGCGGAAACATTATATACACAGAAAGTTAAGATCAGCGCAAAACGGAGCCAGTAAAATGTCCGCTATACATGCCAGCACCATTTAGACTCCAACACCATCATTACGTTTGATGATGACACGACGGTGGTAGGCCTGATCACCAGCAACGATGAGACACTGCCAGACCTGGCAGTGTGGTGCCAGAACAACAACCTCTCCCTCAACGTCAGCAAGACAAAGGAGCTGATCGTGGACTACAGGAAACGGAGGGACACACATGCCCCCATTCACATCGACAGGGCTGTAGTGGAGCGGGTCGAGAGGTTCAAGTACGTCTGTGTCCACATCACTAAGGATCTATCATGGTCTATCATGGGGCATACAATCATCGCAGCTCTGTATATTTTGTTGTGAGGATACAGAATCAATAGACCATTTATTTTGGTATTGCCCTCAAGTCACCTGTTTCTAGAATCAAAAATGTACCCTAGGATGGTTGAGGGGCAGCTCTCGGTGAACTGTGGGGGGATCTTGGAGAGAATTTCTTTCCTTCTAATAGAAGGAAGTGAATGTGATGTTTTGGAAGGAGAGGACCCCACTTTAGACTGGTAAATGAAATAAGTTTTTTCTTCTCATGCTGATGCAGTTGTTTGAATGGTTCCATATTACTCATTTGAGATATTATTTTCTTTGAATGATATATGTATATATATATCACTCAAAAACCAAAACAACTGTCACGTGAGGGTGCATACATCGATCAAGACGCAGCGCAGGGATTGTAGTTCGACATATTTTCTTTATTCATACTATGTATAACTACGAATATTATACTATGTATAACAACAGAAACCCGAACTACGAATCACACTTACTGTCACCGTGACTTGCAAAATATATTACGACAATGACCCACCTGTAAGGGCTGGGTAGTGGTGAAGCCGCTAACTCCCATCATTGGGAGTGGATGAGCCACAACCCAGTCCTTACTTCAGTTAGGGAGGATTAATGATCCCCAATCAGAGACAGCTGTCTAGTGTTGTCTCTGATTGGGGAGAGTATTTAGCAGTCCTCCACATCCACCTGTGCGTGGATCATTGTTTGTGTTTGTCTGCATGTGAGCAGAACGCTCGTAAGTCACCTTGCTTTTGTTTAGTCATTTTTAGTAATACTCTCCTCTTTGATTTATATGCCTCGTGAGTACAACTCATATAAATAAAAAGGATGACACTCCACGAACGCTCCGTGTATCGTCCCATATATACGCATCGTGACACCACCTCCCCGGTGTGGAACATACAAACCTATGTAGGATCCCTAATTAGAGACAATGCACTGCAGCTACCTCTAATTAGGGATCCAACACAAACCACCACCAGAAACAGAAAGAATAGACCTGTCAGACTCTGACCATGGCTACATAGAGAAGCAAATGGGCTTCTCTATGGCCAGAGCCTGACAACAACAGAATGTTGAAGTCAACATAAAATACACATTGGCCATACTTTGTTGCTTTAACTTGTATTAGATATATTGTGTTATGTTATCCTACATTAATTTCACATTTCCACAAACTTCAAAGTGTTTCCTTTCAAATTATATCAAGAATATGCATATCCTTGCTTCAGGTCCTGAGCTACAGGCAGTTAGATTTGGTTATTCATTTTAGGCTAAAATTGAAAATCATGGTCCGATCCTTAACTGACTTGCCTAGCTAAATAAGGGTAAAATAATTAAATTATATTATGGCAAGAACAGCTCAAATAACAAAGAGAAACGATGGTCCATCATTACTTTAAGACATGAAGTTCAGTCAATCTGGAAAATATCAATCATTTTGAAATTTTCTTCAAGTGCAGTTGCAAAAACCATCAAGTGCTATGATGAAACTGTCTCTCATGAGGACGCAGAGTTACCTCTGCTGCAGAAGATAAGTTCATTAGAGTTAACTGCACCTCAGATTGCAGCCCAAATAAATACTTCACAGAGTTCAAGTAACAGACACAACTCAACACCAAGAAACACGAGCAATGGACATTAGACCGGTATAAATTTGTCCTTTGGTCTGATGAGTCCAAATTTGAGAATTTTGGTTCCAATGTTTGGTTCCCACCGTGAAGCATGGAGGAGGAGGTGTTATGGTATAGGGGTGCTTTACTGGTGACAGTCTGGGCACATTTAACCAGTATGGCTCCCACAGCATTCTGCAGCAATAAGCCATCCCATCTGTTTTGCGCTTAGCGGGTCTATCATTTGTTTATCAACAAGACAATGACCCAAAACACACCTGCAGGCTGTGTAAGGGCTATTTTGTCCAAGGAGAGTAATGGAGTGCTGCACCAGATGACCTGACCTCCACAATCACCCGACCTCAACCCAATTGAGATGGTTTGGGATTAGTTGGACTGCAGAGTGAAGGAAAAGCAGCCAACAAGTGCTCAACATATGTGGGAACTCCTTCAAGACTGTTGGAAAAGCATTCCTCATCAATCTGGTTGAGAGAATTCCAAGAGTGTGCAAAGCTGTCATCAAGGCAAAGGGTGGCTACTTTGAAGAATCTAAAATGTTTGGTTACTACTTGATTCCAGTTTTGATGTCTTCACTATAATTCTACAATGTAGAAAATAGTAAAATTAAAGAAAAACCCTTGAATGAGTAGGTGTGTCCAAACGTTTGACTGGTACTACTCACAGAACAGCGCAAACTGTCTCTAACTAGAATAGAAAGAGGAGTGGGAGACCCCGGTGCACAACTGAGCAAGAGGACAAGTTCATTAGATTGTCTAGTTTGAGAAACAGACGCCTCACAAGTCCTCAACTGGCAGCTTCATTAAATAGTACCCGCAAACCACCAGTCTCAACGTCAACAGTGAAGAGGCGACTCTGGGATGCTGGCCTTCTAGGCAGAGTTGCCTAGATACAACCATCCCAGCTCTGCAGATTTTGCTGAGAACAGACAGAATCAGAAGATACTCTATAGCTTCCATACTCAACAGGCGGACCGGATCCGGAACCGGAACCCCACCCAGCAAAATAATTCTCTGCCCCATGCAAAATGTGTAGAATTGCAGGAAATTAGCTTTAAAACTGCTCTACAGGAATGAAAAGTCCTACCATGATGACGCTGAGTTTCCATAATACTGCATCAAATGTACATCATCCCAGGGGCGATGGCAGACATAATGTAAGTAACTTAATTTCTGTCCCCCTAACTGCCCTGAATACCTCTGTTGATCCTACAGCTATTGTATGCAATAATCATGTACCTATGAACCACTTTTAGCACTGAGGCGGTGTGTCCTAGTAGGAAGTGCACTGTGTGCAGCTCACCTTTCACTTTTAGCTCAAATATAAAGAACATGAGCATGTCTACTTCTGATAAGCTAATGTGAAGGACGCGTTACCTTTTTGGCGCCGCCCTGAGTGGTCGCCTGTTAAGCAGCTCCCGTTGTCGTGCATTAATTGTTGTTTTAGTTCGTTTTCTTTCGTCTATTTTCTTTAGTTTTATTTTTTATTTTGCTACAGTCGAACTATAACAGTTCAGGATTATGGATTTTATGGATTTTATCGCAGCTGAACGTCGACAGAAGTCGTCAACTGTTATTGTTTACAACCGAGCCCAGCTCCTGGATTTAGCCCACACAGCGCTGCTGCTCCCCAGGGAAAAGTTTGATATTCCGGACGAATTGAAAAGACGACGCCGTGGATGCAGGGCGGGATTGAAATGTAAGGCAAAGCGGAGGAGGTTCAAGTACAAGCCGGCTATACCATCTATTATTATGGGCAATGTTAGGTGTCTACATAACAAGATGGATGAGTTGGCGGGACTTGTTCGAGGACAAAGGATTTATCGTGAAACGAGCCTAATGTGTTTTACTGAGACTTGGCTGAACGGTAACATCCCCATACAGAACGTCACTATCGACGGTTTCCAGACCATCACAGCGGACAGGGATCGCGTCTCTTCCGGTAAGAGTAAGGGTGGTGGGCTGGCTTTATTAGTTAACAACAGATGGTGTCATCCGAAACATATTACTCTTAAGGAACAGTTTTGTAGCCCGGACATTGAACTGCTAGCCGTTAGCCTGAGACCCTACTATTTGCCGAGGGAATTCACGGCGGCCATTGCTGTTATTGTTTACATCCCGCCCTCTGCTGACGCAAACGCAGCGTGTGACGTCATCCACTCTGTTATCGCGAGGTTACAGACAGCGCATCCCAGTGCTTTTTTTGCAATTTCGGGGGATTTTAACCATGCATCTCTCTCTTCAACGCTGCCCACGTTCAAACAGTTCGTGAAGTGCCCAACCAGGAATAATAAAACTCTGGACTTGTTATATGCTAATGTGAAGGATGCATACAACTCCACTGCACTCCCTCCCCTCGGTAGATCGGATCACAACCTTGTCCACCTCACCCCACTCTACAGGCCTATGGTCCAACAGCAGCCTGCAACCACCAGGACTATTAGGAGATGGTCCCCAGAGGCGAATGAGGCCCTACAGGACTGCTTTGAAACAACAGACTGGGATGTGCTCTGTGAGGCTCATGGGGAGGACATCGATGGACTCACTGACTGCATAACAGACTATATTAATTTTTGTGTAGACAACACTGTACCCACCAGGAAGGTACGCTGTTTCCCAAACAATAAACCCTGGGTCACCAGCGACCTGAAGGCCCTGCTGAATGAGAAGAAGAGGGCCTTCAAGGAGAAGGACAAGGACAAATTGAAATGCGTCCAGAGGGAGCTGAAGTTGCGGATTGCTGAGGGGAAGAGAGTGTATAAGGAGAAGATGGAGGACAAGCTGAGGCAGAGCCAGGTGAGAGAGGTGTGGAAGGGTATGAGAAATATCACTGGCTTCAAAAAGTCAAACAGTGGGCAGACGGAGGGGACCCAGGACAGAGCCAATGAGCTGAACCAATTTTTTAACAGGTTCGATACTGGCCCTGTCCACCTCCCCTCCAGCTCCCCAGACCACACACCCTCACGGCAATCCCACCCCCACTTTGCTCACAGCACCTCTGCTGAGACAATCAGTGACCCCACCTCCGCCCCTGCCCCCCCTGGACTGATCCTCAACACCCCCCTTCCCCCCACCTCCCCACCTGGGCTGGCTTTCACCACCAACCAAGTGAAGAGAGAGCTGGAGAGACTACACCAGTGGAAAGCGGCGGGCCCTGATGGCATCAGCCCAAGGGTGCTGAGGGTCTGTGCTGACCAACTGTGTGGAATACTCCAGCGTCTTTTCAACCTTAGCCTGAGCCTAGAAAGGGTCCCTGTGCTGTGGAAAACATCCTGCCTCGTCCCAGTGCCCAAGAAGGCACACCCCACTGTCCTGAATGACTTCAGACCTGTAGCGCTAACATCCCACATCATGAAGACCCTGGAAAGGTTAGTCCTCGTTCACCTCAGACCCCTGGTGTGTTCATCAATGGACCCCCTGCAGTTTGCATACCAGCGCAACATCGGGGTGGATGATGCAATCATCTACCTTCTGCAGAGGGCCTACTCTCACCTGGACAATGCAGGTTGCACTGTGAGGGTCATGTTTTTTGACTTCTCCAGTGCCTTCAATACCATTCAGCCCCTGCTACTGGGTGAGAAGATGAGGAGGATGAAAGTGGAAGCACCCTTAGTCTCCTGGGTCACGGACTACCTGACCGGTAGGCCACAATTTGTGCGACTACAGAGCTGTGTGTCAGAACGGGCAGTTAGCAACACAGGGGCCCCCCAGGGTACGGTCCTGTCCCCCTTCCTGTTCACCCTCTACACCTCAGACTTCAGATATAACTCTGAAACATGCCACCTACAGAAGTTCTCGGATGACTCTGCTATTGTAGGGTGCATCAGGGGTGGGCAGGAGGTGGAGTACAGGAGCACAATCAGTGACTTTGTGTTGTGGTGTGAGCAGAACCACCTTCAGCTCAACATCAGCAAAACTAAGGAGATGGTGGTGGACTTCAGGAGAACCAAGGCACAACTGACTGCAGTCCCTATAAAGGGGATGGATGTGGAAATGGTTGAGTCATACAAGTTCCTGGGTGTCCATATGGACAACAGACTGGAATGGGCTGGTAACACCGGGGCCCTGTACCAAAAGGGCCAGAGCCGACTCTACTTTCTGAGGAGGCTCAGGTCCTTCAACGTGTGCAGTAAACTACTGCATACCTTCTACCAGTCTGTGGTGGCCAGTGCCATCTTTTTTGCAGTGGTGTGCTGGGGAGCAAACATCAAAGCCGGTGATGCTTCTCGGGTAAATAAGCTGATCAGGAAGGCTAGCTCTGTCCTGGGGATGAGCCTTGACACTCTAGAGGAGGTGGCGGAGAGACGGATCCTGGCCAAACTGCTGGCCATCATGGACAACGTCACCCACCCTCTGCACGCTATGGTTATGACGCAGAGGAGCACTTTCAGTCACAGACTGATCCCACCACGGTGTGCCAGAGAGCGCTACAGGAGGTCCTTCCTGCCGGCGGCTATGAGACTGTATAATGCCTCACCGGGGTGCCGTGCCGTCGGCAACATAGATCTGGAACTGTTGGGGTGCTAGGACCTAGTTTAACAATTATGCATCCATCCGTGAGTAACTCTGGTCCGTCAGCACTCATCCACTCAGGACCTATTTATTCATACAGGTCTGTATATACATACTCATGTACAGTTGTTATATTATATCACATGCAATATTGTAAGTAATTATTGGACGTAGGCATTCACTCAGGAGTGCATATTAGTATCCTGCCAGTTGCACCTTTTCTCATTGCTTTTAGTATATCGAATGTGCAATAAGTGTGCAAATAAGTGTGCAATTACCCCAAATGATATCATACACACATTTAGCTATTAAAGTATCTCTTCCTGTCATTTACCTGTACAGTTTGTGTAAACATGCAAGTATTCACTTATCTGTAAATAACTGTATACCTAACTGTACAGCTAATTTAACCATGCAAAATTTTCACTTACCTGTTCATTTAGCCAGTCTGTCTATTAAGTAAACTATTATTACCCTCACTCATATCATACGCATTTTTAGCTACTGAAGTATTTCTCTGCCATCGACCTGTATAGTATAGTTAACCATCCAACATCCACCAACGTATAGTGTACATATTCAGCCAACCACCCATACTATGCAATGTCCTTTTTATAGCTTTTTTTTGCACTCCAGATATCTTGTATTTCTATACTTTTTCATACTGCCGCTCTATGTATCATGTACCGTGTATCTGTCTTTTGTGTACTTTCGTTGTGGCATTTTGCACCTGCCCTGTGTTTTGTTGTAGCTGCTTGACAATGAAATTTCCCCCCCGGGGGATCAATAAAGTACCTATCTATCTATCTATCTATCTCTATAACTCCACTGCACTCCCTCCCCTCGGTAGATCGGATCACAACCTTGTCCACCTCACCCCACTCTACAGGCCTTTGGTCCAACAGCAGCCTGCGACCACCAGGACCATTAGGAGATGGTCCCCGGAGGTGAATGAGGCCCTACAGGATTGCTTTGAAACAACAGACTGGGATGTGCTCTGTGAGTCTCATGGGGAGGACATCGATGGACTTACTGACTGCATAACAGACTATATTAATTTTTGTATTGACAACTGTACCCACCAGGAAGGTACGCTGTTTCCCAAACAATAAACCCTGGGTCACCAGCAACCTGAAGGCTCTGCTGAATGAGAAGAAGAGGGCCTTCAAGGAGAGGGAAAAGGACAAGGACAAATTGAAATGCGTTCAGAGGGAGCTGAAGTTGCGGATTTCTGAGGGGAAGAGAGTGTATAAGGAGAAGATGGAGGACAAGCTGAGGCAGAGCCAGGTGAGAGAGGTGTATGAGAAGGGTATGAGAAATATCACTGGCTTCAAAAAGTCAAACAGTGGGCAGACGGAGGGGACCCAGGACAGAGCCAATGAGCTGAACCAATTTTTTAACAGGTTTGATACTGGCCCTGTCCACCTTCCTTCCAGCTCCCCAGACCACACACCCTCACGGCTGTCCCACCCCCACTTTGCTCACAACACCTCTGCTGAGACAATCAGTGACCCCACCTCCGCCCCTGCTCACCCTGGACTGATCCTCAACACCCCCCTTCCCCCCACCCCCCCACTTGGGCTGGCTTTCACCACCAACCAAGTGAAGAGAGAACTGGAGAGACTACATCAGTGGAAAGCGGCGGGCCCTGATGGCATCAGCCCAAGGGTGCTTAGGGTCTGTGCTGACCAACTGTGTGGAATACTCCAGCGTCGCTTCAACCTTAGCCTGAGCTTAGAAAGGGTCCCTGTGCTGTGGAAAACATCCTGCCTCGTCCCAGTGCCCAAGAAGGCACACCCCACTGTCCTGAATGACTTCAGACCTGTAGCACTAACATCCCACATCATGAAGACCCTGGAAAGGTTAGTCCTCGCTCACCTCAGACCCCTGGTGTGTACATCACTGGACCCCCTGCAGTTTGCATACCAGCGCAACATCGGGGTGGATGATGCAATCATCTACCTTCTGCAGAGGGCCTACTCTCACCTGGACAACGCAGGTTGCACTGTGAGGGTTATGTTTTTTGACTTCTCCAGTGCCTTCAATACCATTCAGCCCCTGCTACTGGGTGAGACGATGAGGAGGATGAAAGTGGAAGCACCCTTAGTCTCCTGGGTCACAGACTACCTGACCGGTAGGCCACAATTTGTGCGACTACAGAGCTGTGTGTCAGAACGGGCAGTTAGCAACACAGGGGCCCCCCAGGGAACGATGCTGTCCCCCTTCCTGTTCACCCTCTACACCTCGGACTTCAGATATAACTCTGAAACATGCCACCTACAGAAGTTCTCGGATGACTCTGCTATTGTAGGGTGCATCAGGGGTGGGCAGGAGGAGGAGTACAGGAGCACAATCAGTGACTTTGTGTTGTGGTGTGAGCAGAACCACCTTCAGCTCATCATCAGCAAAACTAAGGAGATGGTGGTGGACTTCAGGAGAACCAAGGCACAACTGACTGCAGTCCCTATACAGGGGATGGATGTGGAAATGGTTGGGTCATACAAGTTCCTGGGAGTCCATATGGACAACAGGCTGGAATGGGCTGGTAACACCGGGGCCCTGTACAAAAAGGGCCAGAGCCGACTCTACATTCTGAGGAGGCCCAGGTCCTTCAACGTGTGCAGTAAACTACTGCATACCTTCTACCAGTCTGTGGTGGTTTTTTTGCAGTGGTGTGCTGGGGAGCAAACATCAAAGCCGGTGATGCTTCTCGGGTAAATAAGCTGATCAGGAAGGCTAGCTCTGTCCTGGGGATGAGCCTTGACACTCTAGAGGAGGTGGCGGAGAGACGGATCCTGGCCAAACTGCTGGCCATCATGGACAACGTCACCTACCCTCTGCACGCTATGGTTATGACGCAGAGGAGCACTTTCAATCACAGATCCCACCACGGTGTGCCAGAGAGCGCTACAGGAGGTCCTTCCTGCCGGCGGCTATTAGACTATATAATGCCTCACCGGGGTGCCGTGCCGTCGGCAACATAGATCTGGAACTGTTGGGGTGCTAGGACCTAGTTTAACAATTATGCATCCATCCGTGAGTAACTCTGGCCCATCAGCACTCATTCACTCAGGACCTATTCATGCAGGTCTGTATATACATACTCATGTACAGTTGTTATATCATATCACATGCAATATTGCTAGTAATTCTTGGACCTAACTTACGTAGGCATTCACTCAGGAATGCATATTAGTATCCTGTCAGTTGCACCTTTTCTCATTGCTTTTAGTTTATCGAATGTGCAATATGTGCAGTTGTCTGTAATTAAACCCTGCGCACTAAGGACTGTATTTTAAAGGAATTACTATTTTTACCCCAAATTATATCATACACACATTTAGCTATTAAAGTATCTCTTCCTGTCATTTACCTGTACAGTTTGTAAACATGCAAGTATTCACTTATCTGTAAATATAACTGTATACTTATCTGTACAGCTAATTTAACCATGCAAAATTTTCACTTACCTGTTCATTTAGCCAGTCTGTCTATTAAGTAAACTATTATTAGCCTCGCTCATATCATACGCATTTTTAGCTACTGAAGTATTTCTCTGAAGTATACCTGTATAGTATAGTTAACCATCCAACATCCACCAATGTATAGTGTACATATTCAGCCAACCACCCATACTATGCAATGTCTTTTTATAGCTTTTTTTTGCACTCCAGATATCTTGTATTTCTATACTTTTTCATACTGCTGCTCTATGTATCATGTACCGCATATCTGTCTTTTGTGTACTTTCGTTGTGGCATTTTGCTCCTGCCCTGTGTTTTGTTGTAGCTGCTTGACAAAGAAATCCCCCCCCCTCGGGGATCAGTAAAGTATCTATCTATCTATCTATCTATCTATCTATCTATCTATCTATCTATCTATCTATCTATCTATCTATCTATCTATCTATCTATCTATCTATCTATCTATCTATCTATCTATCTATCTATCTATCTATCTATCTATCTATCTATCTATCTATCTATCTATCTATCTATCTATCTATCTATCTATCTTCCCAGTAATGCATTAAAAACATGAAGCAACCCAGAAAAGTCCTAAAAAAAATCCATATCAACATACAGCCTAAGAAACAAGGTTCATGAAGTCAATAACTTGCTTGTAACAGATGACATTCACAGCTCACTTAGATAACACCTTTGGTGATACAGTGGTAGCAATACATGGTTATAACATCTACCGAAAAGCCAATGGGGGCGGTGTTACGGTCTGAGAATAACATTGACGTATACACGGACACGGTGACTGAGTTCATCAGGAAATGTATAGGGGATGGTGTTGTAACTGTGACTACTAAAACCTACCCAAACCAAAAACAGTGGATAGATGGCAGCATTCGCGCAAACCTGAAAGCACAAACCACTGCATTTATCCACGGCAAGGTGACTGGGAATATAGTTGAAAACAAACAGTGTAGTTATTCTCTCCGTAAGGCAAAACGTCAGTACAGAGACAAAGTGGAGTCGCAATTCACCGGCTCAGACACGAGACGTATGTGGCAGGACCTACAGACAATCACGGATTACAAAGGGAAAACCAGCCACGTCGCGGACATTGACGTTTTGTGACCGGACAAGCTAAACACCTTCTTCGCCCGTTTTGAGGATAACACAGTGCCACCGTCGCGGTCCGCTCCCAAAGAATGTGGGCTCTTGTTCTCCATGGCCGACGTGAGTAAGACATTTAAGCGTGTTAACCCTCGCAAGGCTTTCGATCCAGACGGTAAGCCCTAGCCACGTCTTCAAAGCATGCGCAGACCAGCTAGCTGTAGTGTTTACGGACATATTCAAACTCTCCCTATACCAGTCTGCTGTCCCCACTTGCTTCAAGATGTCCACCATTTTTCCTTTACCCAAGAAAGCAAAGGTAACTGAACTAAATGATTATCACTCACTTCTGTCATCATGAAGTGCTTTGAGAGGCTAGTTAAGGACCATATCACCTTCCCCTTACCTGTCACCCTAGAACCACTTCAATTTGCAATCCACCCCAATAGATCCACAGACGAGGCAATCGCCATAGCACTGCACACTTCCCTATCCCTTCTGGACAAGAGGAATACCTATGTAAAAGTTATGTTCATTGACTATAGCTCAGCCTTCAACACCATAGTACCCTCCAAGCTTATCATTAAGCTTGGGGCCCTGGGTCTGAACCCTGCCCTGTGCGACTTCCTGATGGGTCGCCCCCAGGTGGTGAAGGTAGGAAACAACACCTCCACTTCGCTGATCCTCAACACAGGGGCCCCACAAGGATGCGTGCTCAGCCCCCTCCTGTACTCCCTGTTCACCCATGACTACACACGCCTCCAACTCAATCATCTAATTTGCAAACGACACAACAGTAGTAGGCCTGATTACCAACAATGAAGAGACAGCCTACATTGAGGAGGTTAGGGCCCTTAACGTCAACCAAACGAAGGAGCTGATCGTGGACTTCAGGTGACAACAGAGAGAGCACGCCGCTATTCACATCGACAGGACAAGCTTCAAGTTCCTCTGCGTACACATCACTGACAATCTGAGGAGGCTGAAGAAATTTCGGCTTGACCCCGAAGACCAGCACAAAGTTTTACAGATATATAATTGAGATCACCCTGTCAGGCTGTATCACCGCCTGGTACGGCAACTGCACCACCCGCAACTGCAGGGCTCTCCAGAGAGTGGTGCGGTCTGCCCAGTGCCTGCCTTCCATCACCTACAGCACCTGAATTCACAGGAAGACCAAGAAGATCATCAAGGACCTCAGCCACCCGAGCCACAGCCTGTTCACCCCGCTATCAT